>OY037007.1:29442530-30042530 GCA_955831195.1 Pilophorus perplexus
ATCGTTGAGGAAACGATTTGATGGTTTCATTGGATTCCGCGTGAAAAAATCAAGCTGGTAGCACTTCAAACTCATTTTGGACAAAAAGTGACATACCTACTATAAGTGGTGTTGCCGATTAGCCGACGATTTCTGACTTGAGCTTGAATAATTTTGAAGGTGAGGGTATTAACGTGAGCCCCAGATAAGACCTACTCCACAAACGATATTCAGGAATAATAAATATAATAAATCCGTCCAAAAAATTTCATTAGTAAAAGTATAAAAGTCCATAAGTGAAAAAAAAAGAAAATCGAAAAATAATAATAGGGTATTAATCGATTTTTTTTTTTTTTTTGAAAAAATTAAACTTCAATTAAACTTCCTCGTGAGGTACGTTGACTTCTCAAGAATGATTTGACAATGTTTTTGAGTTAGTTTTGGTTTATTATTCTTGAAATAATACCCCAATGTAATTGCGACGGAGGTCGAAAATTCTGATCGGGCTCAAAAGTTCCAAAAACGAAATGTCCGTCCGCCGTCCGGGCCGTTTTGTGCAGTAAGAATTTTTTTTAATCTGAAATTTTGAAAAACTACTTGGTTTACCATCTAGTTCTGCCCACACGGTTTTCAGCCCGATCGCCTAAACCCATGGGGCTAAAAAGGGGCTGCAGGAGGGGTTTGAAGGGCTTAGGCTATGGGGTCAAGTTAGGTGTCGTTTTCAAACTATGTTTGGACATGGAATCCATTTTTGGGGGTCCCAGAACGATCAAATTTCACCGTGAGGATCTATGGGGCTTTCATGGGGCTACGAAAAGGGACTTTTGAAGGATACAGAGAGGTCAAATAAGGCGTCGATTTCCAAATAATTTTGGACGCATAACCATTTTTTCGAGGTCTCACATCCAAACATTAAACATGAATTTTTTTAAAATTTCTCCAAAAGTTTTCTTATTGCTTTCATTTTTCAATCTGGGCTAAATTTTAGGCAATTTTGTTGTTGTTGATCAGAGCAATAAAATTCCCAAGTACCTACAAGGTATGCAAATTGAGAACTTCAACCGTTCGTTATTCAGCTAAATCGGAGGAACATGCTCTACCACTCCCGAGATTTTCCTCCGCGGGTACTGGCCAGGAGGTTCAGGACTTGTTCACTCCCGACGGGAATCCATTGAAAGCGTAGGGACAAGCCGAAGAGATGGGGTGTTGGCGGAGAAGGTGTGGGGTTTTGCAGAAGCTCTTCTATGTCTATGGAGTGGGCTCGTTACATTACACAGCAGGTGTCCCGCTCTTCAAGCCAGTTTACCCCGGCAAGAGCATGTACCGTGCTAAAGGCCCTCAGGGTGGAACAAACGGCCTACCAGGCCGCAACAAGCAGGGGTTGGCTGGCGTAGCCAGTTGGGGGTGGCCCACCAGGTCTACCTACTGTATTAGAGCCACAACACAAGGAGGACGAAGAGAGTGACCCAAACGTGGTCATCTTTGGTCTACAACACTTCTAGTGATCGGAAATTAAAAAAAAAAAAATAAATAAAGTTTTGGCGAGTATACTATACCTACATCATATTATACGTCATATTATGACGAGAAATGTCTAAAACCACCAACAAGTTTCTCCGTGTGGCATCTGAGCTCTGAAAGGGGTTAAACTTGATTTTACCTTCCGCGCTTTAGTCTGCGGGCTGTAACTCCAATATTACGAGTGAAGGCTTTAATTTAAATTATTGCTGAAAAAAGTATTTGATTGAGCGAGGTTCAAGAAAAAAGATTGTTCAATCATTTGAGGACAATAATTGTGGTCCTGTGCCATTTGCTTGCCCCAGGAACATCCGGAGAAATTTTTCAGTGATAGTGCCCTGCTCTGAAATAATTTTTAAATCGGTCAAGGAGAGACTATTCAACCGTACCAAGCAGGCACGTAGCAGAATGCACGCTTACGAAGCAATGGGCTAAGCGCGTGCAAAGTTATGCAAGCGGGCAAACGAGATAATTGTCAGTTAGGGCGAGATGACATCCATTCATGAGGCATTCTGACAGCCCACTATGTAGGATGTCCCATTACATGTGCGTGTTTTCACAGCTAACACCCGAAACCACCTCGGCATCCCTCGTTATAATGTAATGACACTAGAAAGGCTCCTACGTGGCCAGTCAACAGAGGTTCAGCACCTTTCATAAGCCGGCAATTCAGTTTTAAATATGTAGTTCACTCGGTTTAGGCGGCCTTAGTGGGTCTGTCGGTAACTGGAACGGACCAAGACACTTTGCGTTGACTAGTGCTATGACATCACTTCACAGAACAGCTTGAGGACATGGAATTTGATGAAAAAAAAAAAAAAAACCTTAGTAGGGTTCCTTTTTCCCGTAATACGGACCTCAACGAGTTAAGTTTAATTCTACAGATACTAACATAGAAGGAGACATACCCAGGACAATAATTGACGTAAAAGAGAGTTATTTCTAAGTTCCTCACTTGATGATTCGAAGCATAATTATTATTATTATAAGCCTCCTACAGGTAGGGACATATTTTTTTAGAGGGGTTTATTTTTCTATCTTGGGTTTTGTAAGCTGTTTGGGAGAATTTACGTGGGCTTGGCTTCACGAGACCTCCTTTATTTATACCGACGAATTCGGTGTTGTACCTACACTCTTAAGGCTAACCCTACCAAGGCTACTACACGATTTGTTGATAGAATGGGACATTCAGAATAGCCCATAGAAGGAGTGTGGGTTCACATCCGAATCCAGAATCGATTATGTAGGTATTAAAATCATTCGGATGTTCGAATGGGAGATTTCGAGTACTGAGTTCAATAATTTTGCATTCGTTTAGCAGCGAAACTGGCGGTGTCTTCGCAAAGATCTCGCAGCTGTTTCATCAGATGATTTTCCAGATTCTGGAAGCCAATTCTTCCCACATTTGTTGTTCTGCATTCTAATGGAAATAACTGTTCCAAAAGCAGAAGTGCTAGGTTCGTTTCATCCAAACTTCAATGCTGATACACTATTGGTAAATTTACTTGAACTCATTTTCAAATGAAGGTTGTTTTACTCCCGCATCGAATAATTCATTCAGATGATCATTCGATTATCGAAACCAATTGAATACGAAGCAATCGATTATCTAAATCATTCGTTTTGCCCACCACTATTCAGGCCATAACCTAGAATTATCCAAAACCTTCGGTGCCCGAACTTTTGCTGCAAACATACGATTATTTTAACGATTTTGTTCTATTATTCTTGGAGAAATTCACCTATGTATTCGTGTCGCACGTCGAAAATTCTGATCGGCCTCATAATTATCCGGTTCATGACACGTATATTCCAAGAACGAAGTGCCCGTCCGCCGTCCAAGCCGTTTTGGGCAGTAGGAATTCCTTTAAAAATCTGAAATTTCGACAAAATACTCGGTTTACCGTCTAGTTGTGACCGCAAGGTTTTCATCTCTTTCGCCCAAACCCGTGGAGCTCTGTGGGGCTGAAAGGGGGCTACGGGATAGGTTTTTAATGGTTTTCGGTTATGATATCGAGTGGGGAGTGGTTTTCGAAGTAATTTTGAACCCATTTTTCGTAGTCCCGGAACCGTGGGATTTCACCGAGAGGATCAGGAAATTCCATGGGGCTACAAATGGGCCATTTGAAGGAGGCCAGGGAGTCGATTGAGGTGTCGTTTTCCGAAAATATTGGACGCATAATCCATTTTTTGTGGTCCCACATCCGTTCACAACCTTCACAAGAAAAAATTTTTAAACAATCGAATTAAATTTTTTTTTAAATTGATATAGAATTGTCTAATTTTTGGATAATTTATATCAAAGAATATAAACCCGTGGGTAAAAGGTGCAGCGTTTTTTAATTCCAATTTTTCGATGATTTAAAACAGATGAATTTGATTATGGAGTCACATTTCACCTTTTCTCCTTAAAAAAGGGTTCTTTTTTCTGTCCGATTTTAATCATTGTAAAAGCTATCGATTAATGGATTAAGGCTGTCGATATATACATATATATATATTTTACAGCACTAAGCCGAACGAAACAAATCACAATAGCAGGTGCAGGTCCCCTGCCTATCTTTTTTTTTTTTTTTTAACCGGTCGAAGGCGAAAAATCATAATATCGCCTTTTCCGCGTTGGTTTGTTACCCTGTGTGCCCCGAGTCTGGAAAGTCCTTTTTACCTACCAGTCGCTCAGATGTCGACCACAATCAGCTTCCACAAGGCGTGTGAAAGAAAGCTCCTCCCCACTCGCTCCTGCCGACTTCCTACATGAAGAACCCAAATCCTTTCCCATAATGTTGCTTTTTTTCTCAGTTCTTCATTTTTCCGCGGAATCCCCGCGCGACACAGTTCTTTTCAATCTTCCCACACGATGGTGTAACGTTTGTAGCAATGCGGACGAACCGACTAACCCAGTTTAGATTCGCGATCTCTACTGGTTCAAACTGTAAGTAAAGTAGTGATTAAATCAGGGGTATTGGATGAAAGCTCATATTTTTCATTCCCAGAGGTGTATGTCAAAGATTTCAAATGCCACATCCATCGCTTGGGGCAATTTTTGAAATACAAACAGTTCCCGTCAAGTTCTGCTAGTACAGCGTCCGACTGAATCCGCCCCC
This sequence comes from Pilophorus perplexus, assembly GCA_955831195.1. Taxonomy (NCBI): domain Eukaryota; kingdom Metazoa; phylum Arthropoda; class Insecta; order Hemiptera; family Miridae; genus Pilophorus; species Pilophorus perplexus. The sequence goes on from OY037007.1 coordinate 29,447,132, forward strand.
ATGTTGCTAGAAAATATTTTAGATCGGAAGATCTACCTATGTCTTTTGACTTTTGGCTATTTTGATATGCAGAGGAGGCTCTCCATTCTTATTGCGATGATAATTTCCTTAAGGTAAATCATACGAAGCAAACATTGTAGTTTTCAGGAAACACGGGCCACTGCCGATTGGATGCAGGTTTAGGTATATATTAGGTGGTGATTTGGAATTCCCAATGGCCAACTCCAATTCATATTTTGGTGTTAAATTCTTTAGTTCGGATCTGCTTCTGTGGCATGCCTCAGATGTAATCAGGAAGGGTCTCTTTATGCTGCTGAGTCGTGTATGTGTGACGCTCTATAATGATTTGGACAAAATCCAAGTCAGAGTTTATAGGTATTTACTGTTTCGGCCCAATAACTAAGGCGACCAACTTCTGAAAGTAAAAAAATTGGACGCCCAGTACGATGTTTATATATACATATTCGGTTAAATGTTCATAAATCTTTATTATATATATAATATTATTGGCAGGTAATACCTATGTTATATGAATAAACTATATTTTTAAACACTACGTGAAAACAGCGAAAAGTTTGTTGAAAACGTTTAAGAAAGGAAATTCTCATACACCCACCCAGTGTCATACACTTGCATCTTCAACTTCAAATAATAAGAGTTCACGGCGTTCTATTTGCTTCCCTTTGAACTAGGAAGTTTCCAGTGGGTCTATCTAACGGGCCTCATAAGAACTTGAAGCACTGAGGAAGGTTTTTTGTGGTTATTTGGTGTTTACCAAGGATACCTCGAGGTTCATTCGGTTCATGGCGTCGCCGTAGCGTTTTGGATAAGACGGTAAGCTCTACTTGCTTTCACTTTACCACACATTTTTATCTTACTGTAATCCTGTAGGGGCGATTTTTCATGTATTTGGACTCGTAGAATTCATTTCCGCCGATAATTTTGTCAAAAGAATAGGTTTTTACTTGATTTGAGAGGGTGTACGATACTGGGGACCTGATAAACACCAATTCTCCAGTATCATACTCAGGTGTGTAATACTGGGAAAACCCGAAACTTTCAAAAAATCGCATTTTTGTTATTTTAGTTAGTTAGGACTTGAAATTTATCTCACAACCTTTGCTGGACATTGCAATCACAATGACCAGTATCACACAGGGGGCGTATGATACTGGGTCCAGGGGTGTACGACACTGGAACCTGCTGTTTCTGAAGAACTGGGAACGATTTTCGAAATTCTGAACTCTTGGGAGCTCCAACAAATGATACATAAAGTATAATGTGCGTATATATTCTGTTCTTGATCCTTAAATTTCCACTAAAACCGGATTTTTAAATGTTTTACGAGGTGTGTATGAAACTGGTTTCGAAGGGTGTATGACACTGGTGACACCCACTTTTCACCCTGTATGACTCTGGTGAAAAAAACTACTTTCGAAATAAATTAATTGTAATTCATAGGAACCAAATTTTGACATTTTCTTGGTTTCTACATTTTCTTAAAGAGTTGGTCTAACGATATCAACCTCTCCAAAGCTCGTCAGACGACATCAGACCAATATATTGAGTAAAAACTGGAGATCTTCCACTATAGCTTATGAGACTGGTTCCACCACCCTATGTATTTATGCATTCACAGCCAAAAATTATTTTTGAACACTTCGTTACCGCCATTTTTCTCCAGTAGCAGGAGTTGAATTATTCCGCTAGACTGCATTCCGAGTTTTGCTGTCAAATTCAATAATTTTTCATCAACATGAAATTAATGTTTGCACGATAGACCTTTTTCCATGCAGTCACTGCGCATGTCTGAGTCGGAGCGACATCATCGAGTCTCATCAAGTGACAGGCCATGTTATCAAATGTTTATCCTAAACTACCTGTTCCTCTCCATCATCAGTTAATTCCCATGAATTTTCCTTACTTTTTGGCAACTGAAATTACCCAAAGTGATGTGGGGTCGTAACATCTCCGTACCATAAAGTAGATACACTAAAAAAAAAAGAGGCTAAAATCGCAATCTCACGGGTAGTTTTGATTTTTTGATATGTTGTTTGGGTTATTATCAGAAGCCCGTACCCAATTTTGCAGCTAAAAAAACCGCGAAATGTTCGCAGTTTTACGTTTGTTTTTTGATTATATCTCCTGAACTAAGCGTTTTAACAAATTTTGTGTACGTACCTATTTTAAAGTAGATAACATTTTCAAGAATTTGAGCACAACGCGAGCTCTGTACAACGCACAGTGGGGCAAAGGCGGCCGAAATACCCCAAATCAAGTTGCACCTTTTCCCAGTTTTTACATGTGGGTTTTACACCTTCATACCTGTAAAATGAAGCCTCATAATTAGTTTTCTTAAAATAAAAAAACTAAAAAAAAACTAGGTATTTAGAAAATGCAGAGCCCTTGAAAGGTGATAATTTTTTTTTTTTAATTCAAAAAAGTACTAATTAAATGTTACATTTTACCTTTTTTAAACCAATTGTATTGTAATGAATAGTATAATTTAAGTAACCACCCACAAACTTTACTCTACTAATACAGTTTCCAAAAGTGGGTTTAGATCAAGGATAAATTTCAATTTGTTCTGTCTGTACCACACTCGTAGTAAAGATCTGTGTTATTTATAATTTTCGATGGAATCGAAAAAAAAACAACTCACCGAGCTGAGCTGCACGAGTAGAACCATTGTAAATTACAATTTGTAATCTGTGCCAATTGGAGCGTATTTTCTCAAATTTTAATCGCCGTTATCCGCCGTATAATATACGGCGGATATTATGTTCAGGGTCCACGTTGTAAGTCGCTAAGATGGGTGCGTCAAACAATCTGAGAGTCTCTCATCGCACTCTTCAACGAAGGAGCTGTGTAATGACAACAAATGGAAACTGACACTCCTGTTGAAGGCTAAATTAATAGGAGTGATGCACTAATTATAGCAATATCTCCCGAAGGTTCTTTTTAGATCCACCTTTGACATCTGAAATAACCAAAGTTGATGAAACTTTGATAAGCTCTCGCTTCCTTCATTACCTTAAATTTCTTTTTTTATTACCTTCATTGTGATTTTAATAAAATTCTTAGCAATCTCAATAAGTACATAACACGATCGACTGGGAACATCTGCCATTTAAATTGGTGAGAAAAAACTTGAATCGCAGGGCGCCCAACACAAGTCGTCAGTAGAGAACCACTACCGTTTCTTGGCCTCCAAAAAATTGTTGTTTGTTGAAGTGGAAGGCGAATGTGACTATCTGCACGTCGCTCTCTCACCCCCTCGCCAATACCTGGCGATGAATCAGGTTGTTTTCGGATGCAGAATGATCAGGTTGACGGGAAGTTGGGAATATTCGATAAGTCCTGGCCGGTCTTACTCAATAGAAAGTCCCACCCGGGCTTGCCATTCTGCCCGGCTAGTCTTTTCAACTCCAATGCCTCGAATTTTCGACGGTTTTTAGATTTCGGATAATGTCCTGCCTCCAGCCCGGTGGAAACAGCTCTATTCCGACGAAGCGCTCTAACAAGGAAGTAGCATTGTCCGTCATCCCAGTGGCAACGAGTTTTTTGTCAATGAAGTTCTTCCCTCTAACTAGGAAGCACTTAGGCCATACAAATCCGAAGGGGTTTTCTCATAACTCACCTTAAAAGAAAGCGTGTGAGTGCCTATTCGACTTGAGAACAACAATTGGAACGGAAACGAATGAATTTTTGCAGTCGAGCTCCACAAGTGACCTGTGAATCAACCTGTAGTCGGTTTCATATAGTAGGTAGTGGAATAGTTGTTTTCCCATGCATGCAGCAAAAACGTATAATTTATAACTTCGTTCGGAGGGGAATCGTTTCACCAGAGATAGTGATGTACTGAAAACGAATTTATCCGGTTCTATGAACCTAATTTTTTTAAATTTGCTTTCTTAAACACAATACAAAAGAGAAGTTGGGTCAACGTTGTTAGGTCAACGCATCTTGCACAAATTCCTTCGTAAATACACTCAATATAGAATACAAAACTGAGAGTCTTGCTTGGAAACCAGCTCTTGATATTCGGGAAGATGCTGCCACGGTTGTGCAAGTCCATGCTATTTGAGGCTGCCTCAAACCTACCATACTGCCTACCACCTACCATACACCTTGCAGTCGAGGTGGCGACATTGAAACTTCTAACACACCTACTAGGGGATCGGGGTTGAGATCAAACTTAAACTAACGACCAAAACTTATTCATTCACTTATTCTGATTCATCCTGTTGGGGTTCTTGCAATTCCACCAGACCTGTGGGATCCTTCAATTTCACCGGATGTATGGTAGTAGTACTCCAGTCGCTCCAGCAGCCTCAGGAATTCCAGAAGCAAGTCGTAGGAGTCCAAACGGACCGGTTTGTCGGCACAATGACCTCATCGAATTACTAGGCCCGTTTTCGATACGGTGGTCCGAACTAACAGGTGGAATTGCAGAGCTGCAGGTTTGGTTTTTGCTTCATCTCTACGGGAGTGAGACTGCCATGTGCATGCTGCAAGATTTTCCAGAGCGGGACTATGGGGAGTTGGTTGACCTGCTGGAGATGGAGGGGTAGCATCAGATTTTCAAGATAAAGCTCCGGGGGTAAGTGCAGGTGCCTGGAGAAGACATTGCAGTCTTTGTCAGTGAAACAGCTTGTACGGAAGGCTTACCCCGGGGCTGCCGCAGATGCAGTTAGGATAGTCTCGGGGGGGGGGGGGGGGGGGGGCTCCGAAGTGAGCGGGTCCGAGCATTGGTCCTTTTGGGGGCACGTGGCTCGTGGCTGCTGAGAACCTGGCAGAAGAATTGAAGTGTCTCTAGCTCGAGCAAAGCTAGTGCCTGTCTCTCGTTCTTTATTCGATATACCTAATTGATATTTGAGGTGTAATATTTTATGGTTTAGTAGATAACAGAAAGTAAACAAGTGGAATAATTCCACGTTCAATTATTGAATTCAATACTTGAAGGTGGACTTTAAAGGTCGGACTACGACTAATAATCTCCCTCCGGTAGAATTGCAAACAACCCATCCTGTTAGCTTGTAATATAAGTAAGTACATACTTAGTTGGAAGACAATACTTGTCACTACCTGCCTGAAATAGTAGACACTATAATAGTGTCTAGTAGACAGCAGTGTCTAGCAGACACTGTCTACAAATAATTTATATCAGTTATATCCGCTGTTATTGTTCAAACAGTTGCAGTAACCTAATAGGTACCACTTTTTCACAAAAACCTCTACAATAGCACTTTAGGTATGAGTCTAGATTGTGTGTGTGCGTAGTGAACCAGTTTTTCTACATTTGACCGGGTACACACATTTTAGATGGTAGTTTCAACAAAATGCATTCTTAGTAAGTTACCAATTTTTAAAATGTTAGTTGAAAGTTTGTTAGCCTTGCTTGATTATGCAATGGTGCTTACATTGCGCACGTAGGAACTGAAGATGAGATAATATCGATACGATATAATATATCGTATGATATTATTATATCGTAAGCTCAGTAATAAGGAGAGTTAATTCTGTTTTACCTACCTATGTATAGGTCCATGGAGGAATAGAGAATCTCTATTCCTCCATGGTATAGGTCAAACAGCATTACCTCGATCCCCTGACACCAAGTTGCTTTGAAGGAACTTATCAATTGATCTTATCATAGTTCTTCTCCAGTAGTAACAAAAGCGAGGCCACAACCATTCAACTAAGCTGATTTCTGTATTGTGCAGCGGCAAGGTATGGTAGGTGTGAGGTCGCCTCAATCCGCAGGGATTCGAACAGTCATCATCTGTTTCCATCCTTGGTATACCAATAGGTACACTTGTCTTCCTAAAAACAAACGAGTGGGTTACCAAGCCTAACTTACCTCAGTTTTCATTTTTAATTGAGAGAAGTTTACGGGTTGATGTGTGGCCTACAATGTGTTTAGGTGTATTTAATGCTTTTACACCCCTGCGGTTGGCGTGAATAATAAGCCCATCATTCCGAAAAAGTTTATTTCGAGAAAATCGCAAATTAAAGTTTGCATATGAATAAAATTGACATCTGGGATAAAATTGATAAACAGGAATTGAAAAAAATTAACACAAATTGATAAAATTGACATGTCGAGTAGCGTAGACAAAATTTGTGAATCTGGAAACTGTCAGACTTCGACGATCAATCGAGGAATGAATTTCTCTGCTTTCCCATTGATCAAAAAGAAGAAAAGGTTCAAGTGAAGTACATTTCCGTAGGACATTAACTTACCATGAACAATCGAGATTCCATGTCTGTCTGCACATTGAACGACATAAAATTTTACTAAGTCCCAAAACAGGAGTGGAATTTCAAAAAGGCTACTAGCGTAAAAATGTGTACCTACGAAAGACCTTGAGAACCCGAAGGCATCACCCCACTTTCACAATTTTCTCCTTCAGGAGTCAGTCAATACACATCGAACGAAGGAACCGGAAATCGATGGGAATCGGTCGGGGTCTGACAGCTGAGGCCGAGCATTGTCACGTTCTCCCACAAGGCGGCTGGTTCCCTCAAACATCCAAGCATTTTTAGAGCATAGCTGCGTCCTCAAACTATTTAACGCTGATTTTGCCATCCAGAAAAAAAAAAAAACCGAATACAACGACAAACGGAATATCTGCAGAACAAGGACGTTTTCCATGGGGGTTTTCAGAGGGTGGGAATTTCGCGTTTTTGTCTACATATTCGGAAGAAGAAATTTCAAAGCCGCTAAGTCGTTGGGATCGTTGACGTCGCACTTCGGGATCACTTCTTCTCCAAGAATTTTCTCCACATGTTGGACCGTCTTCCATCCTGGGTTTCTGCCAGAAAAGACTGCCTCCAACTTCTTCCTCAGGCCTTCTCCAATAGAGCCTTCCAACAGTTTAGTGTCTTCTATAAAATTTTCAATTTTGTCAACTGATTCAGTTAGCCGCCCGTGCTCGTTGAAAACCGGCAAAATTTGCATTTAATGCTCGATCGCGAATGCTCGATGCTCGATGCTCGAGGCTGCTCGGGCAGTGTAAACGGGCCTTAACACCGCCTCTTTTAAACGCCGTAATTAAATCTGGGAGTTGACCGAAATTTGATTTGACGAAGGCAAGTTGTTGCTTTACTGCCTGACTGCATGGAAGAAATAAATTCCTTATTCCATGGCCTGACTGTTTATTGCGGCTTTGACTTTTTCGATGGCCTTGTTCTCGCTCTCGTCAAAATCATCTATTACCTCCTTCAGTTTTGGTTTATTATTCTTGGAATAATACACCTATGTTTTCGCGACGGGGGTCGACGACTCCGATCTGGCTCAAAATTTGACATTATCCGTTTCAAGAGGTCTACATTCTAAATCCGAAATGTCCGTCCGCCGTACGCCGTACGCCGTCCGCCGCCCAGGCCGTTTTGGGCAGTAGGAATTTTTTTAAAAATCTGAAATTTCGACAAAATACTTGGTTTACCATCTAGTTGTGCCCGCAAGGTTTTCAGTCCGATCGCCCAAACCCGTGGGGCGCTATGGGGCTATAATGGGGCTACGGGAGGGGTTTTTTGAAGGCTTTTAGCTATGGGATCGAGTTAGGTGTCGTTTTCGAAGTATTTTTGGACGTAGAATCCATTTTTTGGGGTCCCGGAACGATCCGATTTCACTGGGGCGATGTTTAGGGCATTAGTGGGGCTAAAAATGGGATTTTTGAAGGATCCCAGGATGTTAAATATTTTTCGAGTAAAAAATACAGTTTTTGAAAAAACACATTTTTGAACAAAAAAATCCAAAAAAATTTTTTTTTGAGATAAAAATCCAAAAAAAAAAAAATTTTTTTTAATTTTTTCATTGACAGAATTAAATTTCTGCACAAGTAACGTATATCAAAGAATAATAAACCCTTGTGTAAAATTTGCAGCGTTTTTTATGGTGGTCTGCATGATATGAAGCCGCTGAAATCCAAGTGCCCCATCTTGTAAGTACTGGTTCACGGGGTGGGGGTGTGTCTGGATGGGCATTTCTTAACACAGTAACCCTGCTAGGAGCTTTAACAAACAACTTTTTAGCTGACGAAATCAATTGATTCAGTTCTGGAAGACAATTTCGAAGTTCCTCTGCCAATGGGGCTGAAAACTTTGCGGGCACAACTAGATGATAAACCAAGTATTCTGTCAAAATTTCAGATTAAAAAAAAAATTCTACTGCCCAAAACGGCTCGGACGGCGGACGGATATTTCGGTTTTTGAATCTAGACCTCTTGAAACGGATAACTATGTCACATTTTGAGGCCGATCGGAATCGTTGACCTCTGTCGCGATTACATAGGTGTATTATTCCAAGAATAATAAACCAAAAGTGATGTTTTTACGTTTTTCGCATACTGTCTTCAAATCCCATAGAAAGCTACGATAGAAGAGAAGACTTTGACGAGTTTCAAATTCCCAAACGTTGCACAGGTGTTGGCAGTTTGGTAACAGTGCAGGGCTTGAGTTACCTACCACGATTCGGAGAAATGCCGTCAGATGGTGGAAGAAGAATCGGTGGAAATGGTAGTGTTAACCTAATTGCCCATAAGCATTATATCAATGGGTGGCCACACCTGCTTGAAACCGCCAGGCTTTCTAAATGAATTTTCGGGCATTTGCATGCCAACTAGCGGCCTGGGCGTCAGTGATGGATTTTCACTTGAGTGTACGAACATTCCTCCTAATTGTGGGAAGAGTGAAATGAATCTAAGGCACTGGGGGCCTATTATGCACAGGGGAATGAGACTAGTGGGACCAGAAGACCGTTCAGGGTGCGTACCGAAGGAGAATCTGCCCGTTTTTAAAAGGCCTAATGGGCCTAAGGCCATTTTGTCCGACATTCACTGCTCACACAGCTTTTCTCAGGATTTCGATGAGAAACATGATACCCGGCGAAGGTAAACAACGATGATTCACTGGCATCAACTCAAGTCAACTCCCAAAGGTGTTTGGAGCGAGCTACAGATCTTATTATTCTTTGGTATAGTAGTCCAAAATTCAAATCTAGCTTTAAAAAAAAAAAAAAAAAAAATCGACTTGAAAGGAAAACAGTCACAATCTAGACTGATAGTCACATACCCGAGGTGCTTTATACACGATAAAAATACATCATGAAAGTAGAAAAGTTGAAGGAAAAGCAGAAGAGTCATATTCTTCTCCAAAACCAGTTATTTGATTTGTTTTTCTTTTCAGTAGTACTGGTACTATTGTTGAGAATGTGTTACAGTAGATTTCCATACAAAAAAATTATATTTTTCCTATTAAAAAAAGTTCAATTAATAAAACAATTTTTTTTTAGATTGAGTCAATTGCATAAACGTTGCAGATTTTACAGAAGGGTTATTCTTTGGTATGAATTATGCAAAAATTAATTCTGCCGATAAAAAATTAATTTAAAATAACTACCCTTGTATCTCTACCCACGGCTTCATTTTGGCGTTTTCTCAAATTGATTTCTGACGTGGCAACTGATAACAACAAAACAAGCGGCATTGTTTACTGCATCCATTAATAACATCAATAAATATAAAATGGGGACATAATGACAAAGAACAAGTACGAAAGAAATGCGTGATAAATCGAGAGCTATCCAACGAGTGGTGAGCGATTTTTGTACGATTATAACTGGCGAAGATGAAGTTCCGTAGCAACGAATCGGTTGTAAGCGAAAATCAACGGTAGCGTGACGTTACAAGAAACGACACACAGACCAAAAAATTTGGGACGATGTAATAAAAGTTTATTAAATTATGCAAAAATTAATTCTGCCGATAAAAAATTAATTTAAAATAACTACCTTTGTATCTCTACCCACGGCTTCATTTTGGCGTTTTCTCAAATTGATTTCTAACGTGGCAACTGATAACAACAAAACAAGCGGCATTGTTTACTGCATCCATTAATAACATCAATAAATATAAAATGGGGACATAATGACAAAGAACAAGTACGAAAGAAATGCGTGATAAATCGAGAGCTATCCAACGAGTGGTGAGCGATTTTTGTACGATTACAACTGGCAAAGATGAAGTTCCGTAGCAACGAATCGGTTGTAAGCGAAAATCAACGGTAGCGTGACGTTACAAGAAACGACACAGAGACCAAAAAATTTGGGACGATGTAATAAAAGTTTCACTTTAAAAATTATAAACGCCTAGCAAAAGTCAACCCCCCCCCCCCCCCCCGGGGGGGGTTCTTCCTTAAAAGTCATATTTCTAGCCCCTAGAAAGTCCCATAGATCCCCATGATGAAATCGGATCGTTCTGAGATCCCCGAAAATGGACTCTACGTCCAAAATTACCCGTTAAAACGACGCCTCTCTCAAACCTCCTGGCATCCTTCAAAAGCCCCATTTGTAGCCCCATGAAAGCCCCATAGGTCCCCACGATGAAATCGGATCATTTGGTTATATTAGAGAGTTTTTGCAGACCTTTCCACGAATCCGTAGCAGGAAATCCGTATGGGCTGTCTAGGCCGACCATGACTGGAAGCTAACCACCTCAACCACCCCACTACAGATTCCTTACGAATCCGTATGGAAAAATTGACTACTAAAGTGACGCGCACGTTGTTTTCACTCTCACATACCTCAAGAAAAAATGGTCGCCGTGAAGTTTTGACTTGTTGCGTTTGAGTATTTCACAAGTATTAAATACTTGTAATAAGAAATTTTCTTATTACAAGTACGAGGACTCCTACTGCCACTCGGTTTTTTGTGAAGAGGAAAATGGATGAAAATCCAAAAAAAAATGGTCGCCGTGAAGTTTTGACTTGTTGCGTTTGAGTATTTCACAAGTATTAAATACTTGTAATAAGAAATTTTCTTATTACAAGTAGGAGGACTCCTACTGCCACTCGGTTTTTTGTGAAGAGGAAAATGGATGAAAATCCAAAAAAAAAGGTCGCCGTGAAGTTTTGACTTGTTGCGTTTGAGTGTTTCACAAGTATTTCTTATTACTAGGGTTGCCTGATGAGAGAAAAGGAAAAAAAGGACATCAAGATATATAACGTATAAATTACAAAATGCACATACTATATTATAATATAATTATAAGGTAAAGGTTTTTCATCAATCAGATGGATGATGGTTTGTTACCTACCTAATCGGGTATTATAATATGTTGAATGTTGAAACTAAAAACTTGAAGTGGATTCTATTCCTATTAGAATTAGATCATTTTCTATAATATAATGATATTATATTATAGAAAATGTAATAATATTATAGAAAATATAATAATATTATATTATAGAAAATGATGTAATTCTAATAGGAATAGAATCTACTTCAAGTTTTTAGTTTCAACATTCAACATAATATGTTGAATGTTGAAACTAAAAACTTGAAGTAGATATTATTATTATACCCGATTAGGTAGGTAACAAACCATCATCCATCTGATTGATGAAAAACCTTTACTGTGGGGACATGTAGTCAGTTCCTCTCATCCACTGAGAGTTCATCAGAGAAAAATTGTCTCTGGTGGAATGAGAATATTTAATATTCTCTCGACGTTGGCATTATGGGCAGGAATGGCGAAAACAATTTGGCACAATTTGAGAAGCTGTGAGTGTTTCTCTGATTGGTCGACAAGATGGAAATATTCACACCATCTTTGACTGCAGTTCATGGCTTTAAATTTAGTGAGAAATTAGATTTAGGGAGAAATTTCTCCTTCAGTCTTTCAGTCAGAAAATCTTCGACTTCCTCCAACGAAGCTAGCACCTCCAAAACCGAGTTATGTTTGGCTTCCAATTTTTTAATCTTTTCATTGAAAGAAAACATTAATGAATGTAGAAACCACAAGTCACTTTCATTTTCTGGCTATTCAAACAGATTTTTTATTAGGATAGGAGGGTTGCTCTGAGACATAAAATACGACGCCAGAGGTTCATACATTTGAAGCACACGATTTATGCAGGGAAACAACGACAACCAACGGGATTTGGAGTGGCGAAGAAGCTGCCTGTATTCGATGTCAACGCCCACGATGGACATAGGTTTAACAAGAACAAGATTTTTTCTAAGCAGGCTGTTCCAGATAGGTAGGTAGCCCAAACGATTTTCAGGTAATTTCGAGGTAATTTCAGAAAATGAGAGATTTAAAAAAAAAAGAGAACATTTGCCCGAAAAATGAAAAAAGAGAGGACGCCCGGACAGGGTGTGAAAAAGAGGACATGTCCGGAAAAAAGAGGACGTCTGGCAGCCCTACTTATTACAAGTCCTACGAGGACTCCTACTGCCACTCGTTTTTTTGTGAAGAGGAAATGGGTGGAATAAAAATTTCCAATTCATCCATCGAGTGTAGAACAGAATAAAACAGAAGAGAACAAAGCGAACTGAGAACAAAAAATAACAAAGCAGAATACAAGCCCGTTTGTTTACAAGATTACATCTTGAGGTTACAACGGGGTTACACAAGCGTCAGGTTATGTTGCTTTTCATACAGATTTCTATACTGATTTGGTAACCCGTAGGAATAAGGATTCGTACCGCCTACTGCTACAGATTCCTTACCGATTTGTCCTCGCGCATGCGCACTCCCCCTTTCCTTACAGATTCGTACTACGGATTTCCTCCTACCGATCGGTGGAAGGGTCTGCAAAAACTCTCTATTGTTTGGTATGAATTATCCAATTAATATTCTGTCAATAAAAAAATAAAAAAATCTATTTCTTTAGTTTTCGGACGGATGGAGGACCCCAAAAAATGAACGTCCAAAAATACTTCGAAAACGACATGATAGCATACCTACCCCAAAACCTCTCCCGTAGCCCCTTCTTAGCCCTCTAGAACGGGTTTGGACGATAGGGCTGAAAACCTTGTGGTCACTACTAGGAGGTAAACCGAGTATTCTGTCAAAATTTCAAATTAAGAAAAAAAATATAGTAGGTAGATATTTTGAGGCCGATCAAAATTTTCGACTCCCATCGCGAATACGTAGATTTATTTCATGAATAAAAAAACAAATGTGGGAGGTGTTGAATGGTACCTAACAGTTCCCCGCGTTGAGTTTTGCGAATTATCAATGATTTCTAGTAATCAAATCAAAAATCGGTTTATGGACGTGGAAACCTCGAGTAATTTCCTGAAGAATTGATAACAACCATAAAACTCGATTTTTCGACCCTGACTTCGGTTTTCTGCTCTCCTGAAAAATTCGCTTCCGGAAGCAAAGTACTCCTGTGATCGGATTTGCGTTACTTCTTTAAATTCGTGTCTAAGCCAAATGGACCATTTTCCGTAGGCCGATCAAGATGGTAATGCCCAGTGAGGTCCAAGGGGTAACTTCGTAATTGGAGGAGCCGGGGGTTGTCGTGAACAGTCTGAAAGTGAAATGGAGAAAGAGAGTGTGCGAGTCCTTCTCCTCCCCTGCCCCAACACCCCTCGTCCACTCGTGGAGCTCCTCTTTCGACCATTCCACCACCTTCCGCATCTTCACCAGAGAAAGTTGGGAACTGGCTGGTCGGCACGGGAGACCTTCCCAGTGCAGCAGCTCGCGCGGATCCTGACGGTTCCTGGTCAACACAATCCCAGTAGGTGACAAACCCCCTTTCGCGAACCGGTGTCACGAGGTGTCCCGTCAAAAGTGCTCGAGTGATTGACATCACGTTCGACCCACCTGGACGTCAAATCATCTTTTTCGCGTGACAACGACAGAGTCGTCAACCGGAGTAGCAGAATTTGCAGGACTCCAAACATAACTACATCTCAGTCTGGCATCGATGTGAGTATGCAAGACGTATGAAACGTCACTTGTATGTATTCGCAACGGTTGTCGAAAATTTAAATCGGCCTCAAAATTTGTCATAAGGTTTCAAGATGTGTAGATTCCAAAAACGAAATGTTCGCCCGCCGTCCAGGCCGTTTTGGGTAGTAGGATTTGTTTTTTTAATCTGAAATTTTGAAAAATACTCGGGACCCCATGTAGTTGTGCTCGCAGGGGCTAAGGGAGGGGTTTTAAAGGTTTTCGGCTAAGGGGTCGAGTTAGGTTTTCAAAGTAATTTTGGACGTAGAATCCATTTTTGGGGTCCCCAAACCGTCGGAACACTCAATGGAAACAGATTTTTTTTTTTTTTAAACTTTTTTAACTAATTTTTTATTGACAAGAGTTATTGTTTGGATAATTCAAACCAAACCCTTGTGTTAAAATTGGCAGCGCTTTCTACCAACCCCACAAAAACACTTTTGATAAAAAAGGTTAAAAAAATATTTTAAAAAACCTTGAATTGATACACTTACGATTTCAAAGGTTTTAGAAAAATGATGTATAATCGTACTTGTATACTCTTACCTACCAGCAATAAAATTGAACATGTTCGCTTTATCACAATTCTCCTTCCAATTTATTGAGGATTAGCTGAGTGGGCACTAGTAGTTGGAGCTGCATTCTGAGGGGGCCACGGGTTCGAATCCCGTTGGAATTTTTAACCGCAATTAATGTTAGGTTTAAGGAATAATGAGATAACAATTGCTAATTTTTTCTTTTTTTAACTGAAGTTGAGATTCTACTTAGTAATTTTTTTCACATGTCACTGCACGATTTTACCCACGACCAAGTTTTAATGTCGGTCAATCGGTCACAGAGCCATTATTTTTTTCGCGACCCCCGGAACAAAAAGGGTGGGCGGGGGGGGGGGGCCTCATTCGGTTTTGGATGAATATATTCCTATATATAGGAATTGTCAGAATTTGACATTTTTTCGATTCGGTCGAGTCGTTCCCGAGAAAAGTGTGCCGACAGGCAGGGCCGTGGAGAGAGACTGGCCCGGGGGCAAAATTCCCCCCCCCCCCCCCCCCCCTAAAAAAAAGCGTCTCCGAACTACTGTTAAACAAAATTTTCTCAAGAAAATCCGGGCCCCCCTAGGAAGGCCGGGCCCGGGGGCAACGGGGCCTGTGCCCCCCCCCCCCCCCCCCCCCCACACACTACGGGGCTGCCGACAGGTCAAAAAACGTTATATCACAGGCGAGCTAGTACAAAGATTCCCCCTCCTCCTGTCACGAGGCTGCGCGCCCGGTTCGTCTTTGTTCGACGTTTTGTCCCACTCTATGACCATTTAGGCAAGTTCGAAACTTCCAAACATTCGATACCAGTACTCATTCAAGTACTTCGATACTACTCAAATATTGAATGAAAAGATTCGATATTCATGAGTACGAGTTCGCAAAAACTGAACTTGAACGAAAAAAAACAACAAAACAATTGAAAGAAGTCGGCATATGTCAATTTCTTATTAGTTTAATCTGATTTTCATTTTTTATGAAAAACTGTTCATTAGTTTAATTTTTTTTATTGTTAGGTATTTTTTGATTATTTGTTGGTTGTTCATCCATTTTTGATGTCTTGGTGTCATTAAATGACACAATAAATTATTTACAACAAATTTTATTGTAATGTGCAGGTGGGCACTGAGCAAATGCTTGAAAAGATTGGACGGATTCCCACTGCATTTTTACAATATTCAATATTCACAATTGGCTCAAAGCCAAATCCGCATTCTTCTTCTCATAATACTACGTGGAGACATTACGAGAAAACAAACAAAAAACTAAAAACTGAAACTGATGTAGGAGGTAAGAAAAGAACATTGAATGGCGAAGGAGAAGGTGAAATTTTAGGGGGATTTTTTACGAGGTTATTTTTATTTATTTTTATTTTTTGAGGCCAGGACTCTTCGCGAGCTGTAGCGCCACGGGGTAAGACCAGGTATTTTTCTAATCACTCTCCGTCTTCTTTTTCTGCTTCACACCCAAATCGATTCTCATACATTTTATAGCATATGGGCAAATACTAAGACTTAAGATGTACTTAGTTTACTAACATAATAATGACCACCAGAATAATGCCCGTTAAATTTCATTTTGGTTCATTATTCTTGGAATAATTACCTAGGTATTCGTGTCAGAGGTCGAAAATTTTGATCGGCCTCAAAATTTGTCATAATAGGTAACTACATACCTACGTTTCAAGATTTGTAGATTCCAAAAACTAAATGTCCGTACGCCGTTTTGGGCAGTATGAATCTTAACTTTTGACAAAATACTCGGTCCACCATCTAGTTGTGCACGCAAGGTTTTCAGCCCAATCTCCCAACCCAGCACGAGGGGCTAAACTGGGGCTACGGGAGGGTTTTTAAAAAAATAGGATTTCGGCTATGGGGTCGATTAAGGTGTCATTTACGAAGTATTTTTGAACGTAGAATCCATTTTTAGGGGTCCCAGAACCATCGGATTTCACCTTGAGGATCTATGGGGCTTTTGGAGGATGCCAGGAGGTCTGAGTAGTTTTAGACGCATAATCAATTTTTAGGGGTCCCACATGTCATGTGTTTTTGTTGTTGTTGTCATCTAACGTTGTCTCCGTTTCGTTGTGGTATTATTTCGTGCGTGTCCACTTAGTTCTATGCGGTTTATGCCAATTTCACCTGCGAAGGTTTTGTTCTATGCTGAGAATTATTTCTAATATTTTTACAATATTGACTGATTTTTACAATAGGAAAACTGTCGGAGGAAGTCGGAAAATGGGTGATGTAGAACGTGTGATTGCTGTGAACGAAGATCTCTGGATGTACCTTTGTGGGGAATGAGTGAAAGGCCTAAAGCTCTTGGACAAAGATAGAATTTTTTTAAATATAAAAATGAAGAATGAAACGAAGGAAGCCTACCTACCAAGAACGATTACAGCTCGAGGAAGACTCGAGGAATAGCTCAGGCGAAAGAGTTCCGTATGCGGCATGCGCACATTAGGTAATGTCATGGTTTTTTAGCGCAACCTTTTCCTCAAAAAATGGAAAGGTGCGCTCATCTCTTCGACATGTTTTTTTTTTTTTTTTTTTTGTGTGTGTGTGTGTGTGTGTGTATCACAGCATCACGCCCGAACGGCTGAACAGATTTTCATGAGGGTGGTCTCATTGTGATCAGCGAGTTCTGGGGGTGGTTATAGGCTATCAAAATCACCTCCGTCGTTGACGATTCGTCCGATCCCGGCGACATAGTTTGGTCGTTAGATACCTAGTGTGTCAAGTTACTAATTCTTAGTTACGGTTTTGGTTTCGTAGTAACAGAAAGGTTGCGCTCTTCTATTCAATTCAATTGATGGCTTGTTTCTCATAACTTCGGTGTCAATTCTCGAATTTACAATAATTGTAAAAAGTAAAACAACACTGAAGATTTTGCTCGATTCGAAATTTTAAAACCCGAAAATCGAATTTTCCAAGTTGCAAAATTACTCGGCACTCTGAAGGCCCCGTCAAGTCGGGCTGATTAGGTCAATAGTCTTAACGCTAAACTTACATTTAATTTTTGATTATTATTCTATCAATTTTTCAAACATTTTGATCACCCTAAAATTTGTCCTTGAACGTTTCATGATGTTCCAGATTGTTTTGGGCAGTAGGAAGTTTTTCCCGCCCCCGCCTCCTCCACCGTTGTAAGGTCCCTGAGTACGTCTTTCCGACGTCCTTGACGGCGGCCGGTTTTGAAGAGCCAGACGCGCCTGATACATATCAAAAACTGAAAATGGGACCACTAAAATGGGACTTTTGAAGGATATTAGGGGGCTGAAGGAGGTGTCTTTTCCGAGTATTTTTTGGACGTATAATGCATTTATGCGTGTCTCAAACCCATCCGACTTCACTGTGGGAATCTGTGGGATTTCTTGGGGCTACAAATGGAGCTGTTGATGGATGCCAGGAGGTTGAGTGAGGTGTCGTTGCCGTGGTATTTTTGGACGTAGAATTCATTTATGGGGGTATTTAACCCATCCGACCTCACCGTGGGAATCTATGGGGCTTCTATGGAACTTTTGACAGGCGGTCATATGAGGAGTTGTTTTCGAAGTAACTTTTGACGCAGAATCCATCCGAATACACGGTGGAGCTCCGTGGGGCTGGCTAAACAGTGCCTACAGTTGTTTTTTTTAAACGATTTTGAGTAGTGGGAGTCGTTTTCAAGGTGTTTTGGGCTTAGAGTCCATTTTCTTGGATCTCGTATCGGCCCACACACCTTATAGATCATGTTCATAAAACATCACATCAGATTCATGTTCATAAAAGTTATTGTTTTTAATGTTTTTTTAACTGATGAAAATTCCCTCAACATTTTTACTAAAGAATAATGAACCCTTGTCGAAAATATAAAGTGTTTTTACTTCCTTGAGAACTTTATTTTTCTAAGTGGTAACTTCATTAAATGAAGTTAAGTTAATAAATTTTAACAAGTCTTGTTAATATCTTCATTTTTACCGGCACACGGGAACGCAATGTATTGGGTATGGCTTCTGAAAACGACTCATCCGTTGCAAAGATCAACAGCCACGGGATCTTATCTAATACAATACTTTGTGTTTCATCTTTGAATGAGATCCACCTTTTTTACTAACCTTCGCGGTCCACCTAACCGTTTGCGGCTCAAACGATTCGTTCGAAAGCGACCGCAGAGCGGCTTTGAGAACAGCGCTCGACGCCAAAATAATTGACACCCTATTACTATATCGACTTGGAGAAGAAAAAAAAAAAAAAAATCGGTGAGCCGGCTGAAACATTTACTGAGCGAAGGATGAGGTTGGAAAGTCGTCGAAATTACGCAATAGGTCAATGATTAAGCTTCTACTGTGGGTGGCTTGTTGGATTTATCGGGTGATGATGGAATCCTCTAACCAGGTTTGCTTCCAGCTTCGATAAAGTCGCTAAGGTTTATACTGTTGTCTTCTTATACAAGAGAACCTACTGCTAGACAGCCTAATGAATTTAGTTGATCGCCGATGACGCACTGTCTTGAACGCGCTGCAGTCTATTTGGGTAATAGATGGGCTCTTGACACACTCTCCAATTTCATTCTTTAGTAAAGTCGACCCGATTATGAATTACATCAGATGTAATGTAATGTACTAGATTCTAGTATGTCGAAGAAATTGCCCATGATGAGCCAGGATATTCGACTGTAATTTGTCTTCAAATATGTCCTCCGGAGACTAAACGGAAAAATACCACAGAAACGGTTCCAATGCCGAGTGAGTTGTCACGAATCGGGAATGGGGTCGCCACAGAAACTTTGTCCTCTATATAGGGTAGGCGGGAGTAAAGCCCTGCAATTTTCAGTTTTTATAAAATTGTGGTTGGAGTAGACTAGTTTACTCCTCAATGTCAAATTGGAGTCGTAGACCAAGAGCGACGGCGGACGCGGGCGTCGTGGATGATACCAAGAGCTCCTCCAAGTCCAGCCGTTCAGCCACTTCAGCGTCCGAGAAATTTTGAAATTTGAGAAATAAAATAATTGCGGGGCTTTGCTCCGAAAAAGGCCTTGTAGTGCGGGCCTTTGCCCCCCTTTTGAGGTAGAAAAGGGGAATGCTACAAACAGAAAACGCTAGAAATTCTCTTTATTGTCACAAAAGTACAATATTACAAACTTGAATCCAATTCTTAACAGCTTTGGATTGAATATACTCAAACTTTTGGTGCTGCGTGGATTTACTCTAAAACACACGCGGGGCTTTAAACTATTTTGATATCTAGGGAAAAAGCATCCCCGGTGTTTTTGAAAGAAAAAAAAAAAAAACTGGAGTATGGATACTCCATTTTCTTTGGAACAGATTCTGTTCGAATGAGCCTTTTATTGTTGACTTCTACTGTACTCCAGTGAAATCCTAACAGAAAAAACTACGCCGAAAGATTGGAAAACAAACTTACCATAATGTGGAAAACAAACTTACCACACGTAATGTCGTTTTCAAAGTATTTTTGAACGTAGAATCCATTATTAGAGGTCCCAGAACGATCCGTCCCACCATGGGGATCTATGTGGCTTTCATAGGGCTACAAATCGGATTGTTGAAGGACCCCAGGAGATCAAATAAGGTGTCGTTTTCGAGTAATTTTAGACACATAATCCATTTTTCGAGGTCGACACATTGTAAAGAAAAAACTTTTTTTAAATTACTTACCTTCTTATTTCAAAAATATTTTCGACATTTAACAATGTCGATATTAACGACAAAGACTCAATTTTTGCACAATTAACCTATATCAAAGAATAATAAACCCTTGTGCAAAATTTGCAGCATTTTTTCTTTTCTTCATTCTATTTTTCCATTTATTAATTTTGCGTTCTTTTTTTTTTTTTTTTTCATTTTTCGTTCATTTCATAATATGAAATATTATATTTTAAATTCATTTCTACCCCCCCCCCCCCCCCCTGCTTCATCAGGGCACAACCATAGCTTAGACTGGGTAGCCATAGCGATGAGAGATAAACCGGTGCGTCCTCTAAATTTGAACGACAAGTAGTAATAAACCCCCTGAAGGGCTTTGGATGAATAGGTCTAGTGAGGTACCAAATACAGTCACAGGATGCCAGAGGAAATCCCAGGTCGCCCTGCAGGACCGATAATTTGGTGGAGATACACAGAACCAGTCAAGCACAGAATTGCCTGACAAGGTGTGTACTGGACAGGATCTATTGGTCGGACCAATTTGGTCCTGATGGGGTCTACTGATTGTAAGCTGTAGCAGTTTCCAGGCAGGATTTTGAAAATTGTGGGCCTTGCTCTTCACTCTAGATGCGGAACAGTATAGGCACAATTTTCAGTAACGGAGCATAGGCTCCTCAGTGATCTGTTTGGGAAATACCGCAAACCAGCAAAAAGTTTCAGACTTGAGGGAATCACAAAGATTTGTACGTGGATAGACGGTAATGAGAGGGGAAATCCGTCCTAGTCAGTGGGCTCATGTCGCGCTCTTGACAAGTGGTTTGGTAGGTATTGTTTTGAAATGATATGATATCGAGTGGGGTGTCGATTTCGAAGTATTTTCTGACGTAGAATCCATTTTTTTGGGTCCCACATCCGTCCACAAACTTTACAAGAAAATAAAAAACAAACTTCTTAAAATAATGAAATTAATTTTTTTTATTGATATAGAATTAATTTTTGGATAATTTATGTCAATGAATAATAAACCCTTGCGTAAAATTTGCAGCGTTTCCGTCTTTCGTGATGTGTGTGTGATCCATAAAAATACAATCAGTCCGCTGCGTTTTGGGCGGTAGGATATTTTGTGACATTTTGACTAAAAACTCGGTTCCCAGGAGTTAGATGTCTTTCGAATTTGAACGTAGAATCTATTTATGCGGGTCCCAGCCTTTTCTGACCACCCTATACAACGTTCGAATAATAAACAGCGAGACATTTTGCTGCGGTTTTCTTACTGTTGACAAATTAGCCCACTGAACACCTCAACTGTTGAGTTCTCTCTTCCCTTTAAAAGATATGAATAGTGAAATTAAACACATGACCAACTATGGGATAAGAAAGCTTCCACTTGTCATCGAGAAATTGAGTAACGGTTTGGACAATAAATGACTTGACCAAACGACCCCAACAATAATGAGACTTTGTTGCTTCCATTTTCATTGTCCCCACAATCTCTATTGGGCGAAATTGTGAGGGTGAGTCCAATCGTCCTTTGATGTTATAGAAACTGTTTCAAACGATGGCAAAGGCGATTACGAATCCGACGAATATTTACGCAATGCGGTCATCTGTTTGGCACGCGATGTAATTTCGACAGCGACATCTCAAAAGAGGAGCACTGTCACGCGACTTCTCAAAAGAGGAACAGTGTCACGCGACCGAATTTTAAAATACTGCCAAAAATGTATCATTGGCAAGGTCAGGAGAATTCTACTGACGGCTATAAGGATTGTATTATGATGAGCTCGTCTCAGGACGTTTACCCACTATTTAAAACAAACAGTGGCGACAGGCTCAATGGGTACGTAGGTAGGTGAAAATATGAAAAAATAGTTGCGCTCATTGGCGCCCTCAGAGCAAATGGGCGCTCGGTGGGCTTTTTGGATGTAAAATCAGACATGTAATCCGGATCCATAAAAACTCCTAGGGGCCCTAGTCTAGGGCCCTCACCCTTCGGCTCTTGTGGGTGTTAAATCGGCAAGAATATTAGTGTGGTATTCGATATTTTGCCTTTAACTTTGGCAAAATCATGAACGACTAGACACGAATAAAGTACAAAATAAGTGTCAATCTATATCGGCTCCTTAGTCAAGACGAAGATTGGTAGGAAATTCAAAGTTATTATATCGGGCAGGGAGAACTTGGAAGAAGGGAGCGGGCGCTAGGGAGTGCGGTCTGGGGACATAGAATGGTACCGTTGCGTTCCAGGTCGGCTCGGGAACGCATAGCTCGCAGCTCAAGTGGGAGTACGCCGACTCGCTAAGCATGTACATGTACGTAGAGCTTGGCCTGGTAAACTGATCCACGTGGTACGCAATAAACGTTTGCATGGCAGAGAGTGCGAGGGCCCTCAAAAGAAGGTGGATCCACATATTCTCGGACCGCCAAGTTGCTCACTAGCGGGAACGCCTACCAATTCAAAACTTGTACCCTGCTGGGAGGCCACCAGGCACGTCAGAGCCTCAAACGAGATTATTCTCAGATAGGTCCCCAGACACACCACCACATTAGGGAGCGAAAAAGCAGACAGCCTAGCCAGACTGGGATCCAGCAAGGACCTTATTGGACCTGCGCCCAGTATCATGGGCTTTTCCGCGAGGATGTACACATGTGGCATAGAAGACAGCACAACCGAAGATGGGAATGAACTCCGCACCAGCAGCATGGAAACACCATGATGGCTGTGGCAGACTGTAAAAGGGCGAACACATGTCTCCATTTACGGTGGACACAATTAAGATTCATCCGTGGTTTCATACACAAGACACGGGAGCTTCAGGAAACATTTACGCGGATTGGGTTAATGAATGAAGAACCCAGCTGCGAAGATGAAGAGGAGACAATGGCTCTCATTATATGTATTCGAGTGTGACTCTCTTATCCCTGGAGTGCAAAAGGCATCTAGCTCTGGGATCAGGGGACCGGGGAGAGATACTGGCGCAACAGACCTGGTAGGAGGGCTATTGAACCTCTTTAAAGGCACAGACCTCCTACCGCAGTGTACTTCGAGAGGTAGCACAATGGGTCTGGCCTAGGTGCAGGTAGCGGGGCGCCCCTCAGGAACCCACTACCATATTCTCTCTGGTATCAATCTACATCTAAAATTCGGCTCCTTCCTGAGGTCTCCCCCTTCCCATAACTCCGCACCAGCATAGGGAAATAGGGAGATGGGAGTCAGAGAGTCCTCTCTCCCATTTCCCAAACCACCTCAGGACGACCACACAATTTTTCAAAACTGTCAACTCTTTGTTAAACCCTCCAAAACGCAGAATTTCTTTCTTCGAAATTTCGTATTAAAGTTCGATTTGAGAAAGCGTGAATCTAGTAACTAGCAACTGTTACTTGAGATTTGTACAATAAACAACTAAGATGGAAAATTTCCATCATATTTAATATGCGTTGCCATCTGTGATTGTTTTGTTGCATGTAATTGTTTCAGGATGACACCTGTACTAAAAAAAGGGTATATATATATATGACACCCCCAGATCCCCCGGATTATTCCAGTTTATATCAAAGATCAAGGCAAAGAGACATGGTGCATAAACGTTCAAGCTCAGTGAGGTCTGCAAATAGTGAATTCAACTGCTACCTCAGCAAAACCCTCAGGGTTTGACTTACCAGTTCAAATAAAAAACTAGACTTGGGATGGTTATATGGCATTTTTACAATTTTTACTACGTACAGAATACGTTTGAATAAGTGGTTTAATCCTAAAAGAGAAGCCTCGAATTGAGTCGGTTTTATGGCATATTCACCATTTTAAAACACCTCAAAGTCCCCGGATGTATCCACCTCGAAAATGTTAGGTGGTCAAGCCAATCTCTATCCAATGTCTCCATCACCACCGAAATCCTTCCCGGGGATAGTTCCCCAGACCCGGAAGGAACATATTGAAAGAGCTCGCGATCTGTTAAGCAGGCATCAGACCGTGAAGACGCCTGCAAGTGCCGACAGCCGAGTCTGCGGACTATAATAGTAGATTACACCAAACTACATCCGCCAACAAGATCTTTTCCTAGTCTTTCGGGGGAGGGCTTGTGCGCTCTTCTCAGATCTCTCACGGCCTCAATTGCGTAAGGACCGAGATGTACGATTCGACATGCTCTTCTGTGTAAGAGCCGTTGAGAAAAGCAACAACACACGGAGCGAGTTTGGTCGTGACAAAAGTGTATGAGTGTATACTTACGAGAGAGTAAGAAAAACAAAAGTTGCATTCTTTCAAATCTACCAACCCGAATACCTTGTTATTCAGTTATGCAATGACTGTTATTTTCAACGTCCTATTGAGGATTTCAGCAGAGTGCGGGTGACAAAAATGCTTGAATTCTTTGGTTTCCAGACTTGTTAGGGACATAACAATCCGATACATTCCGATACATCGTGGTATCGATATTTTTCTTCCCTTACCAACGATATTTGTTATAGAGGCTGTTAAAACTTCCAGGAGTGGTGCTGCCATGCAGGCTGCATTGATGCAGCCACTCAATGAACTAATGATCCTTGGGTAAGGATTTTCTCCAACTCTTTCATCTTATTTTATTATTAGTATTTATTTTATTATTTTTTTTTTCAATTCCGGTTTATTTTGATTCTTCCAATGGAATCTACTGCATTTGCCCTGTTTCATTGATACGAAATCGAATGGTGTTTAGAGTTTTGGATTCTAGGCTGTGGCGGAGGGCTGAGGTGTTGATGGGGGATTCCCAGTTTGGGTTCCATAGGGGCTTCGGCACCAGAGAGGCCTGTTTTCCTTGCAGGTTCTGATTCGAAAGTGTCTCGATCAGCTATGTGAAGTGTTTGCGTCCTTTATTGATTTCGAAAAAGCCTTTGATAGTGTGAAGCACGACCCACTTGGACGCCATCTTGAATCAGCGATATGCGGATGACGCAGTGCTACTTGCTAAGCTCGATCTGGTTGTCCTGTGGCTAGTGACAGGTTCGGTCTGAAGACCAAGACAAGGCCAAGGCCACGACAGTTTCGAAAATGGGGCGCAAGGCTTGCAGGTGACCTGTTTCAAGTATTAGGGTCTATGGGTGGCTGAAGAGTGGGGTTTGAAGGAGGGAGCATCAAGTGCGGATAGAAGTAGCCAGAGCGGCCTTCAATAATATGAGGTGTCTTGTGTAGCCGGGGCTACTTGAGCTTCGTCTTGCGCTGGCGAATGGTAAGATAATTCATATCTTCCATTGTTCTGTGTGGCGTTGAGTCATGGGCCTTGAAAGAGGCAGACATCAATCGATTTGAGGCATGGTCTATAGGATGCTGAGGATAACGTGGACAGCAGATTACTCAATGACTACATCTTGCAGCACAATAATTTGACCTGCGAGCTGTTGCACACTATCAGGTCCCAGAAGGTAACATACTTTGGGTATTCCATACGAAATCCGAAAAATGAGCTTCATGATCATGATGGGAAAAATTTCTGGACGGAGGGCTGTGAAGCGGAGGCGGGCATCTTGTCTTCTCAACATTCGCCAGTGGACTGAGATTCCACGTGTAGCAGACCTGTTCCAGATCGCAAGAGACAGGGACAGATTAGGTGAGGTGACCGCCAACCTTCGGTAACGGAGAGGGCACCAGAAGAAGAAGAAGAAGAAGATAAGAAATCCTGGTGAACCCTACATGTTCGAATGCTGAGGTTCTTGGGCTGAGTATTGATTGGAAAATAGTGGTCAGTGCCGGAATTTTAACAATAATTTTGACGTCAAAAGTGTGAAATTCCGACCTTTTCAGGAAGCGCGTTTTGTAGCAGGGTTTTGTACTTCTACAGCTAGTAACTAGCTAACCTTAGAGTAACTCTGTCTGATTAGCGTCTGACCATTTTATCGTGCACTGGGGCTAGGCAGAATTCAATTACAACTTCAGCAATAAAATTGATTAGTGCAGTTATTATTCCGATTGGCGAAGGAGTTTCTATTTTTTCCCATGTTTGACAGCTTAAAGGCTAGCGCGGGTGGGTTTGCAGTCTAATGAGTTCCGAATGCTTCCATTACAATGCCAAAAGAGAACCCAACGAGAAAGTGGAGTAAGCAGGTGAAGAGAGAAGGCCTGCGGGTCCCTCAAGTCGTCCAAAAGTCATTTGATCGAGTGTGAGTGAAAGCCCTCATTGGCATACTCAAATAAATTACCGGCCTCGAAATGATTCGCTGTGCGGAATTCCGTCAAGGTCGCCCAAAAGGACGTCTGAACTCGTCTTGGACAGTTAAAGAAGGGGGAAAACACATAATCAACTTGTAAGAAATTTTTATTAAATATTTTTCCGAGTGAAATTTTCCGAAATTTGCCGAGCGTGACTGTATTGTTATGATACTCCCAATCCCGGACTGAATAAAGTCTCTATTTAAAATACTTCTCTTGACCTTGACGAGATCATTCCAAGTTCGACCAGGATGACCACTAATTTTCAGCACAAGAAGATACACCGTATATTGCTTCCCAGTCTCCAAGGCAGAGTAAGCATTGTTTTCACTGTCGAAATGAAAAAAATTGTGTTCTCCAAAATCAAAATTTCCACTCACGTTTTGCGTTTCAGAGCCTCCTGAACAAATTTGGTTCCGTGTATGTCTGTCTGTCTGTCCGCATTTCCTTGCCACAGCCATAACTTCCACAATTTTGATCGGATTTCAATCAAATTTTCAGGAATTGTGTGGGTATAGCCCTATTAGTTTCATCACGATTGCATCAGTGGTACTCCCTGTGCATGCGCGAACGTAATTTTATTTTTACAGTCACAACTACGTTCATTTTGAACCTGGCACGGGGAAGATCATGTGCCATTGCCTTGGTAGTGTATTTTTTGCTGGGTTAACTGACTTGAAGAGGATACCTACTTCTAAACTATAAAAATTTGAAAATTTATTAAATAATTGATTTAGGAGCGTAGAGAGGAGTCAAGCCTGGCTATGTGATAAAAAGATCATGCATGCCATGGCCACTACACTCTACGACATTGATTTCACACGGAGAATTGTCAAAAGATGTCTAGCATTTAGAAAGTGAATTATCCAATAATTGTTATTCTTGATGGAATCAGTGAGCTCATCAAGGAAGAGCCGAACGTCTCTCGAAGTCCAATAAAAATTCCTAATTGCAAAAAATAATGGCTCAGTAACAAACCCTCCTTAACTACTTCACGTAACAAGTTATACAATTACATTAAATGAATTTTATTCGCCTTCAGGCGGTTTTCAATTTCAATTCTTGGGTTTAAACAAAAATCAATCTTCTTCTCTTTCTTTGATATAACATGTAGTGACCGATAATTCTTATTTTCATTCCAGGTGTCACCTCAATTTGGATTTCGCCCGATGATACTGAGGGAAATGGTCACCAATGTGGAAATGGAAGCACTGCGGAGTGAAAGATCAATTCCCACTATTACGACGCTCATGAAACGGAACAAACAAAGGTGATAAAATTATTTTTTTCCAGGGATGATGATGATGCTCAGTAAGGTAACGTGGTCAAATTATATCGTGCATTACCGTATAGATTGTAATTATTGCTAATTCATTAGGAGGGTTTGTTATTTTATAGCCTGCACACAATTTCAATCAATAGGTAAAATTTATTTAATAATGTCATAAGTCGGAATAACAAAACATAGCCTGAACTTACGACTCTTGTAAAGAATTTTATGAATATTTCGTATCAAACACAAAAAATTAGCACTTGACTTGGGATGTTCTAATGAAATGAGGTTCGGTAAAGAAAAAAAAAAGTACGTATAAGAATTTTTCAATCGAAGAGTTCGAAATACCTTGATAAGTGAAGTCCAGAAGCCAAAATCCGTCCGTTAGTTTTAGTTTTAATCGAAATTCAAATCTGCAGTGGGAACAACGGTGACGTCACACAGGATCCCAGCTTCTGGAGATTTTAGGTAGGGATCTGATTCTCTAAAATGAATCGATAAATCTGAGGATCGATTCTTCTTCATCATTTTCCTCATCATTTCATTGAGAAAACTCAATCCAGTAGAAAGGTAAAAATTGATTGAAGAAACATTAGTGCAGTGACTGGATTTAAGATTGGTTAGTGTCTGTGCACTTTTGATATTTGTAAAAATGAATCCAGTCTCAGAGCAACAGCATACGGGTCATTCCGCGAATAAGTCCCCTATTCCTGTCACAAACACTTTTCTCCGCTTACAATGGGAATTTTTGAAGCCTGAAAATTTTGGGTTATGCAGGACAATCTACTATATCACATCCATATCATTTTTTTTTTAATTTTTTATAAAAAAATCAATTCTTGACACTTTTTTCAAAATATAAAGGGAGATTAAATGACAAATTTTGTCATTATCCTGGTGTATCACAAGGGGCAGTTCGCCACTTTCAGTTACATGGGAGTTATTAGGATGAAGAACTATTCTATTATTATTTCCAAAGATAATCCATTCATGCGAAATTTAGATGAAGCTTATTCGAATGAGTCTAGGGAGATAGGTTTTCGCCATATGGTGAGTTTTCTTCCTCTACAAAAAAACGTTGCGGCGGGGTTTTCAATTTAATAAATTAACTCAATTTAATCAATTTAACATAATATGTAGGAGGAAATCCCAACTCACAGCTTTATTTCAGAATTGAGTATCATTTCATGAATGTTCTTGAATCTATACCACTAATGAGCTATATAAGCATTTTTTCTGTGTATTGTAATTGAGAGCTAGTTCCATGAAATGACTAGATACCGCAAAAAAAGTTCCGATTTATCCTTCAGGGCCTTAAAGAAGTTGGAATGTATGAAACCACAGTTAGAGCGATATTTTGGTTTATTATTCTTGGATACACCTATTCAATAGCGACGGAGTTGAAAACTCTGTTCGGCCTCAAAATTTGACATTACCTATACGTTTCAGCATGTCTTGATTCCAAAAAAAAGAATGTCCGTCCGCCGCCCGAGCCGGTTTGGGCCGTAGGAAAGTTTTTTTAAACCTGAAATTGTGACGAAATTCTCGTTTTACCATCTAGTTGTGCCCGCAAGGTTTTCAGCCCCAAACCGTGGGGCGCTATGGAACTAAAGATGGGATTTTTGAAGGATCCCAGGAGGTCTAATAAGGTATGGTTTCCCGAGTAAGTTTGGACGCAAAATCCGTTTTTCGAGGTCCCACAATGTCATGTCATGTGTCCAAACATTTCACACAAAAAATTTATTTATTTTATTTTATTTTTTCAAAAGTATTTTCTTAATGACACAAAATTAAATGTTGCTCAATTAACCTAGGGGAAGATGGGGCACAATGAAACACGAAAGTTGGGTTTGCCCATAGCTCCCCACTGGAATGGTTTTTGTTAACATTTTAATTTTTTCCAGTGACGAAGGGTTCTAAGCTATGAAAGAAATATATCAACCGTTATTATAGAAACCATATGTGACCAGGAGTAGCCATTTTGCAGAAAATGAATTTTGTTTCATTGTGCTCCAAGTCCTGGGATACAATGAAACAGGGGAAGGGGGGGGGGGGTTACCTTCCATTTATGGAACAATGAATGAATGAATGAAATGTTACTAATGGCATCTTTTATGGATGAATTATAACCTGAATCGTGAATTATGGGCTTTTATGGATGAATTATGGCGCTCTTTCCGGAGTTTCAAGGTTTATGCATGAATTAAGTGGATAAATTAACCTTAAACCTTGAAACACCGGGAAAAAACGACATAATTCATCCATAAAATATCATAATTCACGTTTCAGGTTATAATTCGTCCATAAAAGAGGCCATAAGTAACGTTTCATTGTGCCCCGAGCTCCTTTGTTTCAAGGAACCCCAAACAAGGCATTTCAGTTTCCCCTAATCTCTACCACAAATGTGAAGCAGTAAAAATACAAAAGTTGATCAAAATCGTAAAGGAATACACGTAGGTATATTGAAATGCCATAGGAGACGGCTGAATTTAAAAAAATCATTGTTAACTGGAGGCGAAAATTTGTTGGCGGAAAATGTTTACTTTCACGGCGAAAACCGCATCAAGTTGCGTCAAATGGTCGCCTCCTTAGGTAAGGAGGGGACGATCAGCTGGCTATGTAGGGGGTGGACAGCAGCCCTTACTGCCAAAATCCCGTTGAACTAGACCCATTTGTACGCCCGGTATAAAATCTGTTTCACTGTGCCCCGTGTTTCATTGTGCCCCACCTTCCCCTACATCAATGAATAATAAACCCTTGTGCAAAATTTGCAGCGTTTTTATAAAAAATTGCGTTTTTTAAGCAAAGTTATTTTATTAATTACAAAATCCCGCGGGATACCCGGGAAAGGTGGGCTTCTACCAGTCAGCTCCTTTATCCTAATAACCTACTCTTGACACAAAAGTGAGCACTTCAGACGAGTGGTGTGCTGTGGGCATCAAATAAGTTTTCCAGGAAGTCAGTAACATCTGTTCAACCTTGAACCATTCAGGCGAACCATTTCAACAGTTTCCAATCCGATTTGGTTTATACAGTCTTTCATTTGTAGAAATAATAGTACCTATGGGTTGCATTTGCCCCAGGCAAATTGCAGTGAGGGGTAAATGCGGAAGTCCAAAGTGGGGCAAATGCGAAATTGTTTGCTTTACCACAACACCGTTTTCATGATCACACATTTTACTTTTGTTTTCTCTAAAATTGGGTTTAATATTCGTAAAATAATACACCTTTATTCGTGTCGGAGGTCGAAGGTCATGAACAGCCTCAAAACTTGTCACTACACGTTTCAAGATGTGTAGATTCCTAAAACGAAATGTCCGTCCGCCGTTTAGGGCAGTAGGAATTTTTTGGTGACGGGGGTCGACGACTCCGCTCGACCTCAAAATTTGACATTATCCGTTTCAAGAGGTATACATTCTAAATCCGAAATGTCCGTCCGCCGTACGCCTGCCGCCGTCCGGGCCGTTTTGGGCAGTAGGAATTTTTTTTTTTAATCTGAAATTTTAACAAAATACTTGGTTTACCATCTAGTTGTGCCCGCAAGGTTTTCAGTCCGATCGCCCAAACCCGTGGGGCGCTATGGGGCTATAATGGGGCTATGGGAGGGCTTTTTGAAGGCTTTTAGCTATGGGATCGAGTTAGGTGTCGTTTTCGAAGTATTTTTGGACGTAGAATCCGTTTTTGAGGGTCCCAGAACGATCCGATTTCACTGTGGCGATCTATAGGGCTTACATGGGGCTAAAAATGGGATTTTTGAAGGATCCCAGGAGGTTAAATGTTTTTCGAGCAAAAAATAAAGAATTTTTGAAGAAAAAAATTTGTCGAAAAAAAATCAAAAAAAAAATCCAAAAAAATTTTTTTTCCACAATTTTTTCCATTAAGTAACACAGAATCTGTTATATCTGATATAATTATTATATCTGATATAATTTTTGCACAAGTAACCTAAATCAAAGAATAATAAACCCTTGTGTAAAATTTGCAGCGTTTTACTTTAGTGGTTATTAAAGAGATACCACAATAAGGTAAAATTCTCATTTTAAACTTATACGCGAGGTTTCGAGGGCATCGAGGCTTTTCATTCGTTTCGGTCGTGCGCCATAATTACTATGTATGTATTCCTGCGTCCCCACAAATTCTATTGAAAAAAGACCGACGGCTTTGTTGGCGGCTAATTGTGTGGAAGGTTCCCCTTGAACCCCGTCTATTGTATCGATGACTCAAGAATTAAAATAGGGTCGGGCTCCCTGAAGACCCTTGACAATGGCCTATATTCCCTGAAGCGCGTCAATTGTGACTCCACAGGACAAAATACTCGTTTTCACGGTTAGTTACGATAAAAGTGGTGAACGCCGAGGCCCCAGGATACTCTGCCTTCTTACCTTTTCTTACGACCTACCCGGAATTACACAACTGCCGCCTCCGGTAACCAGCGAAGTGACAAAAACACCGCTCCACCGAAAAAAAACGAACGTGTTGGTGACCACATTTTGCCCACTGCAGTTTTAAGGGCTTTTAACATGCACGGGGCTATGAAGATAATTTCGTATCGAACTAGAGGTTTGAGGTCGCCCAGCATCTGATGCAACAGATATTTGCGCTTTCCCTCCCCACTAAACATTTCCTGATTATGGCGTCGGCTGTTTCACGGTTGAGAAATCCTGTTGATGAAATATGTGTCATTTCTTTAGAACGACGTCCACATGTTAAAATGTTGCATTGCTACAGTTGCAAGATTCATTTCTTTGTCTTATCACTATGGATGGGTATCGACCTACAAATAATCGATTATTATATTTCATTAATCAATTAACCAATAGTTGATCTTCTAATGATGGTTTATTATTATTATTATTATTATTGGTCTAAAGGTAACTGCAAATTTTACAGAATGATTTATTATTCTTTGTTTTCAATTATCCAAAAATTAATTTTATATCAATAAAAAAATTAATTTGATTGAGTTATTTATGTTAAAGTTTTTTTTGTAAAGTTATATAATAAATAATACATAAATATTATTTAAAACAGTTTTTTTGTTAAGTTTGTGGACGAATGTGAGACCCCAAACAATGGATTACGCGTCCAAAATTACTCGGAAAACGACACCTCATTCGACTTCCTGGCATCCTGGAGCCCCGCGGGGTTGGACGATCAGGGCTGAAAATGTTGCGGGCACAACTAGATGGTGGAACGAGTATTTTGTCAAAATTTCAAATTTTTTAAAATACCCACATCGATATTGTTAGGTATGATATGGGTCATTTCGCAGAAAGTGGCACCTTTCTGTCCTAGGGGAACAATGAGACATCCACAGTATTTTTTCGTGTTTTCAAAATTTTCCTATGTACGGATGTTCTCAGTAGACTGAATGAGTCAAGTGCTGATAGAGTGTCATAAAAAATCCATGAAACGCCATTTCCTCTCTTCTATGGCGTGTCCAGTGGTAGAGTTTCTGTTTCGGTCCATCCTCGATCTGCGTTTGAAACTGGGCGGGAGTTCTTGAGTGCGTCTTGTTCTAGATCTCTCAGCAACGCCATGATGACGAGGAAATGAAGTAATTATTCCAAATTGAGGGGGGTGGGGCAAGTAGAAGGCTTGTCCATGTGTTTGCACTTCGCTTCCCTGGGAAGTTTTGAATTTGGCCCCAAGGCGGAAATAGGTATCGATGTTTTGAGTTGTTTTTTTTTCCAGTCGGCATCCCTGTTCAAGGCCCTCCGAAACGAATAATTTGTTTACAATTATTGTAACCTCCTTTTTTCTTTGCAAGGACATCAGTTGTTGTTTTTATGTCGTGAGTAGGTAAGTAGTATCAGTTAGTAGAAAGTGTTGTTTGGTTGACCAATAGCTCTCACTTCTATGTGCCAGCTGAACAAACTCATATAAATAACAGAATACACAGAATGATACTAATTAGTGCCTTTCTAGGAGCATTATCTGGTAAAAAAGAAAAAAACTTAGTCGTTGAGTAGGAGGCCCATATTTTCAAAGAAATCCTCACTTCTGTGGTAATATCCATAGAATTGACAATAATACCATTCTACGATGATCTTTTGGGGAATTTGACTTCTAACCTGACGTAGAAGACAATAGCTGAAAAAAATTTTTTTGTTTCGTGGAAGTAAATTTCATCATTTCCCCCAAGCCAAAGTTGCTAATTCTTGCGAAATGACCCATATCGGTATCTACTTCCAAAATTTGTATCGATTTAATAGTGTGTATATCGAAGTAGCGTTGAATCAAGAGAGATTGGTACCACCTTTTTGAAGGTTTGTTCTATCAGTACCTACATAAGAGTAATAACATCCTTGTTTTTGCCAAAAACAGGACATAGAAGATGAGGGGAACCCACAATTTAGCAGCGACCCATCAAGAACGATAGAGGCGTTTTAATATAAGGGATATTCCAGGGTAAGCGTCGCTTCTTATTTGAGCTATTACCTTCTAGCGATGTAATGTTTGTTGAGTTTTTCACATGCATTTTTGGCCAAGGGGTATTCCATGCTCTCTTAATAAAAGTCGGCCTGCGCAAACCACTTTCTCTAATAGAGAAGCAATTGAGACATTTCTTATTTTTTTCGTCGGTTCTGCCATCGGATTAGAAGTCCGCGTGAGAGCGTATGTGTACTGTTTCCATGATGCGAGAGGATCATCACTGATCGCAAGCCAGAAAAAAAGAGCCAATCTTCGTGTCTAACGAAGCGGAGGTTTCAGTTTCGTTTTCTTTTTAAAGGTTGTTTTCCGAACAGACGGTCCATAACGTTGTTAGCTCATAAGGCTGGCAATAATGAAGACAGCTTTACGACTAATAAATACTACAAAACGATGACATCAATTTCGAAGGGACCCTGACAAATATAGTCTATCCCGTAAAACTATCAATACAGGGCATTCACAATTCTACCATCAATGATTTCTTAATGCTTTCTCACTACCAATTATCAGGGGGCTAATGAATGATACGCTCTGCCACCTTCGTAAACGAGCAAAATAACAGAACAGAACCAACGAAATAATTATCGGGTGTATTGTCACAAGCAAAACCACAAAATCACGATGTGGTTAGGAGAGGAATTTTATCTCAGATGGGAATGGACCTTGAGGTTGAGATTGCTTTTTTTTAAAATAGAATGCGTCCAAATAACACAAAAAGAGAAGGCACGCCCTTCAAAAGTCCCGTTAGTAGCCCTTATGGTGTATCCGGATGGGACCCATCTCAAATTT
This sequence comes from Pilophorus perplexus, assembly GCA_955831195.1. NCBI lineage: Eukaryota > Metazoa > Arthropoda > Insecta > Hemiptera > Miridae > Pilophorus > Pilophorus perplexus. Next base: position 29,481,738 of record OY037007.1, read on the forward strand.
GAGACCCCCGCTAATGAATTCAAGTCTGAGCATACTACGAAAACCTTCAAATCGAGGGTCTCAAAGCAACGTGTATCACCAAAAATCAAATAAAAATTTATTTTCGCAAGCGATAGAATTCTATAGATTCTATCAATAATTATTATCGTTTGAAACCAGGGTTTGTAGATAATTCAACTCGATTATCGAAATCAGATGTCGTATCAAAAACTACCCGCCCACAGTATCAACCCTCATTCCACATGCAGAGAGGGACCTCTTCGGACAGCTCAGGGTTCCACGCAAGTTTTCTCTAGTTTGTGATAATTAAGTTACGTTTTTTCATGATTTATATCATTACAGTGATTGTGTCTTGTCATTAAGAAAGTGCAATATGGAAATTAAAACTACTATTACGTTAGTGGTTTACCCACAAGTGCTGGTCTTGATACGACCAGTGTTCGCAACAGAAAAGTGCCTGCAACGCTAGCGCTTGTTGATCCAACTTGATTCCATTGATGATCCCTATAATATATAGCTGTCGTCAGTGGGTATTATTCATCTACTAAGAAAACGACACAACAATCACGATTGGTTGCGCACTTTTGCTTCTGGCAGAAAATGGATTCTGCGGAACCGACATAGGATTCGCTCACTAAGTCTCATTCAGGGATGAAGGAACGTGATGAAGGGGTAGGTACGCTAAAAGAATACGCAAATTTGCCCGCCTTTTCGAAAAGTGAGACTATGATTGAGGATTCCCAAACTAAACTTAATCTGTTATGGTTATGAAGCTGGCAAGCCACCTCGTCAATTTTGAATTTTTGGTTTATTATTCTTGGATATTATTCTCTACACCTATGTAACCGCGACGGAGGTGGACAATTCTGATCGGCTTCAAAATTTGAAATTATCATCAGTTTCATGACACGTAGATTCCAAAAAACGAAATGTCCGTCCACCGTGTGTGTCGTTTTCCAAGTATTTTTGAATGTAGAGCCCATTTTTGGGGGGTCTCATAACAATCCGATTTCACCGAGGGGATCTACCTATGGGGCTTTCATCGGGGCTACAGATGGGATTTTTGAGGATACGAGGGAGGTCAAATAAGGTGTTGTTTTCCGAGCAATTTCGGACGCATAATCCATTTTTCGAGGTCCCACATCTTTCCAAACATTGTGAAGACTTTTTTTTTACATTTTGTCAAAAATGTTTTTTTATTGAAACAGAATCAATTTTTGCACAAGTATTCTATAAACCCTTGTGTAAAATTTGCAGCGTTTTTATTTTTTATTAAAACGGTTAACCCTTAAAATGGTTTTGTTTTTTATTAAAGGGTTAATGAACCCTTCAAGGACATCCAGGCCATGACTTATGAAACCCCCATACACAGTGATACATTTTAATATGCTCATGCAGAACGGTACCTAGTCGCGAAGAGGTCAGATTTTTTGTGACATGCCAAAGACACAAAATGTCCCAAAGTTCTTTTTTTACCATGGTGATGGAAGACAGGTTTGTTACTATGAAGTTGATGAATACGATCAGACTCTTGTACATTGAAAAATATGCAGATAGAAAGAAAATTGTTGAACAAGACATTGTTTATCGGCATCATGCTAAACGGTCGGATTTTCGATCGAGTTTATGAGCCAAAGCAAAGACATGAAAATGTCATAAAATTCTTTTGGTTACCTAATGAAATTTCCAAGTTACTAGTCTCGTTTGAAAGATGAAATAATGTTGTCAAAAGTAAGTTTATAATTATTTTACTAATTACTACAATTTCATGCCAGAATAATAATATTATACTTATTGTAATATTATAGAAACTGCGGTCCTATGGTAAAATGCATGATTTTGTACGAAAATTTAATAGATAAATGCAATTATTACTGATCTTGCCCATTTAATTGTGCTAAAATCGAAAAAAGGTTAATGGTTCAAAAAATATAAGATAAGGTTCACCAGAAATAATTTCATGTAATTATCACATGCCAATTATTGAACAAAACAAAAACCGACAGGTCTTATGAAAGTGTTTTTTTATTTTTTTCATTTTATTTTTTAATCAAAAGGAGTTGCGCATTATTAGCATTTAAAAAGTGCCAAAACATCATGAAATATGCTTCAGTGCCTCGCGACTCGCCTAGTGGACTGAAATGGGCCCCCGCCCAGCGTTAGAAAAACATTTTTTAGAATTCCTACTGGACTTAATCACATAAAAATGAGGAAAGAGTGAAAAGTACTTGCGGCGCGCATTGAGCTTCTCTGACGTAAACATCGTGCACGCAATTGTAAATTGCATCTACCTCACGGTCTGAGACCACCAAAACGTTGCTCCATGGAGCGATCTGATCTCCGGTGGCTCCGAATTTCTTTAGGAAAAACTATACATTATCAAAAAGCGAGTGGAAGGGGGCTGAGGTCAGTCGGAGAGGTCGGGGATGGCTGGCTTTAGCCAGTAGGGGGACGGTTGGTTGAATAACTGGAATCCGGGGCCCATTTCGGTCCTCACCTACACATGAACTAGTCAGTGGTCATTTCGTCCGCATGCTTCATTCGCGGGGCCCATTTCGGAAACTCCGATATGCTCAAATAAATAAAAAGTGTCAATATTTCATCATTGAATAAGTTTTTTGGCTCTCCTGAAAAGTATGTGAAAATGTGATACGACATGTGGCTTTGAGGCCGTCGAAATACCCCACCTGTAGCCCCTTTTTAAGCCAAGAAAACCACAAGGAGGGGCAACGGCTTGAAAACCTTGCGGGCATAAATGCAGAACCGAGTATATTGTCAAAATGTCAAATTAAAAAAAAAGAAAAAAAAAAAGCCTACTGTTCAAGTCATACATCTACGAAAGGTCAACGTTGATGCCGATAAAAGTGTATGGCATAGGCTGATTATTCTGATAATTATAATCTAAAACAGGTAAATTGATCTTGGATTTTGAAGAACTGGCTTTTTGGAGATTTTGTGTGATCTTATCGTTCAATTTGAATTAACGATTCAGAGAAGTAGACCAAACCACTTAGAAGGGTAAATCTCATTCGTACTGCTGTTTGACCCCAACATTTTCTTGACTCCTTTCGACGATTTCAGGCACTGATATGGCTGAGCATGGCGCCTGGACTGCTGCCTCTATCCCTGGGATACCCCGCTGCGGCTGGGTGGATGGGTTTGACGCTCATTCCGCTATTTCTCACAGCTCTCACTTTCTTCAGATATTCGGCCGTCGATCCCGAATCTCGCCCGATAGACGCCAAAATAGTGAGTTGATGTAATCGTATTAATTTAAGATGTGAGAGCGATCAATGGTGCCGGAAGGGGGGAGTTTGTTCGTCGTTTTGGTCATCGTAATTTGGAATGGAACAAGCGGTTTCGATACACATCGTGAACAATTACAATACCTAAGGGACTGCGCAAAATTCAACCTTGAAAATAAAGAATAAGTTAATTCAATCAAGTACATAATAAATTGAACATGTAATTGGGTAGGCTTCGTGAGCGCGTGGCAGTATTGACAATTTGTCACCGAGGATGTTGACGGCTTATAGCGGATAATCTTTCCTCGGTCGTTGAAGAGCTCAAACCAGTGAATCAGTCTCGGCGTAAATTATTTATCATTAGCGTCAAGGGAGTCACCTGTCGCTAAACGTCTGCGATAAGACACGGGGAAAGGGCGAGCTGGTAAAAGTCCATTCAAGTGTTTCTAAAGATGGACTCGCCGTTAGATCAGACACTCGGAGGTCTTTAATTCCTCTTTGACCATCCCAAAACGAAAAGTATTGTTACGTATTGAATATTGTGATTTAATCAAACGTTACGAATTGATGGCGAGACATTTGAATTTTAAATCAGGGATCTTTGTTTTGATGTCATACAGGATCCTAGCTTCCAATTGGCTTCCCAAGTGAATAAACTAGTTTGCGGCTAGTAATCCCGGCGCATTAGGAATGGGGAATCGGTAAAAAGTCTCAATGTTTTTTGATCGATAAAAATCAAAACTAAAAATTGGTTTCAAGAATCTATTTTTTGTAAATCGTTTAAAAAAATGGCGTTAAACAGGCAATTTTATTCCTGAAATAATTATTAACCTTCATGTTTGAGTTAAAAAAAATTTGTTGTTGACGAATCGATTTTCACTTTTTAATTGTTTTAAAAATGCATTTTATTCATTTGCTTTCATTTTTTTTATTTTTCATAAATTTATTTATAGGTATCGAAAAATTTGAAACCATAAAAAATTTGCTCCATGTGACGCATCTGAGCAGCTCAGACTGAGCTCCAAAAGTAGTCAAAAAATAGGGGATGGACCAGTTGACAGGATGTTGGGATGGCGGTAGGCCAAGGGGTGTCTGACGGCGACGTGGCCGCCTCCCTTCTATAAGTGCTTATGTACATGCAATGAGATTTTTAACATAACTGTTAGTGTTATTTTGAAGCCTTATCATTCCTTATTTTACTATAAAATGATTAACTCTTGAAAAAATATAAATTTTCTTGTAGGAAACTCATAAATCAATTTCGAATGTGCTGATTTTACTGGATACATCTCATAATTTGGTGTTGTTCATTCTCACAGTGTACATAAAGAAAAGTAGGCAAAGGCCCCTTTCATTCCCCGAAGGTTCTTGTGTCCACCGCACCTGTGTCTGCCCGCGGTTGGGAGGTTATCTAACATCCAGACTCAGCGACTACCAAACATCACGCCAGAACAGGAACAGATTTCCCTGGCACAATCCCCAGCGGGGTGGGAGGAGGAAGGATATGTTCCCGTAGGAGGGTTGAAACTCCACTCGCGATTCAAGGTGACATTTCACGTTGTTTTGCGTCCCCTACGAAAGTTTTGGGGCCTTGGAGAACGCTCTCGAAATCCTTTCGCCGTTTTGATTCTAATCGGATGATGGAGTGAATACAAATTGGCGATTTGGAGAATCGTTGAAGGAAGCCTTTCACCAATACTGCCGTCCAAAGTTAAAACGTCCTATATAGGTTCAAATTCTTTGTACCTACTGTAGGACGTTTTTTAACTTAGCACGGCAGAATAAATCCAGGGCTTTCCAAGGAAAAATGTATAGACGTTTTCTCAATTGACTAACGGTTCTTCTAGTTTTTTGAGTCACTGAACTTAAAGTTAAAGTAGACAAGATATCCTACAAGAATATATATATTCACGTTTATATGTGAGTCATATATGATCACGTTTGTTTTTATCTTCAATAGAACGGCCGCTAGAGCGCTCTGAAGTAGACAATTTTTTGGTTAGGTTTGGCTACTAGTGAAAAAACGCAGGAAACCCGAATCGATATAATAATATTATATCATAATATGTTGTAATGGCATATTAATGACATATTATGCCATTACAACTCAGTGTCATATACAATAATGTCATAGTACGAGATTCCAGTTTCATGCATTTTGGTTTATTATTCTTGGAATAATACACCTATGTTTTCGCGACGGGGGTCGACGACTCCGATCGGCCTCAAAATATACCTTTTGAATATACATGGATACGACTTTTCATATACATTACACACTGAACACAGAACAAACTTAGTTGGTAAGCTACTAAGCGCCATTCACAATTTGTTTTTGTTTTTTTCCTTCATTTCAGATAAGACCCGAGTACGACTTTATAGTGGTCGGCGGAGGCTCTGCAGGTGCGGTGATGGCCAACCGGCTGTCTGAAATAAGATCCTGGTCTGTCCTGTTGTTGGAAGCCGGAGGTGACGAGACCGAGATATCCGACATCCCATCCCTTGCCGGCTACCTTCAACTCACCGACCTCGACTGGAAGTACAAGACTGAACCACCGACTTCACACTCGCCATACTGCCTCGCCATGAACGGGGACCGGTGTTTCTGGCCGAGGGGCAAAGTCCTCGGGGGGTCCAGCGTCCTCAACGCGATGCTGTACGTCAGGGGGAATAGGTACGACTATGATACTTGGGAAGCTCTGGGCAACCCTGGGTGGAGCTATGAGAACGTCCTGCCGTTCTTCAAGAAGTCCGAAGACAACCGGAACCCGTACCTTATGAACTCTAGCTACCACTCAGTCGGAGGGTACCTCACCGTACAAGAATCACCTTTCAGAACTCCTTTGGCACTCGCGTTCATCAAAGCTGGAGAAGAGCTGGGGTATCTAAACAGGGACATCAACGGGGCGTCCCAAACTGGTTTTATGATTGCTCAAGGCACAATACGGCGTGGTTCCCGATGCAGCACATCCAAAGCATTCCTAAGACCTGTCCGACTTCGGAAAAACCTCGACATCTCAATGAATAGTCACGTAGTAAAAGTGTTGACAGTCAAGCAAGGAGGCAAAGTGCGAGCAGTAGGCGTTCAATTTTGGAAAAACGGGAGGCGATGGACGGTGAGAGCAAGGAAAGAAGTTATACTATCAGCAGGTGCCATAAATTCTCCTCAACTGCTCATGCTGTCAGGGATTGGTCCTCGGGAGGAACTGGCCAAGCATGGGATACCAGTCCTAAGAGACCTCAAAGTTGGATACAACCTCCAGGACCATGTAGGACTGGGAGGGTTGACTTTTCTCATAGACGAGCCCGTAACGTTCAAAAAGTCGCGTTACCAGACCCTTCCTGTCGCTATAGACTACATTTTCAACGAAAGGGGGCCAATGACATCACTTGGAGGAGTCGAAGGATTGGCGTTCGTTAATACAAAGTACGCAGATCCAACAGGCGATTGGCCTGATATCCAATTTCACTTTGCCCCATCTTCCATCAACTCCGATGGAGGAGAGCAGATTCGAAGAATTTTGAATTTGAGGGACGCTGTGTATAATACAATGTACAAACCGCTGATTCCAGCAGAAACGTGGACAATATTACCACTTCTTCTTAGGCCATTAAGCTCAGGTAGAATCACCCTTCGGAGTAAAAATCCATTCGCCCCACCCGTTATAGACCCCAATTATTTCACTCATAGAATAGACGTAATGAGGCTGATCGAAGGAATACGAATAGCAATGAACATCTCAAATTCCAGAGCTTTCCAAAGATTCCGATCGAGACCCTTGTACACGCCAATGCCAGGTTGCAGAGATTACCGCTTTGGGTCGGACGAGTACTGGGAATGCTGCTTGCGCCACTTCACCTTCACGATATACCACCCGACGGGAACTTGCAAAATGGGGGTGGACCCGGATGCTGTCGTCGACCCAAGGTTGAGAGTCCACGGAGTTGCAGGTCTCCGGGTTGTGGACGCTTCGATTATGCCGACCATTGTTAGTGGCAACCCTAACGCTCCTGTGATCATGATTGGCGAGAAAGCGGCCCATATGATCAAGCAGGATTACCGTAAAACAAAATGGTAGATGGCAGACCAGTCGCCGTTTCTTACGCGTCACAGGGATAACAAATAGTGAGTTCGGGACAGTGCGCGCACTTCGACCCTGACATGGGGGTACCAGGAACTAGCGATCCATCCCCGCAATCGAAAAATCATGGCGACCCGTCTCCATTAGCTTTTCAGCTACCCGTCCCTGTATAGGCAATCTTGTTTGCAATTCATCCCCACGGTGAAGTTTGATAGAACGTGCAAAGCAAATGAAACTAGCAACGTCATTAATGTAATAAGTAGGGGGCCATCCCCTGCTGGCTAAAGACAGCCAATCCCCGACCATATCCCCCCTGGCCTCATACCCAACAACTCGCTCTCCCATATTGTATAGTTTTCTTTTCAAAGAAATATAGGATGAAGGTTTTTTGGACATCCAATTTCAAATTTGGATTGTACTGTGTGAAGGCTAACGTACTATCGGTGTGGGTAGTTGGACCGTCCAACTTGGACGCAACAGCAGCCACTTGGAAAACCCCTCGCCGACTTCCGCTGGGTTCAAAAGTGGAAGTCCGAAAGCCCAGTGTAGCCCAGTGCCAACTTCATCGTCTTTGTAGGCAGTAGTGAGCCCTAAACATACCTATACAATGTCCTCGTTTACCGGGACGGGTTGATGAAACAACCTATGCCTCCCCACCATCCAGCGGGAATGAGCCGCCGGTTCCCAAGGGGGTACCTCGGCTTTGAAGAATCAAGCCCTCAAGTCTGGATGCTCTGCTAACGAATTTCGCGCGGAATCGATTCCAGCAGTCCTGTTTATTTTTGGAACTTCCAGAGCTGATTCTAACTGCCTCCTCGGCCGTGAAGTGTGCGTATTCCATTTCCTCCTCATCTCGTTCACTTCATAGGACTAAAAGTCATTCGAAGAGCAGCCCAAGTTCTGGAATTGCAATCCGTTCTGAATGTGGATGGGATTCCTGGCAGCGTTCGATTTCTGATTCGTAGATTTCCCAACGGCCAGAGGTGCACTTCAAAACTCACCTAAAGCTTCGTAGAACCATCAAAATATGCTGTCAGCACATCGACGCACAAGATCCAGGGCTAAGCCCCCCCCCCCTCCTTCGCAAATTATGAAACTGGCTCAAACTTCGAACAACTAGAATTTACGGTAGAATAGACAAAAAAAAATACTGCAAATCAACAGTTCACCAGTACAGCCTATGCTCAGATGATCACTGAAAGTTTACCTCAAAATGAAATTCTGTGAACGACCTAAGTTATCACGGAAGAACCTTTTATAAATAAGGACAGCTTAGTGCGATCAGCGTGCGATTATAGTGAAATCAGTGACACTTGAGAGACTAAGTTTGAAATTATACCATCTAAAATTAATACGTCTAGTTGAATCTTACTGCCAAGACCAAAGTGACCTGTAGAATTAATAAGGATCTTTGTAAATTATTTCCAATAGTTGTGAAATAGAATACGTATTTATAGCTAAAACAATTAGGATTATAACAATTCGTCACAACTGAAGGCAATATTGCTTGTAACAGTTGAAAGACGTCACTTAAAATAAATTTCCAACGTTCAAAGTGATAATTCTGCTCAACCATAAATGTATTATGGACAAACTTACCAATTGAATAAGCGTAATAATTTTAGTGTCTCTGTTCATGTTGTGTATTGTAGTAAAATGGAGAAAATGTACTCATGGGAGGTAGTACTACCACTGCATACTTGTATAATCAACCAAATGTATAAATTTATTTTTACGTGAATTTACGTTATTTTATCCACTTCTCCAGCGGTGTGTCAGTGTTGTATCAAGGGTATTTGAATTTGTTCCACTAATGAACGGTTGGTTCATTATGATACAAACTAAGTCTGGTCGATTTAAAGAAAAGACAGTGGACAGAATGATACAAGCGATTTTTCACATTTTTCACATAGCAACAAGAACAAGCAACAATAACCCCTAATTTCGGTGATAACCTGCCCTACTTGAACGAGATGAATCAAGCTTATCAACATTGGGTAACCTCTACATGCACTTGGGTTTTCGACATTTCAATGGTAAAAACTTGAGGAGCCGAATGAAACTCACCTGAATTTAAAATTCGACGAGCAAAGTGAACTGTAGATACTCATCTTCGACCAGCGGAAAGTTATTGTATGTTATGGTCAGGCGGGGTAATAATTTCTCAATAATGTTGTCAATTATACAAGCGATGTCAACGCTCTCGATGAAGAGAATTTGGACAGCGAGAGTTGGTAGACCTCAACCCGCCCCTTTCCTTTGTTACTAGAGCTGTTAATAATTATGATTATGATTAATAATTATTATGATCAATACAATTATTTTATCAGCTGTCCTGTGAAAGTGAAACTTGGTATTTCTGTCAGTTCTTTTTTCCCTTTTCATTACTAATTTTTTACACGTACCTACCTACCTACAACGTGGGTTTTGGGCAAACTTACTTTGGATATGGCAAGGAGCAACTATAACCACAGAATAACCCACCATGCTCTCAGCAAACCCCTAGTGGAGATGGGCGTGAGTTCCCACATTTTTATCAGAGACGTAAATTTAATTAGGACGCCAGTTCGCAGTAAATGGATTTCCAAAAAGGCAGCGAATACAATTATTGGTTGATTTCCAAAAATTCGTGAACTCGTAAGATAGCGAAACCACCTGACCAAACCTACCAAACGTAAACCAAAAATGAACCCTAAATTTTACAAACATATTGATTCGGATACTGCACCAAAGGTATTTATTGAGAGGGATTTTGCGTAACTTCGAATGGGAATATCCTGGGTTTATCCAGAAGAACAGTTTTAGCAACTTTTAGCCGCTGATGTCGACTACACGAAAAATAATACTGTTTTTGCAGAGGAAACGTGTGCAGCACACGTAGCACTACGTACAACTTGAGCGGACATAATAATGTTTCCGTAGGTAAAACGGGGGGTCCAGCATCAGCAGGAATTCACAAGCCCTAAAATAACGTAACCTCCTGTTGGTGGATGGGGGAACCAACGACCAGACGAGTATCAGGGGAGCAAACGACAGCAAAAACCCACAGAGGGCCGAAAGCAGCGTACCTATGAGTGACTTTCATTATACAGAACTAGATGCTCCGGCTCGCTTTGCTCGCCTACGCACGGCTTACCGTTTCGGAGGAGTATGCTATTGACATATATGTCCACAGACACGGTGAGAATTAGTGGTATAGATAGATAACTAAGCCTTTGGTAACATTTTCCGTTTTATTTATTTTTTCCCCCAAATCGTTGCCCACAAGATCAATTTGTGATTCAAATACATTCCTGACGGTCCAGCTTGAAAGTACCCACGTATAAGCCAACTTTCACTGATTCCAAAGGTCTTGAGGTCAAGGTCGTTCACAGTTCCTAATTCAAGACGAAGAAAGAGGTTGCCACCTAGTGTGACCGCACCAGGAAGAAGAGCTGTACAAAGTTAAAAAGCAAAATAAAAACTGTAAACACCTCTTAGCGTAAACACAAAGTAAACTAGGGAACCCCCAATGACAAAATACATCATAAAATTTAAGTGTTTCCATTTAATGGAAACACTTCTCGGTTATTAACTTTACACTGCGTTAAGGGGAAACGAATAAAACGTCGCCTAAAAATGTTAATTTATTAATTTATTTATATAAAAACTGCCGAACCAAAAACCAACCGTTTTGTCATCAGAGAAAGGAGTGTTCAGCAGGCGACTCCGATAACGCACAAACCGCGTCAGAAAAGAGATGGAGAAGGAACTGCAACTTTCCCGCAGTTTCCGAGCAGATTCGGAGAAAGTACAGCCAAGCAATGCATATTATGTGCGCCGACTAATTGACGCCAGATAGCCATCACAGGACGTTGCATTTCTATGTGCGACACGGATCTCGGCGCGGATCATTTTTAGGCAAAGATTAATTAGGGTTGGATGTCATCGAGAGTAAGATTTTATCATTGTTTGAAGGCGGTCAAATAACACTAAAAAGTAAAGTTGAAACTTCATGCTGATGTTCATACGAATTTTTATAATTTATGGGAAACTAGAATCTCCAGCAGAAGCAAGGACTCAACTCTCTGGGTTGCTTATTTTAGTAAAAACATCGAAAATCCAAGTTTTGGGCCATAGAATCTGTGCTGGCTAGACGTTTGGACCAACTAGACCAATGCACACTGCAGAATTTTGTGAAATGCTAAGTTCAAGAAAATCATGAAAAACCTTTATTTTTTATTATTTTATTTTACTTATTTATTTATTTTTTATGCAGTAGGATCACCTATCCAAAAATACCCAACAGCTGTAAAAATTTTCGGAAACAGATTTTGAAAATATTGATCTGGAGATTTACAACAAGAGGAGCAAACTTGACTCTTTTCAATGGCATTCCGGGGTCAATTGCAAGACCTGTACTCGAAAAATATTGCATTATATCAAAAATCTGTTTCCGCACATTTTTTCATTAGCAGTGTACCGATCCACAAAAAAAAAAAAAAATCGTCGTTGCCACAGTAATTAGGCATAATATGCCTACTATCTCACTTTGGAAGATTTTCCAGGAGAGCCGATTCAATGATTTCCAATGCACGTTTACAAGGAGATGTGTATTATCACTACGCATATTTACAAGGAGATGTGTGCAATTTACCGCACTGTTGTGACATGCGTTATTAGCTTTTACTTCATTTTCTCCTTCATGCTCACACCATTTATAAATAATCGAAAGAACGCAGATTTTTCAATTTAATTCGGTTTGAATTTAAATTTAATTTAATAACTCCTCCCGTCGTTGTTCTTTCTCAGCTGTGGTTCCCTGTAGCTTAGTTGGTTTAGAGCGTTGCACTAGTAATGCAGAGATTGTGTGTTCGAGTCCCACCTGGGGCCCAATAAATTTTTCGGCCTTCCCCTTCTGATTGCTTGAATAACTTAAATTAAATTGATTCATAATTAGAATTTCAATTTAATTTGGTTTGAATTTAAATTTAATTTAATAACTCCTCCCGTCCCCAAAAATAAAACACTGCACGAGGGAAGCAGGTCATAAATTCCCTCAAGTCATTCCTGTAATGAAACTACTCCTCCTGGGGAATTAAGGGACCCCTAGGATGAGGGACAAAAGTAGGATGTCTACTGGCTTCACATCAGATCAAGGCTCAGAGGGGGAGAAATAAGTAACAATATGATAAGGCCGAATCAATTGTTGGGGGCAGGGGACAGTTGAGCCTTCAATCTCCAATGTTCTTTCTCAGCTGTGGTTCCCTGTAGCTTAGTTGGTTTAGAGCGTAGCACTAGTAATGCAGAGATTGTGGGTTCGAGTCCCACCTGGGGCTCAATAAATTTTTCGGCCTTCCCCTTCTGATTGCTTGAATAACTTAAATCAAATTGATTCATAATTAGAATTTCAATTTAATTTTTGAATTTAAATTTAATTTAATAACTCCTCCCGTCCCCAAAAATAAAAAAAATAAAGAATTTTTGAAAAAAAAAATTTTTTTAAATCAAAAAAAAAATCCAATTTTGGTTTATTATTCTTGGAATAATACACCTATGTTTTCGCGACGGGGGTCGACGACTCCGATCGGCCTCAAAATTTGACATTACTCACTTACTCAATTACTCACTTCACTGTTGTGTTCGGCGGGTCATGCGTTTAGTGACGGGACATTCTCCTACTCCCCCAATTGTACAAGTTCTTTCCCCAATTGTACACTTTGCATGTGTGTATGAACAAGTTTTACACATCGGTAGCTTACTGTTTTCTTCCTGGAAAAAGCAAAGCCACTTACAGTGCTATGTGGGCTCTATTAAAATTATTGTGTCAATCTCTGATATCCACCAAATTGAAAATTTCTTCGTTCTACGTCGATTTTGAACAAGCTGCACATGCATCTGTTGTCACCCACTTCCTCAAATCTGCAAGCTGGAAACTCGCTCCCCCCACGAAAAATTGACGAAATCGGCGGCGAAAACAAATTAACGACATCATGCTCTTTTGATGAGGTAACTATTTACGTATTAAACTATTAATTGATAACAATTTAATTTTTGCTGCTACCCCTTATTTCTCGTTGCTTTTTGGCAGGTCGAAAGTGGTTACTCACGTTTGCCGTTCGCTGGTCCAAAGTAGCCCCCTTTTTGAAAAGTTGGTCCAAAGTGCAATCCCCTGATCGCCCATCGATCTGGCCATGACAGCCCGATGGGTCATACAATCTCATGTCAAGTATAATAATTATTATAAATGTATTTATGATTATTATAAATGAAGTTGAAGCATTGTGTAATATACCATTTCGCTCAAAATAGAATGTAGTTTATTTCAAGAAGAAAAAACAAACAAACAAAATTAGGGGTACCAACTGCCCTTAAGTTACATTGTGAGAATACTTGTTTTTATCCGCTATGGTGTAGGGAGACAATTATTATTATTGGGGAGACTATTATAGACACCGCGTAGAATGGTATTGTTGTCACTTATTGATGGTAACAAGTTATTTCACCCTTGCAATATCACGGAAACTCTACTGGTAAGTGCCTCTTCTGTGGCATTTGATGTCAAAATCGACCTTGATTCGTCTGGTTTGCAAATCATTTTACATATGAGGGGGAGAAAACGACTCCTCTGCTGAGTACTAAATTGTTTATTCAAATAAACAATTGTAGCCTCGGCAAACAACCACACCGTATTTTACATGTTATTAAAGTAGTTAGTATTACATATTATGTAAACCAGTCGAATCAAGGTTCATTTTGAGGCGATACAGTGAGGTAGGCTTCATCTGTGGCATCAACATTTTGAATTCTCATTGGGTGGTGATTAGAGCTCAATCGTGGCAGGTCATCGCCAACCAATGGAAAGCCAGGATTCTGTGGTACTTCAATCAAGAGAGTTGAACCCTTGTTCAATTAAGCCGCAAATTCGAATCCCCTCTTTTCCATAAATTCTGCGCATTAATATCTACATCCATTCATATTTGTGGCCTCACTTGGGCTCAAGTATGTATACTTGTATCACTAGTATCACTAGTATGTATACATGTATACTAGTGATGGAGTATACAATGTATACATGTCATGTACTAGTGATGGACACTTCGATAAGGTTAGTCCGGAAAAGCCAACCCCTGGAAACTCTCAGAGCTACTTCAGTACATCTCCAGTGTATTGTGGGTTTGCCGCGCTCGACTTGTCTGTAAAGGTAAAGAGGCGTATTCTTACGCATTATACGCCTTATGTTATGTTTGTTTGATTTGTAGTGCAAAAGAAAAAAAAGCTAAAAGCCTATAAAAAAACCTGCCATAGCAGCATTTTAGCCCCATAGCGCCCCACGGGATTGGGCGATCGGACTGAAAACCTTGCGGACACAACTAGATCGTTAACCAAGTATCTTGTCAAAATATCAGAATTTTAAAAAACATCCTACTGCCCAAAACGGCCAGGACGGCGGACGGACATTTCGGATTTAGAATGTAGACCTTTTGAAACGGATAATGTTAAATTATGAGGCCGATCCGAATCGTCGACCTCCGTCGCGATCACATGGGTGTAATAATCCAAGAATAATAAACCAAAAGACGATTTCAGACGAAGAAGTCTATTTCCACGATAAATGGAATGGTCGACGACTCCGATCGGCCTCAAAATTTGACATTATCCATTTCAAGAGGTCTAGATTCCAAAACCGAAATGTCCCTCCGCCGTACGCCGTCCGGGCCGTTTTGGGCAGTAGGAATTTTTTTTATAAATCTGAAACTTTGACAAAATACTCGGTTTACCATCTAGTTGTGCCCGCAAGGTTTTCAGCCTGATCGCCCAAACCCCTGGGGCGCAATGGGGCTAAAATGGGGCTACGGGAAGGGGTTTTAAAGGCTTTTGGCTATGGGATCGAGTTAGATGTCGTTTTCGATGTTTTTGGACGTAGAATCCATTTTTTGGGGTCCCGGAACGATCCGATTCCACTGTTCCGATCTATAGGGCTTTCATGGGGCTACGAATGGGATCTTAAAAGGATCCCAGGAGGTCAAATATTTTTCAAGTAAAAAAAGACAAATTTCTGAACAAACAAAAAAAAATCAAAAAAAGTTTTTTCTAAAATTTTTGTCATTGACACAGAATTAAATTTCTGCACAAGTAACCTGTATCAACGAATAATAAACCCTTGTGTATGATTTGCAGCGTTTTTTCCCACACCTTGAAAAGTAAAGATGTAACGACCGTTCGAGTTGGTTCGGCGCTTTTGCCTGGCACCCCTGATGTTTCTGCCAGTCATGTCCCTGAAGAAAGTGAATGGGCCCGCACGTGCTCCCGAATTTCTGAGATATTTCCGTTAATAGAACCGAAATGTCGCCCTAGTACCCAACTCTCCACTTCCGTCCTTCACTTGTATCAAAGAGGCTCAAAGGGTTTGCTCTTCAACCTACTTCTGGATTACTCAATGGTTCGAGACCGTCGGAAATGGATCGAAAAGCCCCTTCATGAAAGTTGTTACCTCCGGTTTTCTTCAGTTTGTGAGCGGGATTGATTTCTATCGGACGTTGCAACCTTCCTGCAAACAAGGCCGATTTTAGCGAGTTTTTGTTGGGGGTTATGCACCTCGAGGGCATTAGGCATGTCATGTGTTGGTCCTGGTAGTTTCATGCATTGTCAATCGCCTGCAGTCCGATTGTCAAAATGTCGAAAACTATCCCAATTGTCAAAAATTAATCATGTAAATCATTTTAATAGGTAATTTCCGGAGCAGCTGAGTGGCTCTTAAAGCTAATTTCTATGATTTACACTCTAGGAAGCTGTAATTTCGTATGTAGCCTCTTTAAGACATTTACTTGACGATGCCCAGGGTCTGGATCAGCTGAGTTGCTCTTAAAGTTAATTTCTATGCTTTACACTCAATTGTAATTCGTCGATAGAGGGGAGTACAGAAGGGGGAAAGGGGAGGGTGGGTGAAAGGGTAGGAAAAGGGGGGGACTTAAGACATAAAATGTCCCAATGTGTTGCAGACTCGTATGCAAGCGTTTCTTGCTCTTGGAATTTCCATATAGACGTTCAACATTGCCTACAGAATGTTTGTGTACAACCTTATCTAAAACACTGATCGGCGAGTCTCATTTACAAAACTTCATACATTTCATTGGCAACGCCATTTCATGGATCAACCTAATCTTCCTGCGTTTTTCAGAACATTTTCTTCTTTCCCTCCAAGACTATCTTTATTCTTTGATATAGGTTACATTTGCAGAAATTTAATTCTGTCAATGAAAAAAATTTTAGAAAAAAAATTTGTCTTCGGTTTTTTGTTTTGAAACTTTTTTTTTTTTTTTTTTTTTTTTTTTCAAAATTTTTCGTTTTTTCCTTGAAAAATATTTGACCTCCTGGGATCCTTCAAAAATCCCATTTGTAGCCCCATGAAAGTCCTGCAGATCGCAACAGTGAAAAATTCCTACTGCCCGGAGCATCTAGTAGGCCCTTAAAAAACCCTCCCGCAGCCCCATTTTAGCCCCATAGCGCCCCACGGGTTTGGGCGGTCGGGCTGAAAACCTTGCGGGCACAACTAGATGGTGGACCGAGTATTTTGTCAAAATTTAGATTAAAAAAAATTCCTACAGCCCAAAACAGCTCGGACGGTGGACGGACATTTTGTTTTTGGAATCTACACGTCTTGAAACGTATCGGCAAATTTGAGGCCGATCAAAGTTTTCGACCATACATGTATAGAAATACAATAATTATTCCCTGAATAATAAACGAAAATGGTCAATACGATAGCAGGTTTGAATTCTGGGTTGACAGATCTGACTCGTCTTTCAACCCTAGCCCAGCCATCCTTTCAAGCGGGGTTTGCTATTGGTTATTTTGCATTCACTTCAAAATGGCAGTGGTTTTTCTCTCAGATTCAAATGAGTCATCCGATACTGGGCATTATCTAAATCTTTCGTTTTTCCCATCGCTAGTTTCCATACCTTCAGAGTGATCAAGTCCAATTTTACCTTAGAAAAAGTGTACTTAGTACTAATGAATCATGAATCTGTATCATAGTAATGATAGAGACATTAGTGAGATCCAGAAGATTTGTAGCCGGATAACCTGACTTATTGATTGACAAACACTTGGAACGCTACTTCTGCGCATGCCACAAGGTGATTGATGCTCACCAACGGATAAACTCATTAGTTACTTCGGCCTGACAGGCGAATTTAACACTTAAACGCCGATCTCGATTGTTCTACAACATTATTGTTCCTGCTCACAGGGGGCAGTCTTGCCGTTGCATCATTTTCATTCAAGACTCGTCATTAACTTTCTGTTTGTTGACGTCCCAATTCATTCATCAGAAAGCACGTGGACCCAGTCAACCCAACCCGTATCTTATGAGCGATTGATGCAGAAGTGATCAATTCGAAAGTCGTTGAGTGCAGGTGTGGAAAAAAAAAAAAAAAAAGTGAGGCTGATCCATGAGGTAGAAGGCTCTTCCCATCTTTCGAGCGCTCTCTGCCGGCACAAGCCTTGGCCGTTCAGGGAGGTTAGGTAGCCAGTGGCTACAACAGATTCTGTTGTGTCTAAGCGGCGATTTCGGTCGTTGTGACGAAGGCAGTTTCATGTTTTTCCTTCATATACAGTCCACTTAAACTTCGCAGTTTATTTTATGGACAGTTCCCCTTAGCGAACAAACAGTTAGTCACTAAAGTTACAAACATTTTCCGCCTAAATGAAAAGAATTGGACAGATTCTCCAAATTTTGATTTGATACTCCAATTAATCAGGGTGGAAAATAATCTTAAAGTATCGATACTTTAAAAAAAAATAGAACCAATACTTTTTTTGACATCCCAGGCTCCGTCCCAGCACCTGAAAGTGCACCCCTCACGAATCCTGCTGGAGCCTAGCTCAATAAGAAGGACCCCAGAAAGAATTCGAACCGCGCAATTGGACATGGATGTGGACAGACTCTGCTACGGCTAGATGTAGCCGTAGCAGAGTCTGACTTTCCAGAGTCAAAGCCAGCGTTCGTGAGAGAAGACAAACAGATGGCCGATCCATATTTCCAGTTCTGTGATTCCCCGGCTCTGCCAAGATGCGTTAAATGACACGATAAACGTAAGACACCGGAAATTATGAAGCGATGTGACTGTCAGGTGCAGGAAAACTGGGAGGTTGTATAAACTTATGTCACCTTCTTAGAGGATTGAATACAAATCTACATTAAATTTGTCAAACCCTCCTTTTGCATCTCGAAATTATGGTTACACTATGAGGTGGTGGCATGGGGCAAATCGCTGAGAGCTGAAATGGCCCAGACAATGATGTCATCATTGATCACAGAAGGCAGTATCGGAGGAAGGTACGAATCACCTAGGAGAGTGAAAAATCGTCACGGATGTCACTGAACCCGGTAAGCAACGATACTGATGTATGGGTAGATTGGCCTAAAGCGCGAAAAGCGTCTGAACGATTCAGCAAGGTTTAGAAGAACAGGATCTATCCGGAATATCCCGGAGATTGACACGTCTCGTCCTTCCATGCCAGAAGGTGATCATAATTTTCATTTTTGGCAACTCATCTCCATATTGCTTGCCACGAATGAGGACAGGTAATTGTGTCTCGGTCGGCTGCGAAATCTTATGTAGATGCACCTCGTAAAGAAAGAACTCGGGCGAATTCAGTTTGGCGATGATTATGAGGCATTTCCAAGTTCTGGCTTTAATATTAGCCTCAGTTCCGCGGGGAGGGCCAGCATTGCGTAAGAATCACAAGAAGGAAGGGGGTTACATCGGTGGGATGTTAGGAAGCTACCCGCCCCTGCTGCCATCCTGACCCATAAAACCAGCCGTTCGTGTCTCTTCTGAAAACATCCTGTCGTGGACTGGGCCACGTACTCACATGGATATCCTTGGAATCAATGAAGTGAAACGACGTAAGGGGAAATCGGTTAGAAGGGTTCAAAACAAGGTCAGGATGGATCCTTCGATCGCTAAGAGTGTTGTTTGGGCGATTCATAAATGACATTGAAAACACTCGAATCTGCACCGAAAAATGTATCAAATTTTAACGCACACATTAGAGATGGGTTTCGAAGACAAAAGTATCGATACGAAGAATAGTAATATTATTCTTATTGAAGAATAAGAATATTATTCTTAATCTTCAAGTACCTATTATCTATAATATAGATTATTATTTTGAATCAACGATAAATCGTATTAATTACGATATCTTATACGATACGATATATTATAAATTTTATAAATATCAACTATGCTCGAAAAACATGTTTTTGTCAAATTTTGTCAATTTTTGCCATGCCCCTCTTATCGAAGCTCAAATCAAAATTTCTCATGGAATAGCTGCAATGGAATAGCGAATTCACGAAAAAAAATAATAAAATAAAATAAAAATAATAATACCTAATAATAAAAATCGGAATCGGGACAATAGTTTCTAAGCTAGAGCCGAAAACGTTCTAAAATACGTGGTTTTCTGCTTGCCGAGCGGTCAGATTGAACGTTTCTAGTTTTGGTTAAAATTCCCGGTGGGTAGTAGTTTTTTTTTTTTTTTTTTTTGAATTTCAGGTGACTCGTAATTTGACTCTCTACAACCCCTACATTCTGAGCCTTTTTTCTTTACATAATACATTTTTTTATTCACCCAGAGCAAGTGGATCCAGGTGAATGACAAAACACAACAAATAACAAAGAATGATAAACAAAATAACAACTAACAACAAAAGAAACAAAAACAGCAAATGGCGGAAAACCAAAGGAGGGCCATGGGCGCCGTGGACGCGTGGACTACTCGTCCCAGAACTGGAGGCCCGCTCCGTCTTCCAGTCCGAGACACCGGAACTTTCTTCTGGTACCTCGATTGCTGGCGAGCTGACGATTGATGAACCGCTGGAATTCTCTCCCCATGGATCCGC
The DNA here is from genome assembly GCA_955831195.1 of Pilophorus perplexus. Classification (NCBI taxonomy): domain Eukaryota; kingdom Metazoa; phylum Arthropoda; class Insecta; order Hemiptera; family Miridae; genus Pilophorus; species Pilophorus perplexus. The sequence goes on from OY037007.1 coordinate 29,501,960, forward strand.
CGCATGCACATACTAGTGGGGAGAATGAAGCCCTTCAAGTCTTCAGCAGCGGTGTAATATTTTGCATGTTTCGACGACTCAGCATTCCTGTATACCTGGTCCCTCTTAGGTGGGCATAGGAGGCCGCGTCGGCGTTAATAACGCGATCGTCAAAAAGCGCTAACCTTTCCCTATGCCATACCCCAGGGACCACCAAGTCTGCAATGAGCGCCGGGCTGCCATCCATTGCCTCTCTAAGTACTGGTTCAGTTCTTACCCCGTTCCAGGCTAGGCCTGCCATTTCCGCGCACATGTCCCTCACACTCTTTACCTGCCCTCCTGTTTTACAATTCAGGGCGTGGTTCAGTTTCATGGCTGCGAGGCACCCATGTCTCGGGCAAGCCAACAGGCTCCAATGCGTATAGTATAGCAAGGGCATCCCGGAACTGTGAGGCGGAAAGATCGCAGTCATCCGCCGCCAAAGGGAGAACAGTGAACCAAAAGGAAGCGCCTTTCCTCGGCTGAATGGTGCATTGCTGGTGAAAGGGTAAAGGCGACAGCAGCTCATCACCTCCAACTGACAGATCAGCCTTTCTCTGGACACGGGCCTCTTTCAAGGACTGGCTGGCATGGTCCTTGTGGTTGACCAGTTGGAAGAGCGCCTCCTGGGTGATGACTTGAACCAAGAAGTCGGTAGCCTGTTTTGAGGTGTTGAAAGCTAGGCTGGCGGTTGCCACAGGATCCTCAATGGCCAGTCCTCCTAACCTCGCAGGCAGTTCAACCAGCCTGCCTTTGAGCCAATTCATTTACATTACCCGTTAATTAGTTACACGGGTTGAAACATGAGCGAATCCTATTTTTCTGCAAGTTGGAAAAAATTGCCTATCTTTGACGCTCAATTGATTTTGGCTAAACGGCAGAATCGATTCCAACGTGTAAGGAGATTATTCGACGCGGAATTTTATCCTCTTCAACACTGTATTTAAACATAGGTGTATTATTCCAAGAATAATAAACCAAAACGCTGCAAATTTTACACAAGGGTTTATTATTCATTGATATAGGTTACTTGTGCAGAAATTTAATGCATTTTGTTTGCTTTTTTCAAAATTTTTTCGTTTTTTACTTGAAAAATATTTCACCTCCTGGGATCCATGAAACCCCTTTAGATCGCAACAGTGAAATCGAATCGTTCCGGGACCCCAAATAATGGATTATACGTCCAAAAATACTTCGAAAACGACACCTAACTCGATCCCATAGCCAAAAGCCTTCAAAAAAACCCTCCCGTAGCCCCATAGCGTGCCACGGGCTAGGGCGATCGGGCTGAAAACCTTGCGGGCACAACTAGATGGTAAACCAAGTATTTTGTCAAAATTTCAGATTTTAAAAAAATGCATAGGTAGGTACTGCCCAAAACGGCCCGAACGGCGGACGAACATTTCGGTTTTGGAATCTAGACCTCTTGAAACGGATAACGTCAAATTTTGAGGCTGATCGGAGTCGTCGACCTCCATCGCGAAAACATAAGTGTATTATTCCATGAATAATAATAAACCAAAAAAAAAAAATATACAAAATGTGTTCAAACCTATTCAATTATTCAACAACTCGTATTCCGTATTCTCGTAGGGAAGCCTGGTTCGCTGTGAAGAAAAAATTGTTTTTTTGAATAATTTAAGTGTTCCTATGGGCGGTGAGGGGGGTCGGGGGCGCTGTGAAGGAAAAAACGCTGCAAATTTTACACAAGGGTTTATTATTCTTTTATATACGTTACTTGTGCAGAAATTTAATTCTGTCAATGAAAAAATTAAAAAAATTTTTTTTTGATTTTTATCTAAAAAAAAATTATTTTTTTGAATTTTTTTGTCCAAAAATGTGTTTTTTCTAAAATTCTGTATTTTTTACTCGAAAAATATTTAACATCCTGGGATCCTTCAAAAATCCCATTTTTAGCCCCACGAATGCCCTAAAGATCGCCCCAGTGAAATCGGATCGTTCCGGGACCCCAAAAAATGGATTCTACGTCCAAAAATACTTCCAAAACGACACCTAACTCGATCCCATAGCTAAAAGCCTTCAAAAAACCCCTCCCGTAGCCCCATTATAGCCCCATAGCGCCCCACGGGTTTGGGCGATCGGACTGAAAACCTTGCGGGCACAACTAGATGGTAAACCAAGTATTTTGTCGAAATTTCAGATTTTTAAAAAATTTCCTACTGCCCAAAACGGCCTGGACGGCGTACGGGGTACGGCGGACGGACATTTCGGATTTAGAATGTAGACCTCTTGAAACGGATAATGTCAAATTTTGAGCCCGATCGGAGTCGTCGACCCCCGTCGCGAAAACATAGGTGTATTATTCCAAGAATAATAAACCCAAATTGTGTTTTTGGGAATAATTTCTCATTACAACTTTATTGCGTTGATTTGATTCATTTGGAGGTGTAATTTAATTAGAGTTGATGCATCTTTGTGTTGCTCAAGGTGCATAAATTCACTGTGGAATCTCCGTTTTCCGAAAAAAATGCTAGTTTAAAAAATAGAAATTGAAAAACCTAATTAATAGCATCCTACCAGCCCCATAAATAATTGTATCCAAAGATATGGCTATCCTGAGACATAATCAGAAAGAAAAATGAAAAACATCGCAGCCGTTGTGGCGTAATCATTGACGTAAATTTGACCCCATAGGTGCTGCGATCTGTTGAAAAAAATCTCACCAATGGGGTGAGCCTTAAATCAAAACACAAACATGCTGTGTTGACAAACTGGAAATTTTGCCAGAATGTTAAATTTAGGCCTCAGTTTCGAATCCTGGACGGAGTGATGTGAGGAAAGTGAAACCAAGTAATTCCTCGGAGTAAACAATATCAAACTTAGATGAAATATTTCGGAATCGCCCGGGGCGAGGTCTCTTCTGACATGGCGACTCTCTTCTAATTTGCGAATTTCGAAACGTTTTTGGTTTTCCGCTTTTGAGGGAGGGAAGCCTCGCGGTGTCAACATCCGACTTCCAACTCGATAAGCTCGACCATGAAAACTCCGTACATCAAAATGAGTGTCAGAAAGATGGTTTGGATGGACGGTTGAGGCGATCCCTCCGTCCGAAGCTACATACAAATGGTTTCAACACCTTTCTGAATAGCCGGATGATCGCGACGTGAAATCAGTATGCTACGCGGTCACAGTCACGTCGACGCACGCACACTTGCCGAACCCGGTTGGTACAGGTGAGGTTGTGCAAGATATCGTTTTCATATGGCGAGTCATCGATAAACGAGTATTAGCTCACCGTGTCTTCCCTACTCGAACTCTCATGTTTACCGCAACCTACCGCAACCTGAATCGTTGATTTGGTGACTAGGAAGTGTCTTAATGAGGTTGTGGTGAGGGCCCAGTGTAATTGGACTCATTACACAGTTTAACGACTAGTCAACCAGGATGGCAAACAATTAACCAACTCGGAGGGATAATGACAGCAATGATACCAGAACAACTGGGGTAAACTAAATGATTTTAGCGGAAAAGTTACATGGGGTAACACTGATAGGTATGATAGTGAATTTAAGTCAAAATATTTTGATTGTAACCCTTTATTACCAGGGAGTGGATTGTGCACCAATCTATACCCACAATTCGGAACCTGCCTGTTGGTATCTATCACAAGCTTATTCACCTTAAGCGGCAAGCATTTCTTTAGTTTATTATTCTTGGAATAATACACCTATGTAATCGAAGTCGAAAATTCAGATCGGTTTCAACATTTGACATTATCCTATTATTATTTTTGGACGTACAATCCATTTTCGGTGGTCCCAGAACGATTCTAATTCACCGCGGTGTTCTATTGGGCTCTCATGGGGCTACCAATTGAATTTTTACAGTAGGTGTAGGAACCCCCTGTAAAACGGTAGTGTGGGGTGTACCTACTTGATTTTGTCTTCCTACATCCAAATTTAAGTCTGTTAATATTTATTCTGCGTGTTTGCCGGAAAGCCGGTGGCGCGAATACACGATTTCGCCGCCCTGGGTTTTGAAGGATGAGGAAGGAAGTGTTGGAACATCTTGTAGACGTAGGAATCGTTGTAGTCGACTTGCTTAGAAGATGCAGCTACATACGAAGACCTGCACTCGTCAGGCTTACTTGAATTATTCGCAGCGCGACTGGGATTAATAGTTGCAGCTGCCTCAAATGATTTGTTATTAAAGACGGCCTGTCCTATCAATCCAGTCTTACAGGAATTCGCTGTTGTAGCTTCCACAACCATTGTCGGCAATGAAAGCCTGTCCAGCGGATCTGGGCGTCGAGATAATATCTACTGTTGCAGCATCCACAACCGAATTGTCGGCAATGAATGCCTGACCAGCAGACATCGGCTCTCTCTCGCTGCTTCTGAAAACACAGACAAATGAACAGCAAGGAAGTGTTAGAATTTAATTAAAAACCTTCCCTCCCCCTCGAAATTGGCGGGGGGGCCACCGTCAGGAGAAATGGGGCATCAAGGGCAAAAACCCCTCGGCAGTAGCGCACCCTGCTTCACCCGTCGGTACTACTTCCAGCGGGCTGGCAATACCAGTGAGGAAAATGTGGGAATTCCCCACAGTAGGTATCCCAGGAGATCAAATAGTTTCATTCAGATTTGAGCTCAAAACCAAATTTTACCTCCGATTGGCACCATTTGCGCTAGGCATGAATATGAGCTAGGTATGAGCAAAGCCCTTCAAATGCCACACAAAACTGCCATATTCTACTGATATTTAGGTAAAATGCCATATTCTGCTTGAAAAATATGTGCATTATTTCGACCAAAATAAGTGCCATACTGCCATATTTTTTTGAGCAGTATTTCGCAAAAATGAGCCCCATATTGTGAAGGGCTTTGGTTATGACATAATATGTTATGTCATGTTATGTCATATTATGAGTACCTATGAGTCATGAGTACTATGTTATAGTACACTGAGTAGTATGTTATATCGAGGGTCTCATAGCAACACCCCACATCATAATTTTTATGGATTTTTCAATATGACCGTCCAGTCAGTAAGGCTCAATGATGCTTCTGAAGGGTTATAACGTATATTATTGAAGGGTTTGAGCCATGGTGTCGAGTAATTTGTCGTTTTCGACGAAAATCCGTACAAAGAACCAATTTACGGATTTGTAGAGTGTTTCCGTTCAGTCGGTAGGGCTCAATGAAATTTCTGAGGGATTGCTGACGAGGATTTTGAATGGTTTGAATGGAATTCGGTACACAGAATCATTTCATGGAGTTTTCAAGTAGATAGGGCTCAATAATCAGAGCAGAATCTGTGGGTTATTTAGAAAAACGGCAAAGCGTTTCAGAGCCGTCACCGAATTTGCAAATGGTTTTTTTTTTTTTAATGAGGAAAATCAAAGAAAACCCTCCGAAAACAATAACTGATACGACACTACAAAATTTGAATTATTTAATAATTCACAACTTGACAGCTTGGCACAGAACTAACCTGACACGGGGAAGGTTGCAAATTCATAACTGGCGTTCCGACGACGCTAGCGTCTCGAAAAAGGGCGACAATGTTAATGTTTTGCTTAGCGAAACGACTTTATGCCTCTCTAGTTTCGGATACATTAAGTATGTGATTTTGGGTATTTTCACCACTATCAGGATCGAATCAGGGGCTCACCCCCCAGCCACACTCCTCCTCCCCAATGCTAGTTAAACACTTTTTTTGAAGTCCCTTCCACACTTAGAAAGTTGGACTCTAAATATTCTCGTCTCAGAGTGACCAATGTGGACCAAAACTCTGTGTTTTCCTTTACAGCTAACCTTTAATTAATTAATAGGTATGTTCACGGCTCAAGTAATTTACTCTCTTCTTAGTCTATAGTTAGACACTAGTGTAAATTACAGTAATTTTGCCGCATAAATTTTTCAAATCAGCATTGTCGAAATAGGAGGTAGAAAATGATTTCATTTTTATGAATGCATGCCTGTTATTTAATCACAGTTGGCCAGGAAAACCTCTCCGAAAATGAAACGGGAACCCCCCCCTATAATGTTTTAATTCGTACCTATAAAAAAATCATCGCGTGTTCCAGTGTGATCAGAGAGCCTGCAGTTTTTTACAATGTATCTGAATTACGCCAAGAGCTTCCAGAATTAATTTAATAACAAAAAAGGTAAGCGGAACATGCCTTGGGATTTTTGGTGGTTGAAGGCTCCCCACTATCTTCTGGTTGAACCCGTAAAAACGGGTATATCTTCGTATCACCGTCTTCTTCCTTTCATAATTTTCTCGGTCTCGAAACTTTCCATGAAGGGGGTCAAATCGCGAGTGATTGAAGGTGCCCCATGGTTGAAGGGGGCCGAACTTCCCCGAACTAGGTATCTTCTTAGGGGACAGAATAATATCTCACAGGCATATCGATATACCTGATGTGATACATACGTATTTTGGCGTAGGAGCTGTTCGTCCAAATAAGTATTTTACCTGCACACCGTGTGCAGCACACGTCTTGTTTGCGTTCTCCTGGCATTACTTATACGGAAATGATCCCAAACAGAGTCTTTCCTTGTCCTCCCCATTTCATAATCAATGTAAACAGTGAAAAGCCGGAGCCGCGAAGAAAATCAAGAATTAATCGTGTTGACATCAGGTCATAACAAAAGCAGTTTGAGGTAAAGCAGCGATTTACCTCAATTTAAAATCACACTGCCACTTATCACAAGTTCCCCCTCTCGTCCACCCAAATCTTCTCCCTCTTCTTCGATTTCAGTATTGGTGTTGCTGTTGATCATCGGGTATAATATACCCGATATATTATATCGATGCAGTTGACAAAGCTTTACGGCAGATGTTAGGATCAGGGTTCAGGAATCATCAGGCAGCAATGGTGGGTAGGTACTATAGTGATTAAAAAGAGTTTATAACAGGAGAAAAATGTTTGAGTAAATTGAAGAGGAGAAAAATAAATTCCCCATTTTCCCCGGGAATTTATATTTTGGGAATATTCCCGATAAATTCCCCGTTCACCGGGAATATTCCCGGGGCCCATCACTGGGTGTGTTTGGAAAAGACTCACCAAATATTAAATATTAAATATTACAAATTTTGTAAATTGGAGGAGATGCGCACATATCATTCTTCAGGATTGTACTGCCAGATCATGCCATGATCATCATGGGGGGGGATGGCACAAGAAATAATAACGAATTAATTTAATGAAAAATTAATAGTTAGTGTAGAGTCATAGATTTGCGGCTGGCCGACAAGATGGAAACCTCAAACCAGAGGAAAAGGTCAAATCAACTCTTCAGGATTGTACTGCCAGATCATGGGAGGGGAAGACACCAAAGAATGATTACGAATTAATTTAATGAAAAATTAATGGTTAGTGTAGAGTCTACACCGTTGACATTAAATACTACCAACCCAAATGTTTTTCATGCGCTGAATCCGAAAATGACCGATTATTGGGTACGTAGGTATGTCGATTTATCGAGCGGCGTTGGAACGGTAGAGAGGAAATTGCATTCGAATTTCCGATGTACCGTCAAAGTGAGGAAGATCTTATGAAGGATGGTCATGAGGGACAGGCCTATTACCAGAGCTCTCGTCATCAGGAGTACACATCTACGACCTGTGTTGTGTACGTGGAACAAGAAACTCTCTTCAAGGTGGGAACGTTTCTAATGTTCCTTGACAAATCGTATTCTTTCTCCCTAGTTCGATTCTTCATCGCCTTGATGGTCCCTTTTCCTCTTTGGGGATTTCAACTTGTTCATACCGACAGAGGTTTCACCTTCGTTACGTCCCGGAACGAAAAGTTGCAAAATTTTCCCAACCTACTTGAACCAAAACCGCATCCCTATTTCGGTGAGTTGTATGCGTGGTATACAGTCAGGTAATTCATCCCACCAGGATCGGAAAGCCTCAGGCAGATCGACTTCCTTGAGATTTTATGGAATGAGATTAATGGGATTACACCAATTTTCCACAATTTCACTTTAATGAGCGGCACCCACGAGTTCCTTAAGGAACTTTGAATTCTAAGTTACCCCAAACATGGGTGTAGGCAGGATTTAGCCAAGGGGGGGGGCCGCCACCCCCAAGCGCTATTTTACATATATATAAACGCTGCAAATTATACACAAGGGTTATTATTCTTTGATATAGGTTACTTGTGCGAAAATTAATTCTGTGTCAATAAAAATAAAATTAAAAAATAAAAAATAATTAAATTTTTTTTACATTGTTCGAACAGATGTAGTAGGCCTTCTAAATATGGTTCACTATGCGTCCAAAATTACTCGGAAAATATTTGACCTCCTGGGATCCTTCAAAAATTCCATTTGTAGACCCATTAGAGCCCAATTGATCCCCCCGGTGAAATCTAATCGTTCTACGTCCAAAACTACTTCGAAAACGACAAGTAACTCGACCCAGTAGCCGAAACCTTTTAAAAAACCCTCCCGTAGCCCTTTTTTTAGCCCCACAGAGCCCCACGGGTTTGGGTGATCGGGCTGAAAACCTTGCGAGCACAACTAGATGGTAAACCGAGTACCTACCTATTGTGTCAAATTTTCAGATTAAAAAAAAAAAAAATCCTGCCCAAAACGGCACAGACCGCGTGGAGTACGGCGGACGTTCATTTCGATTCTGGAATCTAGTCTTTTTGCTTCCGAGTCTGGGAAGCAGCGAAAGCATTGTGTTCACTTTCGGGAGAAAAATATTTTTGTTGTCCGAATTCAAAATTTCCACTCGCATTTTGCGTTTCATAGCCTACTGAACAAATTTGGTTCCATGTCTGTCGGTCTGTCGGTCTGTGGGTCTGTCGGTCTGTCCGCATTTCCTTGTTACAGCCATAATTTCCACAATTTTGAATGAATTTAGCTCAAATTTTGAGGGATTATGCGGATCAGGCTCCTTGAGGTCCCATACGAATTTCATCACAATTGAATCAGCGGTACGCTCTGCGCATGCGCTAACGTGAAATTCTTGAAACAGGCATAACTTTCTCAATTTTGATCGGATTTCAATCAAATTTTCAGGAATTGTGTGGGTATAGCCCTAGATGGTTCCCTATCAGTTTCATGCAAACAGGCATAACTTTCTCAATTTTGATCGGATTTCAATCAAATTTTCAGGAATTGTGTGCGTATAGCTCTAGATGGTACCCTGTCAGTTTCATCACGATTGAATCAGTGGTACGCTCAGCGCATGCGCGAACGTCATTTCCTTGCCACAGCCATAACTCCTACAATTTTGATCGGATTTCAATCAAATTTTCAGGAATTGTGTGGGTATAGCCCTTGATGGTTCCCTATCAGTTTCATCACGATTGAATCAGTGGTACTCCCTGCGCATGCGCGAACGTAATTTTCTTGTTACCGTTGTTACGTTCATTTTGAACTTGGCACGAGGAAGCTCATGTGCCATTGCCTTGGCAGTGTATTTTTTCTTGTGTGTTTATTACGGAAAATAATTCCAATACAAAGAATAGTGAAAATTAATATCAAAATGAAAAAAAAAACTTGAGAAGCTGAAGTCAACAGTTCGATAGAAAGAAAAACAACGTAAATTAGATAGAAAGAAAAACAACGTAAAAACAACCTAAATAATTCACCTATGAAAAAAGTCTGTCGAGAGCCTTTTAAAAGAAGGCAGTGGCTAGTCGATGTCAATCACATCCTGCAATGAGTTGGCGACCCGTTGCATTCTTGAAAGAGGCGTGTTGAAGTTGTCAGAGTGCTAGTGTTCCCAAATTTCAAAAATACCTTCCATGACCCCTACCGATGCGTATACCTACGCATTCAATTCTGTTTTTTCTATTAAGTCCAGCACAATTTATTGTTGCGTTCCCAAAAGTCTAGGGGGGGGGGGGGGGGGGGGCGAGCCCATGTCTACGCCCATGACCCACAAATTTGGTCGTACAGTTGCCAGCCCACGCACTGGTCAATAATTTCCTCCTCCACGTTGGTCCATCCCGGGCACACCAGAATGGTGTGGCTAACGCCGGAGGGGACAGGAGGGCCCGCTGTACTCCCCCTAGGGGAGTGCTGAAGATTGAGAAGAAAGAAGAATGAAGCAACATAAGTGCACTTCCCCTAGGGGAAGAAAGAGAGCAGAAGGAACGAGAAAGGTTGTAATGGGCCAGAAATGGCCGTAAACACAACCTAAGAAGCTCTGTACAGCGGGTGGGCAGGCATTGTGGCCTGGTGGGCCGATCTTTCCGTCCTGACAGGGCGGTTGTTGCAGCCTGACCACTCGTTCCACTCTGAGGGGGCACGGGAGGCCGATCTTTCTGTCTAGGTGAGATAATTGGTGTGGCCTAGCAGGGCAAAACAAAGAATGGTCTTCTTTTGAAGCATGGTACACACTTGGGAAACCAGCGTCCCCATGTGAGCTCCACCTCCCACCGAGCTTGTGCAGGTTTAGCCGAGACTAGAATAGTGTGGTGTTTGCCGATGGTGCAGAGGTCTAATCCAATGAGGTGGTTAGGGTGAGAAATGACTCCTCTGCTGAGTACTAAGTATGGAATACCTCAGTCTGAGTACTCAGCAGAGGAGTCATTTCCCACCCTAACCACCTCATTGAGACTAAAATAGTTCAAGGCGGGATTTGCACATTTCACGAAGCAACGCATGTACCATTTTCTTTGCTTTGAACCTTGACTTAACTGGAATAATCCGGGTGTGTCTGGGGAAGCCCCCAGTAATCCCAATAGAATACCGGTCTTCCATACTGGAGCAATCACAAGCAGCAACGCATTCCAAGTTACACAGTGAGCATATAGAATGCCAACCACCTGCCTAAACCCGGATTGACCGAATTTTCCCAAGATTTAAATGCAGCTTGCTGAAACTTACACTTACACCCACACGTACTCTCACTCATGAACAGTTCACGACTTAGTGGGGAGAGTCGAGACGTCTTCCGGAGATCTCTCTTTGGAAATGATAACTATTGTCCGTCGAGTCTCATCTCCAGCCCTCAGCGATCACACGTTATATGGATCATTTACAGGTCCATTATGTGGGTTGATCGGAAAAATACGGGCCACGGCTCCTTTAAGCAGGTTGTTAATGATGACGCCATACAAACCGCACCAGCAACACTTTCACGGCGGAATGTACGGGGAAGGGCTCCCTTATGTAACTTGACTTCAGAGAAAGTCTGGGGGCACATCAATGTTTATTTTGACTGATACTTCGTATTTTTCTCAAACGCTCAGCTCCTTCACAATTGGTTATGACATGATTTTCTGGAGCCTTCAAACCCCCTCTGATAATTGCCCCTTTTTAGACCGAGTTATCTCCTTCAGCGGAGTTCCCTTTGCTTTGTTGCACCACCTGACCCGAAATCAGTTCTCAAGGACAATTTCGCAGGACGCGGTGGCCACACCGAGAAAGTTTCTGAAAAATGAGATGAAGGTGACAGTAAAAGCAGACAGTGCACTGTGTATAATTAGGACAAACCCCAATTTTCGACGACAGACAAAATTATAGTTGTAATGGCTCGTATAATGCATTTTAGCCGGAAATTTACAGCGTGTACGAAACAAAAAACGGAAAATTGAAGAGTTGAATAATATTCAAGATAAACCAAGAGCCCTCCGTTTGTTAAGATATTATCTTAACAAACGGAGGGCTGTTGGTTTAATCTTCTCATAAACTAAAGGCTATGTTTTCATAACGGGCGTAGAAAAATTTTGATAAAAAAAAATTTGATGATGAAAAACTATTTACAAAATTAATGATATGACAGACGATGGAATGATTTTGATGATGATTGTTGAATTTATGAAATTAAGATTGATGCATTAATTTTGATAAAAAATTTTTTATGATTAAAACAATTTTAATGAGGAAAAACTTGATGGTTCTAAAAAATTTCAGTTTTAAAAATTTTTTAAATTTAGCCATCATATTCGGTTCTCCATCTAGTTGTGCCCACAAGGTTTTCCGGGCGATCACTCCACCCTCTAGGGACCTATGGGGCAACAAATAGGGCTTCACGAGGATTTTGGTCGGTATCGTTTTTGGAAAGATTTTTTACGTAGAATTACGTTTTCGAAGTAATGTTAGCTGTCGAATCCACTTTTAGGGTTATTTGCCAAATCTATTCAAAGCATTAAACTCTTGTGTAGAATGTGAGGCGTTTTGGTTTCCTTTTCTTGGAATACGGACCTATGGGGCTTTCATGGAACTACAAATGAGCCTTTTGGAGGATGCCTATCAAGAATCAATAAAACCTTGTGTCAAATTTGCAGCGTTTCTATGGATGAACGGCTTCCACAGAATAAAATTTCTAATATTCTCAATTTCATCATTTCAAATGTGCAAGCCATCAGAGTTTAGGCTTCACTTTTTGTGTGATTTTAAGTCAAAGAAAATACTGGTGAGGCAAGTCCATACCTAATTGCATTCACCTCACTTATCTAAACAGTTCATGAACGAGATCATGAGAGTGAGTTGCTATTGAAGGTCAATAACTGGTATTGGGTCAATCATACAATTTCCCCGTTCCCTTTGTACAATCGGCTTTCTCATTAGACACACGTAATCATGAAATTGCGCTCAAACCTGAGCCTCTGTTCTTGCGCTTTGTTTTTGCAACAGTAATTTCATCCAGGGTCGTCCATTATGACTTGGTTCTCCTTCTTTGCCGACGCAGAGGAATTGAGGAATTGCAACACCTCCAGAGTGCCAAGGCGAATCAAACAGAATCTAAGATTGATTAAGACGATGAGGGAGCCATTTGTTCTCAGTAACGGAACCACAAGTGATTAACATCGGGGCTACCAGTTGGCTCCAACATTTAATTTGGGTGATTGCTTTGTTGTGCAAGGGCGACGTTAATTACCTACGTGTGGTTATCTCTATACCGCTGCAGACTTGAAAGGACAGTGCGTCGAAAATCCTCATGTCGCCTTCTCTTTTAAGGCTGAATGAGCCCTTGTCGTACTTGGTCACCCTGTCGCAGCACTAAAATGAAGTGATTTTACTCGGGCCACTTTAGCTACCGCCTCCTGCCACCAATGACGAGTGGGGGAAGGGAGGCTTTACATCCCGAGTGGGATCTGCTTCATTCAGCCATTACCAACTAGAACCAATGTTGCTGCCGAGGCAAAAGCAGCAAACTTCTCATCGGGATGGAGACATGCAGGTCTACTCCAGTCCTCCCATACACCGTCAGAGAAAATCTTAGCATCCTGGACGGCCCTGCACCACAGGACAACTCCGAATTACGTGCTTCGCCGAATCTTCAGGGCCGCTGCATCATGTGCAGCCAGGATCGTCCGCCAGCGCCAGGCGGTTCAGGTTAACTGGGACGTCCTCGTGGTCGCTCAGTAGCTTAGAGGTGTTACGATCAGGGACCACCCACGGCATCCACAACAGCTGAGCCACAGAGGGTCAGCAGCCCACCCCTCCTGCCACTGGCCACAAGCATAGCCGAACCATCCTGGCGCAGCCTGGCCGAAAAGTCCAGCCCCTCGCGAATCCTACAGGCAGCGAAATGGTAGGCCGCCTCCAGTTTATCAGGGAGAACCCCAGCAAGAACCCGAACAGCTGCACTTGAGACTGTCCAATAGGATTGCGTCATCATGATGAGAGCTGTCCTCTGCGCCGATTCCAGTCACCTGAGGTTAGTTTTCTTCAGAAGGTCAAAGATCCAACGACATACAGGATACAGGAGGATCCCGAGTAAGAGGCGCTCACAAGGAGGGCACTCTACCTGAGACCCCAGCTGCTGCCAGCAAGGCTCGCAACCCTTTCGGTTGGCCTTTCGGCCAGGCAGCAAGGTCGAAAGGCTCCTCCACAGTTTGGCTTTGCTGTTTTGCCTAATCCGGCATAGATGCGCCTTTGGCTTTAATTCTGTTTGGGATGGCTAAAATAAAATGTCAAATAAAAATCAAACGCATGTTTTTACAAATACGTTCAAACATCTTGAGACATGAGTCAAGATTTGTCGATGAGTACCGCTGATACCGCTACGCCTAAGATCGAAAAATTTACCATATAATGGTACCTACCTTAATAGGTGTATCACACGTTTGTTATGAGTGTATGAGAGTGGTTTTCGAAACCGTCGTAAGGTCGAAACCAAAGCAGGTGACGGGGCCACTGGCAAACCAGTCGGGATATAACTGGGCCGAGCCGGAGGAGCGAATGCAGGAAGTAAATCCCCTATGCCATTAGCTAATACACAAGAGGCCTGTCCCAACACGAAAAACAACCCCGGTGAGATTGGCCAACCACGCAGGCGAACTGAGCGTTCAAAACCGAATGGACAAAGAACCAAATATAAATAAATCGAAGGTGATTGCGATCAGGTTAGTTGGAGCGGAGAAAGTGGTAAGGTAACCGGGTTTTGAAGGTCGCACAGCCGCTGAGCGCCGGTGAGAGGTCCTTCATGAGATCGCCCACATAAAAAAGCTCGGCAGGCGAGACATCTTTGACATAAGCACACTTGGGACATGAGCACTACCAAGCAACAATATTGCAATGGCAACTGTTGGAAAACAATGAACAAGCTTGGTTGAGCAGATAAGTAAATGAGGAAAAAAAAAGTTGAATAGAGATTTAATATTCTTTGGAACGAAGTCAAGAGTTAATTTAATAAATAATATTATTTAACCATAATATTAATACGGCTAATCATAAATAATGAACCTAAGTTTTTACTGCGGGAGTCAATAAATTTTATCTGCTGAGAAATTTGTCCTAATAATTATGTTTCGTGATTGGAGGAGTTTGATTCTAAAAGGTACAAAAACCATTTTCGTCGAAATAGTAATATGTAGTAAAACACTTTACCGGGGTTTAACGGGGGTAGTTCTTTACAAAATGCGATCGTTTTGGAGCAAAAGATACTCTCTTCTTCTTTGGGTGCCATACCCGTAATCGGGCGTTGGCGACCTCTCGCTACTAACATCTGTTGAGCGTGTTGACCAGTTATACTCTATCCCCTGGAAAAACGTGGGTGGATATTCGGTTGCCCCAAAAGTGGCAGTTGCATGGTACTGAACTATTACCTACCCTACGGTAGTGGAAATATTGGGGGGGGGGGGGGGATTTATATTTTATTAGGGGAAATTTATGGGAAAAATTATAGTCTTTGGATCTTCAGATTAATTTAATTGTTAAAAAAATGAAAACTTCTCATGTAAATTTTCATCCTCCCTCATAACCATATTTTCCCTCATCTGGATGGAAAACCATCATTGTTTCATTAATAACCAACCCACATTTTCTCAGAATGGGAGCGAAAACTTTGATTGGTCTGATAATAGTTGTGAAATCATAATCCTTTTTGCGTTTCCTTCTTTGTATAAAAATACACAAATCAATATCAAAGTTGACACTAGTTAAATCCATGCTCAGTCAGCTCCATTTACAGCATGAATGGAGTAAAATAGCTTTTATAGAGTGGGGCGCCTGCAGTGAAATGTCACACCATTCCATAGACATAGAAGAGTAGCTGCAAGTATTTGCTCCACACCATCTCCCAGAAGGCGGTTTGTCATCCCATCCCCATTATGGACCATCTGGAAGGTCAAGATCGGGAAGAGCCATCTCTTCCAAGCTCTGCAAGACTTACACTTAGTGTAAACGAGACAGGAGGAGTTAAGGCACAATTTGCAAACTCAAAAGTCAATATAATCTCAACATTTCTAATATTTTTCGGTTTCGCTTATATTTCGAAAACTAAGCGTTTCTCGCGGAAACACGCTATTAGAAAAATTTCCTACAAAATGCATATACAATAGTTGAAGATCGGAACAATAGTAAGGCCACTAGAGCGCGCTGAAAAAAGGCCACTTTTTCGCTATTTTCCAAAAACTAGTAAAACTCCAGTTTCACTGACCTATTATATATAGTGAAATTGATAATATCAATTTTTACATATTATGTAGAGTTCTAAATAAAGTAGAGTTCATGAATGTGATGTTTGTTTTCATAGTGATATTCCCCTCCACCACTAATAATAAGGCATGGCCTGGCTAATTTATTTAACTTATTTACCACTAATTTAGCGTCATGTATCTAAATCCAAATACTTGAGTAAGAGGGGTCCGCAGTAGATTGTTCAGTGAAAGGGGTCCGCAAGCCAAATGCTTGCATCGAGCAGGGGCGGTTTGCGTAGGGCCTCTCAAATATTCAGTGCCACTTCTCCAATCGTGTCCCTTAACTTTTGCGCCAGCGGGGGATGTGATCTACCTAGTCTAGGCCTAGGCAAAGATGACGAATGTCCTGCTACACCTTCCTCGTGAGACTTAATAATGTGCACCCTCGCTAAGTGCGAAAATACATTATCCTCGTCGATGGTGCGCACCTTCTATTCCCCACTTCCCGGGATAGTCAGCCACATAGCAGCATGTATAAAAATGTTTGTGGAATTTATTTATTGGAAATGTTCACCATTTTCAAGTTCTAAAGACAACGAACCTGCCATCACACGCCTGAATGTAGATGTTACCTGCAAAAAAAAAAAAAAGAAAAAGGTACATGAGTAAAATATTGAAATGAAATGGTTTATTTGTAAAAGTCTACCGGCGATACAATCACTAATCACTAATTCTCACCGTGTGTGAGGGTGTGTGTGTGTGTGTGTGTGTGGGTATGTCAATCGCCTACTCTGACTAAACCCTAATAATACGTTGCATGAGGCGTAGATTTCAAAAAAATAAAATAAAATGTCCGACCGCCGCACAGTGTTGCGAGTTGTGTAAAAACTGCGACATTGGCCAAAATTTGAAAGTCCTCCTTAGGGTTCCAAAAGCACTAAACTTTATTATTTAGACACTGGTGAATATGGAAAACGTACTTTCGATGCCCAATACTCAGTCATTCCGTAGGCTTTCAGTGGAAGATGCTGAAAATCGTTGTTAAAAATCGAAAGTTTTCGGGAAAATGCAAGTTGAATTTATTGGGAATGGACCATCGTCCAATGACATTGTACCTACGCTCAAAATCAATAAACCACACATTTGTCACGGTATTATAGTAAGCATGATGAATTTTAAAAGGAAAAAAAAAAACTGTCAAATCGATTTTCTCCAATTGAAACAACTTCAAAAAACACGGGTTTGTGAAAATCAGCTCGTACAAAAAATGTGCCAAAAAGTGCCGAAAAACGGGCTTCTCAGGGGCATTCGCTTGGTGTTTCTTGGTATAAATACGCAAGAATCAGAGCCCAGTTCGTCCCATTTTGCCGGCTAGGTCTATAATAGATATATATAATAGATAATTTTTCTCGATCTAAACCCCTTTTGTTTATACATGAATAATTCATGTATGAACGAAAGGGGTCAAGAAAAATTTCACGGACAGCAACAAACGAGGACGATATATCCGTTTTTCAGAATATTATTCTGAAAAAACTTCTCATCAGCTCTGATCCGAGAATTTCAACCCTGTGACCACACAGTCCATTTCAAAACTCAATGGCCAAACATTTGTTCCCGGAAGCCCCGGAAGTTAGCTTCTCATTGATGAAGCCTCCGAAGAAGAAGACCCTGAGCCGGACTTCGAGGGTGTTTCAGAACATGAGGAAGAACAAGAAGAATCCATGTTGGCCTGTATTGAAGATCCAAGGATCAACATCAAGGTTGATGAAGACGTTAAGATGGATGAAAGCTGCTTTAGCTGATGCAGCCAAGAATCGTTAATTTTCATTACTATAACGCGTTTTCCCGTTTTTGCAGGAACATGAACCATATCCGGACTTGTCACTATGAACCTGAAGACGTGAAAGTGTCTACAAGTTAACCTAAATAATGTAGGAGTAAATTATTTACTCCTACATTTATTTTTTACCTAACCGCTCCGTCCATTGTTTTTCTTTCTGAATTTAGTTTTGCTTTTGGAAGGGATTGTTAGTTTTCATGTTC
Organism: Pilophorus perplexus; assembly: GCA_955831195.1. NCBI lineage: Eukaryota > Metazoa > Arthropoda > Insecta > Hemiptera > Miridae > Pilophorus > Pilophorus perplexus. The sequence continues at coordinate 29,519,826 of OY037007.1, forward strand.
TGCCGATAACGTTTGCTGTGCACCTGAACATGATTACGAATAAAAACATTCTGATACATAGTTACGAAGGAAGTTGCGTATTTCCAGGTAACCAAATAACATCGCAGGCTGTTCGAAAACCAGAGATTCTATGGTTTCTATCGTCAACCCACCCACTTCTAGTAGGTAGTTGGCGGTTGGGGGGAAGGGGGGGGGGGGCACAGAACCATCGGATTTCGCCGTGAGGATCTATGGGGTACAAATACGGCTTTTGAAGGACTTTTGGAGTCATAATCCTTTTTTTTTGGGTCCCACATCCAAGCCAAACTGCCCACAAGAAAATTTAAAAATGATGTCAATAATTAAATTAATAATTTTTTATTTGATATAGACTTAATTAATTTATTTATATCAAAGAATACCTCATAAACCCATGAGTGAAATTTTCAGCGATTTTGAAATTACCTAATAGGGTAATGCGAGACAGGTCCGGCAAGGGGAACTGTCCCACCGTCACAGGGTCAGCCCATATGAAGTCCATGTTCCCACATTGGATGTGGTTTCATGGACCTCATAGTGGGCAGACAAAGGAGGTGTGTTGGTAGGTCTACGCAGAGATTTGATGGTCACCTTCTTTTAAGATATTTTTCCCAAGTCTTTTTGATCAATTTTGAGCCAAAATTTGGTGTAAAGCGGTTTTTGAGAGTCCTAAACCTGTCCAATATCTATAAGCACCTGATGAATCAAAGAAAAGTTATTAGCTCCTTCAAGTGGCAAGTAACAAGTTTGTTACTAGTTCTCAAACGCTAGCTTCACTGATGTTGCCCTGCTGGCTATTCCAAGTGTAGCAACAAATTACATATTTCTATTTCATTTTCACCTTGACTCCTTCACATACTCGGTCGAGACGAGAAGTGAAAGTGACACATGGTGACCTTTGACAATTTATGTGTACGTCTTGTTTCCTAACTGTGGTGACGATGTAACTGGTTGCGAGGTTGGGAGACGACTGGAAGTGGGTGAATCAGCCACACTCGCCGAAGCAACTCACGTCTCAAGTATCAATGAAAAAATTCGTGCAAGCAGTAATTCTTCGTCTTTTTCTATACAGGAAAATTAAGATTATTATAAATTATTCAAAAGATCCGATTCGAAAGTTGTCAGCGCAACCTTTTTCCAAAAACGCTGCAAATTTTACACAAGGGTTTATTATTCTTTGATATACGTTACATGTGCAGAAATTTAATTCTTTCAATGAAAAGATTAAAAAAAAAATAATTTTTTAAATTAAAAAAAATATTTTTTGGATTTTTTTGTTCAAAAATGTGTTTTTTCAAAAATTCTGTATTTTTTACTCGAAAAATATTTAAAATCCTGGGATCCTTCAAAAATCCCATTTTTAGCCCCACGAATGCCCTAAAGATCGCCCCAGTGAAATCGGATCGTTCCGGGACCCCAAAAAATGGATTCTACGTCCAAAAATACTTCGAAAACGACACCTAACTCGATCCCATAGCTAAAAGCCTTCAAAAAAACCCTCCCGTAGCCCCATTATAGCCCCATAGGGCCCCACGGGTTTGGGCGATCAGACTGAAAACCTTGCGGGCACAACTAGATGGTAAACCAAGTATTTTGTCGAAATTTCAGATTTTTTAAAAATTTCCTACTGCCCAAAACGGCCTGGACGGCGGACGGACATTTCGGATTTAGAATGTAGACCTCTTGAAACGGATAATGTCAAATTTTGAGCCCGATCGGAGTCGTCGACCTCCGTCGCGAAAACATAGGTGTATTATTCCAAGAATAATAAACCAAAATGGAAAGGTGCGCTCACCTCTTCGACATGTATGGTTTTTTTTTTTTTCTTTTTAATGTGACCGATGATTTAACAATGCGATATATCCGAAGATCTAAAAGTAGATTCGGTAGTGTTTATAACAAACCAGACGTCCCAGAAACCTTTCGGCCACCAGGAAACTGGGTTGGTGACACTGACAAATATCAAGCAAGACGCTAGTCTCGCGATGCCAAGCAATGAGAAACGCGGCGCCTATAATATACATTCAAGAAGATCAGGCCAACTTCCGCCCCCTCCCGATTCAACCCCGTCGATCCGAAAAATTTTTCCCCCGATATTCGGGAATCGGCGAGTGCCCTGAGCAGAAATATACCAAATTTGGTGAGACACCTTCCATCATCAAAATCCAGAGTGCTCAAAATGCATGTTTTGGGACTTTCTTCCTTTTTTCTTTTTATTATATTTTTTTTCTCGGCATTAAACACTCGTACAGGTCACAGCGCTCAACCGAATTCATTGAAATTTGGTATGTGAGTCAGGTTTGGCAACCTGACCTTTGGTTGCCTTTTGGGGGTTTCAAATTTTTACGACCAAAAGGGAGGGGCGTTATGAGGGTAAGTGGAAAATCGCAATTAACATCACTTCCCGTCAACAGATTTAGATGACAGATTTAGTGTGTGGGTGAGGTTTGAAGTCCTGATTGACCAATAATTTGACCAATAATTATAATTATTGGTCAAATTACACTACTTTACAGAATTTAGGGGTGGTCTTGCATCTGACCGGAACTTGTCAGTTTCTTACGTTATTTGGTGTGCTGAATCCAAATCCGAGGTCCGGTTTTTTTTTTCTTTTGTTTAGCTCGTTTTCCCATGATATAGCTTGTTTTCACTTGTTTTGTGCACAAAGTTTTCAGGATTTTTCATTGAACACACTTCTGAATTAGTGCCTTCCAAAGGTGCCAAACTTATGTAAAATTAATCGCTGATTCCGAATATCACCATAATTTTTCCATTGCACCGCTTCCAACCCCCCCCCCCCCCCCCCACATTTTCACAAAAAACTTGCAAAAAGTGTGGAAAAATCCCAATTTTTCGTCATTTTTTCCACACATTTCATGAGCTAAAAAAAAAAAAAAAAAAAAAAAAAAAAAACGGACCTCGGATTCGGATTCAGCACACCAAATAACGTAAGAAACCGACAAGCTCCGGCCGGATGCAAGACCACCCCTAAATTCTGTAAAGTAGTGTTCTTCTTAGTGGGGGTGTTGCCGTTGAGTAGGGGAGGAGGATCTGTTAGGGATGGTCCGATTTCAATGAAATTCGGTTTGCGCGTCAGGTTTGGTGTATACGGAAGCCCCTATGGGGGTTTCAAATTTTTACGACCAAAAGGGAAGGCGTTATGAGGGTGGGGGTAAGTAGAAAATCATAATTAACATCACCTCCGGTCAACAGATTTATATGAAACTTGGTGTGTGGGTCGTCTTTCAAGTCCTGATTAAACTGAGGTGGTGGTGCTGCGGATGAGTGGGGGGAGGTGAGTTTTACCAATGGCCCGATTTCAATGAAATTTGGAATGCGAGTCAGGTTTGATGCGAAGGAGAGGTTTTAGTACCATTCGTGACCAATTAGGGTGGGGGTACGCATGTAGGATTGTTTATGAAGAAGAGGTCTCTTTTCGGGGATTCGCAATACTAACAATAATAATTATTGTTCTGAAAGGAATTATTCTGAAAGGATCGGAAAAATTCCCTTTCTAAATAATTAAAGGGGAGTAATAATTTCCAAATTGATTTCATATTGTTTGCGGTAGTTAGGTGACAATTTCTTTGCAGCTAAATAATTTATCTGCTAAGATCATTAGGCCTGCCGATCGAAGTGAAGCCCCCTGTGTGCATTCAATGGCCGAGCGAAATGCGGCCCCCTTCCTCTTGTCCACTATTTTCATTTAAAATAGGTACGTATCACTAGGCATCAACATCTTCATAATATTGCCCAAGACCACAGAGTAACAGAGGACAGACTGAAGACTGCTCAGGACTAAAGCTCTGTTCACACTATACGAGCAGGGCAAGGTATGGCATGGACTTGGCAAGGCTCGGTTTTGATCGGTCTAATGTAAAAGTAATGCTTTCGTTCATAGTCAGCGTGCAAGGTCCGTTCAAGCACCGTTCTTTGTTCACGTTATTGTTTACTTTCATTGTTTACTTTTTTTTTTTTTTTTTTTTTTTTTTTAATGGAAGACCTCCAAATAGCGCATGAAATTCTTCCCTTTCTTCTTTTCAAGATGTTGTGAACCCACATGCGTTTTCGGTGTCCTCTCTCCTCTTCAAGTAGCAATGGTACTTTTATGACCGTTGTTGTTAAAAGCACCGTACAAGCACAAAATTACAAAATTTACAAACGATACAATAGGTAACAAAATTAACTACCTAACAACTTTTGTTGAACGACTGCCCTGCTCGCCAAGTGCCCAGGCGATGTGAACACTCGGGATCCGTCAAGGCACGTGCCAGTCATCAGTGTGAATCACCCCCCCCCCCCCCCCCCAAAACCAAACAGGGGTTAAAAAGGTGCCAAGCATCAAAAGCCTTGATATCAAAGTTGAGCCAACTAATCGATTGAACCATAACACCCCAACTTTTACATGTCCCTTTTGACCCCAAGTTGAGCCCCCACCGCATCCCCATCCACTCCTGCCCACTCGTGAAAGGGCTGACAGGACTATCATTATTTTGAATAATCGGTTAATTAGTAATTTTAAAACTATTCTCATTATAATGTCCATAACTGTTTACCATACTTGAAAAAATAAAATGAATAATTTGTTGAAGATGATGTTGACTGTTTCAATGAAGAAATGAATTTTCCACCCACAAAATTGATAATTTTTATCTATTTAACATTAAATGTTAAAAAAATAGGTGTGTGTGTGTGTGTGTGTCACAGAAAATTTTCTGTGTGTGTTGTTAGAAAATTTTCTACTTATTCCTCATCTTGTGTTCCAATCATTTTTGGTTTATTATTCTAGGAATAATACGCCTATGTTTTCGCGACGGAGGTCGTCAACTCCGATCGGCCTCAAAATTTGACACTATCCGTTTCAAGAGGTCTAGATTCCAAAACCGAAATGTCCGTGCGCCGTTCGGGCCGTTTTGGGCAGTAGGAATTTTTTTTAAAATCTGACATTTTGACAAAATATTCGGTTTACCATCTAGTTGTGCCCGCAAGGTTTTCAGCCCGATCGCACAAACCCGTGCGGCGCTATAGGGGCTAAAATGGGGCTACGGGAGGGGTTTTTTGAAGGCTTATGGCTATGGGATCGAGTTAGGTGTCGTTTTCGAAATATTTTTGGACGTAGAATCCATTTTTTGGGGTCCCAGAACGATCCGATTTCACTGTGGCGATCAATAGGGCTTTCATGGGGCTACGAATGGGACTTTTGAAGGATCCCAGCAGGTCAAATATTTATCAACTAAAAACGCTGCAAATTTTACACAAGGGTTTATTATTCTTTGATATTTGATATTAGTTACTTGTGCATAAATTTAATTCTGTCAATGAAAAAATTAAAAAAATTTTTTTTGATTTTTATATTTATCTCAAAAAAAATTTTTTTTGGATTTTTTTATTTTCAAAAATGTTTATTTGAAAAATTATTTAGGTTTTACTCGAAAAATATTTAACATCCTGGGATCCTTCAAAAATCCCATTTTTAGCCCCATGAAAGCCCTAAAGATCGCCCCAGTGAAATCGGATCGTTCCGGGACCCCAAAAAATGGATTCTACGTCCAAAAATACTTCGAAGACGACACCTGACTCGATCCCATAGCTAAAAGCCTTAAAAAAAAACCCCTCCCGTAGCCCCATTATAGCCCCATAGCGCCCCACGGGTTTGGGCGATCGGACTAAAAACCTTGCGGGCACAACTAGATGGTAAACCGAGTATTTTGTCAAAATTTCAGATTTTTTTAAAAATTCCTAGTGCCCAAAACGGCCTGGACGGCGGACGGACATTTCGGATTTTGAATGTAGACCTCTTGAAACGGATAATGTCAAATTTTGAGCCCGATCGGAGTCGTCGACCCCCGTCGCGAAAACATAGGTGTATTATTCCAAGAATAATAAACCAAAACGAAAAATGTTTGAAAAAAAATTTGTTGAAAAAAAAATCAAAAAAAGTTTGAACAATGAAAATCAGAAAAACATTTTTTCATTGACACAGAAGTAAATTTATGCAGAAGTAACCTATATCAAAGAATAATAAACCCTAGCGTTAAATTTGCAGCGTTTTAAAGTTCATTCCCAGATTATTTGAATTGACTTTCGATCGCTAATGTCATTTATATGAGCTCCCCGGCCAAGCAGGAATGGATGCGGATGCGGTGGGGGCTCAACTTGGGGTCCGAAGGGACGTGTAAAAGTCGGGGTGTATTGGGTCAACCGATTGGTTGGCACAACTTTGACATCAAGGCTTTTGATGCTTGGCACCATTTTAACCCCCTGTGGGTTGGGGGGGGTTAGATAATATCAGACCACAGCGTGAATTTCGATCGGCCAAGTTGGCACAAAATTGGCAGGAAAAACAATCTCAGGTTTACAGTTGATAACCTGAACTCGTCCGCCCTAATGAAACCACACAAGTAGGACAACCACAGGGAACATTATGTGCAGCCCATGAAATAAGTACGTGCCGTATGACGACGTATTTCTTGGATATGTTGTCTCTGTTGTTCTCACTGGCACAACCCCAAGTTTAACAACTCAGTTGTTACTCAATTCTACTCGACTGATAGTTGAAGAGCGTCCGGTCAAAAGAAAACTTGTCGGTAAGCTGTAACTTTTCAGCAGGTTTCGGCAGATACCTAGTAAAAACACTTTTAAAATTAACTAAAAAAGATAACTTTCAAACCGAGGGCTTATTTTCATTATTTCTGGCTATATAGTTTACCAAAACAGGTCATCCGAATCAGAGCCCATTTAAAAGCAAGGAAAATCGACTTTTAAGGGCGGAAGTGTTTGGTTTTGACCAGATCGCTGGTGAGATGTTTGTTGGTTTTAGATGAGACCCTATGCGGAGTTTCCTTTTAATTGAACCTATAATCTGTTGGATTTTCTATTCAAGTTCCATTATAATAATATTCAAGCATATAAGTAGTATTCAGGGCTATTCAAGTATTCTTAAGTAATTGTTGATGATAACGTTGACCGTTTGAATAAAATTTATTTGATACATTGAATGTGAAAGTAAAGTAAAGTGAGTGGAAAGTTGTTGAGGTAGGTCAAATTAGCGACTTATTCAAGTAGTATTGCTATTCAAGTAGTAAATAGTATTCAAGTATACAAGTGTAAGTGGGCCGTTCTTCGGAAACGGTACTATTTCATGACCAGCCACATTTATCCCCAAATCCAATGTCCTAGGTTGCCCCCAATTTTTTCGAATATTGACCTCAAAGCAGGCAACTTGTGCTATTCCATAAATCTTAAACTCAATGCAAGCCAAATTAAAAAATGGAGAAGGATCATAATGTCCTTCCCTAACAATGTCCACACCCTGAGTAGTAAAGTTCTCAATTTATTCATATAAATATCTTACACAATGAAATGTATTGTATTTAATTGCATTTAATCCAATATAACGTGCGCAACATTCAACTCAGCATCCTTACTAGTACCGAAATAACGTTGAATAGAAATTTCAGATGGAATGGGGTACCTAGTGATCACATGACTTTTATTACATGACTGGTTTATTATTCTTGGAATAATACACCTGTTTTCTCGACGGAGGTCGACGACTCCGATCGGCCTCAAAATTTGACATTATCCGTTTCAAGAGGTCTACATTCTAAATCCGAAATATCCGTCCGCCGTACGCCGTACCGATCAAACCCGTGCGGCGCTATAGGGGCTAAAATGGGGCTAGGGGAGGGTTTTTTTTTAACGGCTTTTGGCTATGGGATCGAGTTAGGGGTCGTTTACGAAGTATTTTTGGACGTAGAATCCATTTTTTGGGGTCCGGAACGATCCGATTTTACAGTGGGGATCTATATGGCTTTCATGGGGCTACAAATGGGATTCAGTAGGTCAAATATTTTCGAGTAAAAACAAAACAAAAAAATCATTTTCAAAAACTTTTTTCCAAATTTTTTTTATTGACACAGAATAACATTTTTGCAGAAGTAACCTATATCAAAGAATAATAAACCGTTGTGTAAAATTTGCAGCGTTTTTCATAATTCAAGCGTGTAGGACAATTTTTAGGACAAAGTGTAAAATGTTGGACATGTCCAACAAAAGGAGGACGTATGGTAACCCTGAGTAGTATTCAAGTAGTTCACTTTTCAGTTTACAGGTAGTTTTCAAGTAGTTCTCTGTTTTCAAGTACATACATTGTTCACTTTTCAGTTTTTTTTATTAAATAAGTAATGTAAAATTTTTACATTTCAAGTACCTACTAATAAGTAGGTAGTTCATTCAAATATTTTTTTCTCATTTCATTTTATGTAATATTCAAGTAGTTGTAGGTAAGTAGTATTCGAGTATATGTATAATTTGTATTCAAGTCCTATTCAATAACATTAATTTAAAATCAGTTTTTTACTGAAAAGTTCAAAGGACGAAAGTATGTACATTACAAACCCGGGATTTGAAACCCCTCTCTTCGCGTCCCGATGAAGCCATGTCACGTAACAGAATATCCGAGTTGTGATTGGCTTGTTGGACACGTTTGCTTTCGTTAAAATTTAAAATACGCCCAAGAGTAATCTACACCAACCTATCACTTGCAGTTTCCTTACATCACGATGTGAGCTCAAGTTCGGATGGAAATCGTGTCACCAACTGTAGAAAAAAAAAAATTGCTACTGCAATTTTGTTTGAATACGATCTCCGTAACCGTGTCGTAACCTCACGTGACTTTTCAATCGAAAGGAGTCTTTTTGAAAGGACTATTAAAATAACTTGCGGCCCATTACAGGCACAAGGTGGGCGACCCATAATTTGGGACCAGGGCACCCGCAACCATTTACGTTGCACACGCCTGTAAAATCACACATGATGTAAGGGTTGAATTTGAGCTCATTGTAGGGCGATAATTATGTTATTACAGGGTCACGTTATACCGTGAAAGATGTTCGACAAAGGCAGCTTCTCCATTCTCTATTCAACAAAAGGGCCCGCTCAACTCCCGATTAAGTCGTCAATAAACAACTAACCAGTCAAAACAGACCTGAGACGTATGGACACTTCAACGACAAAAACCTTTAGAGATTACAGGGATATGTTTCGGTGTGAATGTTCTAGATCAGAAGCTCGTGGTTTCATGGGTTTCATTTACTTTCAAAGACGCAATCAACTTCTAAGTCTCTATACCACTAATTCAGTTAAGCATGTATGTTTGCACGTATGTATATCACAACTACTACCTGAACTACTACCTGAACTAATCCATTAAAGGATTTTTTTCAACAGACTCGGGATCCCTGACCCCTGAAGGAAGGTCCAACAAACCAAAAAAATGTAAACATAAGGCCTTATTCAAACCAACTAAAAAAAAGGCTATCATTTTCGGATTCAGCACCCTCCAAAAACCCCTAGATCAGGTAAAAATAAACCAGCAATTCGCAGGTGTTTTTTTTAGACCAGTGTTATCATTCCTGTTCTTTTGGTTTCCGAGTTTTCTCTGTCAGTGAAAAACCTGAATTCGTTAAAACGCTGTAATTTCGTGGTTTCTATCGCGCGAAATTCCGCGTTAAATAGCTAAATTTTTTACAGACCCTGGGCATGTCAGGGACAGGCTTCAGAAAGGATAAGATTCTATTCCTCACTAATTTCGGATTCATTCAGTAATTAGTGTATTTTCACTACCAGCAGGGTCGGAAAGGGGGAAAGCGTCAAAACCACCAAATCACTGTTATAGACTGAACATAAACCGATCCTCACGTCCAATGGACGTCGTCCATTCTGTGATCTTTGGTTCAATTTGGTTCAGCTTCCTTCGATCAAAACCGACCTGTTTCAAGTTGGATTCGGCAACAATTCGCTTTGACACTCTGCGACGCGTCCACACTAAGTCTTGTTCAGTTTTGCTGCTGAATCAATCTTGTTTCGCGCCTTCAGTATAAATAACCTTATGCTCCATTCCTGAAGATTTGAAATTGGCTCTTATCCACTAAGCGAACCATAAATTGAAGGTGAAACGGAAGCGTGGGTCGATTCCATTTCTTCATGATTCACCTTCGACGATAAAAGATTAGTAACTTTGAGTACCTACTGCAGCAGAGCCTAGAAAAAAGAAAAATGAAGCATTTGGGTTCACGTAACTCGACTAACGATGTGTTCAAACGACTCAACTTTCTTTCTAAATGCTCGTCTTTTTTGAAGTACTGGAGACTGAACTGTGACTAATTTTGTCGGCCACGTCTCTCAGCGTAGGTCGTTTACTTGATGATATATAAACTGCTCTTGATTAAACCTTAAGTATTTCCGAGTTCAAAATGCTAGGAGAAAATCCATTCGCACCGCACGTCAGACTCATAGACGAATAGGAACGTGCAGTACAGGGAGAAAAACCGTTGGACGGGAAACTCTTGACACTTTGCCTTTTCCGGTAAGTGCCGGCTTTGGCCTGAAAAAAAAAAAAAAAAAAAGTCTCCCTAAAAATTGCATAGTCCGAGAGGCCTACACCTGCCTATACCCTGGTCTGCCTCACTGGGAGCTCCAAAGGCTTTGTATATGGACGAATCCAGTGGAAACACGCTGACGAGAAAACACGTTTTCCGCCTCCAACATCCCGAAGGGACTATCCAGGAACTCCCAATCACATCCTCCTCCGTAAATGGTAGCAAGAACATGGAGTGCCCACGACAAAAGTTGATCAAAATACCCTTTTTTGACCGGCAAGGGTAAATTTTGATGTCCGCGCGGTAATGATATTTTTTTCAGATACACACTAAATGAGTACTAACTCATTAATGAAGTCTTCATTATCAGATGTAGACATCACTAAGTGAACTTAAAAGTAGAGAAAATCTGTTCCTGTGAACATGTGCTCAACTGCCTGCTCACTAAAAAGTTCACTCTCCACCAAGTAAAAATGGGTTTCCCCGTTTTTCCGCTAAACTACTCAGAAACCCACACAACTTTCATTTTTCCTTTAAAATATAGTACATTTTGCAGCAGAATCACAAAAAAAAAAAAAAATGACCACTTGGTCAGTTTTATTTCTACAGATACAGTACCTGCAGATACCCTAGGTTAGTTTTTTTATTACCTACCCTTCTATCGCTGAAAAAATAAGGCACATCCAATCGTAAATGGTTATGGTTCTTTGAAAGCCGATCAGCTGTTCAAAGATCGTTTTTAATTTTGTTTTTGGGTTAGACAGCCTACCCGACCTTACTCAACTGCACCAATCAAATATTGAGGACGAGCCCTCCAACGACTAATCATGCGAACTCGGCTGTTTACAGGGATTTGTAAAATCGATAGAACCGATTGTGCAACCTGACAGGAATGTGGCACGAATCGTACAATCGCACCCCGAGGGAAAGAAATCCCTAAAAGATAACAACGGAATAAAAGGTCTACGGGAATCCCCGCGTGTAAAGTAGACTTCCGCAAAACCACATGTGTCTTCCGCGACACTCCGTCTTCTGTTCTTTCGTAGAGAATGGAAAAAGAAAAAGGTCCGGATTTTCCATTGTGCAAGACGTAACCCATCACAGCGCACCAGGAGGTCTCCCTGGCATGTCGTCATGTATTGTGTGTCAGACGATAAATCTCGTAACCAACCGAACTCGCGCCCGATTGATTTCAATGAAAGGATTCTGGAAATATCTTGCATTCACGTTAGGGAAGCTTCTGTGCTATTCATAAGAGTGCTAATTAGTGCAAATTCGAACACGTAATCCGATGGTTCTCATAGAAAAGGTCAGCAGTTACCGATTTGACTTTTGAAGAAAATGTTCGAATCGAACTGGAAAAAACGCTGCAAATTTTACACAAGGGATTATTATTCTTTGATATAGGTTACTTGTACAAAAATTATTTCTGTGTCAATAGAAAACAATTTGAAAAAAAAAATGTTTTTGGATTTTTTTCAAAAATTTTTTTTTTCAATAATTCTTTATTTTTTACTCGAAAAATATTTAACCTCCTGGGATCCTTCAAAAATCCCATTTTTAGCCCCATGAAAGCTCTATAGATCGCCACAGTGAAATCGGATCGTTCCGGGACCCCCGAAAATGGATTCTACGTCCAAAAATACTTCGAAAACGACACCTAACTCGATCCCATAGCTAAAAGCCTTCAAAAAAACCCTCCCATTTTAGCCCCATAGCGCCCCACGGGTTTGGGCGATCGGACTGAAAACCTTGCGGGCACAACTAGATGGTAAACCAAGTATTTTGTCAAAATTTCAGATTAAAAAAAAAAAAGATTCCTACTGCCCAAAACGGCCCGGACGGCGGACGGACATTTCGGATTTAGAATGTAGACCTCTTGAAACGGATAATGTCAAATTTTGAGGCCGATCTGAGTCGTCAACCCCCGTCGCGAAATCATAGGTGTATTATTCCAATTATTCCATAATAAACCAAAATCACAATGCTTTCAATTTATAAATGCATTGAAATTCAATGCTAATTCAATCAGTAGCGACGGGTTTCTTACACTTCCTTACCCCCAACTAAACCAAATAACCTCCGTAATAACACATTCTGTGTTAATAAACTGATCAATCGCAACAACGAGATCACTGAAGATGGTACGTGTTACCGAAAGTATAAAGAATAAAGCATAACAGAGACCTGAGTTTCTTGTCTCACCCACCTTCCAACACCCCACCAATCTAATTGGCCCATAAAAATCGGAAAAGAAAATGAATCTAAGCCCGTTTGGTACACGATGAAAAAGCCATCAAGAAAAAATGCTGTTCAATTGCCTACTTGGGAAAAGAGGACAGGTCTATGACCTGATTTGTGATTGACCATCCCACGATCCAGCGCACGTTCGCTCCCGTTGATGGCCACGTGTTGACTGAATTAAAACGATTTTCAGTTTTACTGGTAACAGAAAATCACGCAAAAAACAAGGCGCCAATAATTATTGCCTCAATTATAATTGAGCTTGTTTCCAAAAGGTACAATATCCATTTGGGTCACCTGCTAGGAACTCACGGAAACCCGTTGCAAGATGAAAACCTGCCTCATGACGAAAACTGTTTTTAATGTTCCTATTTAAAATAATCCACATTCAAAGATGAACATCTTTACTACAATCGAAGACCCTCCGCACAGCTGGCCACAGCTGGCCTGGACATCACTTTTGTCCCTTCTTGTGAGAACCATCCGTATATTCCAGACCTATAGGTAACCCGTCTGCAGGCTTCTTAGGCTATTGATTGCCAGAAGTAAACAGCCGACTATCTACAGCGTTCACTAAAGTCAACGAGAACCGGCAAGATTTACTGGAATAAGCAGCGACTCCCTTAGGGGTGTAATGGGCGTTGTACCGAACCGTCTTTATCCAAACCAGAAGTTATTTACCCAGGACACATAGATCCTTTTCAATCGTAGAAAACTCTCTATTTACTTGGCACTTTGAAGCGCTCCTCCTCCAACGACTCCTTATCCTAATCAAACTAACCAGACAAATCGACTGTCGGATTGCCGAGAATTGAGCTGTAAAAGTAGAAGAAAAATTGAATTGTCAGAATACCATTCATTAGATGAATAAAACACAGACCAAATGCTGGCATACAATTAAAATGTCACTCAAATTAAGTTAAACTTTTTCTTATAGGCAGAGGCTTTCAAGTCGGTCTGTGGGTCTGTCGGTCTGTCCGCATTTCCTTGTTACAGCCATAATTTCCACAATTTTGAATGAATTTAGCTCAGATTTTGAGGGATTATGCGGATAAGGCTCCTTGAGGTCCCATACGAATTTCATCACAATAGAATCTGCGGTTCGCTCTGCTCATGCGCTAACGTGAAATTCTTGAAACAGGCAAAACTTTCACAATTTTGATCGGATTTCAATCAAATTTTCAGGAATTGTGTGGGTATAGCTCTAGATGGTCCCCTATCAGTTTCATTAAGATTGAATCAGCGGTACGCTCAGCGGATGCGCGAACGTAAGTTTCTTGTTACAGTGACAACTACGTTCATTTTGAACTTGGCACGAGGAAGCTCATGTGCCATTGCCTTGGCAGTGTATTTTTACTTCTAACACTTTTTTAAATTATTATTTATTTAATTTCTTTATTAAAAACACTTTCCATTTTTATTTTTATTTTAGATTTATTTTAACCACTTCCAACATTCAACCTTTCCTCCTACCTACCTTTTTTCTCCACCTACCTTCCTACCAGTCAATTTTCCCGCTCCTCGCCGGTTCCCGTGATGTCTTCCACAACATCTTTCTCTGAGAAAAACATTTTGGAAGCCACCACGTGAGCCAGATACTGATCGTTAGTGAGATACTGATCAGTCGGCATTGACGGGTCCCGGGGTTCGGCACCCAGGTAGGGATTGCAATCCCGGAAGTTTTTCTGAATCCCGGGATTGAGGATTTTTGTTTCAAAATGAAAAAAATTGATTAAAAAAGACGAAAAACTTGTTAATTGACAATAATTGTAAATTATATAAAATATTACTTCTCTCATGAAGGGAAAATTTTACATATATGCACTCAAAAAATGTGCTTTTAAAAGCATCTTAAAAAGCACTCAAAGTTGGATCAGCCAAATTTGCTTCTTAGCTTTGTCGAAAATAGCCCTGCTGCTCAAAAGGCCCTCTCAGCTTAGAAGCGTGTAGAGAATCACCCACTTTTGTTGAGAATCACGTAGGACCATCCCACTGACCTCCGTAGAACTACGGAGGTCAGTGGGATGGTCCTACATGTTTAAGAAAGCGCTTAAATTGAAGCTGAATCACTGCTCTACGATTTCATTCCTCATTACCTTCCTCGTGGGATGAATATTTTAGGCGATATTCCGTACGGAAGAAGGATAAAACCATGATTTCTAACATTTGGGGAAAAATGGCCAATGTTTGAAGAGGGTTAATCTCGGGACCTATTGAACCAACAAAGCTGCCGTTGCGCTCAAATGGTAGCAAATCTTGTCTACCTACTTTAAAATAGTATACAGTGACTTTTTCGGTATGGCGCACATTTTTGAAGTTAAAAGCCAAAAACTGAAGAAAAAAAATCCGAAAATTTCGCGGTTCAGCACAAGGTTCAAAGCTCGTACTGTCCCTGGCAACATTCCAAAAAAAAAAAAAAAAAAAAAAATTAGAACTTGTAGATTTTTTCCGTCCTAAGCCGTTTTTTGTCTGCTGACCGGCCTATCAGGAGATATTAAATATCCACAAATTTTATATAATAAATCCAAATGGTGGCCTCGGCTGCTTCTATTTTTGAACAGGAATAAATGTTTTCGTATTTTCGGCACCGGCACCGGCTGGTTCATCGATTCGGAAATTTCCGAATTATTTCTTCAGGGGTATTCACACTTTTCATCATAGAGCACTATCACTTAGCCTTCGAACTATTTTCCGTTAATAAAATATTTTTCCCAACAAGACTTGAGCAATTTACGTACGAGGTGCAACTAATTCTCGAATCCCGGGATCCCGGGATTTCAAATTGGCAAAAATGGACCGGGTTCCCGGGATTGCAATCCCTACACCCAGGTCTTCCAAAAGCGAACTTTTGCGCTCGACATCCAATTGCGTTGGGCACCCAAGCGTTCGAAGGAGATTTGCACTGGGCACTCAAGCGCTCCAACGAGTTTTCGCACGGGGCACCCAACTTTACCAGTATGTTCGCAGGTTAGGACCTATACATTTACATGAGTAAAAACAAAAACTAAGCTAATACCTATAAGGTCCGTAAATAGCACTTACACTGGAACTTTTTTCTGCCCAGACAGATCCACCTCACTTCCTCACATTTCAAATGTTTTTGGTAGGTAAACCTACCTATGTCCTTAGTGGAAAAAGACGTCGTGGCCACTTCTCGAACATCCCGCAACGCTCTACAACCTTTATTCCTTGATTTTTTCACACAGAATGGCCGTTATCAATTTACAGACGTTAAGAAGTCAGATAATAATCATCTGACTTTAAAATGTCTGTAAAAAATTGAAAATTATGCAGTATGTAATTAGGTATTGCAGTTCTCACACAAGTTGGAGAAAGTTGGCACAGTTGACGGCCGATTGCAACCTTACCAATCGGTCGAATTTTAAAGTTGAGGTAACCATTCGACGCAGCATTTTACGCTCTTTAATAATGTAACCGGGGAAATTTTCTGAATCGCGCATAGTTTTCAAGATCATTGCAAAAACAAAACAAAAAGTCCGAAATTTCGAAGTTTTTAGACCCCCAAAAGTTCTCCCGATAAAAATTCTGCTGGATTCGCTTAGTTTCGCACTATTGGGATGCCAAAACACCAATTAAATGTAGAAACATAACATCCAACCTTTGTAGGCACCGAAGTCTAGATTTACTGTACCTACACAAAACCATTGGAGACCTTTCCAGGGTGCCAGACACAAGTTGGCTGCCCAATGCCAAACCTACTTTTGAAAGACCTGGGTGCTCAACGCAATTGGGTTCCGAACGCAACTATCTCATTTTGACACGCTGGGTGCCGAATCCTGGTCCCCGTTATTGACTGAATGTCGAAAATGTTATCTTAGGGTAACCAAACGTTTCTGAAAATATTACATATTATGTAATTTCTCGTCTAATTAATACGAATTGAATATATATTCAATATATTTAATTCCGCAGCAGGCGGACACACATTATCCTGGCACCCAATCGTTGGTAATGCGCTCGTTCACGGGGAAACGGGCCTTCATCGTTTTATCTACGTTGGGTCCTGATATTTCAGGTCTGAGAAGAGATCTGCGTTGTCTGATTCATTTGATCCAGAGATATCATTCCTTCAATACCGCCAGTCCTTACTGCACCGTCCCTGGCGTGGAAGGTCCAACCAAAGACATAATATGTAGATATATATTATATATCTGTCCAACGAACTTGTGCTTCTTTCAACTTTCCATTAAAAGTTGGACGTGTGAAATAACGGCTAATCAGGGGGAAATAAAAGAGGTAGTTGTTGTTTTCACTCCTTTGGACGGAGAGGAAGCAATTGCGCTTGTATTTGATCCGGGTAGAACGTTGGGAACTGGGTTGCGACTTCGGCGAGCCTCCGAGTGGTCTCAACAACATACGTGGAAGAAAAAACAAAGGAACACTTCAGAACGGGTAGTGCGTTGAACTCATGTCTGTGATGTCACATGGAACGTGTACATACGTGAAAATGTCACAAATTAAAAAAAAAAAAAAAACATTGATGTCCTGTCTTCTCAGTGTCTCCCATTCAACGCACCGACGCGACGCTGCAAACCCGAAACTCAAAACTCATTTGTACTGTACCTCAGATTATTTAACTCACGTTTATACCATACTATTCGAATCGAATAACGAATACTCCATACTATCGAATCGAATATTTGTAACTAGTTACAAATGACGGAAGAACAAACCAACCCTCGATCTTCAACTACATGCGTACCTACATTACCATTCCAGTAAACTCACATCCTCATTAGATTCACGAACGTTCCCAGGTATTATATCCTTCCCATTGAGACCATCAACATCTTATCCTCCCCACTGAGAATCTCTAACTGAACACTTATCATTATTCTATACAATAAAATCCTTTCGTTTTTCCCAATCCTCTCGTCTCTACAGAAAGTTAACTGACCTAACTCGACACTTTTCCCTCCAATTATCCGATGTTATCGTTGAGGAAAAACTATACAGCCTTGTTCGGTTAATGAAGATCCAAAATTCAGCAACCTTGCCACAAATGGCTTCTCACTAACGATAAGATTTTTGAGGGTGCTGAATCCGAAAATGATAGCCGTTTTTTTTTTGTTGTTGTTCAAAAGATAGTAATCTATAGGCTTATCTTTTTAAACCATTAAAAAAAAACCTCAAAAATGAGCAAAAATCGTGGATTCTTGGTTTACCGAATAATAGTCCTATGTAATCGCGACGAAGGTCGAAAATTCTGATCGGCGTCAAAATTGGACATCTTACGTTTCAAGATGTCTAGATTCCAAAAACGAAATGTCTGGGCCGTTTGGGGCAGTAGGATTTTTTTTAATCTGAAATTTTGGCAAAATACTCGGTTTACCATCTAGTTGGGCCCGCAAGGTTTTGAGCCCGCCCGCCCAAGCCCGTAGGCTAAAAAGGGGATATGGGAGAGGTTTTTTTTGAAGGGTTTCGGCTATGGGGTCGAGTGGGGTGTCGTTTTCGAAGTATTTTTGGACGTAGAATCCATTTTTGGCGGTTTCAGAACGATAGATTTCACTGTGGAGATTTATGGGGCAACAAATGGGATTTTTTATGGATGCCAGAAGGTCAAATAAGGTACCGTTTTCCGAGTAACTTTTGACGCATAATCCATTTTTCGAGGTCCCACTTCTGTCCATACAATGAACAGATTTTTTATATTTATTTTCACAAAAATATTTTCTTATTGACTCAGAATTAATTTTTGCACAATTAACCAATATAGAAGAATAATAAACCCTTGTGTAAAATTCGCAGCGCATTTTTCTTTTATTCATATTGTAGTAGCGACCCCTAAATTCGTTCGAAAAATTTCACTTTTTTTCTTCTTTTTTTTCAAGAATCTGAACAATATTTTAGGGCGTCCCGGTGAAATTTCGGCACTTTGAAAATAAGGCCCCCCAAATAGGTACCTATTTATCTCTTGTCTCCTATCAGACCGATTGAAACCAAAGTTGGATATGTCAATTTGTTCGAAATAGGGCTAACTGGTTTTGGTTCATCTGCTGTTACAGACCTCGGGCCTAGTAGCGTAGTAATAGCGGAAACTTGAGGTAGGTAGTATGCGTCGGGTGGCGGAATCTTGCGGTAGCGTTATTACGCGTTATTAAGCGTTACGCTGCACCCTGAAGGACTTGGCAGACTATTAATAAAGTTTCGTTAAGCTCCTATAACCTCATAATGACCATGGCGGGCGGAATCTTGAGCCGCCAACAAGGACATAAAAACGTATTCCTTGCTCATTGCTCATTAGAATTTTTGTTTGTTTGTGTTTATAATTTTTTACGAGTAAATGCATTTTTAAACAATGTTTAATTTGTTTCTTTTTAATGGGCCAAGGAACTAGGTCACAGAAATGGGAAAATTCGGCCGAACATAGTTGAACTAGTTATGAACAAAGTACTCAGTACAGTTAGCACTGAGAAATTAGGTGACTGAGCAGAGGAAATCACTAGTGAATTTGGCCTTTTGAATTTTCCCGCGGTGGCACTTTTACTAATCCGCCAGAGTGCGCTAGCATAAGAAGTAGAGTGTAAACAAAAAAATGACAGCAGCCAATGAGAGAGTAGCGCCACTTTTCCCTCCAGATTCAAAGTTGAAATTTTCGAAAGTGCCCTGGAAATTTGTATTACACCGTAGGAGCCCAAAACTCACTGCTATGCCTTCAAATTATGAAGTTCTTTCAGAAAAAAGTATTAGTCGACGTTCGGTTCCCGGACCCATTATATTGAAATATAAACTCCGATTGCATGCATGCCGATGAATTTATATAAAACGTCCGATTTCTATTTCCACGGACCGCATGAAATTTTCATGACTTTGCTGTAATGGTAGAGGTTGGAGCGCAATCCGGTATGAACAGCTTTGAGGCCAACAAGCATTGAAATAGACGGTCAAGATCAGCGTCAATGAGCAATGGCAGGTTAAAATGATTAGCGCATAATCACGTTAGTGGAAGGAGATCAAGTAATGGTGTTCAACAACCCGATTGATGGCTTCCATTCAGGTCTATTAACTATACGAGCACCAATAACCATCTCAGCACCCGATGTAGCAAATGATGAAATAGTTGAACTTGAAATGAGTTCAGAGCGGTGGGATCTTTTCAACGAAGGATTCAATGACGGAATAAAAATAAATCTAAAGTGGCGCGCCGTTAGCTTGACCATTTTCTTCATTGGAAATGCAAAAAAAGTCATCAAGGCGATTACAAATGACGTTAGCCGGCAGGAGCAGTAAAATTAGAACGAGACTAACGCGGCCGTAAATAACTTGCCAGGCAGATAAGAACTTGATGTCAAGGAAGAGTACCCCGTGAAGTACTCATACTTTCAGGAGTGCTGCCAGATAGACGAAATGTATCCATACATTCCATGGAACAAACAAGTGTTTCAAAACAAGCAGGGGGTACTTGAAAGAAGTAAAGGTTGTGACAAACATACAGCTTCATAGGGAGAATGCTAGGTATGTCGAAAAAAAAAACCGTTCAATTGGGGCATAAAAATGTCGATTGGCCAACACGTAACTAAAAATGTCTACAGTTAGTGACAGAGCTACTTTCAAGCGGGTAAACAGAGGCCTTAAATAACACGACCTAACTCATACCAAACTGTTACAGTTGCCTGCAACTAAAAACAACTTAACCCCATTCCAGGTCGGAGGATCCCCCGAAGGAAGTTTGGAACAGGGCCTGGAGGTGGGAAGGTCGGCCCCCCCATCAGCCCACTGCTGGGGGCCCGGGCGAAGCCCCTGAAGGAGAGTGAGAGTCAAACCTTCAGAGTATAACCAGCAGTGGTCATATATCCACACAAGACAGTCCCGTGACTTTAGTGTACGTGAAAATACTTCGCGTTTGACCTTCCGTGCGCCGCCGGCCGTCATCTCCTTTGGGCACCGTATTGGGGTGAGTGCATTGTTTATCAACATCCCTAACAAATTTGATGTGAATATAGTTCTATATTTAAGACGAAAGAATGTACAGCAAAGTCCTTTCGGCGACGTTAAAATTAAATAAATAAAGCACATATCGTAAAAATAATACGCCTGTAGCCTTCATGTATCAACAAAACAATTATGAGTAAATCGTTCTAAAGATGTGTTTATACAGTCAGTAAAAGAATTACAAAAAGTATAGCAATCAATGAACCAGAACTTCTACCTAACATGATTATTAAAAAAGAAAAAAAAACCAAGCGATGTTCCTCAAATGTTATTTACTGAAGTACCTCCCTAATTGTAATTGGCCCAAAAGGTGTGAAGTTGTTACGAAATGGCAATTGGCAAAACTGATTACAAAGGAATTCAAGATGATGAATCAATGCTCAAAATGTTTACGTTGAGTACAGAAATGTAGGTGGTTGAAGAACAGTGAACACTCGAGCTTAACCATCTACAATCAATTATTGATAAATAACTGCTGGAATGATGTAGTTCTTTTACCCAATAGCGCTTATTAAGTGGTGAGAAACGAAGTACATGATTTTGAGAATAACACGATTAAGTAATTTAAGAGTTAAATTACGATCATCAGCGAACTGAATTCGGAAGACTAGTTGCAACCGGAAGTCTCATTTTTGCCATTTTGGTTTATTTATTCTTAGGATAGAAACCACACGAATTCATATAAAACTTAGGATCAAAATTGAAAATACCCAGAACTATTCTCATATAAAACTTAGGATTAAAAATTAAAATACCCAAAACTATTATCTTGTAAAACTTTGGATTAAAATAATTTCAATTATTGAAAATATCCAGAACTTTTTCATATAAAACAAAGCATTAAAATTGAAAATAACTTGAACTATTCTCATAATATTAATTAATTAAAACTATTCTCATAATATTATCATTAATTAAATAATAATTAATATTTATTCTCTTAAAATGGAAAATATCCAGAACAATTTCTTAGGGCTAGTTCCCACGATAAAGCATCAGTTTTCTAATTAGGAATTTGACTCTTTAATCTGATTTTCAAAGGGCAGTGGTTCAGAAGAGCGAGAGAACCAAAATACACTGCCAAGGTCATGGCACAGAAGTTTCCTCGTGATCTTCACGACATGTCAATATTAAAATGTTAGGGGACCAGAGACGACCGATTCAATGAGGACAATAATTGTATTGTCATTATAATATTGAAATTATTGCGGGCAACCAAAAATTAAAAAACATGAGAAGAACTCATACTATGGGTACTTGTAATGGTTCTTGTTTCCCATGCTTTCTCATCTTTTAAGTACTAACTAACTTCCTCATAAGGCAGTACTACATTAGCCGAAAGCTCGGTGCTAGAGGACATGTTTGAGTTTCTTTTGACCTAATGCCCGATAGGTTACCGATTACCTGCACGATCCCTGAATATCTGACAAAAATCCGTTCGAAATTGACGGAGTTATGACTGTAACAAGAGAATTACGTTCGCGCATGCGCCGGGCGTACCGCTGTATCAATCATGATGAAACTGATAGGGGACCATCTAGGGCGGAAACCACACTATCCCTGAAAATTTCATTGAAATCCGATCAAAATTGTGTAAATTATGGCTGTGGCAAGGAAATGCGGACAGATAGACGGACAGACAGACAGACAAGGAACAAAATTTGTTCAGGAGGCTATGAAACGCAAAATGCGAGTATAAATTTTGATTTCGGAGCACACCATTTTTTTTTTCATTTTGAAAGTAAAAACAAAGCTTCCGCTGCCTTGCAGACTTGGAAGCAAACGCTTAAACTTTAACACAAGGGTTTATTTTTCTTTAATACCTACATAATAATATCATGTATTGCTATAGAATACATATTACATATTGCTATAGAATATATATTATGTATTGCTGTAGAATTAATTTTTTAATTATATTGCTGAATTGCTATAGAACTAGTTTTTTGATAATTTTCTTATATTACAATATGATGTAATTTTTATATATATGATATAATTCTTATATATAAGAAAATTATCCAAAAATTAATTCTATATCAATAAAAATAAATCCTTATTTAATTATTATAAATAGTTTATTATTTTATTTTCTTGGAATGTTTGTGGACGGAAGTAGGACCCCAAAAAATGGTTTATGCTTCCAAAATTACTCGGGAAACGACACCTCATTCGATTTCCTGGCATCCTTCAAAAGCCCCATTTGTAGCCCCACGAAAGCTCCATAGATCCTCTCGGTGAAATCCGATGGTTCTGGGACCCCGAAAAATGGATTCTACGTCAATAAATACTTCGGAGACGACGCCTCACTCGATATCATACCCGAAAACCATCAAAAACCCCGTAGCCCCACAGAGACTCCCACGGGTTTAGGCGATCGGACTGAAGACCTTTCGGGCACAACTAGATGGTGGACCGAGTATTTTGTCAAAATTTCGGATTTTTAACAAAATTCATTAACAAAATTGCTCAAAATTGCTCGGATGGCGGACGGAGATTTCGTTTTTGTCATCAATACAGCTTGAAACGTATAATGACAAATTTGGACGCCGATCAAAATTTTCGATCTCCGACACGATTGCAGGGATGCATTATTCCAAGAATAATAAACTAAAATCTTTAAAATCGGAAAAATTCCTAGTTTATTGCAATTAACGACTATCTAATTTCATTTCATATTCAAATCTGAAAATTTCAGATAAATATTTAATATTTTTCCATGGATGTTTTACGCTGAATCGAAATTTGAAGTCGGATTTCCCCCAAAAAACCGAATTCCAGTATTTCCTTGAGGTAAAAAGCCTAGGGAAGCGAGTCCCATTGTTTATTCAATGATGTGTGAAACTCGCCATTAATTTTTTTTTTTGTATTTTCCGGTATCGATTTTCCGTAAATATTTTCATAGTGAATCCAAATGTGAAATTAAATTTTCAATAAGGCAAGATAGTCTTCAAAAACAGAAAAAAAGAGCTGACCATGGTCTGCCAAGGCGGAACCTGCCGCAATGACCGCCCCTCAGGGCGGAACGAGCGAGGTTTGCTGACAAAGCAACCAACAAAAACACGATTGTTTCAAATAACAGCGTTTCAAGTTTTTGACCTTTAGCACGGAGAAAGAGAGAGAAGAGAGAGAGAGAGAAAGCGCGAAAGAGCAAGCAGAACTCAGGCGGCCCGAAGCAGTGTCCAATTGGAATGATAGGTTGAACCTATCAGGTTCGCAAAGGTCAGCCTGCTCCAAAGCGTAGAAATCTGTGAAAATGTCTTGATTGAAGCAGGAGATGTAGATTGCAGCTCCTAGTGTCGTGCCACCAGCTCTCCGGGCGGCCAATAGTTGAGGCTCTCCCCCTTCTTATCGGCCCTGTTTCGTCGTTGTTTTCAAATCGTCTGTAATATTATTACTTTGCGTTCCTAAAAATGCGTGATACCTTTCACTTTGATCTGATGATGTCTGCGATTAGAAAAAAGAAAATTGGAATAGGTCTTATTCTCCAGCCGATTCTCTTGCTGTGACGTTTCGGAAAATATTTGTGTAGGGAATAAAATGTATTACCTACACAATTTATTACCTGCATAATTTAATTATGCACCAACCTACTCACCTATCTTTCCCAATTAAAGAAGTTTTCATTTTCAAAATGAATATGACCATTCTTGGAATAATACACCTATGTAATCGCGACGGAGGTCGACAACTCCGATCGGCCTCAAAATTTGACATTATCTGTTTCAAGAGGTCTAGATTCCAAAACCTAAATGTCCGTCCGCCGTCCGGGCCGTTTTGGGCAGTAGGAGTTTTTTTTAATCTGAAATTTTGACAAAATACTCGGTTTACCATCTAGTTGTGCCCGCAAGGTTTTCAGCCTGATCGCCCAAACCCTTGGGGCGCTATGGGGCTAAAATGGGCCTACGGGAGGGGTTATTTGAAGGATTTTGGCAATGGGATCGAGTTAGGGGTCATTTTAGAACCAACTAAAGGTTGCAACTGGGGGGCAAACAAAGGCTCAGATGTAAGGGATTTGGCCAGGAACATTCACTTATCAAACATAACCAGCCATATCAAATATGGCTAAATTTAACGTCATTCAGAATTTCAGTGTTTAGCACAAATCGGAAGGAAACCCCGAAGCCCCCGCAGGCAACATTGGACCTAGTTAGGGATGCCATCTGGTTGATGTACGAGTTGGGTTGGAAGAAAAAGCCGATGGCTGGGTTTCCTATTTTATTCTTCGAGCTTTCGGGAGGTGCTTACTCCCTTCTTCAGGAATCTAAAACATCACATTAGGCCCAAACGGCATGGGACTCATACTGTAAGAAGTACAACGATGAACATAGACTACGGTGTTATTTCCTGGAAATACTGGATACCACTTTGTTCAATTACTGGAAAGCCACAGGAAGATACCAGGGATAAGTAAATCGGAAAATTGGAAGAGTGGTCTAGGCTAGACACGCTTTAGAAACTAAACATGAAATAGACTGGGGAGGGATTAAGTCATTACGAAAAGAACCAACCCTCTTTAAACGTAGAGCTCTCAAAAACAAAAATTTTGAAAAATAAGCAAAGCTCTAAATAAAATGACCGAAATCATGGACCTGCATGAGAATCTCATGCAGGTCCATGATTTAATCTATGGTATAAATACACCTTTATTTTTAAAAGAACCTAACTTAGTAAATAGCGAAAAACGTGTTGTAGAACAATAAATAGTAAGTGTACGTCCTAATTAAATTTACGCCCTTTTAAAATGGTACCTAGTCAGTAATTATAGATGTCCAATAAGACATCTAAAATTGAAAAAGATAACCAACCTCAGAAGATCCTTCCAGTGCAGGTTACACTGCGCTCTAACGTGTATGAACGTTTACATTTTAATAATTAAAACGTGGGGGGGTTTTCCTTTGAAAATATATCTAAAATTGCGCCTAAAGTCAGTTCAATGGGCAGTTGAGCAAATGCTCCCACTCGGGTTCGTCCCGACTGGTGGTACTCCCTGGTTACTGCCAGGGAGCCTGCTGAAAGCCCCACGGGCTCCATAGCCTAAAAAAACGGTGGACCTCCTATCTATCGGAATCGCCAGTTTTGACCTGGGGAAAAGGGACGAAGTCCGCAAGAACACACTGCAGATATCATAATTGCTGCAGATATCATAATTCCTTCTTCTCCTCTAGTTGACTCGTAAATATTATTAGCCGGCGAAGTCGGAAGTGGCTTTTAAATATTATTTACGAGTCAACTAGAGGAGGAGAAGGAATTCCCTTCAGAGGGTTCTGGAGGTGTGTCGTATGTGTACGAATCCAGTGAAAACACTGACCCGACTCTCCGCCACCAATGAAGTGAATCCAGTGATAGTACATCGACGAATCGAACGTACATCATGGAGGGACTACCTTAGAACTATCACCAACTTCTTCCAGTACAGACACCGGCAATAACTTGGAGACGCGCCTACGACTTAACCACCACCAATTTAAAACCAAATTTAAATCTGGATGCAGGCCCCTTCGATTCGAAACAGTTAACAGAAATTATGCCTTTAACGACAGTAAACCCCATATCTCCTTATTCAGGTCGTACCCTGTTATGGGAGAGTCTCTCCAAGATCCCTACCGGCTCGTCCAGGACGAGTGACATCAACAGGAGGGGTGTTACGCAAAAAGTTCGCACGAAATTGTCGGGGAATTTCCCTTCAAACGGTGGGCGTCTCGATTTACGAAGTCCCACCTTTTGGATCCAAGCCGGCGAAGTCGGAAGTGACTTTTAAACCAGGCAGGGCGACTCCGGAGATCCTACCGAACCGTGAAGAGCCCCCTCGTAACCCCCTTTCGTTCGTCCCCCGCGGAAGCCGGAGGACCGCGCTTGGGGAAATGCAGATAAGGCGGACTCTCCGAGCTGGCCGAAGTTACCAACTCGCATGGTGAAACACAACTTCGATGATTTCGTTACGTGACATGGCAATAGTTTTCCAACCAGCACCTACGAAACTACTTCAAATATCTTTCCAACCGCACAAATGGAAGAAATCAAGCGAGAACCCTCAACGTCATGCGAAAAAAGAAAGGAATACACAAATAGGGTTAGGAAAAGTTATGAGCGGCTGGTGATTGTACGGGGTGAATTATACCTACTTAGCAAGTGAGCCAGCAATACGTACCTCATTCTCTTGCATTTCGCAACAGTTGACGGAAGTTGTTCTGGTTTATATCACTTTCTGTCGTTTCAATTTAAATGGTAGACAATTTTCCCCATCACAAGAAACGCCTCCAGTCGCACTGTTGCCAACAAGATAATCTTGGACCGTTTCACTTACCTATTTACAATCGTCCTGCTAAGTCATCTATGAACCTTGAAGAACAATTGAGGCGAATCCTGACATGTCATGACAGGCGCCATATTGCTGCCATAGTATTCCTTAAATTTTTCAATAATGTCCATGGTCTTCAACAACAGGATTCGAACCCATGGAATCAGAATGCAGGTCCGAGTGATTAGAACCCAGAATCACTCAGCCTTCTTCTGGTCAGAGGCTTCTGATTCTTCAAGACTTCTGGTCAGACCGTCTTCTGTCAGATCAATTACCTAGGTCCAAACTCGCGACGTTACCCCTTTTTACCGATGGCGAACCCAAGCGAGCATTGCTAACTCATTGCCCATGTATTTGTTAAAAAAAAAAAAAAAAAAAAAAAAAAAAAAAAATTAAAAAAAGGTTTCTACAAGACTTGTACTTACTTCTACTTAGTAGAATCCCACGATATACCGTCTGGGAACCCACTAGTTCAAGTACCACAGTACCACAGTGGTACCACATCTATTGAGTTTGTAAACATTCCCATGCCCCTAATACAGTTCCACGTTAACAGTTCCAACGAAAATTGAGCAGTCTGGAATTTGGAAAACCTTCTTAGCTTAGGGTTAAATGATTCACCGAAAATTCACCTTATTCATGGTCAGTGTTTTGTAGTGAATTTCCTTTAGCTACGAACATGATTTTATCGGGGTAAACTGGTGTGAAAAGCAGTTTTCATAATAAATACACCATGCTGAAACAACCATGAACAAACATCACCAGGCGGCAAAGAACTTTATTTTTAAAATACGAATTTGTGTGGTATCCCTTTATAACTAAATTTCACCATTTGAAAGAGCCGAAGACGAAGAACCTGCCAGCACACGTAAATGTCAGCTTCGTGTTGATGTTACCTGCAAAGAAAAACACTCAAGTAAAATAATGTTTTAAAAAAACATCTAATATTTGCCTACAAAACGAGATTAATTTTATATTTTATTAAAATTGTCCATCTCAACTGTTGTGACTTCGGGTTGATAGAAACGCGGACACCGGGTTAACAGACTGGGTATATTTTATGTAAAAAGTGACTGACAACTATGGTACGTAGGTACTTGACGCGGCGGCGAGCGCGAAGTTCGCGCCGCGAACCGAACAACCGCTACTAGCGGAACACCTTGAAGCCTGAAGGTGGGAACTAACTAAATACCTGTTATACACAATATCAACCAGATATTTTTCAAGTAGTAACTAGTAAACTTGGTGGTCAGGAAGCTAGTTCAAATTTGAAGAAAAATCCGTATTTCTTTTGATTTCTGTTTTCATTGGGATTGTCAGTGGTTGAAAAAAGAAAAAAAATCAATACAATGGTTTATGAGGAGAAACCAACAACAATCATGATGCTGATGGCTGAAATTGAAAGTTGAAAAGTTGAGCTTTTCAGTTGAGGTGGTATGGGGTATCACTATTGATAATAGTTTTATCTCAATATTATAAAAATTTTGCACATTTGGAAGGACTTATAAGACCTAAGCTTAACCAGCTATTCCAAAATTCTGCTAGTAAAATGCCCACTGTGAGATGTGAAATTCCTCTGGTATCATATTTTCCTTGCTGAAGGGTGATGTGAAGAAGATGTTCCTTACTGACGACGATGTGATTGCATTGAGTTCCTTGACTAAACCCCTGATGATGGAGGCTTATACGTGTCCGAAACGTCGGGAAATGAAGTAAATGTGTGAAGAAGAAAGCGGCATATTTAAACATCCCCTGAGAACCCTCAAAAACGGTAGTACGCGATCATAGAGGCCAACATGAACCAACAGAATAATCAATATCAAATTTAAGGGCAATTTGACCTTTATCACACTCACAGTTTGATACCTGATTTTAGTCTGAACTCAAGTGATTCTTCAGTACTCCTTCAAATTAAATGTGGCTCTTTTCATGTGTAGGTATTAAGAAATCATCATTTTCATTTCGCACAGTTATACTAGCGATCTACTTTGGGCTGAAGGTGGCTATTTTGTGATTGAGCCAATCGACTATCTCGGTTGTTTAAATCAAAAGATACTTTGGTCACTGACGTAAACAAAATCTTCATCTTTTAAATCAGTCGTTAGTTTTATCCCCTTCGTGATCTTTGGAGAATGTCCGTCAAGAGAAAATATCCCCTTCAGCCGAGGCGTGTAACGTTCTCTCCGGGCACCGTATCGTCCTTGGGTCCAACTTTTTTTCATTGTCTCGATAACGACTTGCTTATTTGTTTCTCCGTCAATAACTTTCTATCCCGCGCACCTCAGAAAGGGGTGTGACATATGGCATCAATCCGACGAATATGACGGCAATGGGTGATATCACTATTTATATTGAACTGTCCCTCTGGGCGACCAAGTCCAAAAGGGTGACGACCAAGAAGCGAAAGTGACAACTTACGGCCACCCATGCGATTATAGAATCTATTTTTGGGGGTAAGTTGAAGGTTGTCATCCATTTTCCGGTGTTCCGGTCGTAAATCAATTCTACGAAAACAACACCTCACTCGACCACTTGGCCAAAATTATCCGAAAAGCCCACTTGAGGGACCGTGTATTCTGTCAGAAATTCGCATTAACAAAAAAAAAAAAAAAAAAAAAAAAAAAAATCCAAGGAGGAAGACGGACGGGGGTCCCGTTTAGATACATCTAAATCTTTGTATATATATATGTATATATACAAAACGTGAAACACACAAAGAAGATTGTGATAAAGCAAAACCCCGTCGCACTAACGCAGGTTGATTATTCGGTACCTTATTGTATATTATTGTATTGATATTATTGTATTGATGTGTGATGCTAAACAACGCGTTCATTTTCAGTCTAAATCACAGATATCAAGGGCACACATCGAAGGCATTACAGCGATGTCGGTATTCTGTAGCAGCATCGCTATCAATATTTGACCATGTTTTACTGTCAAAGAAGTAGGTTCACGAGATCGCATGCTGGCAATAGAACGCTCTAGAAGTGATTTCTTTACAAGACAGCTGCCTTGGTTGGCACCCGCTGTTTTTGAACATCTCCCGTATACTATTAAATCCGCTACGTCTATGTTAGAGTTTAAGAAAAAGTGTTGGCCTACCTGAAGGAACCAGAAAACACAAAATTTGTGTTCAAACTTTAATGTCATTATTCAAAAATTCAAGTTTTAAGGGGAATATATCAGGGGTAAAATTAGTCTTAGTTAGCTACTGTAGTATAGTTGGACTGTAATTTAGTTTTAGGATTACTTAAAGGATTTTATAACTAAAAATGTAATAGTTATATACATTAATCGCATATACCTATATTGTACAACGAGAGCTGTTCGAGTCGGGCCTGGACGGGTCGTAGACCTTTAGGCCGGTATCCAAAAGATTGGAATAGGGAAAGCTCCATTGTAAGTTTACGAAAAACAAATTTATGTGAAATAAATAAATAAATAAAATAAATTCCTAATTTCATAAAAATAAATTTTATACCTCCTCAAGTTGAGGTTAGCAGGTGTGGTAAAAAAGGGTGCCTAGTTGAAACATTAAATAACAATAATTGTTATTTAACAATCTCCTGATTGTTAATTTAACAATTTAACAATTAAATAACAATAATTGTTATTTGGGTAATTATTACCCAAATTGCATCTCTTAAACATGAGGCAGGATCAAAAATAGCGAAGACTACTGTCTTGCTAGGTACTAGGTAGGTAAAACTTCCTTCATAGCGCACATTGATTGACATGGAGTTTTTGGTTTTGGATTACCAACCTGAGCGTTAGTGACGTTCAATCTAGCATTAATTATAATTAATTAATTATGTTTGACCTTGCAAGGTATATGACATAATATCATATTATGATTATTAGCATTTGGGGGCAGTCGGGAAAAGCTGCAATTTTACCGTAACCTACTACTCCAGCGTATTGAATAATCTAACTGAATATTTTTTATGGCTACTCTGCCCTTAATAATTAAGGACTTCAAACAACAAGTCACAATCGTTCAGGATGACCATCATGACATTTTTGGGCTGAAGATGAATTGGATGTTTGAAACTAGTTTCCGCAAATAAAGCACATAGAAGAAGACAGTCAACTACTTCAATCCCGAATATTGTATTGTTTATCGACGTAGACTATGGTTTCAACCGAATCAACGAGGTTGTCGTCGAGTCAACGAGAAATTCACTTTAGGAAGTACCGACCAGGGAGTGCAGTCGTAATGAGCTGATCGCATTTACGGATAAACTCGACGACAACCTCTCAACTGGGCACGTAACTCCGAGGAACCCCAAGGCGTGAAATAAGGTCGAAAAGAATGTCTGAGGATTCTTATCATTTAGCGAAGACGCATCTTGCATTCTCACGAACGTCACAACGGATGGCAGACTCAAGGAGGAGGCAGACTCAAAACGTGACATAAAGGTCGCAACTACTTCCCATTCAAGACGTGGGCCACTTTTGCGCTAACTTGAACAGGTATTCAGCGTGGAGCACGCCCATTTGTACGCACTAAAACTCCAATGAATAACAAAAGCTGGCAGTCCCCAGCAGAAATTGCCATTCTGCGGTTCTAAAGCAAAGGCTATAGATTTTGAAGGGACCAATTGAGCGAGCAAAATTGTATAGACCTGTAACTAGTCGTATAATTAGAGTGGACGTGCATCGATCTCAAGATTAGTTTAAAAATTATTGTTAGATGGCCTTGGAATAACGCGAATATGCAGTCAAAACTCCGATTCCATCTATATCACTAATTCTCACCGAGTCTGAATGTTCCTATAGGTCTACCACAGAAAGTTTGCGTCCCTTTGGCGCATTCTTCTGGAGAAAATTTTTCTCTATTTTCTCTATTTAATAGAACTAGTTATCTCTTATCATCAAGCAGATTCCCCTGCATACGATAATTTTTCAGGAATTTCTTCCCTCAAAAGTGACATGATTTCCCTCCTCGGGAGGAAGAACTTGAGAGCACACGTTCACAGCGTAGCCACTACACGAACATCAAATTTCTCACCGCTCCAATTTCCGTGTCAAGGTTTCACAATGGAAGGTCGACTCGATCGTTAGTACGCGGATACGCCACCTAGGGGGCGCCACACGGACGCAAACTTTCTGTGGTTCAGCGTTTCCTATCAGGTGACGAGGTCTTGAACCCTTTCAGAGTTGATAACCACATGAGAGCCCCAGGGCGAGGTCGGGCTTGCTTCCGGGAAAGTGGCACCCCCCGAACTGGAATGGATGTCTTGAGGTCGTTAGGGCAATCCAAACGTGTCCTCAAGACTCCAAACAATATCGCAACATCGGCCGGAGCTTGTTCCATGGGGTTTAACCGCTCGAAAGCAGTCGCTCCAAAAACCAACAACCCACACACTCAAGTCAGTCGAGCAAATGGGGACTTTAGAGTAGCCATCAACTTGGAGATTGTGCCAAGCCGTAAAATATAATTGCTCAGTCGTAAAAATTGAAGGTGAAATAGAAATAAAGACGCCAGTTCTCTTTTATCGCAATATTTACTGGTAATCACAAACATCTCCTACCTCATAGAACGATGATCTTCCAATAGAGTAACTCTATTTATAGTCTTATGACTAAACAACTTCATTTAGTCCTAAGAGTATAAATTATCAAGTTGGGTACAGTTTTTTAATAGAGTTGAGAACAAAAAACTTCCTGGAGCTGACACTTGAAAGTACAAAAATCTCTAGATTTTTCCGCCAGGTCATTATGCCAGACAGCAATTTACTAGTTGAGCTTCTGCCATCTTAACATTTTCGATTTATTAACCCATGTGTTATTATAATATAATACAATTATCCTGTGACTGGAGATCGAAACAATCCACGTGGTAATGCTTTGCATAACTTCAATCAAGTATAAATTTGACGAGTCTAATGGGGCCTGATCCTATTTCGGAAAAATAGACAAGTTCGGCCGAAAATCTTTCCAGTGGCCCGAAATAAAAGGCACGGGTCGGTCACGAAAAGGAAATAGTTCTTCAGTAAAGAGAAAATCGCGAAGAAAATACCTGAATTCAAATCGTACCGGGAACCTTTCCAGAATGGCGAAAACTAATCAGCCAGAGCGCGCTAGCATTGAAATGAGAAAAGAGACCTGATTTCGTCGTTTGTTCTGTTGGCCAACTTGGTTTTCGACGACCTTGCAATGATTATTACACTTTAGAGAAGGGATGTCGAAAAAGTATCGATACTTGAAAGTATAGAAAAAAGTATTGATACATATCGATACTTTTTTCCTGATATATGTATTGATACTTTTTTCCAGTATCGGAGCCGATACTTTTTTTATCCCTCACATTCTATCAGCTTCAACAGGTACGACCTGTAGGAACTTGACAGTATCTATAGCCTCTACCTATAGCGACATTATTCCATGGCGAAAAATACAGGATGAAATCACAACAAAATATATTGGTTGTTCTCTGCCAAGTAGTGGTTACCCACTTGAATAACCTTAATCTAACCTGCGCTTAGATAACCCGCTTATGAGCTTGCAGCCTCCCGTCCGATTTTTCATTGGTCAGTGAGTGGCCAATCAAACCGCTTTCTACATGACATGTACATTGTAAGCTGAGTTTGTGCTTCCGTTCAAGAAATTAAATTTTGGTGGCTCGCCAAAAATTCAAATTGCAATGGAGGCGATGGCCCAAAACCCACTTTTCTTGTATCCTGAGGCGAAGTACTTTCTCAGAAAAATAAAGATCAAGACACAGTTCCGGACCCCATTGCCACTCCTGTCTCAACTACCCCCCCCCCCCCCCCCCCCCCCGAGCTTGGAGGGAAAAGGGAGTGGTGTCCATTACGGGCGTCTCGCTCAACGAGCCAGTTTGGCCCAGGCAGAAAGCATGTTCATGACGAATTTGAGGGCTAATCCACATTTTTTACCCACATCACGAAAACGGTTTAATTGTTTTGAGAATGATCAACCAAATTGATGTACCAATAGGGGCCCGTTTCACCAAGCACGTCCAGTTAAATTTAATTCGAGTCGAAGATTTACCCAGGTTGGTTTCACCGGGTAAAGGTACCACGCGGGCGCTCAAATCATTCCTCAATTCTCCAGTTTAAAACCCTTCATCAAATAAACTGAAGGTGGCCGGGAGAATAAGGCGGAACCATCAGCCCATCAGCCTGATAACTATTAACCAAAAAGAACCGCCTATCTACAGCCCAGAGTGACTTGAGGCGGTTTGAGTGATAATTCAGGTTTACTTTTAGACAGGCTGACAGTTTGGACAATTTAGACCAGCACGGATATAATCGCTCTCCTTAGTCTCCCTCGTTGGATTAGACCACTGCACCTTCGGTGAACACATAATCCGTATCAAACAGGTACGACAGGCGGTATATGCGGAGCTGTTATAGAATTGTTGGCAATTTTGAACTGAAAAGGGGGAAATATGTTGTCACTCGATGAACGTTCAGCATCGAGCCACCAGAGCGCGCAGTGATTTTGGTTTATTATTCTTGGAATAATACACCTTTGTTTTCGCGACGGGGGTCGACGACTCCGATCGGCCTCAAAATTTGACATTATCCGTTTCAAGAGGTCTACATTCAAAATCCGAAATGTCCGTCCGCCGTCCGGGCCGTTTTGGGCAGTAGGAATTTTTTTAAAAATCTTAAATTTTGAAAAAATACTTGGTTTACCATCTAGTTGTGTCCGCAAGGTTTTCAGTCCGATCGCCCAACCCCGTGGGGCGCTATGGGGCTAAAATGGGGCTACGGGAGGGGTTTTTTGAAGGCTTTTGGCTATGGGATCGAGTTAGGTGTCGTTTTCGTAGTATTTTTGGACCTAGAATCCATTTTTTGGGGTCCCGGAACGATCCGATTTCACTGTTGCGATCTATAGGCCTTTCATGGGGCTAAAAATGGGATTTTTGAAGGATCCCAGAAGGTTAAAATTTAACCTTCTGGGATCCTTCAAAAATCCCATTTTATTATTCTTTACTCAAAAAATATTTAATATTTTTTGAGTAAAGAATAAAGAATGTTTGAAAAAAAAAATTTTTTTGAAAAAAAAAAACAAAAAAGATTTTTTGAAAAAAAAAAATCCAAAAAATTTTTTTTCCAAATTATTTTCTTTCGACAGAGAAATAATTTTTGCACAAGTAACCTATATCAAAGAATAATAAACCCTAGTGTAAAATTTGCAGCGTTTTTACTAAACAAGCACGACACAGAGCTCCCTTGTTCACACCATTTCACGTCTCCAAAAGAATAACTTGAGTTGACAGACGAGAATTTGAGAACGTTCTGTAAGAATTTTAAGGTTTTTGACGTTAAAAAGGGCAGACAAAAGCAAGGTTGGCTAACAAGCATCTCACGGACCAATAAAAAACGGGTAGAAATTACAACGAGCAATTTTCATTTTTCGTTTTGAAGGATGAGCTTTTTAGGAAAAATTAATGGTTTCCATATTCTGTGACCACCGCGGGAAACCCTGAACTGATTTCCCGTCGGATTGAAGAAATGCCGAATCCTTGCAAGGAGCGCTGCGGCTGTTCTACTTACTCGGTCGGTGGATTTGTTTTACGTAATGTCCAAACTGACGCCGCCGGCTATTCGGCGCCCTCCTCGCCTTCCTCCGACTCTTCGTGGAGCTTTGATGCTGTCCTTTCGTCGTCGGGTCCCTCCAAACCCGATTTGAAACTTGCGAGTTGCTAAACCGTCACTTGCTTCACTTTGAATAAAGTTGCGCAAGGGGCTCCTCCTTCTATCTCGGAATTTTCGGGCTTCGAGCGGGAATCGCTAATGGTTGGGCACGACAACCGACCAAACTGTTACATCACGTTCCTCGGGAAAAATTGGTTGATATAACAAATTTTTGAGTCCATTCCTCGTTCCATCTAATGCCACAGGAACACAGAGCATGGAGACCTTGCTAGGTCCCTTGCTGGGCCTTGCTGGGGTTCTCTACTGCTGTAGAGATGGGATATTGAAAACGAAATATCGATAAGGGACTTTCGGTATACAATATTTTAGCATCAATATCTTCCATGTGATTTTATCGACATATTGATGAACCGAACCGATAACGGTGGATTTTAAAACCAACGAAAGCGAGAAAAGGTTTCCGAAATGGTTGTTTGTCGAAGGCGCAGAGGTTCATTTCATTGTGGAAATTATGAGGAAGGAATTTGGTGCAACAGCAGGAGTAGAGGACCATTCAATGTGGAGAGTAGACCATTCAATTCAAGATTTAATGATTTCAAATTCAATTCAATTCCAAGTTTTCAACATTCAATAGATTTCGATAGCTTTCAAGATTTCGATTTCAAGATTTTTCAATAGATTTTCAAGATTCTTCAATAGATCTGAAAGATTTCTTAATAAATTTTCGCCCGCCTTAACAATACCTAACCAATCGAGTCACACGATCTGTTTTCATTTCAAAACCTCTGAACCAAGAGAAGGTCCACATGAAAAACTGACTGAGAAAGTTTTTCATCTGACGCTCTCCAAGGACGGAGCACTGGCGACGATGACAGACAAGTCTGATATCATCACTTACATCACCAGCCGGTGGGAAAAATGAATAAAAGCTCAATTCAGACCCGCGCTCATCTTTCACGGTCAGGTGACACACATAAGCTGGGAAGGAAACAGAGCGAAGAGGCGGATGATGAGACTTGCATTATTGTCCCGGGTTGAAAACAGATTACTTAACCGGAGACTCTTATGAATGGTTTTTTTTTTCGTGGATTGAGGATGCGCTTGGAGCGAGTATTATCGGAAGCGCTGTACAACAACAGCAAAAGGGTTAATCTACAATTACGGTGAAATGCGATTCATCGGCAA
Organism: Pilophorus perplexus; assembly: GCA_955831195.1. Classification (NCBI taxonomy): domain Eukaryota; kingdom Metazoa; phylum Arthropoda; class Insecta; order Hemiptera; family Miridae; genus Pilophorus; species Pilophorus perplexus. Next base: position 29,556,542 of record OY037007.1, read on the forward strand.
ATGGCGCCCATACGGTTAATTTTAAGTTTTCTCAGAAATGTATAGGTATTATCAACAGGTATGATGAACATCTGTGTGCACGAAGTATCGAAATTTAATAGAACAAGCGCTTAAATTTGTCAATTTATCTTCAGTTTCTTTTCTACCGAAACCTGCCCAGCTAAAACGATATCTCCTACAAGTTTGTTTCTATCTAATTGTTTCTATCTAATAGGTGGGGGTCACAAGAGCGCTCGGAAGATAACGACTTTTTGGCTCCAAGTGAAAAAATTCAGGAAACCCGAATTTACCGTTGCTCTACTATGCTATTGAGTTAGTAAAGTAGTGTTTTTTTTTTTTTGTTTTGTTTGTTTGTTTTTTGTTACCCAAGGCAGGAGCCGACTCCGCACTGTACTTGAAAAAGCTTTGGAAATTCTAAGAATTCTTGCAAGTCTTGCTCCACAGAAGGATTCACATAAACTTGCGTTCAGAGGTGAATTGTCTGCCGACAAGACAGGTATTACAACACGTGATTGACTGTTGGTGTTTTGGTATTCGTCCCCGGATTCGAACCAGGCTGATCAGCGCCCCGACTGATTGAAAAAGTGGTTTAAACGGTTTATTAAAAGAGACCTTTCGCCCACATGATAATTAACTAATAAAACCACCTTCTGTAGCCCCATTTTAGCCCCATAGCGCCCCACGGGTTTGGGCGATCGGACTGAAAACCTTGCGGGCACAACTAGATGGTAAACCGAGTATTTTGTCAAAATTTCAGATTTTAAAAAAAATTGCTACTGCCCAAAACGGCCTGGACGGCGGAAGGCGGACGGCGTACGGCGTACGGCGGACGGACATTTCGGTTTTGGAATCTAGACCACTTGAAACGGATAATGTCAAATTTTGAGGCCGATCGGAGTCGTCGACCTCCGTCGCGAAAACATAGGTGTATTATTCCAAGAATAATAAACCAAAAGGATTTAAAATTTAATTTTTTGTTGAAAAATGGTAATAAACGGCTGAACAATTAGATTTTGCATTGTTTATGCAAATTATTTTAAGATTTATTTTTTTGCTTGAAAAAATGGGTGGATCCGGATTCGTCTCCAATTAGTATCACGTTAGCAATTAGAGACTAAACCCATAGCCTGACTCGTCTCCTACTTAAATGAGCGCCTTCTCCCCTATGGCCTGATTCGTCTCAGTTCCCGATAACACCTAACTGGTAAGTAACCGGTTAAAAAAGAACGGTAGGAAAATGAACTAAGTCACTCGCGATGAAATTGAGGAAACCGAATTTGGGCAGGAGTGTAGGGATCATGATTGTGGTTGTCGCCGTTTTCCGTCATAATCCTATTGACTCCCGTGACCCCTTAATAAAAAGTTGGAAAGGCAAACAGATTGAAAATTTCAAGAAAATTTTGAGAAATATTTAATATTTCTCATAGTTTGTTGAAATCAGAGTATTTTTAACTTTCGAGCAAAGTACCTACATCCACTCGGCTATGGGGTCCAAAAAAAAAAAAAAAAATCGCACTGCCTCAGAGACCTTGTCTCAGAGAACCCAGTTGGGCTGCCTATTTCTTGCCCAGTCGGGCGGCTGCTGCAGCCGTCGTTGCGGTTCTCATTTGCCCAGTTGGGTTACGCCCAAGGGAACAGGTTACCGGTTAACGTTGGGAAGGGCGACAATAACAGTCTAGTATTGATAGTGAGTTCAGAGGTGAGACGAATCCAGCCATGGTCTTATCACTCTTAAATCGGGAGGAGACGAATCCAGTTGTTTTCTTATCAATGAGACGAGTGCTGAGACGAATCCGGACTTTCCCGAAAAAATGATAATAAACAGGTAAACGTATAGATTTTGAATTTTTTTTTTAGCTACATCCAGCTATATCTATCAGTCTGTCACCTTGAATAATCTCCGCCACCATGGAGGAAAGAAAAAAATTCTTTCCTCCATGCTCCGCCACCTTCTAGCGTCATCGGCCCCACTGTGCGCCGTCCGCCGTACGCCGCACAGTGGTCCAGAACCCCCGAAAACGTGATCGAAACTCAATTTTTTCATATTTTTCTACAGACTTGAAAATTTTATCCTTTATTCTACAGTTCTTGAAACACCCAAGCCTGCCAAGGCTTTCCCGAAAACTGCCTAGAAAAAATTGCAGGAAATTCGAAATGTTTAAAGTAGACCGATGCTAGCGATTTGTTGTTAATGTAGCGATTTGTATTTATTTTTTTTCTTATTTCCAAAATTTGGAGAGCTTTGCTGATTGGTTAATCACAGCCAACAAGTACCTAGATCCGAAGATGAGTAAATTATCTTTAAAGTACAATTTGCATGAATATTTTTCTAAATTAGGTAGAAAAAATCGTAAAAATATGTACGCGCAAAAATTGGTCTCAGATTGTCGAGAAAGGTATGAAGAAAGTTTTCGATCCAATTCCAGGTGCTACTAGTTGCTACCTTGGCCTGTAGGTCCATTTTTCTGATCCAAAGTCCGTATCTCTGCGCATAAACCTGGGATACTTTTCGTCCACGTCAAGATCAATGTCCAGAGACGGAAGTGGTTTCGAGTGCCCTCTCCCAACCCGATATATATTTATTTTATAATATAAAATAAATATATTTATTTTATTTTATTTATATTTTTCCGAAATATATATTCAAATAAATAAATTTGGACATTTTTTATATTTTTTCCAATATTTTCGATTCAACTTCAGTAATTTGTTAATTTTAATCAAAACGTTGAGATAACCAATAATATACTTGGGTCTGACATTAAAAGTTCAGGTTATCAACGAAAAAGCCGAAAAATGTCACTTTTTGACCATTTCTGGGTCTCAAAAGTGAATAAAAACATGATTTTTGGAATCTGCGCACTCAAAAACATAAGACCTACTCATTTTGGAAGCAAAAGTAAAAAAATTAAAGTCGCTAGGAGTTTCGATCACGTTTTCGGGGGTTCTGGACCACTGTGCGCCGTCCGCCGTACGCCGTCCACCGTCCGAGCCGTTTCGGGCAGTAGGAATTTTTTTTTAAACCTGAAATTGTGACAGAATACTTGCTTTACCATCTAGCTGTGCCCTCAAGGTTTTCAGTCCGATCGCCCAAACCCGTGGGGCGCTATGGGGCTACGGGAGGGGTTATTTAAGGCTTTTGGCTATGGGATCGAGTTAGGTATCGTTTTTGAAGTATTTTTGGACGTATAATCCATTTTTTGGGTTCCCGGAACGAGCCGATTTCACTGTGGGGATCTATATTAATATCAATTAAGTTTTGCACAAGTAACCTATATCAAAGAATAATAAACCCTTGTGTAAAATTTGCAGCGTTTTTAGGATAGGCATTGGTGTACCATGGGAAAATCTCTACCTACAATTCTAAGCTTTTCGCTACCTACTACTTATGAATACTTTCTATTCCACCGATTTTTAATAATAAAAAAAATTTTTTACGATTAAAATTATTTAGTAATTTTAATCGTAAAATAATTATTTTTAAAATAATTTTAATAATTTTATTAATATTATTCATTTTTATTGATAATATTTATAATTTTTTATTATTACTTTTATTTTTTTTATATTTTTTATTTTATAATTATGTAAAATACATTAAATTAAAATTAATACAATAAAAACTAATTTTCATCCGTGCCTTATTTTCTCTCTCTATCTCTACCACACTGTATCTCTGCAGCCCACATAATCTTCAGAATTCTGTATTAGTTTTTATGAGAGAATACGTATATACATTGTTGTAAGACATTATACGAAAAAAGGTAGGTACCTACGAAAAAAGGTTGGGGAACATTGAGTTTTATCATTGGTTGAAAATTAGGCCCAAAACTATAGTTAATTATGGTATACCATAATTTTCGAATGATTCAAGAGTCTGTTGGTTTTGATTGGCAGAAGGGTGACTGATAAAACAAGACTTTTAATTTTCGGTATGAAACCATCATACGTAATACAAGCTAACATGTCAGGAAGCCATTTGTAGGTGTAGAAGTGGCTGAAAGTTGAAATCCTGATCCAGTGATGGGTGCCACAATTTGCATCTCCTTGACCCACAAAAGTGCCCCTCCGTTTCCGGCCACCACCTACAACGCACGAGCTCCTTAATGGCACTGTCCCCCGAAAAAAAAACCTTAAAAAAATTTTGGAGTCGTGCGGTTCGGCAGAGTGAAACCTTCCGTTTAGCTGTTGCATAATACGATCAAGTCCTCTCTATGATCCGATCTTCCTTATATTATCAAGGCGGCCTCCGGGGCCGACCGTGACATTGCCTGGCTGGACTGAGGTGGAGAGAGCTGTCATGTAATCTGTGCCCAACCAACTGCCATTTAGGCCATCCGCCAGCTCGCATTATTGGCGACGCCACTTGTGATTCCTATTATGTCTACCACATGTGATTCCTATTCGATGTAACCATCCGATAGTTGCTCTCTGAGCCCTGAGGAAGGAAATATATTTTCCGAAAGCTCGGCAAAAGAGTGGAATCTTTCGTGACCCTCACCCTGATCCTTTGACAACAACATATTATGTCTACCCGTTCAAAGAATTCATTATGTGAAAAACGGCCCAATGTTCGCTGATCGATCATAAAACGCACGGTTAACACTTAAATTGCCATTAAGGGACTCATTAGATTCGCGTTAAGATTCATATACGAGCCAAGTGATCGCAATGAGCGAACGACTAAAGAATCCGTGGGTCAATTCGGTCCTCGTGCCAATCATAACCCCATAACTCTGATCTCTGGAATTGAGCCACGCAATAGACTCTTGCATCACTGCTTTCTACCACTGGAGCCGGGCAATTGACCTTCTTTTTACTCTCCAAAGGTTGATACCAGTAATGATGATTGGGATAATGATCTGGAATCGGTCCAAGCTCGATGATCAACATGAGACCTGCACGACAGGGTGCTTGAGTTCTGATCGCCTTGATCGGATCGCGATAATGCTACGAATTCTCTAGAAGAATCAGTCATTTAGGGAAATTATGATCTAAAATTTACTGAAAGATAGAACGGTGGAATCATTTAAGAAACCGTATGAAATATAAATATTATTTATATACAATAGATCATAGTTGGGCAACCTGATAATATTTCATCCTCCTCTCATCTCCGTTTTTTTTTTTCAAATTGGTCAACCTGCTTCTTACAGGAGAAGTAGCCTAGGTACCAAAAGTGGAATTCTCGTGGAAGAATGAATGGAAAACTTAGTTTTCAAAACTAGACATTTAAATCCGTGGCAAGGGGTCAACTCTCTGGGCTGAAGTCACGCAGGATCCAGGCTTTCCATTGGTTGATGATTTGAGCCCAACCGCAGCAAGTCAGAAGCTGGGATCCTGTGTGACGTCTGGGAGAGTTGAGCGTGTGTTCTCAGAAAATTGAACTACATAATATGTAATATTATATTACCACCGTACCAACGAGGAAGTTTCAAGTTTCCACTGGAAGGGCAAGCGTTGTTTTTTGCTTGATTTACTCCAAATCTTGACATAATATGTGTCGTCATATTATGACGACACACTCAGTTTCGCTCCAAAAAGAAGATCAAGTATAGTCGGCACCTCGGGTTCCCGACTGATTGCTCCAGTCCAAAGGTTTACGACAAGGAGGAAAAGTAAGATGTTTTCGGAATAATTTTGGACGTAGAACCCATTAGGGGGGTCCCTGACTTGTCTGACTACAACAACCATAATATGGTTAAATTAAATATTATTTAATTTAAAAGAGTAAAAACCCACGTACATATCCTTATACAGCAGGGAATTTACAATTCATTACCACGTGTGATAATTTTTGTCCTGTGGCTGGAGGGTGCCCCCAGACTTACAGATTAGTTAGATCGAGGATTGAAGCAAAGAACATGATGCACGCCTTTCCAACTCTCTCAATTCGAATCGGGGCTTAACTTCCAGAATAGTAGTAATAGTAGTAATTAAAGGGGACGGGATATACGTTGTCCCCAAGGTTACGGGATATACGTTGTTTGGTGAGATGTGAAAATCACCCCTTCAACTGCTCCAGTGAAGGGTAAACCCATAGACTTGCATGGGAATGCTCTCCCACTCACGACCTCCTTGCTCTGCCTTGAATGCAATGCTATTATAGATCTATAACAGAAGACTGCTGCTCTTATGTCTATGGAGTGGGGTCGGTAGATATTTATCAAAGCAAGTGTCTCTTCTAACCAGTTTATTCCAGGCTGAAACTTTAATTGCTAATTGGTCGTAAACCTATCAACGGCACGACATACCTACCGTTGAGGTGGCTATTACAAATTACATTGAGTGGTTATCAACAAATAAGGCGATCATTACGATTCATTTTTATTCGTTCTTATTGAATCATTAGCGTCTTAGTGGTACTTTTCCGTTATAACCCCCCCCCCCCCCCCCCACGCGATTTTGGTTGGCTTTGGGTGCCCTAAAGCCATCGGGAGGGGTGTGTATGAAACTCGAAATCGAGTGGGAGAGGGTGGGGGGTGTTATAACGGAAAAGTACTCGAATTTGGGTGTGTATGAAACACGAAAGCGCGTGGGGGGGGGGGGGGGGGATAACGGAAAAGTACCGTCTTAGTTCACTATTACACGGATTCAATTTTAAAGTTCGTTTCAATTGTAGGTCGTATAGCGCGTTGCGTCACACCACAATCCATAACGAGGCACGTACCTCGAATATCCGCGAGTACAAAAACTTCCAGCTGTATCAAACGGCTATTACAATAAGTGGCCCCCTGTGTCCAACGACTTCCTCGTCCGATTTCACCCACTGCGCCGTACATCGCGCAGGACGTCAAGAGAAAAAAATTAAGTGGCGTGCGCCATGCCAGGGGAATTCGCAGGCGCCCGACAGAGCGTGACAGATGAAGCGTGTAATTGTAAGGTCGCCCGGATTCACCTCAGCAGGCTTGGAGACGGCTAATGCTCTCTAGTGGTTTACTATGAGTAGAGATATGAATTGAAAAGTGGTTGGATTTTTCCATTTGGAGTTGGATTTGCTTCCTGTGGGGTGAACTGCCGCTTGTGACTATGGGGGTCTATGAGACTATGGTTAACTGTATTTTTACCGCTGTACTGGGGGACACCCCCAGATCCCCGGACTATTAATGCTATGATTGAGGATCAAACCAATGGAATACAAAATGATCATCCATATTAAATATGTAAATTTTACATTATGATTGAGGATCAAACCAATGGAATACAAAATGATCATCCATATTAAATATGTAAATTTTACATTATCACACACACACACACACCCTCTCACCCTCACACCCTCTCCCACACACCCTCTCTCCCTCCCTCACACACACCCTCTTACGCTTCTCGTAAGCCCTATTTGAAAAGGCGACACATGGTCAACGCAGACTATTAGTTTTATTTAAATCGCAGCCCCTGGGTCAGCAGACCCAAAAAAGTCAATTTGAAAAGGCGACACCATGTCATGGTCAGCGGATCCATACTAACGTATTTTTTCAAAGGGATGACTGACTCAGGAATATGGAGGGGATGGGCGGGAGTTGGAGTCATGGTTGGGGGGGGGGGGGGCACGAGCAGTTCGTAGGGGTGGCCTCAGACAACTTCAAACCAAATAACCTCCGTAAAAACCCTTTCTGTGTTAAAATATTTCTAATAACTCATTTCCAGGCTCTTTTACAACAATTCGAAGAGGTCGACAACATTATGTCAATGATTATGATCATGATGATAATGATCTCAAATCTTCTGAAACGTTGGCATAATATTATTCAGCATATTCTCCAGAAGCTGGGAGAGACAGACTCGCATTGCACTGGGGATCTGAAAGGCCCAACGTCTACCACATCGTTTCGTGCAGGGCGTTGGCAACTTTAGATTTCCCAACTGGGTACCCAGACGTAGGTAGCTGGCAAGTCTGCCCAAAGTGGATCTTCCGTTTCTGCAGCTGCAGGGACCTCTGGACCAGAAAAAACCACCTGCTCCTCTACAACTGGACATGAATCTTTCGGAACTTGGCCAAATACACCACAATCGTTTGGTTTATCGTATTGGTTTATGCACCCGTATTGAGCAGGGATCATACCCGAGGTCCGGATTTTTTTCGTTCCTAATTCACTCCAGAGTTCCTCTTTGGCCACATATCACGCGCCTGCCATGAGACCTCTCTGAAACTCATCCCATGCATGATCCTTATAATAAACTAGCTATAGTAACCGCGATTGGTATAAAGCATTCAAGAACTTCCAAAAATAGTATTCGATAGGTTCAGTTTTGACGAGAAATATATGGTTCGATGCAGTTCACCTATAACATGTACAAATGTAAAAAAGAAAAGGAGTTTAAAAGATACGGATTAGTGTACCAAATGGCATGCCATTTGGAAGAACTCGTGGGATATGGCAGATTGGCTCCAGCGCTAAGTCCTCGGGTCCTCACTTCCTATTCTGCCCTGTTTCAAAACGTTCCAATCCTCAGTTCATATAAAAGAGCCAGTCGATCATGCAAATAGCCTGAACAAGAATGACCCATTGTAACAAGCCACAGGAGGCGTAAAGTGAACAAAACGCAAAGGGGCACCTGGTGCTCTCCTTTATTCCAAACAAAGCTTTCACTTTTTTGACATTTCTCACGGCCGCTAATTGGTAGTTGTGAGAACGATGTTACTTTTTACATACCCTCACCAGACTAGGCTTTCAGGGCAGTTTAGTGTTACAACAGCCGACCAAACAATTACTGCGAAATAGGATCTTCTTCCGCACTTCCTATAACATTTTTTGACCGATTTCCAGCGTTCCTTAGGAAATGCGCTCTTTACAGGCTGAATTTTTTTTTTTTTTTTTTTTTCAATTTTCCAGTAATCAGGCCCAGGCAAACTTTATTGAACATCCAACCCCAGACGCCCCAGCCAACTTTACTACGCTTTAAACCCACACATAAAAACCCTCCGCCCCTTCAACCTTTCTCGTAAACTGGCCTTTTTTACGGCCAAGTTGCAATATTTCAAACTCCTCGGGGTGTCATAAGCCGAAGATCCAACCAACCAGACCAGTTGGGGAAACCAGTTTGCGCACTTGATGACCTGGTGATGGATGGTGTGGCGTAATACCCCGTAACTTGGCCACCGACGTTGGGGCAGTGGGTTAGCTCTGTTCAGCCAGCCAACTCGCCGGGTGCCGTCGAACGGAATAAGGAAACGCCAACATTTCCATCAGTGGGCCAGTCACCTTTAGAGTAGCCAACTCAGGTCGTCGAGAGGGGAATCAGAACAAAATCTGCGAACCACTTCGCTAATTCAAAAGAACCATTATTATCTACACAAATTAATTTATTCAAATTACTGTGACATACTAAAACTACATTTCGCCAATTCCATTAGTGGAAAAAAATCACTCGCATGCAGGATACTCTACTTCTGGCCGGAGCGCAAAGAAGCCGCTAGAGCCCTCTCGCCAGTCTGATCGATGGTGTGGTTTTTGCCGATGGTGCAGAGGTCTAATCCAATGAGGTGGTTAGGGTGAGAAATGACTTCTCTGCTGAATACTAAATTGTTTATTTAAATAAACAATTGTAGCGTGGGACCCACTTTTAAAATAATAATGGGTCCATATTCCAAAAATTACTATTGTCAAACTCCCCACCAACATTCTGCACCGGTTTCATCACTTTTACTATGCTCAATTACCTTTCCTATACCTTCAGTGTAATATACCGTTATGTTTGTTCTCTGTGATGTTAATGACTAATGTTTTTCTTGTTAGGGCTGTAGATGAGTATACTGCTCGAAACCGGTCCCCACGCTACAATAATTTATTTAAATAAACAATTTAGTATTCAGCAGAGGAGTCATTTCTCACCTTAACCACCTCATTAGTCTGATCGATTATTTCATTTTGCTTCCCAGAGGAGCCTACGTCATCCAATCTGTGTCGTAAACGAGGCGATTACCTACCCCGAATAATCCTACTCACCCTGACTTTTTGGACGAGGTCGCCATCATTTTAGAAACTATATACTTACTCAGTGAGTATTTTTCAATACAATTTTTTAAAGAGGTAAAACATTTTGATGAGCATTCTCCATTGTTCCATAATCTTTTAGTGTTTCTTTAAAAAAAAAAAAACTGTTTTAAAAACCAAAAACGTTATTATAATAAATAAATACTTTGAAGTTGAGAAGGAAATATCAATTCACATAAAATTGGCTTCAAAGTACCTTACGAGACGCGTTTCGGCGATGCCTTTATCAGTCTAATCTCCGCCGCCAGGGCGGTAGTTGGTCTAGGCGTGCGTAAAGCGATGGTGGGCAAGGGCGACGTCATGGCGGAGATCAGGTCCTGATCTCCTTCACGACCTCCAGGAGGCCTACGTAGGCAAGCGGAATTTCACCCCTCTCGATTTCCTAGGTAGTGGAATGAGGCTCCGCCCACGGGTCGACTCGAACTCGAATCGTAGTCAAACTCGTTTCGTCATCCTCGACGCGTCTCTCACTCGAACTGTTTGGAACGGGAAATCTCGCGCTGACGCTCGTGACGAGTATGGAGGGTTTGCATATCAAGTTCGTTGGGGTAGTTGAAAAACACCCAGTTATTAAATAACTAATAAAGTTATAAATTTTATAATTACCCAGTTATTCACGGAAGGACATCACAGACAACGTTGTAAGCTGAAAATTGTATCACCGCGCCTAATAATAATAATTTTTGAAAATATTTACATAATTTTTAGAAACATTGGAATAAACTCGTTCTTTCCTCAAAGTGATCAATATCCGTTCTTCTGCACTGACACATTTCCTCATAATATTATTAGTGTCCATAATAATATTATGGACACTAATAATATCACATTATGATGAATGGCGGAGGATACCAATTTCAATAGCACGGCAAACGACTCTTTTGACATTCTAAAGTAGGTATGCCAAAAATTTCGTATCATTCATTTGTAGTTCCAGAGCTCCAACAAACAGGCGACAATGAAAGTTGCGTTCAATGTATAGATTCTTCATCACTACTCATTTTCAATCAATAAAAACTCGGATGGTAAAAAATTCCGCACAAACAGTAGCTTGCTCCTTTGAAAGTTAAGTTCAATTGCTCGAAAGAAGCTTTCAGGTAGTGTCGTAATTCCCTCACGGATTACGAATTAACCCAACATGTATGGTATATGGTATATGGTATTACACAGTATAAGAAAGTAAATCCCTCATGGATTACGAATTAACCCAACATGTATGATATTATGGTATATGGTTCCGCAAACCAGGCAGCATTCTGCCTCTGCATTCTGCCTCTAAAAGGATAGGCGGTTCCCATTCCAGGTAGTTCTTATAACTTCCTTGGACGGCATAGGCATCACAACAGGTCGACAGGTAGGGTGCCCTTCAGGAACCCACTTCCATATCACGAGACGTTCAGGATCACGTGAGCACCCCCTTCCCGTTTCGAACTGTCTAGTCATACACGTTCACAGCTAACTCCCCCAAGCCGGGTGGATCTCAGCACTTTTTCAACCCCCCCCCCCCCCCTCATTTACCTCCTAATTGCTAATTTTCGCTACTTCCGAACTAAACTAATTTCCCACCCGGAAAATACGGTCTCTTACAGTTCTATAGTTCAAAAACAATATGACAACAATTTGAATTCTAATCGTCGAACTCAATGCTAAGTTTTGCAACTACTACTGAATGTGGAAAATTATACTCTCGACGATTTGAAGATTTGAACAACTTTAGGCTCCCTCCCAAGTTGGGAGACCCAACCTCGCAAAAATAAAAATAAATAACTATCTAAACAAAATTTTAAAAAACTTCAACATTCTAACTTATACTCGACAGGCCGTGCATGCTTTTTCTCAAAATTAAGCCAAATGCAAAGAAACCTTTTGCGAATCCAAAATTTTTGAGTTTGAGAAGTAGGTATTAATTTGGAAGTTCGAGCTGGCCTTTTGAGCTGGACCGTGTAGCTGGAGTTCCAATTCCCAACGTGCAACTTCAAACAGTAGGAAGTTGCTCCAAACTTTTTTTCCCTGACCAAATGAATCCTTTTCCAAATCAAACGAAACCTTTTCCAACCAAATGAATCTATTTCGAAATCAAAATTTGATAAGGATTCATTTAATGAATTCTTATGCGAAAGTATACTTTATACGCCAAATAATTTTCAAGGCCGAAATTCCGTTCTTGCCCACAAAAATCTACCAAAAGATAACAACCGCACTGTAGGGAGGGAGATACATAAGTTCTTGCAAGACGGGAGAAACCAAGGAGATAACCAGAGGGGAGAGGACAACCCGAAGTTGAGGAGATAGCCCTGAACGGGTATGCCTAGACGGTCGAAAACTCGATCCCGTAGCCGAAACCTTTCAAAAACCTCTCCCATAGCCCCTTTTTAGGCAACAGAGTCCCACAGGTTTGGGCGATCGGGCTGAAATCCGTGCGGGCACAACTAGATGGTAAACCGAGTATTTGACAAACTTTCAGATTTTAAAAAATCCTTCTGACCAAAATAATTAATAGCCCTAGTGGAGGTAACTGTGAACTTCATTTTGTGCAGTTGCATTCCTTCGCACAGACTTAGTGTCACCGGCATTAGTATGTTTTCAAAGTCCGCCATCAGCCGCATAACATAACTAGAGAATGGGCCCGGGAACCGATTGTCGACTAATACTTTTTTCTGAAAGAACTTCATAATTTGAAGCCATAGCAGGGAGTTTTGGGCTCCTACGGTATAATACAAAAATTTCCAGGGCACTTCCGAAAATTTCAACTTTTAATCTGGAGGGAAGAGTGGCGCTTCCAAGAGGTGCTCTCTGGTGGTCAGCCAATGAACTAAAAGCACGAATTCAGAGAGATTCACGAGGTGAAATCGCAAGGAAAATAGTCGTTCGGATTTGTTCTGACACTAGCGTGACGGGACAGACCATATTCATGTTCACCCACATCACATAACCCAAAATAAAAAGATTTTTTTGTACACTTTCTACTTTTTGTGTGAGTGCACTCTGGCGGATTAGTCACGCGGGAAAATTCAAAACGCCAAATATTCACTAGTGATTTCCTATGCTCAGACACCTAATTTCTCAGTGCTAACGAACTGAGTACTCTGGGGACCGTCCCCGGGGGCCGTAGGTTGATGCTAGTGTGCTACGGCTCACTGGCTGACTCGGCTCTACGACCCTCATGTCCACCCCTGTAATGTTCAGGCTGACACCTCGGGTAACGCCGGGGTGTTGGGGACATGTAAAGTGGTAGAGATCCTTCGAGCTCTCGGGCCTCCGACCGGAGTGGCCTTAATGGGGAGGAGTTGCTCCCACTAACCGGCTTAGAGCAACTCCTTCTCTCCGGTACCTCGGGTGAGGGGGAGCCCGCAGTCATTGATCGGCGGGGTCATCCCTTGGTCGTTGGCCGCCCCCCTCGGACTGGTGTCGGACTCGAGGGGGTTGTGGGGCCCGCTTGGAGGTGGAGCCCGCGGAAGGTTAAGCCCCCGTTGGGTGGAGTCCCCTTAGGGGGACCTGCTGATAGGCCTTTCAGTTTCCATTTGTACACAACTGTACCTACTGAGTACTTTGTTCATTATTAGTTCAACTATGTTCGGCCGAATTTTCCCATTTCTCTGACCTTGTTCTCTAGCCCATTATATTATGGTTTCGTATTGAATGGGATACATTAAAAGGCCCATTCGTTTGGGCATGCGGAACTAAATCACAATCCATGATGGACTATATATATGAGAAATAAGAGAAATGAAGTAGCAACCAGTACACTCTGGGAGTTCTTGTGCAATATGTCCAATGAACTACAAATGAATTCACGAAAAGACGTTTGACGTCCGACAACCACCAGGATGTTTGGTCGAGAACATTTCAATCTGTGATCGAAAGTTGCGTCGGTAAAGGTTAGATACCCACTCGTATGCGATAGTGGATTTAGGTAGAAAGTTTCCTGATCACTGTATTACGCTCAGGGGCCGAGAAAGCTTTGAGGATACAGAAAAATGAAGGAATCCCAAAAAAAAAAAAAACACTCGTAGGTACCTATGAGCCCAAAAATTGCTCTTTTGATACGAGGCGAGAGAGAGGCTCAATCTTCGGTCATAATGAAGTGTATGTGGGAGGAGAGAGGCCAATTTAAAGAACACACTATTTCTTCAGCACGTGATGTAACATTGGAATAATAAGGACGCGTTGCTTTGAGGCAGAGTGTGTTACTCGAGTAGGAGTAATTCTAAAAATCCCTTAGAATGGGAAATAATCCGTCTGTTTCAAATCATAGAACTATAAAATAAGCTCCCGATTGGACTCATCGTAATTTAATGCTCCTTCATGATTTAATGCTTCATCTCAATTACACACAATACAACAACTGATGGTTCTGTTTTTCGTTCCAGGTGTCATGAATCTGGGAGGGATTCAATATGACAAAGAATGTTATTTACAATTCTAGCGGTGACTACGGCGATAAAGACCAGTTTAGCAATCATAGGCACAGGTATGTATTCATATTTGCAAATTTGTCCAACTTGAGCGAATAATACGAGAAGAAATAGGATCAGTGTTAAAACAAAGTTCACTCAAGTCGATGTAGACGTTAAAAAAAATTGTGCTTACCGAATGGAGACAGTTGATAGCGATGAAGAAAACAAAGCCGTTATAGTCTCAAGTCATTATGCATTTATTGCTTTAATGGGTGGAGGCAGGAAATTTTAATACGTGCCAAAAGTTTCCGGATAACCAGCTGTGATTGTGAAAGTAAGGAACAGTCACTTTTCAACTATTAATTATTACTTTCTGTTCAACTGTTTCCATATTCCGTTTCCCCATCTCTGAACCAACACAATTACATGGAGTAAAAGTATTGAGACGCAATAGCTAAACAGTTATTATAGTATTTTTTCCAAGTACTGCTTCAAAATCGTAGATTGATAAAAAAATTAACTGTTAATAAAAATGTATTCAGAAGAATTAAAAAAATACATTGTCTTGAACAATGTTAGGACTGATGTGGGACCCTCAAAAATGGATTCTACGTCCAAAGATACCTCGAAAACTACACCTAACACGACCCCATAGTGAAAACCCTTCAAAAACCCTCCTGTAACCCCTTTTCAGCCCCACGGGTTTGGTCGATCAGGCTGAAAACCGTGTGGGCACAAATAGATGGCGGGCCGAGTATTTTGTCAAAATTTAAGATTTTAAACAAAATTCCTACTGCCAAAAACGGTCTGGTCGGCGGACGTAGAAATGATTTTTGAAATCTACGAGTCATGAAACGTATAGTGTCCAATTTTGATGCCGATCCAAATATTCGAACCCCGTAGCAGATACATAGGTGTATTATCCCAAGAATAATAAACGAAAAACCGCGGAGAAGAATGCTCTCCCACTTTCGAACTGTAGGCTCCACCCAGAAGATCCCTACCATTTCTATGGAAAATACAGGGACGGGATGGGCTGGCGGTGGGTGCTAATGTGGGCCAAAGAGCTTGTAGATGCTCTTCTATGTTTATGGAGTGGTGTCGTTACGTTGCACGCTGGACTTCCTGCTCTTCAATCCAGTCTACGCTGGTATAAAGCATGTCATGATTAATATTGCATCCAAATCATTAAATACTTTTAAGTGACACACCCTATAGTAAGTAGCGTAGAGTAGTAGTTGACAGAGTGACAATCCTCAACGGCAGATTCACCATTTTGAGAGCATTCTTTATGGCTTGTTCAAGGAATATGGCTGATCCCGATGCTTATAGCAGGCCTAGCCTATTACCGCTACGACAGTGTGGACCCGGAGTCGCGCCTTATGAACACCCGGCAACTGCTCGCCGAATACGATTTCATCGTTATAGGAGGAGGTTCAGCAGGTGCCGTCGTTGCTAGCCGACTGTCGGAAATCCCGTCTTGGAAGGTCCTTCTTCTTGAAGCAGGACCCGACGAGAACGAGATTTCCGACGTCCCGTCCCTCGCCGCCTACCTTCAACTTTCGAACATTGACTGGCAGTACAAAACCGAACCCACAGGTAAGAAAGACCAACTGGTAATAGAGAATAGGTTGTAACGAGGGTTGATTATGAAGATGTCAAAGAAAGCTGCTAAAAACTGATTGTAACCTGACCTGGTTGGGGTTACTAACTGGGACAGGTTATTGATCGTAACATGGCCATGTTGCTGCAACTAACCGGGTCATGTTATGGACAGTAACCTGGCCAAGTGGCTATTACTAACCTGGCCAAGTTGCTGTTACTAACTGGGGCATGTTATGGATGGTAAACTAGCCATGCAATTGTTACTAACCAGGGCAGTAGTAACAGCAACTTGGTACAACCTTCCATAGCAAACTCTGGTTAGTAACAGCAACATGGCCAGGTTATGATTAGTAACCTGCCCTGGTTAGTAACAGTAACACGGCCAGGTTACGATCAGTAGCCTACTCCGGTTAGTAATAGCAACGGGAATAGGTTAGCATCCATAACAGGTATTAAGTTCCTCTGAACGTAAAAAATTTCTATATGTACCTATCAATAATAAATATCTACATGTAGATAATATCTACATGTAAATAATAAATACCATGTAAATGTACCATAGGGGAGGTGGGGGCAAAAGTTTCTAGGCACATTTTTAAAAAACCGGGAACAGTTTCGATGGAAATCAAGTAGGTAGTGCACTCCTCTAGTTCTTATTAGTTGACCTACGTAGTTTCGAGAGGACCAGTGAACCATCTCAGGAGTAAACGAGATAAGTGTGTTTTTGGCATATTTGATGTTATTTTTTGGAACTATTCAGCGCACATTTAAACCTAAGAGAGAATAAGATAGATTTTTTGGCATATTTTCCCTTTGTTGTGCATTAAATCAGCTGCAAAATGATACAACTCCCATCTCCCTAACCCGCCTACAGTTGTCACAATCACCCTTGAAGCAGAATGTGCCAAAATGGGGTAAAAGTTTCCAGACGCCGGGGGGCAAAAGTTTCCACTTCCCTCCCTTGGAGAAAGTGGAAACTTTTGCCCCGAACTCAAAATGTATTTAAATTTTACTTCTATTACTACATTTGTGAACTGTGATAAGGTGGGCTTCCAGATTAGAAACCCACCTAGCTATAGTGCCAACCCAACCGTCACAAAAAGGTCGTAACCTTGGTAATGATTACAATGTAATCATGACATGACATGTCATGTCACTTCACCTACAGCGTTTCACCGAGACATTTTCACCAACAGACAATTGCCCTACAGGCAGTTGCCCTAATGCAAGTTCGCCACTCGGACACTTGCCCCACAACAAAATGTATTTAATACATCTACAAGTCAGTTCGCCTACAAACACTTTCGCCACAACAGGTTGCTCGGTGGTGAGAATTATGTAGCGGGAATACCCAGGAATGGTAGACGACGACCTGTCCCAGCTCGCTTTCCCCCTCCCATGTGGAATCGTACCAATCGCCCCTCGACAAGGAGCCCCGAACGAACAACACTACTGAAGGATGGCACAATACCTTAGGTATGAAATCTATTATAGATTTCAGACCGTGGTCCATAAGAACCATCCTTCAATTTTCCACCTGATACAGGAAAGAGCAGGGGAACACTGAGACATCAATTAATGAACTGGAGTGTGGGCGGAAAATAAAAGTACCCAGGCGGAAAAAGTATGCAAATCTGGACAAGCGACTGCAGAATGGGGCGGAAACCTATGCAAATTTCAAGACTGACGACCGGATTCCTGCCTACCTTCGCAACATTGGCTGCAATTTTATGCTGTAAGGACGACTGTTGAGCTCAAATGACGATAACTTCTTCCGTTGGAACTTCATTTTGAGGTAGGGAGATTTTCCTTAATTTTCTTGAAGTTGTAGGTGAACTGTAGGTGAAATGTCGATTTGTAGGTCAAAGTGTTTTATAGGAAAGATGTCTGGTAGGGAAAAATTTTTATAGGTGAAATATCGTGTAGGCGAAAAAGTGTAGGTGAAAAGGCTGTAGGTGAAGTGTCTGTTGGTGAAATGTCGTGTAGAGGAAACGCTGTAGGTGAAGTGACGGTAAACCTTGTTAATACCTACCTCGTTGAAGACGTCATCAGAAAATTTAAAAACCATGATTTTTTCTAAAAGAGACCCTACTTTTTCAGTTCCTGAGATTGTATTTCCGGGTATAGTACACAGACTAGCTCGTTAACTACGTTGACTGGCCTAAAGCTTGACCGGCCAAGGCTATCTGTCTACCTACATATGTCACATAATATGTGAGTGACAGGAGAGTTTACCTTTTGGAAAGGTTTTTTGTTTGCGTCTTAAGAAGCGTTTCAAGGTTTTTACATTCAGTTTATATTCAGTTCCTATTAAAAACAAAAACAAAAACCTCCCTAAAACGCTTGCATACGAGTCTGCAACACATTGGGGCATTTTATGTCTTTAGTCCCCCCCATTTCCTATTCATTCACCTACCCTTGTATCTCTACCCACGGCTTCATTTTGGCGTTTTCTCAAAGTGATTTCTAACGTGGAAACTGATAACAACAAAACAAGCGGCATTGTTTACTGCATCCATTAATAACATCAATAAATATAAAATGGGGACATAATGACGAAGAACAAGTACGAAAGAAATGCTTGATAAATCGAGAGCTTTCCAACGAATGGTGAACGATTTTTGTACGATGATAACTGCGAAGATGAAGTTCCGTAGCAACGAATCGGTTGTAAGAGAAAATCATCAGAAATTTAGGTAACGCTTTTCGTGGACACCTTTTCGTGACGGTTTTTGATTTTAATGTGCCAAAGTAAAGACATAAAATGTCAAAAATGACGTAAGGTCAAAAAGGTCCAAAACTGATGTTATTTTTTGTTTTCGGCAATTTGAAAAAATCAACCCTTTTTTAGAAAACTTACAGTCTTGATTTGGCCAGGATACCCACCTCTAAACTGATAAGTGGGGCAAAATTTGCCTCTGGAAACATTTGCCCCAGTGTGTGGGGAAAAAGTTTCCAAAGGGGTGTTTCGGAAAAATGGAAAATTCGCACTCTAAATGTTTTGGTAAATGAACCATTTTTTTACTGGATGAAGGGAAGATGTTTCCTACACTACAAGCCAATTTTCAAATCGATAGGACGTTTTGGAAGGCGTGGAGAGCGCCGAATGTCAAAACTGGAAACTTTTGCCCCCACCTCCTAGAAATTGTATACCAGTGTATACCAATCGAAAAATTGTAAGTTAATTATTTGAAAAAGTTTTTCTTTTTAATTATGCGTCCAATATTACTCGGATAACGACACCTCGTTCGACTTCCTGGCATCCTTTAAAAGCCCCGTTTGTAGCCCCATGAAAGCCCCATAGATCCTCACGGTGAAATCGATGAATCCAGGACCCCCAAAAATGGTCACCCCGTCCAAAAATACTTCGAAAACGACACCCCACTCGATATCATACCCGAAAACCCGTAAAACCCCTTCCGTAGCCCCAAGGGGTTGGGCGATCGGGCTGATAACCTTGCGGGCACAACTAGATGGAAGATGGAGTATTTTGTCAAATTTTCAGAAAAACAATTCCTACCACCCAAATCGGCCTGGACGGCTGTCGGCTCATGGGCATTTCGTTGTTGGAATCTACACATCTTGAAACGTATTATAATACGTTATAAAAAATTCTGAGGCCGATCAAAATTGATTGAGCCCCGTCGCGAAAACCATTTTTCTCGAAATAAAAACTCCCGTCATACATTTCTTCACTCCTCACCCCTAATAGTGTTGGCTCGGTCGGCTTTGACGCTCTCCGGCATTTTCGAAAACATTTTCCTGATATCATCTCGAAAACGGATTCGGATTTTACGAATACTTTGCCGACTTTCACTAAAATAACGCGACAAAACCGGGCGTTTCCGCATTCCTCGAATAATCCGCCGATAAGTGCCATCGTTGAAAAAGACCTATGGAAATCGACGTGAGCCGGCCAGGATAGGTAATACGGGGAAAAACATTTCACTCACAGATGACGCGCGGAACTCAAAGGCCAAATTTCAATTCGAAGAACCGTAACGTACAACACATTGAAATTCTATTTGAGAAGAAGGCGCGGGTCCAGGCGCCATCTGGGTCAGACCTTAATAAGCAAAGATGGCTGGCGCATTTTGTTCGATGGGTGCGCCTATAAATTAATTGGGCCCCATATCCGAATTCGCAAAAAAAAAGAGAATTGGAAATTTGCAACTTGAAATGGAAAACTCGGACGCAAATGCCATTTGCGCCGGATCTCAGCTGCCGGTAGGAAAACTTTCGAAATTTTATCGCATACCTACTGATTAAGGGTGAGTGAGTATATTGTCGCCTCAGAAGCAGCATGACACATCTCATTGACCCCATTTTTCAGGAGGGACAAAGAATTGAATCTGAAAGCCCAAAAACTGAATCTCAAACGCCAAAATGCGAAAAAATGAGATGTGTCATGTTCCTTCTAGACGACAATAGTATACAGATTATAATCTAAATCTTTTCGAAATTTCTGTCACAACATTATTGGTCTAATACAACGAACCAAATAAAGTCCATGTTAATTCTTCAAAAGGTAAAATATTCCAACGACATTAAATAAGTAGTTATTCTTTTTCGACTGGTCATTTCAAAACTCAGCGGACGGGATCTTGAGGTTCAGTCAGAAAAGTTACGGTCCTGGTTTATTTGTATGCTATCTTCAAGGCTATGCCAACATTACAACAGAGGATATCAGACAACGGAATCACAATCGTCCCTAATACTAGGGGCGGGTTTATCATCCGAATTTGATACTTCGATGAAAGCTCGAGTGATCGCTGAGTAACGCTATTGAAATGTAGCTAGGGGGCCATACTCTACTGGCTACGCCACCCAACCCCCTCTCTTTCTGCCCTGGCGGGGCACTCCCTTGATGTGTTCGGTATAAAACGAATGAAAAGAGACATTTGGAAGGTAAAATCAGTTTTTACCCCTTCAGGAGCTCAGGTACGCTACATGATAACTAGAAAAGTCTGAATTTTCAAGACCAATTTCAAATTTGTCCGTCTTATATCTTAGAATAAAGATGGTTTTCGATCTCCTCATCCTCGTTCTCTCCTCAGGCTGGAGCTCCAATATAGTAAAACTAGGGGGGGCCACTCCTGGTGGCTGCGCCAGCCAACCCCCGCTTGTTCGCCCCAAGCGGGGCAGTCGTTGCGGCTTCGATCTTCCAGTTGTAGCTTCAATATAATAAGACAGTGTTACTCAGCGACTCGCCAACTCGGGATTTAATCGAGGTAACAAACGGATATCGTCGCTGTAGAAGCAACACCGCCTAACTCATATCTTCCCAACTTCTCAGGTGGCACAAAAAACTGTTTGGTTAAAAAAATTGTTTCATGGTAAGTAGCTGTTTGGTTTAAAAAATTGTTTCATGGTAAGTAGCTGTTTCATTTTCACCAAAAGGTGGATTAGGCGGTATTGCTTCCACAGCGACGGTATGATATACCCTCCCTAAGGATCATAAAATGTCAGTTACAAGATTCCCACCACCGAATTTCAACACTTCGCAGAAACACTCGTTTTGAAACTGATTACTTGCTAAAGGACGACCTAGCTTAATATTATCAAGATATTTTAGCAGTAGACTAATTCGTTTTTAGGTAGAGCCTGCCTCGCGATGAAGAATGGAAGGTGCAACTGGCCCAGGGGAAAGGTACTTGGCGGCTCGAGTGTCCTCAACTACATGCTGTACGTGAGAGGAAATCGGCGGGATTACGACAACTGGGAACTCATGGGCAACCCTGGATGGGGCTACCGAAATGTACGTTTTCTCACCCTATGAACATGAACACAAAACCCTCTTATCAAACCCCCCCCCCCCCCCCCCTCACCATCAGCCCTCTGCAATTTGACTAGTTTTAGGGGGAAGGGGTGGATTTCTCACCAAACTTTACCCTTCTAGGCAGTGCTTAACGTTTGGAAAAAACTCAGGAACCATGTTTATTATATATCTGGCGCTTGTGGGCTCCAGGTAGATCCTGGGTTCTTTGGGTAACTTAGGTGAATCGACCCTAGCCCCAGAAAAATCCCCCGAATTCCAGAGAAATCCCTACACAACCTGGTGCGATGTGTAAGGTGGACTTGTGTTCTTTCGGTTGGTCAGGCGCACGCAGTGGGTGCTGGCGTCACTAATACTAAAGCCAAAGAAGCAGGCATTTGACCAACTACGAGCAAATGAATCTTAAAGCAGGATATTAATTTTTTTTTAAATACTCTTTCGTCGGAGAAACTAATTCGAGAGCCTTTCGTTCTCTTCAATCCCAATTTTCCTAAATTAGATCATCAGAATTTGTACATTTGCATCTTCATAAAACGGTAATATCGTTTGCATATTATGCAATCCGTTGAATCAAATGAACATCATTCAAAATATGAAGGCCAGGCCTAGCGTACATCTCTGTGATGTATTTTAAATCCAGATATTTGCGTGATGAAGGTATGGGGCAAAAAAGCTTGCAGCTCTTCAAGCATATGAATTAGGGTCGTTACGTTACACGGCAGCCGTCCCGCTCTTCCTCCCAGTGTACATGGAAAAAACTGTGTCGAAGAGAGTAGCTCTGTCAGGCTTTGAAAAGGTGGGCTGCAGGTTGTTAATTGTATTTAAATCTTTGTATTTTGTGCTCTAGGAAACCATAGAGGAAACATAGGTAAAACTCTACAGCATAACCACGACTGACGCAGGAGGATTCCCACATTGGGACAACTAACGGGCAACATGGAGCAGAAGTACAAAAATGACAATTGAACAGGCCGAACTACTAACTACCAACAATAAACAATAATAATTATTATTGTTATCAATGACAGTTGTTTAGATACCTATTGACTCAAACCACAAAATATGTCATATTTTCTAACCAATATCAATTTTACCACGCCAATCCCAAGATTTTAATCACACGTTTCCCCGTGGCTTTTTTCCTTCACAAAAACTGTTTCAGGTCCTTCACTATTTTAAGAAGTCGGAGGATAACAGGAATGACTACCTTATAGGTCCATACCACTCGCGGGGAGGCTACCTGACGGTGCAGGAGTCTCCCTGGAGAACACCTCTAGTCCTAGCGTTCCTTCAGGCCGGAGAAGAGCTCGGATACCCCAACCGGGATATTAATGGGCGCCACCAGACAGGATTCATGATTGCTCAAGTAATGATAACTAGAATAGAAGTAATGACTCACAGTATATCATTTACACGCTTCGAATTGATTATCGTTGAAATTCGAAGCATTTGTAGTACTAAGTAGACAAAGTCTACATGGGTACACAGGATTCACAGACAAAATGTTCCTAAACGATTTACATTTTTCATCACCTAATACGAAAACAAATCTTCCATTTCACGTAATCATCAGACTAGAGATCTTCTCAAGTGTTCAACTCTTTACGAGTTATCGTACTGTACGCTGTATGTAATTGACTAACTTCTTTGTTAACGGTCAATTATGCCCAATTCATCTGTGCAACCAGGAATACACTGCCAGACCAAGACGGACATCAGCACCACCAGACAAGATTCAAGTATAATGCTTCTCCTGAAGGTTTCCACCGGTAGATAAATTGAGAAATGAAAGAAACAACTAGATGTCCAGACAGAGGTTGAAGTTACTAAACAAATGAAAACCCAAAGCTCAATGGGCAATTTGCATGGCTTTCTTTATTTTATTTTTCTGAAAGTACTTACTGAGAAAATAAGGAAAACAATAGTCATCCGCCTGAAATCGCTTCCAGAAAATTTAGATAATTTAACGAAAATTACGGAGTTTGAAAAACGCTGCCACAGAGGGAGCGTGACGACACAACAGTAACTGTTGGCGGAGAGCCGACCGAGCAGAGCTGAAGAGCGTCGCCGATACTGTTATCATGTCGGGCAACTCGTAGCATTTAGATTTCAAAATTATTTCTATTTAATAGAATAAAAATCCATATAAACAACGTCATAGCATAATACGTGAAAGTGAGATAAGTTGTTTGAGGGGGGGGGGGGGGGGTTTGTCCGCCCAGTGTTGCTACATGACTACTCACCACAGAATAAAATTGATTCACCGTGAATCCTTCTGATAAGGCATTAAACTATAAGTATTGTGTATTTTGAATAATTTTTTCGGTCGTATCAAGTAATGATTGCTATAAATTAATCTTAGAAGCTTATCATACTAGCGCTTCCAGTGAGCGATTCACTGGAACAGTGACGCCATAGATGTTGTAGAATCTACAAACACGCAGTTTGAATCTGATTCAAACTGCGCGTTTCGTTATTTCATTATAATAATATTATAATATAATAATATTATAATATAATAATATTATAATATAATAATATAATATCATTTGCAATGATTTTTTTTTTTTTCGTTAGAATTGGAAGCTGTGTAAGTTCCTTTTTAGCTATATATTAGAACGGAAGGGTAGAATTCAAAATTCAAAATTCATGCAAATTGCCCAATGTGCCAAACAAACCCTGTTTGGAATTCGTTTCACTCTCGGCTCATGGAGTAGTATTGTGTACTCTAACCTGGGGGGGGGGGGGGGGGGGGGGTAAACAACGTTCCAAAATGAAGAATATTTTACAGAATAATTTCTTTATCAAGATCCGTTGACCAAGCACATTGTGGATTGGAACCATTAAGTGAGGAGTTACTTTGTTTTTTCAAATTAGGTTCGGGTTTTTTAAAATTAGGTTCGCAATCAATAAGTCCCTCACGAACGAATAAAAACGACTAAAACCCTCAACAGGGAAGCGGTGAGTACATGTACAGTACAGCACAACTTTGAAAGCATGAAAATAACTCAAGATGCAGCTATACATTCAATTAACAAATCATTGCATTCAAGCAGTTGTCCAATAAGGAGTGTTTTGCTTTCTTTTTTTTAAATTTTTATTAATTGATAGAAAGGTTTCAAGTAACAGTAAAATTGACGTCAAAACATGCACATACGAATTTATAGAATTTATCCAAAACTAGAAATCAAATCTGCCAATACCAATATCGATATTTTTTTTGAAAAATATCTTATCGAAAGAAATATCTATACTTTTGGGTATCGTGCCAATTCTAGCAGCAAGTAATAGTGATTACTTGCCAATAGGAAGTTGCGATGAGTAATAGCCAATGAATGAAAAGCCAGTATCGTGCTTGACGACATACCATAGAGTACCCGGGTATCCGCGGCAGATTTAAATTGTACGTGCATTCAGATTTCATTTTTAGTGTTATTCGAAAGCGTTCTATTGATTAAAAACAAAAACAAAAAATTTAACCTCGAGGCACGTCCTGAATGTATAAAACGCTGCAAATTTTACACAAGGGTTTATTATTCTCTGATATAGGTTACTTGTGCAGGCATTTAATTCTGTGACAATGAAAAAACGTTTTTGGAAATTTTGTTTCTGCAAACATTTTTTTTTTTTTTTTTGATTTTTTTTTTTTTTCAAATTTTTTGTTTTGTTTTTTACTCGAAAAATATTTGACTTCCTAGGATCCTTCAAAAATCCCATTTGTAGCCCCATGAAAGCCCTATAGGTCGCCAAAGTGTAATCGGATCGTTGCGGGACCCCAAAAAATGGATTCTACGTCTAAAAATACTTCGAAAACGACACCTAACTCGATCCCATAGCCAAAAGCCTTAAAAAACCCTCTCGTAGCCCCATTTTAGCCCCATAGCGCTCCACGGGTTTGGGCGATCGGGCTGAATACCTTGCGGGCACAACTAGATGGTAAACCGAGTATTTTGTCAAAATTTCAGATTTAAAAAAAAAAAAAAATCCTACTGCCCAAAACGGCTCGGACGGCGGGCGGACGGCGTACGGCGGACGGACATTTCGGTTTTGGAATCTAGACCTCTTGAAACGGATAATGTCAAATTTTGAGGCCGATCGGAGTCGTCGACCTCCGTCGCGAAAACATAGGTGTATTATCCCAAGAATAATAAACCAAAATTACTGTCATTTGACACAACAGTCAAATCATAAGCCCGAACCTGCTAGCATGATGGACGCCACAATAATGTTTGCCGTGCTTCACAGAATGGCTGATTAGGGTAAGAGGAATGAACCACTTCGAAAACTTCAACGTTCAAACGTTTCAGGGGACCATCCGACGTGGAAGTAGGTGCAGCACGACGAAAGGGTTCCTTCGGCCCGTCAGGCGACGAAAAAATCTCCACATAGCTATGGGAGCGCACGTGACGAAAATACTGATAGACAAGAAGAAAAGGGCTTACGGGGTACAATTCATAAGGGATGGTATCAGGCAAGCCGCTTTAGTGCGGAAAGAGGTAAGAACATCACGTCATTTTGAAATAACACGTCATCAACTTGATCACCTTTGATCAACGTGGATTAAGTGTGAGTATAGTAATACGTTTTATGAAAGAGCCAATGTTGAGATTGCATGCGACAAAAAAAAAAAAAAAAAAAAAAATAAGATGAGCGGGAAACTTCATGTAAATAAAAAACTAAAATAACCGCTGGTAGATCCAGAGGTTGCCTGTTGTTCTTTTGTCAATATTCTTTAAGGCATGAAATCAATTTCATTACTTTAAATTAATTAATTGAGTTTTACCAACGAGTATCTTCAATTTTTAGGTGATAGTCGCAGGAGGTGCAGTGAACTCCCCCCAAATTCTGATGCTTTCTGGAATTGGTCCAGGGTCTCATCTTCATTCCCTGGGCATTCCAGTAGTCAAGGATCTACCAGTCGGGGAGAATCTGCAGGACCACGTTGGGATGGCCGGACTCACGTTCATTATAGACAAACCTGTAGCCATTGTACAGAATAGGTTGAAGGTAAGCTTACGGGAAAGTTGCGGTGAGCCTATGGAATTCATAACTTTTTCATACAATTGAGCAATGCCAGAGGTTTGACTTTGTTCCTGCCAACAGGCTGTGCCAGTAACTATGGAATACATAATACGAGAAAGAGGGCCAATGACGACTCTTGGAGGCGTCGAAGGGCTTGGGTTCGTCAACACGAAGTACGCCAACGAGAGCGGGGAGCATCCGGACGTTCAGTTCCACATGGCGCCGGCGTCAATCAATTCGGACAACGGCGCCAGGGTCAGGAAGATCCTGGGGATTACGGAATACATCTACGACGCCATGTTCCGTCCTATCAATAACGTGGACACTTGGACCATCATGCCGCTGCTGCTGCGGCCTAAATCCAGAGGTTGGGTACGGTTGAGGTCAAGCAACCCGTTTCAATACCCCATCGTCAACCCCAACTACTTCCAACATCCCCAGGACATACGGACTCTGGTTGAAGGAGTCAAGATCGCACTGAGGGTAAGTAGTTATGACATCAACGTGATGTCAGTAAGTAGGAACTAGGGGTCAACCCTTGCTGGCTATGCCAGCCGCCCCGCCCCGGTGGTGGTTGCGGCCTGGCGGGCCACTCGTTCTTCATGTGTTTCTCTTTCATCTGTGGTCTTCATACAATACAGAGGAAAGTCGGCCGGATTAACCGAGTGGTTCTGGGTCATCACTTCGCCTGCATTCTAATGAGCCCACGGGTTCGAATCCCGTTGAAGACCACGGAATTTTTTGGAATAAAAGTGCAACTGGGTTACAGTGAATACTAATCAAATTAGCGCTCCGTCATGTCAGGCCTAAGGGTTAAAAAATCTTGACGTTAAACTCACTTACCCTTTTTACAATACAGGGGGATTCCCCTCTCTAGCCCATCTAATTCAACCCCCCCAACACCACAGAGACTCCCCTTATCGTTGTTTGTGTATATTTTAGTACGTGAGGTTATTCTTATAACCACTGAGCTCGGCTAATAATGGTAGGGTGGCCAGATAATAGTATATTATACTGTTTTTTGCAGTACAGTACTGCTTTAAGGTATGTGATACTGCTGTACACAGAGACCCTTGTGTACACCTGAAATGTACTGCTTTTTGAAACTAGTAGAGTTTTAGGCTCTCTACTTCCTGCCAACTTACTAACGCACTTGGCAATATCTTCCAAAGAATGATGCTCCCCAGACGCCCGGGCTCTAAAATAGATAGAACACCAACACCTTTTATCAATTAGGGGAAGAAGAAGTTGGTTGGTGCCACCAACTTGGTGGAGCTACGGTTTTTATGATTTTCAAATGGGTTCTCTAGTTTTTAAATGCAGACGAATAGTACTGATCCCTCGGTATGGATCTCCTTTATGAGATGTAGACTATCATAATATGATAGTGATATTTTCTTAGACATTGAAAAACGTAATGTCAAATAATAATAATTTAGTCGATAGACAAAAAAAAAGGCTCTTGTACTATTATAGTAGGTACTACGAGTATATAAACTCGTATATACACGTAGACTATACATATAGTATATTATACTATAGTGGCGCCGCCTCGGACACCCCCTCCCACTCATATTCCAAACATCCTTTCAAGTGATCGTGCTCTATTTTTGATGCCATTTTTCGATGGTTTCAGCTTTGCGGATGTTTCTCTTGCCAATGATGTTTTAGAGTCAACGTTTTTGGGCTATCAATGTTTGGCTGTCGACATTACAATTTTTTAGCCATCTCTACCAATATAATCTTTTTCCCATATTTTTCAGGTTTCAGAGGGCAAAGCGTTCCGTCAGTTCCGCTCCCGCCTTCATAGGATTCCCATCCCAGGGTGCAAATGGCTACCCTTCGGCTCCGACAAGTACTGGGAATGCGCCATACGACACTTCACTATGACCATTTACCATCCAGTGGGGACGTGCAAAATGGGACCCCCGGACGACCCGGACGCCGTTGTAGACCCACGTTTGAGGGTGTACGGTTTGGCCAATTTACGGGTCATAGACGCCTCCATAATGCCGACCATAGTGTCCGGCAATACCAACGCTCCTACCATCATGATCGCGGAAAAAGGGTCCGACATGATCAAACAAGACTGGTTAGATAATAAACCCAACTATAAATACTAGGCCATACTAGTTCGTAGTACCTAAGGAACATACCGTTCTGTAAGGAACATACCGTACAGCATCGTACGGGCTTTCGCGTTTCTCTTGCCAAAATATAGGTACTCTAATAGTAAGGGAAATGCGACTGATTTGTAAGAAAAAAAAAACACTTTCATCTCTTTTATGGCTACCTCTGTAAACGATTAACTTGTGATTGTATTATACATGTACAAAATGTAGCAATTTAGAAGAATATATCCTTATAGAAACGACTACCAATAATTGAGTTTATCGTTTTACCTCTTCTCCAGGGGACACAAAGGTAATTAAGATTCGATCATATACTTCAAACTGAAGTCAATATTTTGAAGGCTCCAGACCACATAAGGTTTCTAATAAAAAGTCGCTAATAGGGGGGGGGGGGGGGGGGTATAATATCATTTTAGGCCGAGCATTGTTTCAATCGACTATGCGTCCACACTATAAACATGCTTTAAAAACGCTGCAAATTTTACACTAGGGTTTATTATTCTTTGATATAGGTTACTTTTGCAGAAATTCAATTCTGTGTCAATGAGAAAAATTTCAGAAAATTTTTTGTTTTTACTTGAAAAATATTTGACCTCCTGGGATCCTTCAATAATTCCATTTGTAACACCATTTTAGCCCCTTAGCGCCCCATGGGTTTGGGCGATCGGGCTGAAAACCTTGCGGGCACAACTAGATGGTAAACCAAGTATTTTGTCAAAATTTCAGATTTAAAAAAAAAATCCTACTGCCCAAAACGGCCCTGACGGCGTACAGCGGACAGACATTTACGTTTTGGAATCTAGACCTCTTGAAACGGATAATGTAAAATTTTGAGACCGATCGGAGTCGTCGACCTCCGTCGCGAAAATATAGGTGTATTATCCCAAGAATAATAAACCAAAACGCATTTATCGAATCCAGACGTTGAAAAACCCGAGATAGGTGGATAGGAGGCTCGTATCGCTCGGCCACATACTGCAGATTCGCCCGATCCAACCCAAACTATGGTGGTGAAAATATCTGAAACCCCAGAATGTACTTAATAGTAATTAGTGAGGAATAAAATCGTCTCCTAAGTATAAAATTAGAAATTACTTATAAATGACTTGCTTCAGAAATGACCATGAACTAAGGAGAACCCCGATTTCCAAGATTCATTAGAATATTAAACTTAGGAGATCCCCTATTTCCAAGATTCATTAGAATATTAAACTCGTCTTAAACCTTCCAGATTGTCTGAATACGTTAGTTAGTATTCGACTTCGACCCGAGAGGAAGGCCCAAATCAAAGCGCCATGTGCACTGGACAATAAACAACGAAGATACACATTTGCACACATTATCGCCTGGCGCATTATGGCCATCTCGCCGTACAATTGGGCCCAAGACACATATCTGGCAAAAAAATGGGCGTTACCATATGAAATAAGAAAGATGGGCGCATTTGCGCCGGACATCAAACTGTCTAGTAGTAGGCGGCAAACCGTAGTAGTAGTAGTAGTAGCAGTAGTAGTAATAGGGGAAACCCGTAATTTAGGAGGAGTGTGACTACATGATGGTACTGGTCGGTTTTGAATAATTATCAGTAGAATAGATAATCAAAAACGCTGCAAATTTTACACAAGGGTTTATTATTCTTTGATATACGTTACTTGTGCAGAAATTTAATTCTGTCAATGAAAAAATTTAAAATTTTTTTTTTATCTCAAAAAAAAATTTTTTTTTGGATTTTTTTGTTCAAAAATGTGTTTTTTCAAAAACTCTATTTTTTACTCGAAAAATATTTAACATCCTGGGATCCTTCAAAAATCCCATTTTTAGCCCCACGAATGCCCTAAACATCGCCCCAGTGAAATCGGATCGTTCCGGGACCCCAAAAAATGGATTCTACGTCCAAAAATACTTCGAAAACGACACCTAACTCGATCCCATAGCTAAAAGCCTTAAAAAAAATCCTCCCGTAGCCCCATTATAGCACCATAGCGCCCCACGGGTTTGGGCGATCGGACTGAAAACCTTGCGGGCACAACTAGATGGTAAACCAAGTATTTTGTCGCCGGACGGACATTTCGGATTTAGAATGTAGACCTCTTGAAACGGATAATGTCAAATTTTGAGCCCGATCGGAGTCGTCTACCCCCGTCGCGAAAACATAGGTGTATTATTCCAAGAATAATAAACCAAAATCGTTGTAGAAAGGTCAAGCAGGTCTGAGACCCCATAAATCGATCCAACGTCAAAATTTAATTCGAAAACAACTCACCCACCCTGGCCAAAACCCTTCAAATCCCCACAGTGCGTAGCGATCGGACTGAAACCACATTCGCCTCTGGGCGATATCAATATAAATCAGGGGCCAACTGGGCAAATTTCTTCGGTAATTTAACTTCACTACCAACTAGGGCATCCATTTACTGCACAAATCTTTTAAAGCTGAAAAGAGTGCAGTAAATCGTATTTTACAGCTGTAACAAATGCGTAAAAGCGTAAAATTGGGACAGAAAGGAAAATCGATTACAAAAACATGTAATGACGCAAAACATGTAGTGACGCAAAGTATTGTTTATTTATATTTACAAAAATAAATAAATAAAGTAAAGTGGGATTTTTTTGTGTTAAACCATTTTTTCGGTTCTCACAATGGGCCCCGGAACTAGGTCAGAGAAATGGGAAAATTCGGCCGAACATTATGTTGAACTATGATAGTTGAACTAGTAATGAACGAAGTACCTAGTAGGGATAGGCAATCGGTAAAAAAGTATCGATTTTTTACATAAAATCGGAATCGGCTTCAAAGAATCGATTCTCAAAAAATCGTTTCCCTCAAGAATCGATTTTAGCGAAAATCGATTTTTAGTAAAATCGGAAATCGATTGCGTATCCCTAGTACCTAGTACAGTTAGCACTGAGAAATTAGGTGTCTGAGCAGAGGAAATCACTAGTGAATATTTGGCGTTTTGAATTTTCGCGCAGTAGCACTATAACTACTCCGCCAGAGTGCTCTAGTGTGAGAAGTAGAAAGTTAAAAAAAAAAACGCTGCAAATTTTACACAAGGGTTTATTATTCTTTGATATACGTTACTTGTGCAGAAATTTAATTCTGTCAATGAAAAAATTTAAAAAAAATTTTTTTTTGGATTTTTATCTCAAAAAATTTTTTTTTTGATTTTTTGTTCAAAAATGTGTTTTTTTCAAAAACTGTATTTTTTACTAGAAAAATGTTTAACATCCTGGGATCCTTCAAAAATCCCATTTTTAGCCCCACGAATGCCCTAAACATCGCCCCAGTGAAATCGGATCGTTCCGGGACCCCAAAAAATGGATTCTACGTCCAAAAATACTTCGAAAACGACACCTAACTCGATCCCATAGCTAAAAGCCTTCAAAAAACCCCTCCCGTAGCCCCATAGCGCCCCACGGGTTTGGGCGATCGGACTGAAAACCTTGCGGGCACAACTAGAGGTTAAACCAAGTATTTTCTCGAAATTTCAGATTTTTTAAAAAATTTCTACTGCCCAAAACGGCCTGGACGGCAGACGGCGTACGGCGGACGGACATTTCGGATTTAGAATGTAGACCTCTTGAAACGGATAATGTCAAATTTTGAGCCCGATCGGAGTCGTCGACCCCCGTCGCGAAAACACGTCGCGACGAAGCATGTTCACGAACTGATGAAAATTGTAATTTTCGCAACTTCGCGAAACTTGATGACTGAGGGAAGGTTCTTCTTTCAATCATGGTTACAACTTGAATAACCCGACAGTTCGATAACCTCGATGAAGGTTACGAAGAATTCGTGCTTTCATTTCATTGGCTGACAGCAGCCAATGAGAGATTAGCGCCACTTTTGCCTCCAGATTCAAAGTTGAAATTTTCAAAAGTGCCCTGGAAATTTGTATTACACCGTAGGAGCCCAAAACTCACTTGCCTTCAAATTATGAAGTTCTTTCAGAAAAAAATATTAGTCGACGGTCGGTTACATGGCCCATTGGGGCAGGAGCCGACCCCGCACTTGTACTTAGAAACGCTTTAGAAAATCTTGCTCCAGGGAAAGGATTCACATAAACTTGAGTTCAGCGGTGAATTGCAATTCTGCCGACAAGTCAAGTATTACAACACGTGATTGACTTTTGGTCAAACATTGGTGTTCGGCCCGGATTCGAACCAGGCTGATCAGCGCTCCGACTGATTTGTTTATTTTAACAAAAATTAATTTTAAAAAAACAACGAAACTCCAATAAAAGAGGTCGAACTTTCAGTTCAATTATTATTTATAAAAAACGACCGAAGGAGGCAAATGTTGCTAAGAGAATCGTCTGAGATGTTTGAGACGGAGATGCTTTTGGGTCGCTATAGCGTAAACCTGTAAAGCATGTGACTGGTTGGTTGAATTCTAGACCCTTAAGTAATTTGGCATTTTTCGACGACTTGAAGTCCACGTCCTTAATGAAATGACTTCTAGACCCTTCAGTAATTTTCATAGGTAAGTTTTGCATTTCTTGGCATTTTTTATCGAAGTAGACCGCATACTATACCGCTGGGCCTGTACGGTAGACCTCGGTTTTGAGGTAGACCGCATACTACCTATACCGGTACCAATAAAGGTAATGAGAAGGTAATTTTGTATCACCTTCTGGCAGCGCGGGGAGTCGAATTTGACGTGTTCATAATTCTACTTGTTCTATTTTTATTGAAAAGCGCGAAGTGTTCCAAGCCTGAAGAGAACACCTCAACAATTCAGCTTCAAAGTGTACAGCCGAAAGCGCAATTAAAATGAATGATATTCGGGTCTTTTGACGAGCTCATTTTCGAGAAGGTGGAGTTCGGGGGAAATAGATTCAATAATTCACCGTAATAAGTGTAATTTAGACGCTAGTGGATACGCTACCTGATACGATGAGCGCTTCGTTTGGTCCCACGGTGTAAATATTTCCCATGATTCCTGTAAAAAGACTGCGTTGCGACACTTGACCAATCAGATGTTTCCGAGTCGCAAATAACTCACGTTTGAAGTCAATTTTCCTGACAATCGGATGGAAAACTCCAGGGCATTTGTCACTTGACAAACAAACCGATTAACCTCCGGTTGGGGTTATCTATGAGAAGGTTTATTATCAACAAAACTCTAACGCGCTCTACAGCCAGCTTTCAAAGCTGAGCTTTGCCGACTACTTGTGTTATTGTGTTGGGTTCGTAAAACTGCCGTCAGGCTGCAACACCTCCCTCGACATCCTACGGCATGACGCGCCATCTCTGGACATCGTAGAAGAAACGACGAAGGAATTTTTCGACCGTTACGACCTGCCATGCTTTCCACCATCCCCTCTTGATGGTCATTCACGTCGAAATCTGTGGAACTTAGCAGGTGTATTGTTTACATCGGAAAGGGGGGAAGTTTTTTTCAACCGGTGTTCACTGTGGTCGTGCTTTACTCTTCCGGCCGATTCACCTGTTCGCGTGCTTTTAAATAGTTCTTTAAAAACCAACGAAGGGAAACGGAAATGATTTGCGTACCTATAAAATTTTGCCGCTAGTGGTGTTTGTGACAGAAAATCATGTCAACTGTTGAGTTTGGCCCCTACAGGGCGACTGCATTGGTGAGTGTTCTTCTTACCGAGTTTGTCTTTACCTACCGAGTTTGTCTGCTGGGGTGAGAGGAATAATACTTAATAATTGCTTAATGACCAATAAATTATTTGTTAGATACTTGTCGCCTCAACCACCTCGCAGCATGCAATAACAGTTATTGCACAAGCAGTTACTGCTTGTGTGAATATGAAAGGCATCAAACTCAGGCTTAGCCTGACAGGCTATGCTCAGAAAGATTGACGTGCCAGTCGTCAACACAAACAGCCTCTCCATTGCGTCGAATCACTACGATACGTTTGATCCCCAAAACATGGAAAATGGCTAACAACAATAAAATCATTTCAAAACCACTAGCAGCTAAGTAGCTGTAGTACTACAGCTACTTGACCGGCTACTTCAACTCTTGATATCCCAAGGTGACACTTTGTTTTAAAGGTCAATTTCCAGTTAAATTCAGGCACATTTATAGCACTAATTTTCTTAAAATAAATTGGGAAAAATACCGGACCCTTGAGTTTACTGGCAGTAGGTACCTATCCTGGAGAACAATTTTAAGAAGAACCTACCTTTTGGATTATTATTCTTGGAATAGGTAATATTATTTACAATATAGCTTTATTATTTATTTACATTAAATGTTATTAGTGTTATTTATTTTCATAAATTTTATGTAATCGTGACGGAGGTCGAAAATTCTGATCGGCCTCAAAATTGGACGGAAGCGTGAAATTGGACTACCTTTTCACGTGAAATATAAAAGTCCTATCTGCTCAAATTTTGGTTTATTATTCTTGGAATAATACACCTGTTTTCGCGACGGAGGTCGACGACTCCGATCGGCCTCAAAATTTGACATTATCCGTTTCAAGAGGTCTACATTCCAAATCCGAAATGTCCGTCCGCCGTCCGGGCCGTTTTGGTTCTCAGCCCGATCACCCAAACCTGTGGGGGCTAAAAAGGGGCTGCAGAAGGGTTTTTTTGAAGGCTTTTGGCTATGGGATCGATTTAGATGTCGTTTTCGAAGTATTTTTGGACGTAGAATCCATTTTTGGGGGCCCCAGAACGATTCGATTTCACCGTGGGAATCTATTGGGCTCTCATGGGGCTACAAATGGGATTTTTAAAGTAGGTATCCCTGGAGGTCAAATATTTTCCATCGAATTTTGGACGCTTAATCCATTTTTCGAGGTCTCCCTTTTTTCCAAAAATTATTTTATTATTGACACAGAATTAATTTTTGCACATGTAACCTAGGTTGTATATCAAAGAATAATAAACCCTTGTGTAAAAGTTGCAGCGTTATTTTCATGTACATGCGGACCATTTTTTCGACATCTATTACAATAACAAAACATGACCTACTTAATCAGTTCTGCCATCTAAGTAACTTGGACACATCTGCCAGTAACTTGGACTCAAAATATCGACCTTGATTCGTATGGATTTCTTGGGGCACGTCGTGCTACCACACCAATTGTTCTACCTGCGCAGATGCGTCGGTTGATGCTTCCTGGTTTGGGATTGCAACCACGTCTGGCCACTTCAAGAAGTAATCGGACATCACTAGGATGAATTTATTACCACGTATTTGCCTGGAAATGACACCAGTTGGTACGTCCAAACGAATGCGTTGGATAGGACCTCAAGTCTAAAGGAGCTAAAGTGGCCTTTCCCTGGTCTTCCCTCGACCCTTTTTTCATCGTTCGCTCGTCCTGCACCTTGGTGTTTGACGTCATCCCTGGCCAATAGCAGTTTACCTAGCGTCTTCCGAAATGACCTCCAGCAGGAGAGTTGTGACATTTTGACTAGATTTCCGGAATTGCATACACCGGGATAACCCACTGCAGTTGAAATCTGACTGACGTTATAAAATTCTACATTTTTTATTCTTGCGTCTTTTACAGTGGAACGAGGCTGTAATATGTTTCCGAGACGGCATGCAGTTGTCAGACCACAGGCACCGTTTCCACAAACACAAAAATTCTTTCACCGGGTCCGAAGCCGTGCGGTTCATGCACCGATGTCTTCAGTCGAACGGTCTGTTCAATCCGCATATCACCAGAGAGCAGACCAAGCAACTCCTCAATCAGTTCTTCAACGCCGATTTGATTCGAAGAGTGGCAGACTGCTCCAACGGCGAAGGACGATTCAGGGACAGTTCCAAGTATCTTTATGAGTGAGTACTTTTTATAAATCTGCGACGGTTAGGTACAGAAGCCATCTGGTAATCTCCTCCTGATTGTATTCCAGGTTCACCGAAAAGTTGATAACTTTCAAGGGGAATCTTCCTCTAACTGCTCTGAACAATCGACTCCGAACTATAAACAACAACGCAGCCAACTCGGAGAATGAGGATCCAGTTGGGAGCAGTTTGAGCAAACATGACAGCGAATGGAAAGTTCACATCTTGAACAAGTGAGTGATTGAATGTCCCTGAAAAATACTAATGTAATCTTGCTTCCACCCAGAAGACATCTGAACTCTCCAGCGCTTTTTATAGTCCAGGGGAGTTTGTATCAAAACAGGGGTCCTACAAACATTAGGTCAGGTAGAAGCGATTTTTTTCACCAAGTGTTTGGGATGAGGTGGAGGTACTTTTCTCAATTTCTCGACCTCGGGGCCCCTCCGGAACGTGGTTTCCCTGGCCAAAAACCGCAATTTTTCTGCACTTTTGTAAGGTTTTTCGCCATTCTGACCATGAAGGAATGGTCTTTTGATCATGGCCACTCCATGACTTTTTATACTAGATAAAATGTACTGCTTTTTGAAAACAACCGCAGCTGTGTACGTTTATTAGGCTCCAAGATACAGCGTTTCAAAGTTGGGCTATTTTCCCAACTTGGCTAATAAAAAAACGCTGCAAATTTTACACAAGGGTTTATTATTCTTTGATATAGGTTACTTGTGCAGAAATTAAATTCTGTCAATGAAAAAATTTAAAAAAAAAAATTTTTTGGATTTTTATTCCAAAAAAAAATTTTTTTTTTGGATTTTTTTGTTCAAAAATGTGTTTTTTCAAAAATTCTGTATTTTTTACTCAAAAAATATTTAACATCCTGGGATCCTTCAAAAATCCCATTTTTAGCACCATGAAAGCCCTAAAGATCGCCCCAGTGAAATCGGATCGTTCCGGGACCCCAAAAAATGGATTCTACGTCCAAAAATACTTCAAAAACGACACCTAACTCGATCCCATAGCTAAAAGCCTTCAAAAAATCCCTCCCGTAGCCCCATTATATCCCCAGAGCGCCCCACGGGTTGGGGCGATCGGACTGAAAACCTTGCGGGCACAACTATATGGTAAACCAAGTTTTTTGTCAAAATTTCAGATTTTTTGAAAAATCCCTACTGGCCAAAACGGCCCGGACGGCGGACGGACATTTCGGATTTAGAATGTGGACCTCTTGAAACGGATAATGTCAAATTTTGAGGCCGATCGGAGTCGTCGACCCGCGTCGCGAAAACATAGGTGTATTATTCCAAGAATAATAAACCAAAATAGGATTCGCTCATGTTTCAACCCCTGTAACCTATGAACGGCTAATGCAAATGAATTGGCTCAAACATAAATTTATGTTGTAGAGCATCAAATTTCGAGTTCAGGGAGTACCCGAACTTAGGAAAAATACTACTACCAACCAAGAAAACGAAATTAAACCCAAATAAGAAACGCCCAACCTGACAGTGGAAACGGACGTTTTTCTGAACGTTTTCAGCTCTAGCTCTGAAACTATTAGTCAGATAGCCTTTTTTTAAGAAAATAGGGGTTTCAGAGTAGGTTTCTATTCACAAAATTCTACGAAGAAATTATTAGGGAGTGTGAAAGATAAGATTCCCTTAGAGGATAAAGGGGGTGTGTATATATTAAAATGTGATTGTGGGATTCAATACGTAGGACAAACCGGCCGAAAATTTAAAATTAGAATGAAAGAACATAGTGATGATCTTAGGTTGGGAAGGGGTAGGGAAGCTTTTGAAAAACATTTGTCAGAAGAAAACCATAGAATTAGTTATGAGATAGGCAGTAATAATCCAGCCATTGGGATAGCTCATGTTTGCCAAAAAGGTCCAAAATTAGATGCTTTAGAATCTTTGGAAATTCAGAAAATTCACAATTTAGGAATATCTGTTAATGACCTGGATGTAATTAGGCGTTCCCCGTTAATTTGGGCGTCGCCTGTCTCGTCTCAACTTAATTGCAACGCCTAATTAGAGAGTTAATACCTAGGCATGACTCGTCTCAACGACCTGACGGGTATAGCACGACTCGTCTCAAGGGAAAGGAGTACTGTAGAAGTAACAGTTCCAATAAGTTGTGAAATTCAAGCAAAACTTTTAAAAAAATTGGTAAAGACCGGTGGGCGGAGTGGAACGATTTGGTAAGGTGACTGAGGAACGATTCACATGCGTTCGTTGTTCGGGTCAAATCAGCATTTTCATCAGACCACATATTAACTAGGGGAGAATTGAGACTCCTGTGTGACGTACCTCTCCGTCAGATAGTCCGCCAATTTGCGCACAGGGCTTAAATTAACTACACTGTTCTAACACTATTAGGCTAAAGCCTGATCAGTGTACTGCTGAAAACAGTCATAAGGCATGATTGACATGAGATCCTCAAAAAAACATTCTTTAACATCTGATGGATCTAAAAATAATAAACCGAAACACCATTTCAGCCACGCCCCTACTTCATATTTATTTTTTTATTGTGCACTTAGGCCAAGGTTTTGAATCTTTTTTCCATGGTGCACCAAGCACTAGCTATATGGAACCTACACCCAACAATCGAACTGAGTGGCCTTCTGGACTCTTTTGAGAGCAAGGTGAATCGTCAATTCCAAGTCTACCACTGAGATTCACCACAACAGTTGAATTACTCAACTCACGGTACTTGTTGAACTTGAAATTGTTCAAAACTAGCAACGTGTGCCCTCGTTGGCTTCTTATTTCACGGAGGAACATGGTGACGGACAGCTCGTGGAACGGAGACGAGTCAGGCTGTTACTTTTTGTGGACACAATAAGGGAAAAGATGAGACGAGTAGGGCGACCATTATGAACCAATAAAATAAATACGGAGACGAGAAAGGTTGTCTACGACAGGAAT
Source organism: Pilophorus perplexus (assembly GCA_955831195.1). Lineage (NCBI taxonomy): Eukaryota > Metazoa > Arthropoda > Insecta > Hemiptera > Miridae > Pilophorus > Pilophorus perplexus. Next base: position 29,596,170 of record OY037007.1, read on the forward strand.
GGATTATTTTGGAGACGAGACGGGAATCACCCCATTTTCTTGTGAGTCTTCCTTTCACTTATTTGCCTTTCACATTACCTTTCACCTTTCTCCTTTTATGCCACCTTTCTAATGCCACGCCCATTAGAAGGCACATTTCACTTTTGTATATAAGTAACTTCTCACATCTTCCTCATTCTGTATTGTACTGATGATGGTCTAATCAACCGAAACGCGTCTTCAAGTTTATATATTTTTATCGTGGAAATAGACTATTTCGTCTTAAATCGTCCTTTTTTTTTTATGAAAGCTGATTAAATTCCCCATCGCAGCTATTCTATGTGAAATTTTGATTTGAGCTTCGATTGGGGGGAGGGGGGGTGATAAAAAATTGCAAATTTTGACCAAAAAAACGTGTTTTTTGCTACTTTCGCCCATAACTCGGAACCGGTTTGTCCGATCTTAATTCTCATTTTTTCTGGTGAAAACTGATTAAATTTTATATACAGGACGGTACAATGCGTTTCTATTGAGACAACAAAAGTGCCATTAGTATTATTTTAGTATTAGTAGAAAGGGCGGAAACCAGAAGTTTGACCACCTACGACCACGGTTTTCAGAACATTTTCTTCTCTCCCTCCGGGACTATTTCTCCGATCGAAATTTCATTGCTCCCCCGCGAAAGCTGTTTAAATTTACTTAGAGGACCGATATTAGGATTTTCCCGGAGACCTCAGGAAAAGCCTGTAAACTGTCTCCCCCAAATAGGTATTCTGAGGGAAAATTGCCAATTCCCCGCAACATTTTCGAAGTGCTCTTCCAGCAGTTATAACTTTGAAATGATTAGTCCTAGCCACAAAATGAATGAAAGTTGTAGATCATGAAATTTTACATTAGCTGATCATCGTAGTTTTCAGATTAGCTGCCACAGTGGCCGCCGTAGCAGCCGTTACGGCGAAATGGGATCACTTGGTGGAGCAAACCCATGTTTGGTGTCTTTTTACGTTTTACGACCTGCTAATAGCGGGTTTTGGTCAGGGAAACCAAGCTCCGGTGTGGCCCCCAAGGTCGAAAACTTGAGAAAAGTACCTCCACCCCCATCCCAAACATTGGATGAAAAAATCGCTTCTACCTAATGAGGTGGTTAGGGTGAGAAATGACTCCTCTGCTGAGTACTCAGCAGAGGAGTCATTTCTCGCCCTAACCACCTCATTGGATTAGACCTCTGCACCGTCGGCAAACACCACACTGTCGCTTCTACCTGACCTAATAATTGTGGGAATGTCTAATTACACTCGACTATTATTCCTACCAGAAATCACGATTTGAAAGTCATCCCATGTTTCAGGATCAGAGAGTTCCTCAATCCGTTGGACGCCTCCGCTTTAATCCCGGCCGATAAAATTGAAACTAAATGGGTCGTCACCAACGCAAGTCCTGAATGGGTTAAATTGAAGTGGAACACAGAACTACCCCACTGGATATTGAGTGCTATTCACAACTTGATTAATAGTAGGTGTTCATTGGTTGTTCACGAATTTCCCAACAGCATGTTGTTGTTCTTGTTGTTACCAATATAGTAGTAGTTGCACGATGGTTTTCTTTCTTTTTCAGGTGCCACTAAACCTCAGAAACAAGATACTTATCCTGAATTTGAAATCGAGCTCTTCAAGATCATAGCTAACTATTTTGCCACGTTGGGATCCCCTTTAATTTGCCCTTTTTTATTTGACCTGATGACTAATATTTACTTGTACTTTGACTCTTTGAACAATTTGGTGGTTGACAAATCTGCATTGAAAATAACCGCTTCGCAAGAGGATCTCCTGGAATGCATTTCGAGCCCGAGAAAAAAACCCAAGCAATTCAAGAGAATCGTAATGTCGAACTCCTGTCTGGAGACTGCCTTCACTTCTGACGATCCTGTTATGAGAGTTGTGCCTCAGAGGTCTTACGACATCGTGCATCTAAAGCGGACTATGAGCTTCAACGGAAAACCGTTGGTTGACGCCCAGAAGACGAATGTGATGTCGACCATTTCAGCCGTACAGACGAAAAAGAAAGAGCGCAAACCTTTGGAAGTGATACGACGAGTTGAAAAAGAGAATGTGACGAACAAGAACCACTCAAGGACGAAATATGAGGGTATTGATAACGTGGCTTTCTCGTTTTTCTCGCCAAATTCGGCAGACGCGAAGCTCTCATCCCGTACAGGTGTGAATCCATGAACCTTACTTTAGAAGCTCCCTGGAACAGTTGTAGCTGGTCTTCCATAAAAAAACCATTCCCTCAGTTTTCAAATTTGTCGTTTACTTTCCAGGCTGCGATCAGCCCACGTTCCCCTTCCAGCACTTCAAATCGTCACCGGACTGTGGGAGGTACATGAAGAGCAGAAGCACCGACAATTTGGACAACATACACGTCTACGTCAACCACGGTCTGAATTACTCTTTCGACGATTCCCTCAATAGCGAGAGCACGCTGGACTTCAAGTACGCGATGGAGTCCGTCGGCAGGTTACTCAAAGCTAGCCAAAGCAAAAACTCCTTATCGTCCAACGGCACTACTGGCTCGTACTACACAGCTTCCAACAGCTCTAACCATGATCTTTCCGAGGCACATTCCTACGAGAACATAAACCATGAAGGTAGGCAGTTCTTTTTCAATCTTAAACTATATCGTCGCTGTAGAAGCAACACCGCCTAACTCACATCGTATCAACTTTACAGGTGACACAATGAACGGTTTCATTAAAAAAAAAAAAAAAACAACTAGGAATTTCATTACAAAAACTGTTCCATTTAAACCCCGTTTTCTTATACAGCTGTTTCATTTTCACCAAAAAGTGGATTAGGCTGTGTTGCTTCTACAGCAACGTTAAGTATCCTAAAAGCAAAAAAATATGGCAATTCATCCTTGACGACATCAGCGAGGGGTATCGCTCTAAGAAAGTCGATTTTGAAACGATTTTATTTCAGACCTGAAAAATTCGATTCTTAGAAAATAAATGCTTTTGGTTTGTTACTCTTCGAATAATACACCTTTTATGTATTCGTGTTGGAGGTAAACAATTTTGATCGGCCTCAAAATTTGTCATACGTTTCAAGAGGTGTAGATTCCAAAAAATAAATGTCCGTCCGCCGTCCTGGCCGTTTTGGGCAGTAGGATTTTTTTTTTAAATCTGAAACGTTGACAAAATACTCGGACCACCACCGCAGTTGCGCCCTCAACGTTTTCAGCCCGATCGCCCAACGCTCTGGGGCTAAAAAGGGGCTAAGGGAGGGGTTTTTGTAGGTTTTCGGGTTTGATATCGAGTGGGCTGTCGTTTTCGAATTAATTTTGGACGTAGAATCTATTCGTTGTTGTTCCACATCCGTCCACAAATTTCACACAAAAAAAAAAAAAAAAAAATTAAAAAATATACTATTTTAAATAGGTAATTAAATTAATAGTTGATGGTGATGTTGACCGTTTCAATTAATGTTGTTGGAAACTTGTTGAGGGTCAGTCAAATAAGACGAGATTTTTTGCCGACGTTTCAAGAGACATATTCTCCTATCATCAGGGCCTAATGAAATGAACAAAACACGAATTTAGGCTTTGAATTTAACAATTGATGAAACTATATGATACGATACAAAGTGTATTAGATACGAAACAGTGAAAAGTGTACATAGAACAAATGAATACCTTCCAAATTATATTTTATATCATATTCATTTGTTCTATGTACACTTTTCACTGTTTCGTATCTAATACACTTTGTATCGTATCATATAGTTTCATCAATTGTTAAATTCAAAGCCTAAATTCGTGTTTTGTTCATTTCATTAGGCCCTGATGATAGGAGAATATATCTCTTGAAACGTCGGCAAAAAATCTCGTCTTATTTGACTGACCCTCAACAAGTTTCCAACAACGGTAATTAAATTAATTTTTGAATAATTGTTACCAAAGAACAATATACCCTTATGTAATATTTGCATAGGTTTTTTAAATCTTTACTTTATTACATTTTTTCATTTATTTTTTAAATCCCGGTTCTGCCCCCATGTATTCGCGACATTTTGATGAAAAGGGTTCGACTCCCGTTAAAGACCATGGCAATTTTGTGCATAATATGTGCCGCTGGGTTTTGTGCATAATACCGTTGTGCCCGAAAGGATTTCAGACCGATTCTCCAACGCGTGGAACTCTGTGGGCCAATAAGAGGCTACCGGAGAGGGTTTTGAACGGTTTCAGCTATGGGCTTGAGGTTGGGGTCGGTTTCGAAGTATTTTTTGGGGTCCTGGGACCATCCGATTCCACGGTTGGGATCTTTCATGGGGCTACAACTGGGGATTTTGAAGGATGTCAGGAGGTCAAATGAGATTTCATTTTTCGAGTAATTTCGGAAGAACGTATACCCTATTTTTCACAGTCCACATCTGTCAAAACATTGTACATTTTTTTTTTTTTTTTTTTTTTTTTTTCAATAATTTTTTATTGACAATTACGAGTGTAATTATTATGTTGTACAGTTTACCGATATCAAAAATTATTGAACCCTTGTGTTACAGTTGCAACGTGTTTAATTTAAATTTAATTTTTTTAATGAAATGTCGAAGTGTCCTTTAAATGTGTTTTAAAAGTTACATTTCCCTTTCAGAATTGGTGGAAAATGAAGGTGTTAGAGCTTGGCACAGGCCGATCGCAAGAATGTGCACTTCCGTGTTTCAAATGGTCCTGATGTTAGTACCGCCCAACAATAGAGCGCAACTGAAGCTGCTGATGAGGATCCTACACCACGTTCCCCTTTCTTCGAAATTTCAACAACTCTCTTTCAAAGAGGTGAGTGCTCGGAGATATTTTGGAGTTTGGGAAATCGGCGAAGGGAAATTGGGTTCCAAAATTTGAACAATTTAATGGCTCAAGACGGGGGCATATTAGAGAACTCTAATAAACTTTTACTACCGTTCTCGAAAAAAGTGTACTGCTCACTCCCACAACTTCACCAGGGAGGGTAGTGGTGTATTCTGCCCAAATTTCCTTACCTTACATATTTTGCACATTTGAAAATATTGGAGGCATGTCTCGTACATGCCAGAGATATATTTTTGCCCCTAATTATTCATCTAACCTGTCAAATCGGCCAAAATGACTTAAGGCAATGGGAAGTGAGAGGTCGTTGAAATTGCGATTCGTCAGGGCAAAAGTCGCCCAAGTGTTTAGCCAAAACTAAGTTTTGTGCCAAAACACAAGTCTTGTGTTTCCAACTAAGTTGTTGTATGTATAAAGCGTAAACCTTCGTAAAAATAGGGATTTAATTCGCCAAACGTGGAGTTTATACACTCACGAGAATTATAAACGCACTAGCTAAATTAGGAACCGGAAGCAGCGGTTGCTAAAGGTTGCTAATTTAGCAGATATCCGGGATGCTCCGGCTGGTCCGTTCAGGGCCCGTATCAAGGGTTACCTCATCAAGAATGGAATCATACACTACTTACCTCTAATTAAACGAACCATGACGATCAAGGGACTCAGACGGCTTCAAAACGGCACCAGTGATCACTTGTTGAACGATGAATGCAGCCTATCGAAAGAAACGAGGACTTGCAATTCTTTATGAGGATAAGGACAATATGAAGACTAATCGCGATAAGAGGGGCTGTCTGTGCTAGTTTAGACCTTTGTGAATGCATGCTCGAACCTGGCTTTGTTGTTACTTCCAAGTCGATAACATGCTTTTTGTCCAGCTAGATTTGAATTCTGGGCCACTGTGAGACGCAGTCAGACACGGAACAAACCTCTTGAAACCTCCTCTAATTCCTGTTTTTAAAATTTCAGATGTTAACCGACTTGCAAGACGTGATTCTTAAGCCTCCAGCATCTTCTCAGAGTCCGTGCGACCGGAACATCGTTTACGCTATTGTTCAACTCTTGACTGCCAATTACGAAGAGATATTTTCCGAACTACCGCCAAATGTGATTCAAGAAATCGAAAAGGAAGTTGCCTCCTCGAAGTCTAAGGTTGGTTATAAACCTTGTATCAGTCATGCAGAGTTGGGCAAAAAGTAGCTTCCACTACAGCTACAAAGCTACGGCTACTGTAGCTTTTCAAGAAAGAGCTTCACTGAGAAGCTACAGCTAGTAGCTGTAGCGGGTGTAGCCAATCACTTCACGATCAAAAATTACAACTTACCAAAAGTAGTGTGCTGTAGCTAAGTTAATTTTAATCGAGTATCGGTAATAATAACTGTAGCTAGCTACTCTACCCAAAAGTAACAAAATATCTCGAGCAATAACGCGTTGAGTGAAAAAATCGAAACAAAATCGATGAGCCTGAAGTGTTAAATTTTATCTTAAACGGCCTTATGATTTTTTTTTTTTTTTTTTTTTTTTTTAAACAGGAAAATGTGTTCTGTCAACAAATCAGCAAGCCCAAGTTCGAAGAACAGAAACTAGCGTCATCAAGGTCTGCTCTCGACGAATTGCTGTGTCAAATTCTTGCCAACAAGTCTCTGACTCAGAAAGAGAGGAAAAAACATCTGAAAATGGTGAGTGGGTTAGACCGAAGGACAAATGAGAACGACAAAAAGAATGACAAACGGACAAGTGTGGTAACTTTGAAAAACCGCGACTCCACGACTTTTATGGCTACGTGTATTAATCACTAGCAGAGGGGCGTATGCATGAAGAGTCCCTGGGAAGATTTTTACGCATGAAGAGACCCGCACCCTTTATCCGGGTATGCACGATGAGTCTTACACCGCCCGTTTCGGGGATATGCCCAAAGAGTCCTACACCTTCCAGTGGATTGTGGATGAGGAGTCCCACACCAGGAATAGGCTGTGGACACTCGCACTCATCGACTCCTTGCCACCTGCTGTGGGTCTGGAGGTACTCAAGCTTAGTTGCCTACATCCCGTCATTTGTCAAGAGTTAGTTAGGTTTGTTATTTGTGCGTGAGTGTGAGGAGCTTGCGCAGTGCTACGTTTCGTTGCCCATGCCCACCACCAACTCACAGTTCCAGGAATGACATGTGAGGAAGTGTGAGGGTTGGATTTGCTGTTCCAGGAGAGTGAGTGTGATGCGATATAAGGTGCTTACACTTGCTCAGATTTCGGACTGTGAGATGTAAGTGTGAGTTACCCCCTCTACAACTCGCTTGATAACCTTGTGTAACCTCGCCAGATCTCGTATATCCTGACTTCAAAAGTGTCAAGCGCATAAATTTTTGTTTACGCGAGTTAATTTTCAACATCCTTGAAAAATCACACCCACACTTACACCCCCTCACACTCACCCTAAACTTACAATCACGCTGCAGGAACTAACCTAATAATATTAGGTTAGTATGTCATATTGTCATACACTATTGTCTATACACTATGACATACATGGGTCATTCCAATTTAAAATGTACATTTCGTGTCCTCACTTTGCTGCAAATCTCACATTCATGCTGATCCCGATTTCCTGATTTTTTTCCTATCTACCGATCCTATGTAACACAAAACGCTAAAAAACACATCAATTATACTGCAATTCTGGGATTTATTATGCCTAGTATGAATGAAAACATGGCAAAATCTCATGTGTGTTACCGTCCACAGTGAAAAAGCGCGCTCATCTTCATTCCCTCAGCAACACCATGAATTTTTTATGAGGAATCTAGCGCATTCTACTTGTAGAGTAGAACACTGGGTTTCAGACTTTTGGAGGCTCGGGGTCGCCAGACATCCTCTTTTACTGTGACGTCAATGCAAAGGACTGTCCATCACTTTTCAAGATAACTTACCCTCATGTGTGTTACCATAGTTTTCTTGGCAACAATGAAGTCACTCTTACGCAGTAAGCTCTCTCTTATTGCAGTAGGATGTCTATTATCAGTTTTTGTTTTCCTTGTGAGGAGACCGGTGAGTGGGGAGACGTTCCAAGCAGTTTCTCCAAAAACCATGGTGCGTATTTTTATTCTTCTCCATGTGTGTTACCTAAGGTGCAACCTCAACAATGAATAATTCACTTTTTCAATGATTTTCCTACAATAATTGTGGGGTACACGTTTCATTTGACATGTGATTCGGCCTTCTAGGTTGTTTAGGTTAGCTACAGTGTCGATTTGAAGTAGGATTCTCGTGTGTGTTACCACTCATGTGTGTTACCAGTGCAGCAGTAACACACATGAGCTCCGGGTAACAAACATGAGGTCCTCGCAGACAATTTTGGAAAGTATGATTTATTCGAATTTCACGTTCATGGGGGTCATTGTTTTGGTTAATTTGAGTTATATTTTGGAGTTGGCGATAACCACTAGACAAATTCTATAATTCGAACATTTTCAAGCGCCTCTGACAGCTGCAGAAAAACAGAGGAGATACCGGGAAAAGAAGAAGTTGGATCCCGTCCGTGAGGCTGCTTTCAGAGCTAAAGAAAAAGAAAGATCGCTTAGTAGAAAGAAAGTGAAGGATATAACACCACGTGAACATCGCCGCATGAAAAAATCTTGGGAAAAAATGGGACAAGAACTGACGTGGCCAGGAGAAACACAGACGGCTACTTGTGACTCCACCTGACTTGCCAAAATAATTTTGGCAATTATTGCCAAGATTGTCTGTGGTAGTCGCGAGAAGTGCACATTGGGTTTCCGGTGGAAGTTGTTTTAGCCAGTGTCTTCACTATTTCTGCCGGCGTTGTATCAGAGAGCTGGTAGCGGATAACTAACGCATGAGATGGTCGTTTGGCGGAGTCAGGAGAGTTTTCGAGGAGGGCCCGGATGCGTTGCTCAGGCGTGGTTCCATACAGCCGGCGAAGGAGCGTTTCGAGCTCGTCGTAGGGTCGTTTACCAGGCTCCCGTAGGAGGTGTGCTATCTGGTAGTACGCCTCTCTTGGTAGTGCTGCGACTGCGGCGTTGAGTTTTGATCGTTGGGACGTCAGTCGCTCTGTTGTGAAGAACGTTTGTAGTAGTAGAAACCAGAGGTTTGGATCTTCCTCGATGAACTTTTGCCCTGTTGATTACGGTCGCGATTGCGGCTGCTGGAAGTTGGGCTGGTGGTTCTGCCATGTGCCGTATTCAATTCATGTGCCTGACTTGTACGTGAGTGAAGAACACCAATGCAATATAAATCTGTAGCTGGTCCAGCTCGATGGAATGAATAGAATTTTGGAAGTTGGAATGAATAGAATTTTGTGAACCTTCTCACGGGTTTTTTGGTTGTCTACCAGTTGTGTTTTAGTTTCCGAGTGGACCAGCTTCTCCTGATATTTACTTTGTAAAATCAACCAATTGTTAGGGAAACAGTAATTTCCCCGATAACCAGGAATCAAAATCGTTACCTAATTCCAAAAAAATTTCAAAAACATGTATTCCTATTTTTTCTGTGATTTCTATTTTGAATGCAAAGTTAAGTACAAGATTTTTTTATCGGTTACATAAACGTTTTCTGTCTCTAACGTCGTTTCCCTTCGATTTGGTAGTTAGATACTACAGTAGTTATACCACCTGGGCTGTTGCATCAGCTGACAGCTGGGTAGTGTGGTTTTTAAGAGAAATACAAGTGTGCTAACATTGTCAAAATGTGCTAACAATGTCAAATATATCTCGTAAAATTTACGAGTATTTAATACTACATTTTGATCAACAATAGGTGGAGTAGCACTTCTCTTTCGACATTGTAGCTCATGTCTGTTACCATGTATGTTACTGTGTCCATTCAAGAAAAGTTGGTCTGGAGGATCAGCTGTGAAAGTTTTGGTACGGACTGACCTTTATAACAGTGAATGAGATGACTGTTGAACAGTAGTAAGAGGTTTTTGAGAGTTTGGGTAGTGCAGTAAAGTATAATCACGAATCATGTGGCCAGCGTGTTTCTTAACGGGTAACACACATGAGATTTAAGGCACAAAATCACAGGTTTCATGGGTTCTGTAGCAGTGAGCTCAATTTATATGATATAAAAAGGGTTCTGCAAAGCCCCTAGAAAAGAATTTTGGCCAACCCGACAGTTTGGGCGTCTTACACTAATTTTTCAAGAATGGTAACACACATGAGGTTGAGACCACGTTATTTTGCAAACACTACGGATTTATAGGAATACCAATGGCTGAACTCACGAATTTCGAATTGTGCAGGGCTCTTGGGAGTTGAATGGAGCCAGAAAAAATTTTGAAAGGCTTGAAAATGCGTTTGGAAATTTGGTGAATGGACGATGCTCGGGAGGCCAAATGTACATTCCAAATTGGAATGACCCACATAGGTAGTGTATTTAAAAACACATTTTTCGGCAAATGAAAGATCGTTGCCTTTGATTTTAGGCACCACTGCTACTATGATCTGTACTTTCTCCCAAATGCATCACTGACAAAACGTTTCGTGTCCTTCGTCTCATACAACCGCCTCTTTCGTGTTGCAGTTCAAAGAGTACTACCCTGACATTTACTACACGCGAATCGGCGCTCCTGATAAAATACCGAAGAAATGCTCTACGAAAAACGTCCGCTTGTGAGCCCCTCGACATCAGAAATACATGACGTAATTCTCCAAGTGCATTACCTATGTTTAGTTTTTCTGTAAGGTACAATAATTTAATCCGCAGAAATGTGCCAATTTAGCCTCAGTTACCAACATGTGCCTTAATTTTTATATTTCAAATAATCTGAAGTTATAGTTAGAGAGTTTATTTCTTTATTTAGTTCGTTCGATAAAACAGTTATTACCTACCAAAAATATTTAGTGTTAAGGATTGAGAGACATTAGGTATAAAAGCATTATACTCATGAATCTATCCGAGTTTTTTTCTTCCTTGTATCGGACTATTTGTTAGAGGTATAGACCGATGTATAACAACCTACATTACCGAGTGTTAACGTCAGGCGTCTGGTTTATACGGAAAAGAGCGAAATAGCTCGCCGCGTTGATGGCTTAATACGCCGAAAGTCGGCAGTAGTGGTCGTTATTCCCGCATAGACCCTATCTCTGACGTGGAAATTATTACTGTAGATGACTTTTTTTTTTTTTTACATTAAAGTTACATTGAAGTATACAATTCTTCACTTTGTTGTTTTCAAAACTTCCATAGTTTATCAGATATTTAAGATAATCACAAATTTTGTGATTATCATTAGGTTGTTGACTGCGTGACATATTGATATTTGGAAAAACCCAACGTAGCTGAACTCATTTTTTAATTTAATCGAATCAGCTATCTAATAACGTGGTACGACTAGGTGTGGTTTTCAGATGGCCTAGAAATAGAGTTGCCTGCATTTTTTTTTTTTTTTTTTGTTCGTCTAAGTTTTGGTTATTGTGCTAAATTAGTTTTATTCAGGTATATGAAATCTGATAGACTGATCTTCGTACAGAACAGAAAGGTGCTTTTATTGTTAACGGTATAGTTTCTATGAATATCATGTGTGAACAATTTACTCGTGGAACTCAAGATTACTAATGATGCCTGAGAAACACTCGGGCTGAGTTTATAGCTTTATAAAGTAGAACTGTATGTTTGCAGATTTTTCTATTGAGAACCTCTTTTGTGAAAATATATTTGTATTGTTTTTTAAAGTTGGTTTTCTTTTTTCGTTCCAACCCCGTTCAGTGTCAAAAATGCCTCATTTAGCTTCTGAGCACTAAATTCTGCGTCGAATGAGCTGGTACCTCAAAGTTAATATTGACCCAGCCAATTTTATATAATAGACGGTACATTGCATTTCTATTCAGACAACAGAGGCGCCGTTAGTACGTATTCGTCGAAAAGGGTGGAAACCAGAAATTCGACCATAGTTTTCGGAACAGGTCACATATCAAAAATAGCTACTACCTCAAATAATGTTTCAGGTCGACCTTTTGGTTTATTATTCTTGGCATAATACACCTATGTAATTGCCTCAGTGGTCGTTGACTCCGATGGGGCTCAAAATTTGACATTATCCGTTGCAAAAGGTGTAGATTCCAAAACCAAAATGTCCGTCCGCCGTTTTGAGCAGTAGGATTTTTTTTAATCTGAAATTTTGACAAAATACTTGGTTTACCATCTAATTGTGCCCGCAAGGTTTTAAGCCCGATCGCCCAAACCCGTGGGGCGCTATGGGGCTACGGGAGGGTTTTTTGAAGGCTTTTGATATGGGATCGAGTTAGGTGTCGTTTTCGAAGTATTTTTGGACGTAGAATCCATCTTTGGGGGTCCCGGGACGATCCGATTTCACTGTTGCGATCTTTAGGGCTTTCATGGGGCTACAAATGTGATTATTGAAGGATCCCAGGAGGTCAAATATTTTCCGAGTAAAAAAAAGTTGATAAAAGAATTTAAAAAAAAAACAACCTTTTTTTCCAAAACTTTTCATTGACACATAATTAATTTTCGTACAAGTAACCTATATCAAATAATAATAAACCCTTGTGTAAAATTTGCAGCGTTTTTTGTGTAAGGTTCTATATGACTGGACAAGCAGCCGCTCGCTCAGAAGTTTTTCTGAACATTCATTCATTTCTTGTATGCTCTCTGAACGCAGAAGTAGATGCTCTACAACTTCCATTCAATGTGTTTTTACGTGATAGTTACCGTTTTTGAGCAGCAGGCATTCAAAGTTGAGGTTATCTGGATTTTTCGCAAAGTTGGAAACAATCGACATTTTTTGGCGGCCCGTCGCGCCCTTACGGCTGGGGCAATTTTAACTTTGAGGTAGCCCATTCGACGCAGAATTTAGTGCTCTTTAATTCACTATAACATAGTGAATTAAAGAGCACTATATTATAGAAACCTTTCACTCATAACTTACCCTTTCAAAGTTATCCGTGAAAAACAAAAAAACAAAAAGTGCCGAAATTTCGAGGTTTTTTGCGATTTAGACGGTGAGCGTCCCAGAAATTTTGTTGGGAAGCTTCGGATTCGTGTTCAGCGCCCCCCCCCCAAACAACGGGTTTACATTATAAACCCGTTGAGAAAAATTCTACACCACTCTTTGCACCGAACATCCCTCCCTTCTGAGGCACCTGGTGACAGGACTAGAATAGTGTATGTAGGGAACTCTACAATCTTCTCGATGTCCTTCCCACTTACACAAGTCTTGCCGCTCACGCAGGTTCGAGGGGCCGAAACACAAGCGTGCTACTGAGCTCAAACGCGCTGACGCTCGTCTACTTCTCCTGAGATCGGCTCATCCCCGGCCGACTCGGGTGCCACCTCATACCATCCGCTGGCAGCTGTCATAGCCCGTATTTATTTGTGTATTGACGCCGCGTCCAATCACAACACTTTTCGCACTATTTACATCGATCCGGAAATTCCCCCTGACCCTTCAGGCGGAATTTCTGGGGAGGAAATAGCAAACACGCATGGGCCAGTTGTCCTGGAGTCCATACTCGACAATTCGAGATTGGAAGCCGGAAAAGCGGTCTCCTGTAAGACCAGGGGTGTCAACCGGGAGTCCGTACTTGACAATTCAAGAGTGGGCTAGGTAACCACCCCCCGGTATTCACGCTGCTTAACCAACACGACTCCTCGTGCCAGTTAAGCCAGTTTTCTCCCATTCATTCCAAGGATCTGCCGGACTTAGAAAGACCGGACACTTCGGGAATTTCTAAGGAACCGAGATCCTCCTTTACTGTGGCTGGAGCATTCTCATTGCCTGCTGATCACAACACTTTGTGTCAAGCCTCTGATGAATCGCCACCCGTACTCCCTCTGCCCTCCTCCAAAAACACCGGCGGCATAACCACAGACGCTATGCCGAACGCATTCCGCCACCCTCACAACTTACCTAATAATCAATTAGGAAAAACGACACTTGCAGGTACACACCACTCACACTTACCAGGTGGTACGCTACAGTTTGTTTCAAAAGAAAGAGGAGAATCCAATAGCAAACTGAAGTCACGAATCACTCAGGCTAGGGGGTGAAAACCAGTGGAGGGGGTGGCGGAGTCGGAAGAGCGTTCTCATGGTGGACGGAATCCTAACCTTCCTGATCTGATCTTCAAAGCTCCTCCCTGCACTTCATAAGCTCGACATTGATTAAATTTTTGTTGAAATTCATCAAAAGTAGGGGTGGACGCAAAACTACAAATCGACGCGAAAATATTGCAACCTCTTAAAGCGGTGACAAGCAGAATGTCTATCACGCATGCGCGGAGCTCGATGGAACGTCGGAAACTGTATTGAAATTTCTTCTGCTGACTGCTGTCCGCCCGCTCCGACAACTTGGTGACCAAGATTCTCCACTGCGGTCCAAACATCCAATCAGATTACGTTCCGTCGTTCAGTCCTACCGCTTTCCGCCCTCATTCCGCCTCATGTGAATCCACCGTCAAATGTAGTTTCACAAAGCACCGCACTAGCGGTGGACAAGGTTCTGTTCCCCAGACACTCCTGTGAATATAGAGTGGCGATCATCTATTCCCCACGTGACCTAGTTGTGCTAACTTTCGTCTGAAAAACGCTGCAAATTTTACACAAGGGTTTATTATTCTTTGATATAAGTTACTTGTGCAGAAATTTAATTCTGTGTTAATGAAAAAAAATTTAAAAAAAAAATTTTTTTAATTTTTTTTCAAAAGATTTTTTTTTGTTTTAAATTGTTTTTTCAAATTTTGTTTTGTTTTTTACTTGAAAAATATTTGCCCTCCTGGGATCCTTCAAAAATCCCATTTGTAGCCCCATGAAAGCCCTATAGATCGCAACAGAGGAATCGGATCGCTGCGGGACCCCAAAAAATGGATTCTACGTCCAAAAATACTTCGAAAACGACACCTGACTCGATCCCATAGCCGAAAGCCTTCAAAAACCCCCTTCTGTAGCCCCATTTTAGCCCCATAGCGCCCCACGGGTTTGGGCGATCGGGCTGAAAACCTTGCGGGCACAACTAGATGGTAAACCGAGTATTTTGTCAAAATTTCAGATTTTTAAAAAAATTCCTACTGCCCAAAACGGCCTGGACGGCGGACGGACATTTCGGTTTTGGAATCTAGACCACTTGAAACGGATAATGTCAAATTTTGAGGCCGATCGGAGTCGTCGACCCCCGTCGCGAAAACATAGGTGTATTATTCCAAGAATAATAAACCAAAAGGAAATCAAAACCTACCAAAGTTTGGTAGGTTTTGATTTCCTTAAAGGAAATGGAAGGGGCAAGTGGATGAAGGTGATATGTGACAAATTGTGAAAAACCTACTTTTTACCATGGATGAAGGTGATAAGTACATCAGTTTCATGTCCCCTTATCAGATTTCGCGAAATCCCTCTAAAACGCTCAAAACTGAAGTGATGAAGGGGATATGTCGCACTACTTGGCGAGAAACCTAGTGGAAGAAGGTGATAATGGAGGATGTTACCACCTTCTTCCACGAGAGTGTGCCCCGTTTGAGGCACTTATCACCTTCCTCAACTGAATAGGTACTGAGACGACTCCGCTGGCCAGGGATGATATTATATTATATTGGTGAAAATCATCAATATTCAGTCTTCAACAGTTATCTACATTTTTAGTCCAATTTGTTAATAACAGAACAAAACTAAATTTCCAAATTCCCTTCACTAAATCAATTTATAAAGACCTCAAAGTTTATTAGGTGATATGTACAGAAAAATGCTAAAATCTCTAGGTAGTTTTCAGAAAACTAATATACAACCTCTAGTAACAAAAATGGTTGGAAACCAAGAATGTGACACCGTTTTACCCATAGAAAAAACATCCATACAAAAAAAGTAACAGAGAAAAAACTTTGAACGCTTTTTCTAGAAATTTGAAGAAATGTCACATATCACCTTTATCTACTTGACGTTTAACGTCAATGTGCCCCGTGTCTTCATTTGGAGGTGATCACTGTAAAGGCATAGGGGGAAACAAATCTACGTACGCATGCGAATTGAAAATTTTTATTGTGAGTGAAAACAATTGTCATCTTCAAAAAACATAAACTTATTTTTCTATGGTAACTTACAGCTTAGTGTGCGATAACATCTGACATCCGGCATTGTTAAGTACCTATGTCGTCTTGACAAGCCATCGGTTTTACAAAAGCAGTACAAAAAAGGAGTATAATAACTATCACCACGGAATTTCATAAGGCACTTGAAGCAATAACTGCACTCGAGACTTCCGATTACCAAAATTTTATAGTTTGCGATATAGTTTTAAATGAAAGATTCTCCAGACAAAATATTACTGCGGCAGTTTATATTTCCTATTAGTGGAACATTTACCTCACTTTAAGAAATGCAACATTGGTTTTATTCGTATGGAGTAAAACTAATAACAATTGTCAGATCATGTAATACGACAGAATCAACGCGCAATGTCACAGAGTGCGAGCTAACAAGTTGTTTACAATACAGCAGTAGTACAAGTTTCATGAAGAATCTGCTCGATATCGACAATTTTGGGATTGTGCAATGTTAGAGGAAGTCTTGTAGGGGTCTTAGGGCTTGTTTCACGAAACAGTCCAAGCCAGCCTCAAACACATCAGCCTCAGTAAAATCAACCCTATAAGAATTCCTCCTACGTCGCCTTCTGCCATAAAATTTCATTACTTGCCATACCTACCGTTTCACACTGCCATTTCTCATCTGTATCCTGCGCACTGATGTACCCCCGGTTAACCGATTATATGTTTTTGTATTGGGCTCGTCCCGTTCTATAAATAAATAAACCCATAGCTGAGACCTCCCATGACGAGGAGGGGCTATGGAGACTCCAGAACGTTGAGGCGGATCTCCTTTCTAGGCACAACAGCTGACGGTAGAATGAACATGTAACAAGCACAACGGGCTGCATCGAACCTGGCAAGGGAATAAATAGTAGGCGAAGCGGACCTGGAGGCATATCACGAGCAGCAAAGGGAATAAGCTTAGCAACGGCTGGATGAGGCGACAAGCGGGATTAGCAGTACCTGGGCTGCACCAAACACCCAAAGTTCCTGGCGGGGGGCGATACGAGAATTCGACCCAGGTACCATTGAGGGGGAAATCCAACTTCGTTAAAGTCCAGCGATGCATTATCGGGTCAATGCGGGGATTACCATCTCCGCCAGCTTAGTTCCAGTGATTCGTTTGCCCTT
Source organism: Pilophorus perplexus (assembly GCA_955831195.1). Taxonomy (NCBI): domain Eukaryota; kingdom Metazoa; phylum Arthropoda; class Insecta; order Hemiptera; family Miridae; genus Pilophorus; species Pilophorus perplexus. The sequence goes on from OY037007.1 coordinate 29,613,181, forward strand.
GACGTCAACAACTCGACTGGGGTAAGAAGAAAGAGAGCGAAATAGTGGAATGGATTCACTGGAACTTTGACACAGGAATCCTGAAATCCAGAAAGAGTTCTAGAGATCTGGAGATCCAGAGATCTAGGGTTCCGAAAATTCCACAGATTCTGAGATGTAGAGCTCCAGGAAGTCACAGGTCCTGAGATCCTGGAATCCAGAGATCTCGAGCTCCATTAAATCCACAGATCCTGGAATCCAGAGATCTAAAGTTCCAGAAATCCCGTGGTACAAACATGTGTGAGGCTCCTTTCACTGGTAGAGTTGAACCCATTCCTTCTATTGGTGGAGTTGGAGGGTCCCTACCAAGGATGGAGGCAGGAGGACAGCAGGAAGGAAACTCAAGAATGAGACTACTGCGCAGCTCTGCACTGATGGATACGTGGGAGCAGCCAAACGGGTAGGAGGCTAGGACCGCTGACTACTCCTGGGGGACTCCGGTGGGGTAGTGGCCAGGAGGATAGGACAGTTGATAGCCTATAGGGCGGTCGAGACCGACCAGCCGGACTTGTTGGGGGGTGGGTGTAAAATATCCCTCAAGCACGGGCCACTGTTGGATATGCACTTGGAGATCGTGGGCGTTTAAACCCTCTCACCAAACAAAATAGGTGCCGTTGCGGATGCTGGGGTTGATGCCAGACGAGAGAATGGGTTTTCTGTCCCTTTCACTCCCTGGTGGACGTGGCTTTCCCTTCATGCAAACCTCCGTAGAGCTATCAATGTGGCAGAGGCATGTAAAGCGGCAGAGGGGACTGTTTAGACAGCTTTCCTTCCAAATCCAGCAATCCTCAGGCAGGGTGGGAGCCCACACAACCACAGACGCAGGTGCTTCTGTGCGAGCGCTTGCAATGCGCCACCGGCCCTAGCCATCAATTGGGGTTGAATTTGAAGTTGGTCGTGGTTGAAAACCCCCTTCTCCTAAGGGACGAGGGGAGCTCGGGTGCTGACGAGTCTGCCACATCCGGCGGCATATGTTGCTCAGCTCAAGACAATTTCAAGTGGCACTTATCCGGCAACGGTGAAACTTGATTTGTTCGCGTGCATTTCTCATTTTCTTAGACCAGACCCCTCGGTGAAACCGGCCTCAAGCCGCCAGATGAGACTGTTACTTCACAGCTCACGTGAAATGATTTTTCAATAAATATAATAAATACAATTAGTAAACGTTGGTGACACTGCACGAAAAGTGAAAGTAACGTAGCTCCCAAGAAACTTTTGAACAGACTGTTTTGGGCTTTTTTTTAAGGTACATTGACAAACAACATGATTTGTTTCCTTTGGTGCCCAGAGGACTAAACTATTAGTAAATCTCTATTGAACGATCAAGGGTTAAATTATGCTATTTAAGACAAAGTTAATTAAACCGAACATAATGAAAATAAACCAAATGTCAATCGTATAAACAAACTAAAATGAATAGTAAATTTCAACCTGGAATGATAACGAGGAAAAATTACCTTTTTTTTTGTTTGTTTGTTTGTTTGTTGTTATTTTACTTTCTCCCAAGCAGACCAATTTTGAAGCTTGAATTTTTTTCTTCGTCATTGATCCTTGAAGCGGCTGGAATAACACTTTGTAAGCTACTGTGTTTTCAGAGCACTTGACAGGCCGGATTACGTTTGCGCCAGAAGGGTGAAAATAAGCCGAAACCTTGGCGCCAGTCCTAGCACTACAATTGCGCCAGTCGTAAACCCTACGTTTGCGCCAATAAATATTTTTAAAAACTACGTTTGCGCCTCTCAAAAAACCTTCATTTGCGCCAGGGTTTCGTTCAGTAAGACATGTCCGAAAGTAGTAGTTTTCCTTTAAAAAAAAACAACAACTGGTAGCAGTTGTAGTTTTGTATCAATACATAAATAATTTATTAAAAAGCACAAATTTTTTCATAAAACCCAAAACTTAAAATTCATAAAATTGTCATAAAAAGTCGTAGTTAGAAAAATAGTCATTGGCTCAAGAGTTCTTCACAAGTTTTCGTCAACCCCTAAAAAATTGTAGCGATTAGCTATGCGAAAGGGGGGGGGGTCCAAGATCAGTTAATAGGGCCACACCCCCCATTCCCCATCCCCCTCATGAGGATCGAATTTATTTGGAAAACTATTCATTACCTAAAGCGAGCAGAAGGGCCAGGTGGGGCGGGGGCTGCCTGTAGCCAACAGGGGGTGGTCCCCTAGTCGTAATTCTAGAACTGGCGCAAATGTGGGGACATTTTTCCAATTTTCCCTTTATCCAATCGGCACAAACGTCTCTCTTGCCTTCCCAAACTGGTGCAAACGTAGCTGTCTGCGTCGGTGCAAACGTAGTCGTTTCTTGATCTGACTGGCGCAAATGTATGGTACCCAGCAGGGCACGCTCTCACTCAGCTGATCACTGCAGTGTCGCTTGTAGGGAGCAACGCATGTGGGATCGTCCCTGGGGTTCTCCGAATGGCCACAGACAGTAACTGTTAATGCATGATTCGGGCAAGTTGAAGAGAGTTCATTATCAGAACTTTGTCTTCATTAGCAAAATCTAACCCCTGACAGTGAATGAGTCTTCGACATTCACAAAAACCGTATTTCCTTACAGATAGACAAACTCCGGCAGTGAAATTACCCCAAAACAAATTTAACCACTTACGTAAGGATCTACGCTCAATTTCAACAGTACAACGCTGGAGGACAACCTTTTTTTCGTGGGTTCAATGTCAGGGAAGTTTCATTTGGTGGGGCCAACCCATTTGTAGGAGCCGTAGTACTTGAAGTTTGCTTTCCGAGTGATTTCGTCCCCTTCGTTGGGCCCTCGGGACCCGTACCTGCAATCGAGAAATGGTTTATAAGATACGAGCGGAGCGAGTGGGCAGGAGCACGACGGGCCTTTCATTCTCCATTGGGTGGTTCCACAGCAACAGACACGGGCCCATACAGCACGATCTTGCCAACTTGCTTACACATGGCAGACCACAATATTTTTATTCGTTAAAATATTGTAAAATGCGCTTTAAAATCGTTATTTTTACCAATAAACCCATGGAATGTAGTAGTTTACTACTTCTTCAAACATAGGATGTAAATTCAAATTCTATCAACCATGAAGTTGAAAAAGGGGTTTTTTGCTGCCCACAGACCACTGCCGGCGTGATCACAGGATACGACGCTTTTGGAACACCACCAAACACACCACAAAATATTTAATATTGATTCAGCCATGCACCCGTATTGCTTGTTCCTTCACGCTGGGGAATCGGCGATTGCTCCCGCATGCTGGGGAAACATGGCGATGTATCCCCCTGTACATATCGGAGATTGATCCCGGTTTTCAACTGCTCCCTAGGCAACTTTCGGCGATTCCCTCGATAAAGTAATCGGTTAAGTAACGGTATATAAGACAGTGCAGCGGATCAGTTGAGGAAGGAGGGATTTGTGATGAGACGCCGCGAGAAGAGAAAACCTTTTACAAACACTCATCGGAGGATGATGGATCACGATAATTGTCTGCCTCACTCCCTCAAACTTACATGTACGGGATCGGGTGGATCATTTCTTTCTCCAGCTGATGGAGAAGCGGGGTGAATATCCTCCAGGCCTCCGCCAGCTCATCGGACCTCACAAAGTGCATTTGAGAGCCGCAGAAAACGTCCAGAATCAGCCGTTCGTATGCGTCGGGCAGTTTCACGTTCTGAAAATGAGAAGAAAAACGCTCCAAATTTTACACAAGGGTTTATTATTCTTTGATGTAGGTTAGGTACATGTCCTAATTCTGTCAACAAAAAAAAACTTTTTTTTTCAAAAAAATTAAAAAATTTTTTTTTCAAAATTGTTTTCTTAACATCTTTTTTTCACTCGGAAAATATTCGACCTCCTGGGATTTTTCTAAAATCCCATTTGTAGCCCCATGAAAGCCCTATAGATCCCCACAGTGAAATCGGATCGTTCCGGGACTCCAAAAAATGGATTCTACGTCAAAAATACTTTGAAAACGACACCTAACTCGATCCCATAGCCTTAAAAAACTCTCCCGTAGCCCCATTTAGCCCCACGGGTTTGGGCGATCGGGCTGAAAACCTTGCGGGCACAAGTAGATGTTGATAAAAAAAAAAAAAAACTCCTACTGCCCAAAACGAATCGGACGGCAAATTTTGAGGCCGATCGGAGTCGTCGACCACCGTCGCGATTACATAGGTGTATTATTCCCGGAATAATAAACCAAAAATCACCGTGAGAACGAAAGAATGTTGAAACGTCAATTGTTTATAAGCGCGTACACACTGCCGATTGACATGAGTCGGCCGTAGTGCAGTCTTGGTTCAAAAAGCCCGTTTCCAGGAAGAATGTATAGCTTTTTTTCTCAACAGTTCTCTAAGTTTTTTGGGTTGCTGAATCCGAATGTAATGTTTGTACCCTCGCCAGGGGTGAGATAACTTCAGGAAACGCCAAAAACCTCGAAAATTTCAAACTTTTTTCTGTTTCTGGCATTCATCTCGAAAACGATTCGTTCCAGCGAAACAACCGCTATGTACAAAATTAAAGTAGACGAAAATTCAACAGACAAAACATTCTCCTACAAGAATGTCCAATGAAGTTTGATTCTGTCTTCAATAGGACGGCCACTATAGCGCTCTGAAGACCATTCTTGTTGGCTCCAAGTGAAAAATGCCGGAAACCCGAATCTACCGTTGCTCAACTATTCCATTGAGTAGTAATATACCTATAAAATGGTTATCAATAAATAACTGACCTGCGAGAACTATGTTTGTGACCTGTTTCTTTTTATCTCAAATAAAATGTAAGAATTTAATGCTTACTTTTAAAAAAATCACTAAACGGACAATAAACTGAAGATTAACCTTTATTTTGATGCTGGTTGGGAAGTTGCCATGGTTCCATACAGTTGTAGTATAGTTACTACGTACAGGTAATGATTATCAGGAGTTTCGAGGGTTAAAGGAAGGAAGGAGAGAATAGGGAATATCAAGGAGAATCCGTAAATTTAAAAAAAAAACACGTGCTATGTCAGCCAAATCCATTACGTGCCGCATGCTCTCAAGCTATTATAAGGAAACAGGTCACGAAATATGCTTTAATTTCCCTTATCGAACACCAATAGGAAGGAGACCTCCAATAAGCCAACAAGATCTCATCACGAGAATAATAAGTAAACAAAAATCACTACAAGATATTATATCTTGTAGTGATTTTGGTTTACATATTACCAGTAATTACTGGTACTTTCAAATGTTGAAATACAATCTAAATGGTTTATTATTCTTGGAATAATACGCCTATGTAATCGCGATGGCGGTCGAAAATTCTGATCAGAATTTGACATCAGTTTCATGACACGTAGATTCCAAAAACGAAATGTTCGCCCGCCGTCCATGCCGTATTGGGCAGTAGGATTTTTTTTTAAATCTGAAATTGTGACAAAATACTCGGCTTACCATCTAGTTGTGCCCGCAAGGTTTTCAGCCCGATCGCCCAAACCCGTGGGGCTATAAAGGGGCTACGGGAGGGATTTTTGAAGGGTTTCGGCTATGGGGTCGAGTTAGGTGTCATTTTCAAATTATCTTGAGACGTAGAATCCATTTTCGGGGGTCCCAGAACGATCGAATTTCATTGTGAGGATCTATGGGGCTACAAAAGGGGATTTTTGATTTTTCAAATAACGTATCGTTTTCCGAGTTTTTTTTTTGCACGCATAATCCATTTTTTTAGGTCCCACATCTGTCCAAACATTGTAGTTTTTTTTTTTTTTTTTTTTTTTTTTTTACTTTTCCTAAACTTTCCTAGAGGGTTAATGTCAGAGAAATAAATGTTTGCACAAATTCTCATCACCTTGTTGTTTACCACCGCAGTGGTCCAGAAATTCTGGACCAGAATCCAACTCTAGCGGACCAAAACCCAAAAAACTTTCCGCCGTATATATACAATTAGAAATAGATACATATAGAAAGCTATACATATAGAAATATATTTCAGTGCGCGTAAACTACTGATAATGGGTTAAGAAAAGTGGAACCGAATGAAACAGCCGGGTTAAAGTTCGTCATGCTGACTGAAGGATGCCCGATCATGAGCTCCACGTTATCGCCCCCTCCCTTCATTTTTACCTCATCACTTCAGTCACGTTTGTGTCATTTCAGACGTCCTCGAAGAATCGCCGCATAATGAGCTCATCCAGCACAGGTAAGTGGCACAATAATTGTAATTATTATAATAATGGTAATTATTACCGCCCAAATTAAATTTTTAAACTCATCTGGCTAGCAGTTTAGGATTTATCAGTATTTATCAAAAATGCGTATGAACCCTCCAGAAGCCTTAAGTTGAATAGGGCAACTGGGAGCAGCCTAGGCGTGGTAAATAGCTGTCATAGATTCCATATAAATTTATTTCATCCCCCACTTTTACCAACTCTTGATGTAATGACTAGGTTTCATTCAGAATCACCTTATTTCGTTACGTATGAAGAAATATTCGACGCCCTCCCAAAGACATCCCAACTGGTGTTGAGGTGATTTTGAAGTACCTATATTTTCAATACCCTCAGCTGGTGTACCTATTTTGGAGTACCTATATTTTCAGTACCCTCAGCTGGTGTTTTCTGACCATAGAAGAGTGGATTTAACTAAAAAATTTGACAATTTTTTGAAGCGTTTAGGTGAATGAACCCATTTCAGATCAAAAAATGGACTTCTCCTGGATACACCTAAGCAACGACGGAAACTCTGCGAGGAAATGTTTGCCGATCCCGAGACCTGTTCAAACAATATAATCAATCGTGATTACTATTGTGATTTTATTGTGGTTCTAGAAGCGTAAATTATGTTCATTATCATGAATAAATAATGCTCCTTATCATCATTACTCGTAATGAATTTTCCCCTCGTAATATCTGCTCTTCGGCTAGGCCTACCTCAAAACCGTTAACACCACCGTATTCTGCGTGAAAAAAACCTATAAAATGGCACATGGTTTATGAGGAAATGTGTTAAAATTGTCACAGGGTTTTGGTCAGCTAGATTTGGATTCCGGACCACTGAGCACCGTTTGAATAGATGGTTAGTGACTTATAAGGACTCACAGCTCACCTTGTACCGACTTCCGTAAGTTAGATCTAGCTCAGTTTCTTCCATGTCGAAGGACATTCCTGGCGTTTTGGTCATCATTTTGATGTAAACGGCTTCTCCGGGCTGCACTCTGATTACCAACTCGTTACGTTTGCACTTCCCACCAAAAATATCGCCGGGCACTTCGTTGTACTGGATGCGTATTTCCGCTTTTCTTTCGTTGAGCGCTAAAAGAAAAAGAAAAAAGAAAAAAACAGAGGAACACGATGACGTCATGTAAGGAAAAAGGCGTTCGGTAAATATTTGTTCACGTCCGTTGACTGACCTTTTCCGCAGCGCAAGATGAACGGAACACCTTCCCAACGTTCGTTGTCGATGTTGAGGACGGCAGTGCAGTATGTCGGTGTGGTCGACCCTTTTGGAACAGTCGGGTCGTCCAAGTAACCGACTTTGGCTTCCCCTTCGCCATCAGGGTTGGCAATATACTGACCGAGAACAACATCATCCACCGATATGGGCTTTATACACTTCAAAACCTTCACCTGTAAGCAGAAAAAATCGTGAAGATGATCAAACATTTTATGGGTCATACAGAAAAACTTCAACAGGCACAAACTTTTTCGTTTCGAATGTCGTCCGGGTGAATCGTAGCGGGCTTTTCCATAGCAACTAACGTCAGAATTTGAACGAGGTGGTTTTGCATGACGTCACGTATGATCCCAAACTCGTCAAAGTAACCTCCTCGCCCCTCAGTCCCAAATGGTTCTTTGAACGTAATTTGAACCGATGCTATGAACAGGCGGTTCCATGTCGGGCTGAAGATACCGTTACCGAATCTGTAGGACAATAAACAATCGAAAATCGACTTGCATCCCTGCTTTGGAGTGAGGTCGACATTACACTGACGTTCCTCTGTACGAGCCAGTTCACTCCTAGGAAAAGGCACTTACCACACTAAAACATCACAGCAGCGTGTCTTTTTTCTTCCAATTATACAGGAATTTCCCATAAAATCATCTAAAAACCGACTACCTCCAAAAGGTCTCCTTACCTCAATATCATAAGGTTCTGCACCATTTCTTTCCCCAAGTAGTGATCGATTCTGTAAAGCTGTTCTTCTTTGAATAGGCTGGAAAGGTGGTCAGAGAGTTTTTGCGAAGAATCCGAATCTCTTCCAAAAGGTTTTTCCACGATAATTCTCGTCCATCCTCTAAAATTGGAACGTTTGACGTGCATTATAACAATAATTACATTATGCTAGAAGTTGGAAAAAATATCATTTAAATCAAATCACAGGTAATAATATTTCACTCTGCTAAGTAATACGCAGAAAAGGTCGAATAATGAGGTTTGGTGACAATGCTCCGAATATAATGAGTGAAATGTGTCATCAAATGTCATCAAAATCGGCTAAACCATTAGAGAGCTCATTCAAACGTTTTTCAACGTTTTTTTGGTTTATCTCCTAAACTGTTGAACCGATTATAATGAAACTCGACGCGTCGACTGTTGCGACGGTTGGCAAGATGTTCTCTAGTGGCTTATTGTGCTTCCCAGGGTATGATATACTCATCCATTAAGTAAGCATAATATTATTGAGTTAACTCAATTTGATTCCTGATTGGTCAAGTTCCTAATACATCCCAAACACTTGTCGCTATGACCATTTTCCAATCACTGGTAGATGTCCCAATCTGTCCTGTAGGAAGTCCGTTGAAAAGGACTTGGCGGGGTCAACTGGTATATTTTCTGACATTATCAGGCAGTTAAGCCCAACGATTCGAGTTCCAACCAGGGCTTAGGATTGTCTCCAAACTCGGGTGGATCGTGGACAGCTCGAAAAAGGGGACGCAGATTTCCTAATCACTCCAGAGCTCTCTGAGTCCACCAGGGGCCTCAATGAGAAACTCTACAACCTGCCACCAAGTGAAACATCTCACGGCCCAAGCAGGCCAAGATCTTAATTTCTAGATCCTATTTGCCATCATAAGAGCTGTTTCGCTGCGGCTACGCAGAGCTCACGAAATGAGCAGTTAAAACTGGTTAAAATCTCGCTCTAACGCGCTCTTACTAGAAGATAAATAAGAACCCTCTCTAGCGATTCCACTCTCAGCTCAAAACATGCACTGCCCTTGCGCAAATACATTGTTGGCACTTCTACAGGGCTGGCAACTGCTGCGGCGGACATACGGTTCGGTTTCCACCAAATCAAAAATAGTGCACGACTAAAGAGAAGTCATCACGCGGTGTGGGAGCATTTCAGATGGGTAGCAGGCCACGCAGGAGTACCAGGAAGAACAATCGATGATTTACTTTCGTTGTCAAAATCGACGTATTTCATCAACGTCCCGTCGTTACAAGGAATCTTGGGACTCTGTCTTACTGGGTTCATTGGGGGGGGGGGGATTGGGGAGTACCAATGTGGTTTCCGAGCAGGGAGATCTACCACAGATCACATCTTCTCGTTGAGGCAGATGCTGGAAAAGGCGTACGAGCATGATGTGACTCTTCATCATCTTTTCGTAGATGCAAAACAGGTGTACGACAGTGTGAGCCGAACGGCCCTGCTGAGCGATTTGATGAACTTCGGGGTCCCAAGGAAGTTGGTGAGACTGGTCCCCATGACGCTGGAGGACTCGAGATGTGCAGTGAAGGTGCAGGGGGAGACCACAGAAACATTCGAGGTTTACAATGGGCTGCGACAAGGGGATCCGGAAGCCCCGGGGTTATTTAACCTATGTCTTGAAGGAGCAATACGTGCCTTACGTATAAACCCCGGAGGTACGATATACGATCGAATGACGCAGCACCTGGCATAATATGCCGCATATTATGCGGACGATGTTGAGTTGGTGGCGAGGTCGATCTCGATTACTAAAAATGTAGAGGACAAAATTCCCAACGAATTTGGCCGTATACGTTTGTTGGTCCGACCTACAGTAACGGAGATATGAAGCTGCAAAGAAGGGGTAAAATCTCGTGTTTTGCAACACTATCGCAACGCAAAACCACCCAGAAGGCTTCGTTTTAGCGAAAAATCGCAATAGAGTCGGTTGTAGAGAATTTTTTTCGTCTGTGCAATATAAAAGCTATGGTATAAAGCGGGCTTGCAATTTTCGACACAACCAGTCTTTTGTCGTCACAAGTTACGACTTCTTATCAAGTTACAAAAATTGAATGTTCAGAGGCGACCATTTGAGGGTTTTGAATTAAAATTAAGAGAGAAATGAATATATAGTTTCAACGTTCTTGAGCTCAAACAACCTTAAGAACTTGAAACATTGGTCAATATAGGAAGAGTCATAATTGCCAGTTAATGCAAAACGATGTGTTTGCGTTTTGCGTTGTTTCCTGAAACGTCCACTCAAAACTCACCACATCGCAAATCAAAAGCTAATTGACACAGGTATGACCATTGGCACGTCTACTTCCTTAAAATTCACTCAAATTTGATTCCACTTTGTTCAAACAAAACGTATAGAACCATGCTTGTTACACACACTTACTTCAATGACATGCAGGTGTTACGCAAGTTTGTGGTTACACTTTCAAAAACAGAGGGAGGCAATGCAAGATAGTAAATTCTGTTAGCACCTGCCGCTGGCTCGAGAGAGGTGAGTTTTTGATTTAACAATTCAAAGTCCGTTCGGGTAGTATACGTTCCGCTAACGTAGTGGTTCAATCTCCAAAATTCATCGTACTTTTGCTCTTCATTCGGCTGAACCTGCGTTGAAGGTAAAATGTTAGGGTGTGATCATCAAGTGGCTCATTTATTAAACACCGAGTCGACTTACCTTCATGTAAGGACGGACACGTTCTTTTAAATCCTCTATGCTCAAGTTGCTTCGGGCATATCCTACGAATACGATGTTGTTTGGAAGTAAACCATCTCTAAAAAGCCACCACACGGTTGGATACGTCTTTTTCTTGGCCAAATCTCCCTGGAATAAATGAATGCAGTAGTATGGAATTGACTGTTAAGGACGTTTTTCTTATCGATAGAAGGCTTCAAAATAACACTATAGACGCATCCACACTATGGCTATTGCCCATTGAATTCTCCAGAAGTTTCTCAACTTGGTTCAAAATTACTTCAACCCTTGTTTCCAGCATGATTCGGATCGGCTTTCGTCCAAGCAGCAGGCCGAATGAGGCAACTACACTAGTCTGGCTTTGCCGCGTAAGCCGAATCACGCCGGTCAGCATAGTGTGGACGCGCCTTAAGACATCAAAAGTTTTGACTAGATGTCCTAACTAGAGTCTAGTTGCACGTTGATATTAATTTATAGAATACTAATGATGAGGGGAAAATCTAATCTAATGCTATCAATCGAATTTTCGCTGAAAGATTTTTAATTTTTAATTCGAGTTTTTGCTATTGATCGAATTTTGCTAAAATCAAGAATCGATTTTTGTTAGATGATTATCGATATTTTTCAAGCGATTCCAATGCGATATATTTCAATTATCGACTGTATTGCTCCGATTATCGATTGCGATGATCCGATTTATTGTTCATTTCTGACGACAATCGAGCAAAAACGTTTATTTAAAATTTATCATGTTGCTAAATGGGGTCAATTTTTAATAGCCCTGTTGGTTCGGATGAGGGCTGCCCAGTCCACAGGGAGACTCACGTTTGAGTTCTTCCCACCTGTGTGCTGCTCAACAGTTGCTAATGCCGTGGGTTGTCCCCGATCATTAGACCTCACAGCTGACACGCGGCCATGGGGACTTCCCGGCTAACCTGCACCGCCAGGCGCTGGCAGAAGATCCTGCCTGCCCATGGTGTGTCGGCCCGGCAAAGCATGTGCTCCGGGGTTGCCCAGCATTTGCGAGGGAGAGGGCCGACTAAGAGGCTGAGGATTTGCCTGACGGTGTAAGGGAGGATTGAAGCAGGTATGTCTCCAGCCCGTCGAGATACAGGGCGGTTGTTGCCCTGAAGTTGGGGAAGACAGCTGGTTGAGCGACAGCTCCTTATAGTTATCCCCACGAGCATTGAAGTCCCATGAGAGGCAGTTGAGCAGATGCTCCCGCTCAGAATCGAAAGCCTCCCCTCACCCACTCAACATGGGTTGTAGGAGGTGAAGCCAGGCGGTAGCCAAGTTGGCTCGATACAGTCAGAGTTTTGACGCCTTTGCCGCATTATTTGGAAGCTTTCGAGGCCCGACCATTTCTAACAGCATTAGTAAAGATGAAATACTGTTCTGGGGACTCGGGTAGGTATTCTGCATTTATGCCTGTCTTTACTCATGCTTGCATACTTGCTTATAAGCATTGCTCCCACAGGCGTACTTACCGACCCTCCTAATATGATGAACGAATGGAAGGCGTTGCCCTCAAAATGAGTTCCGTCGTTCATAATTGTTTGACTCCTAAGCGATTTGCGAATTAGAGAGAGGCTGCAGAAGCCACCTTCAGCATCTTCTGTAACAAAAAAACAAAAAAAAAAAAGATCAGAAATTCAATGTAAATCCGTAACATTAATGACAAAGAACTGCCCCCAAAATCGAATAGTGCCTGTTGGAGAAGCAGAAGCGTCGTGTTCACTATCGGAAAATTAGAATTATTATTTCAACTCGGTAAGTGTTTTTTTTACAGGGGGGGGGGGGGGGGGGGACTCAACATTATTTGAAGAGTGAGTGTGAAGTGTCCCGTATATCTCACCACCACACCAACCATACAAAATCAACTATTAGTTCGATTTGAGTCTCATAAGCACACCATCAAAATCTCCAGATGTCCAAAATCTCCAGATGGTTTCTGTAAGGTTTTGTGTAGGTCTGTATACAGACCATAATATGGTCTTAATATATTATATGACTCTGTAGGTATATATATTATATGACCATATATTATACGACTCTGTAAGTCTGCCAGTCTGTCCTAGAGTATAAGGCCTCTAAGTACAGTATAAAGCCGAAATGGAACTTTCCAGTATGATTTTGAGGTTTGGGGCCATTTCCTATTTAATTTAGTCAGGTAGGAGGTACAAAAGAATGTTTATCGTTTTATGAATATTGCAGAAGCGGCGAGAAAACTTATGTACGAAAAAGAGGACTCAATCCGCAAATGCTTCAAAATGGCAAAAGAGGGGGGGGGGGGTGGTAAGCCGCCGCAAATTTTACACAAGGGTTTACACTTGCCAACAAACCCCTCAGTTTCCCGAGATGAGCGAGCGCGGAAATCCGATGGTAGTGTTCGAAAAATATCAAGCGAGACGCTAGTCTCGCGATGGCAAGCTAAGAGAGACGCGTCGCCTTTAATTACAGTTAAGAAGATCGGGCCAACTTCCACCCCCTCCCGAGACGATCTCGCTGATCCGAAAAATGATTGTTCCAATCAGAACTGGAAGCTTGACCCACACACCAAGTTTCATCCAAATCTCTTGACGGGAAGTGGTATTAATTGTGATTTACCACTTACCCTCACCCTCATAACCCCCTTTTGGTCTTAAAAATTTGAAACCGTCTTTGAAATTTGAGCGGTGTGACCTGTACGAGTGTCTATTGCCGAGAGAAAAAAGGAAGAAAGTGACAAAACATGCATTTTGAGCACTCAGGATTTTGATGATGAAAGGTGTCTAACCCTTCATATTTCTCGGTCAGGGCACCTGCCAATCACCGAATATAGGGGGAAACAAATTTTTCGGATCCGCGGGGTAAAACTTCATTAACATACTCGGTGAAATGTGCAGTAATTATTTCTTCTACCTGCTCAAGACCCGGTGGAATAACGCACAGCCCGTGGAATTGAAGCTAATCGGTGGAATTGAAATCGACGCAATTCTTTAATTTCTGTCAATTTCTTTTTAATAGCATTGAAAAGTGTATTAGTATTAAATTAAATAAAATCAATTTCGAACGGATTTCAGTCAGATTTTCCGAGATTGAGCAGGTAAGGTCTCTTCTAGTTGTCAATTTATCAGGAATTAGTTCAAAGGAAACACAAACATGTCCTTTAGCTTAGGAGGAAATTAGTTAGTACTTAGAAGATGAGAAAGCATGAGAATCGAGAACCAATACAAGTACTCATAGTATGGGTTCTTCCCATGCATTTTAATTTTTGGTTGCCCGGCATTTTATTGTCATGAGTATGGAGAATCGGGCGTCTCTGGTCTCCTAAAATTTTAATGGTGAAGATCACGAGGCAGCTTCTGTGCCATGACCTCGGCAGTGTATTTCAATTGGGTTTCTATCCATTAGAACCTGTTGATACCACCCCTCGGTTTATTAGGATTCCCTACTTCAAAATGCATCGAGAACAAATTCTATTTATAGTCGGTATCACCTCATTGGGAACCTACGATCATCTTCGATAAAATGAGATATCCCAGCAGAGCCAGACCCTCGAATCTCGCAACGACAAAAACGTTATCAGCCAAACAATTAACCAGCCCGAGCTCTCTCGACATGATAGATACATCAAAGGTACGCGTGACATTATCTCGTTTGAGATCGGAATGCTACTAATGCGAGGATCATAATAACAGCCCGAATACTATTCCGCCCACCATGAGAGACTTAAGGAAAAACTCAGCAATGTAATGCAGAGCTTCAATAGGTCATAGCTGAAAAAAAAGTTGAGGGCCTATTTCACCGGCTTCGCAAATTTGACCGAGCTCCGCACCGTTTCCCATTCTAATCGGTGCCTCCCCGGGGGTTTAACGTGGGCGTTAACGCTTAAACTCTCGGTAACTCGCGTGGTGAAAGAGGGCCCAAAATTTGACATTAAACGTTTAAAGATGTTTTGATTCCAAAAACCGAAATGTCCGTCCGCCGTTTTGGGCAGTAGGAATTCTTTTGAAATCTTAAATTTTGCCAAAATACTCGGATTACCGGAGTAGTGCCCTCAAGGTTTTTCGGATATGATATCGATTGGGGTGTCGTTTTCAAAGTACTTTTAGATTTAAAATCCATTTTTTGGGGTCCCAGAACCATCGGAGTTCACCAAGAGGATCTATGGAACTTCATTGGGATACAACTGGGACTTTAGAAGGATGCCAGGAAGCCGAATGAGGTGTCGTCTTCCGAGTAATATTGGACGCATAGTCAATTTTTCTAGGCCCCATATACGTCCACAAACATTACAAGAAAAAAAAAACCTTTTTTAAGTAATTGAATTAAGTTTTTTGATTGGTATAGTTCTATATCTATAAAAAATATAATTCTTTGATATAAATTATCCAACAATTAATTCAAATTTGACCCTTGTATAAAATTTGCAGTTTTATTATTCTTGGAATAATACACCTATGTTTTCACGACGGGAGTCGACGACTCGGATCGGCCTCAAAATTTGACATTATCGGTTTCAAGAGGTCTACATTCTAAATCCGAAATGACCGTCCGCCGTACGCCGCGCCGTCCGGGCCATTTTGGGCAGTAAGAATTTTTTTTTTTAATCTGAAATTTTCACAAAATACTTGGTTTACCATCTAGTTGTGCCCGCAAGGTTTTCAGTCCGATCGCCCAAACCCGTGGGGCGCTATGGGGCTGAAATGGGTCTACGGGAGGGTTTTTTTGAAGGCTTTTAGCAATGGGATCAAGTTAGGTGGCGTTTTCGAAGTATTGTTGGACTTAGAATCTATTTTCGGGGGTCCCGGAACGATCCGATTTCACTGTGGCGATCTACAGGGCTTTCATGGGGCTAAAAATGGGATTTTCGAAGGATCCCAGGAGGTAAAATATTTTTCGAGTAAAACATACAGAATTTTTGGAGAAAAAAAATTTTTGAAACAAAAAATCCAAAAACAAAACAAAATTTTACACACTTATTACAATAATTGTGAATAAGCATTTAAAAACATCACCATCAACAAGCTGCGTGGTGGAGGACATTAAATGTTAATGTAATTTAGACCGAGGCCAAAATAAGTAGGACGTGGAATAATGAGAATATTAGGGCCAGCAGATAATGATGCAGCTATTCATCAACCTGCAACCTGTCACATACAGCAGACAAAATCGGCCCAGACAGTACAAAGGAAGAGGAAAAGCGATTCATCGTCCAACAAACTCACAAACCAATCATTCACAAGATGTATGTGAGTAGGTCATAACCCCAGACGATCGAATAACGCTTGAAGTTTCCGGTTGAAACCAGCGGACCTGCAAGCCGTGAAATAACCCTTTGAGCCCTGCTTCCATCAAAACGATAAACCAAAATGGATTGAGGAAAATGGATTTAAATAGGCGGTGGGGAAATAGGCTCACCCAGGGCGTCCTATAAGTTGATTTGAGCTAGCTGCAAACAATATGTGCCTCACGACTCACCTAGTGGGCTGAAATGGGCCTGAGAGGAGACCGAAATGGGCCCCGGCCCACTCATGGAACAACGTGGACATTTTCTTTAGAATTCCTACTGGACCGAAATGGGCCCCTCAAATAAAAATAATCAACGAGTTAAAGTAATTACGATGCGAATTGAGCATCTTCTCTGACGTAAACATCATGGACGGAATTGCAAAATGTACCTATTTACCTTGCGAATGTCTGGCTTTATAGGCATCAAATCTTCCAAAAAAAAGTTGCTCCATGTGGCACATCTGAGCTCCGGTAGCTCCGAATTTCTTTAGACAAAAAAAAAACTATACATTATCCAAACGCAAGTAGAAGGGGTCTGTGGCCAGTTGGGAGCGGTTGGGGATGGGCTGGCTTGAGCCAGCTGGGGTTGGCCCTGTAGTTGAATAACTGGAATCCGGGGCCTATTTCTCTCTCACCCAAACGCCTTGTCAAATTCGTTGGGCCCATTTCGGGCCTCACCTACAATGACAAAAAAAAGTGTTGGGGCCCATTTTGTCCGCATGCCTCATTCGAGGGGCTCATTTCGGAAACTCCGGTAATACCAATGTGATTATGGTAAGCAAGATGAGAAATTAATCATGAAAATGGTACTCTGTCGCTTTGTTCGATGGTGTGTTGAGATGATTCACATAAAAGTTCTTTAGTTCAGAGGTGAATTGTCAACCGACAAGACAGGTATTACAACACATGATTGACTTTTGGTCAAATACCTATTGGTGTTCGTCCCCGGATTCGAACTAGGCTGATCAGCGCTCCGACTAATTGTAAAAAGGCGTTTCGCTGACGCCCTAGTCCACAGGGCCACCCTGTACCCTGCCTGATAAATATATCTTAAATATTAATTCACTGAGGGGCATAGCCCCTTAATCTAGAGATACACATCAATAAGATAAATATATCTTAAATATTAATTCACTGAGGGGCATAGCCCCTTAATCTAGAGATACACATCAATAAGTGAATATTTATAAACCTAACTAGGTATAAGAGAGGAGGTAAGAGATTTCGTAAATACAAGTTTGTCTAGGTGTGCAAATCGAGCCTTCAACCATTCCTGTCTCGGCAAAATTCATAGAGGTGGAGGGGAATGGTCTCCCACTCTCAACCTCCAGGATCCACCCAGAAGGTTCAACACTTGATGCCACAGCCTGAATGGGGATGACGGGTCGGTGGGGTTTGGCAATGAGCTTGCAACAGTTCTTCTATGTCTATGGAGTATAGACTCAACGTTTCACAGCAGGCGTCTACTTTGTCACGGCAGTGAGGGTCTACTTTGACTCGATCTGAATTTGTCTGCGCGCATGCCGCTAGGGGTCGTAAATGTGGACCTAAAGATCTGAAATTTTTAGGGCAGACCTTGCAGGCCTGTACACACTAGTACGAGGCAGCCCAAGGCGAGGCGTGCGAACATGTGTGGACAGGTCATTGAACGGCCCTAGGCATGCGGGTGAAACTGCCTCGCACCAAATGCACTGCCTTATACCAAAGTGTACCAGCCTTTAGACCGAACGGTAAAGCCTAACTAGTGTCGACTCTCTCCACTCAAGTTTGGCTTTGCTGCGCGGCCTATACCAAATCGTGCCAAGCGGCATAGTGTGGACACGCCTTTATGTTTTTTAACCTGCTAAGTCCAACCTTCCGTTGGACTTGGCACTTTCAGAAAAATGCAATCTGTCGTAGCTCGTAGCTGTATCATCAGCCACCAGGTGAGGTACTGCATGAAAAAACGCTGCAAATTTTACACAAAGGTTTATTATTATTTCATATGTTTTGACAGATTTGATACCTACCCCGAAAAAAGGATTTTGCACTCCAAAATACGGTACCTTTTCGTTATCCCCCCCCCCCCCACTCGATTTTGGTTGCGTTTCGGCCTAGGGGTTTTAATCATTACGAAACTATTCTCTACTCTCGGATAACAGATTTATGTGTCAATATTCCCTTCTCAGTGCTTTGCTGATTTGGGTGCTTTAAAGCCATCGGGAGGGGTGTGTATGAAACTCAAAAATCGTTTGGTTGGGGGGGGGGGGGGGGGGGGGAGTGTGGTACAACGGAAAAGTACCATCGGGTTTGAGCGATCGGGCTGAAAACCTTGCAGTCACATCTAGATGGCGAATGAACCAAGAATTTTTTCAAAGGTTTAAATTTAGAAAAAAAAAAACTCCGGTCCAAAACGGCCTGGACGGCGAACGGTGGGGCAAAACGGCTGTATTTTAGAAAAACGCTGCAAATTTTACATAAGGGTTTAGTATTTTGTGATGTAGGAAAATTGTGCAATAATTAATTTTATGTCAATAAAAAATGATTCATAAAAAGTAAGAAACTACATTCTTCCGTAAATAGTTAGGATAGATCCAGGAGCCCCCAAAATGGACTAAGCGTCCAAAATTAGTCAGAAAACCACAACTCCTTTGACCACATAACATCCTCCCAAAGCTCCAATTGTAGCCCCACGAATACCCCATAGATCCCCACAGTGCAGTCGGATGGTTCTGGAGCCCCCAAAAATGGATTCTACGTCCAAAAATACTTTGAAACGACAACCCAATCTATTCAACAGCCGAAACCCTTAAAAAAAACCGTAGCCCCTTTTTAGCCCCACAGAGCCCCACGGGATTGGGCAAAACCTTGCAGGCACAACAACAGAGATGGCGATATTTTGTTAAAATTTAAGAAACGGCCTGGATGGCGGACGGACATTTGGTTTTTGGAATCTACATATCTTGAAACGTATAATGACAAATTTTGAGTCCGATCACAATTTTCGACCTCCGTCGCGAATTCATAGGTGTAATATCCAAAGAATGATAAAACAAAAGGAACCACTGGGTTGGGAACTACTGCAAGTTTCGGCGGATCATAAGTTCCCATTCCTGTCATACTCTGCGGGGATTTCATGAAGGGTTTCCTTACATGTAATACGGGGAGCAGGGAGGAGGCTGATAACCCAAGTACAAGGGGAGGTAAATTTTATTTGAATTTCATCGAGGGACTAGAGGGAAACAAGGTGCCAACTCATATCAAAACAACCGTAAATCTGACCGTGACACGACGCCGAATGACATCATCATTGACAGGACTTAGCGCCAAAATCGAGTGCCGTCTCAATATGTAAACAAGCCCTAAATTCCCCAGAGTGTGAAGAGCATTCGAACGGAATTTACGGCCAAGTCAAAAAACAACTTACGGAGATTCATTGTGAGAGTGACGGCGACTTCGACGAGAACCCGAGTAAGAAAGTCACGAGTTTCACAACTGAAGGAGCATTCTAAAAAACTGAAACCCCAAGGTCCAGGGGGATAGTCGCTTTATCAAATAGCGTGATCTATACCGCTAGTGATTTCACCAAACCTTGACCCCCGAAAACCTCATTGCAACCTTTCAAGAGGACAGCAGAGCGCTCTTGTGAGGGATTGTGACAAACATTGGTTGGTTCCGTAAAATGATAGAGGGCGGCACGTACCAACAAAACAATGATTCTGGTTTATTATATTGTTTGGAATTTATACCAAATTTATGGATATAATAGGTAAATCGAATTTTTGTTTATTATATCCATAAATAAAAAATTATTTTATTTGGAATTTATACCAAATTTATGGATATAATAAATAAAAAATCGCTCAAGAAAAATTTTCATCAAAAATTTTATGAATGTAGGTAAGTAAACTATTACATTATAATTATTAATTTAATTATTAAATTGGTTGTAAACTTTTTATTTATTACTACCTAATAAAAAAACTGAATTTCTCAACAGTGTTTGGAAGATTTCCATTTAGAAGATGTTGACGTAGGTATTCATCAGTCGCTAGAAGGAACCATAGGTTCAAAAACGTTGGGAATTTCGCTCTCTCGCTACCTACTATAACTTCCGACTTCGAACGCTGTAGTTGAGAGAGCCATCTCAATTCATAACATCTTTCACATTTTGTTTCGCAATTTAAAATCTAGTTTTGCTTGGTTTTCCAATGGGGTTTTCCAAAAAATAAAGGATAAGTAGGCATGAATATTCATATGCATATGCAGAGTATATTTTGAATGTCAGTCGAGTAAGTACCTAGGTGTTTAGGTGCGAAGAGGGACAGGGTGCTGTGTTATGTTGACATAACTAAACCATAGTTGGGCAGTTGTTGATTAATTCAGCAATCAACTACATTTTCAACTACAAACTACTAGGTAGTTGAGTAGTCACACAGAGCAACTACCAACTAGTAGTTGGTACCTAGTTGGATGGAGCAACTACTTTTTGGTAACTTGTAGTTGGTAGTTACTTTTTTCAACTACCAACTAGTAGTTGCCAAAAAAGTAGTTAACTACTTTTTATCAACTGCAAGTTAGTAGTTAACTACTTAACAATCAACTACTCTCTGCAACTACATTTTCTGGAAACTTGAGCGGAGCATTTCCGGATTTACGTGATTCAGTGATTTCGGGAAACTTGATTTCTGGAACCTTGAGCAGAGTTTCAGTGATTTCAGTGATTCAGTGATTCAGTGAATCAGTGATTCAGTGATTCCGTGATTTCCGTTTCAGCGATTTTTTCTTTTTTGTAGTTGGTAGTTGAATAATCTTAACTACAGACTAAAAATGTAGTTGACTACTAAATCTATTAACTACTTTTTACAACTACAAGTAGTTGGCGAAAAATAGTTGCAACTACTAACTAGTAGTTGGGGGAAAGTAGTTGTCCATTTTCAACTACCAACTACAATTGTAGTTGGTAGTTACAACTACATTTTGATTGATCTAATCGTAGTTGGTAGTTGTAATCATAACTACTTTTTTGCCAACTCTGAACTAAACCATCATTTTCCAGTGGGGGTCAGTGTCCCCTTTTAAACTCTAAAATTTGTGGTCACCCTAGATATAGGTACAGCCCTTCAAACATAAGCTATTTCCCCAGAAAGTGCAGTTTTCGCCCATTTTTCGCCTTTCACGGCCAATATCTTGGTTTTGACGCATGCTGACCCCCCTTACTTAGGGGTACCTATGGGTTGATAGCAAATCTAATTAGCTTTCATTTCAGTACTAGTTGAACTCTGTATGTCAAAATTTGGCCTACTCTATTTAAGAGAAACCGAGAAAACGAAAACAAAACCAAAACAAGAAACGCCCAATCGGATACCACTCGGTAAGCGAAAAACCACGTTTTTCAAAAGGTTTTCGGCTGTAGCTCAGAAACTATAGGCCCGATTCCAAATTTCTTTTTTTCTCGTGAAAGCTGTTTACATTTTCTATCGCAGCTGGGGACAATGAAATTTCGATGGGAGAAATAGTTCTTGGGGGGGGGGGGGAGAAGAAAACGTTCTATAGAACGTACACGTGGTTGCAGGTGGTCAAAAATCTAGTTTCCACCCTTTCCGACGAATACTAATGGCACTTTTGCTGTCCCAGCAGAAATGCAATGTACCTACCGTCGTTGCTATAAAATTTAAGTAGCTTTCACCAGAAAAAAAGATAATTAAGATCGGACTAACCGTTCCTGAGTTATGAACAAAAATGTGCGGCAAAATCCGTTTTTGCAAAAATTTGCAATTTTTTTGGCACGCCTTATTGAAGTTCAAATTAAAATGTCACACAAAATAGCTGCGATAGGAAATTTAATTCCTACCTCGAAAATACCCACGTTTGAATCTGTACACAACCAACGAATCCATCCAAACATAACGTTTTGGAGAGGAATTGTCCAATTATTGGAGGCAAACATCGATACGATAGCCAAACCTCGGCGTCTTTCTCAATAACATCGATGTATTGTTAACATCTTAGATCTGAGGGGAACCTGAGAAATGACACAGAAGACAGCGGACCGTTGCTGCAATTTACACCTGCTGGAGGCAGTGGATTGGAGAAACAGTTTCTCCAGTTTCAGTTACAGTTACTGAAGCCTTTGAAACGATTACATCCAAGAGGTTCACGGACTTACGTTTATTATTCTTGGAATAATACGTGTACCTATGTATTCGCGACCGGGATCGAAAATTTGGAACGGCCTTAAAATTTGACATTTCACGACACGTAGATTTCAAAAATCAAATGTCCTTTCGCCGTCCGTCATCCGAGGTGACAGTAAGACTTTTTTAAAAATCGGAAATTGTGGCAAAATACTCGGATTACCATCTAGTTGTGCAAGCAAGGTTTTCAGCCCGATCGCCCAAACCCGTGGGGCCTTGAGGGGTTAAAAAGGGGCTACGGGAGGGGGTTTTGAAGGATTTCGGCTATGCGGTCAAGTTAGGTATCGTTTTCGAAGTATTTTTGGACAAGGATTCATTTTTGGGGGTCCCAGAACCATCCGATTTCTCCGTGGGGATTTTAAGGGGCTACAAATGGGGATCCCAGTACATAGTTCGAAAGAGGTGTTGTTTTCCGTGTAATTTTGGGCGCATTATCCATTTTTCGAGGTCCCACATTTGTCCAAACATTGTAGGTACAAGAAATTTTTTGATTCTTTTCATGTTTTAATCAAAGAAGTTAATCTTTGTACAATTAACCTATATTAAGGAATAATAAACCCATTAACAAATTGGCAGCGTTTTGGTTTATATTATTTTGGAATAATACACCTATGTAATCGCGACGGAAGTCGACGACTCCGATTGGCCTCAAAATTTGACATTATCCGTTTCAAGAGGTCTAGATTCCAAAACCAAAATGTCCGTCCGCCGTTCGGGCCGTTTTGGGCAGTAGGAAGTTTTTTTAAATCCGAAATTTTGAGAAAATACTTGGTTTACCATCTAGTTGTGCCCGCAAGGTTTTCCGCCCCATCGCCCAAACCCGTGGGGGGCTATGGGGCTTAAATGGGGCTGCGGGAGGGTTTTTTTTTGAAGGATTTTGGTTATGGGATCGAGTAAGGTGTCGTTTTCGGACGTAGAGTATTTTTGGACGTAGAATCCATTTTTGGTATTTATTATTTCTGGGTAGCCGGCTTGCATGTCTGCAGGGTTTTAGGAAGAAAACGCCGGGTGCTTGGTGGGATTTTTACTCGAACTTTCGGGGAGTGCTTGTCCCCTTCTTCAGGCTTTTGGAAGGCTTTCGACTATGGGATCGAGTCAGGTGTCGTTTTCGAAGTATTTTTGGACGTAAAATCCATTTTTGGGTGTCCCGGAACGGTTAAATTTCACTGTGGGGATTTATAGGGCTTTCATGGGGGCTAAAAATGGTATTTTTGACGGATCCCGGGAGGTCAAATATTTTCCTAGCAAAAAGAAATTTGCGCAAAAAAAAGCAAAAAAAAAAAAACAGTTTTCTTCCAAAACTCTTTTATTGACACTGAGTTAATTTTCGCACTAGTAACCTATATCAAAGAATAATAAATCCGTAAAATTTGCAGTGTTTTGGTTTATTATGCTAGCAATAATAAACCAAACCGTCCGCCGTTTTGGGCAGTAGGAATTTCTTTTTAAAATCTGAAATTTTGACTAAATTCTCGGTTTACCATCTAGTTGAGCCCGCAAGGTTTTCAGCCCGGTCGCCCAATCACCCGTGGGGCGCCATGGGGCTACGGGAGGGGCTTTATGAAGACTTTTGACTATGGGATCGAGTCAGGTGTCGTTTTCGAAGTATTTTTGGACGTAGAATCCATTTTTTGGGGTCCCGCAACGATCCGATTTCACTTTGGCGATCTATAGGGCTTTCATGGGGCTACAAAATTTAATGAGATGTTTTATGGATCCCAGGAGGTCAAATATTTTTCAAGTAAAAAACAAAAAAGATTTTGAAAAAATATTTTTAAAAAATCCCCCAAAAAAATTTTTTTTAAATACAAAAGTCCAAAACCATTGACACAGAATTAAATTTCTGCACAAGTAACTTTATAAGAATAATAAACCCTTGTGTAAAATTTGCAGCGTTTTTTGGCTTTGTTTTATACCCTGTACGGTATAGCATTGGAATGCTAAAAACGCAGAACCGTTGAGACGTGAAGGTCAAATAAACGTGATAGGTAGATATAATCAATCAATCATCGTTTTTATTTAAATAACCTATAAATTAGTAATCAAGCATGCTGATCCACTCTAAAATCAATCTTGAACGTTTTCTACTACCTACACCATCTGTACAAGTAGTGATTCATGTGCCAGAGCGCTGACCGTGTGAGAACTGACAAGTTCGCGTCACATACCTACTCACAATTGGAGGTGGAAAAAAACCCAGAAGGTCAGGTATCAGGCGCGTGTGTCAACTTACTCTATCAGCCTGAGATTTTGAGTGACGTCAGGCGGTTTTGGGTTATCCAAATTGAAGGCCAGCGCAATCTTGGAGCACTTGCGATAAAAATTGTCAACTGCCGCCTCGTCCTAATTGGAATCTTTCGCATCGCCTGACGGGAGCAGGATACAAGGTTGAGCCTTTCGAATACTCACGCGATCAATTGGCGAATTTGAAGAAACTAGGATGAACAGATTTTGGAACCAGTCAAAGCCTATGTAACGTTTTTCTTCCGGTCGGTCCCTCAGTAGATTCTAAGTTATTGGATATCGAATAAACGGAAAAATCTAATATATTAATTGTTTAATAAACTTGAGTAACTTTGGATTGGTCACAAATTGGGAGGCCTAAATCTCGTCTCGAGGATTTGGAATACTTCCGTCCTTCGAGTTTCGTTCGGATTTCCAGAACCCCTCGGTCCACACCCTGTCGCCTCCGGCTTCCTTTCGGAACGTCCTCCGTCAAAACGGTTTCGTGACGTAATTCGATCGTCTGAGAAGGGCGTGTTGTATTTTTTTTTTTTTTTTTTCTGTATCGGGACTCACAAATCCGCTCGCACGGGAGACCTTGTCCCCCTTATGTTGGTCCTTAGTCACTGTTGATACGGACCTACCGATAATTGTGTGGGTTGGGACCGCAAAATAGACGTCGACCCCTCAAAACGCTGATGATTGTGAAGGACGAGCCTCGCAGGAGGGATTGTCTTGCCGAGTTCCTAGAACGTGCCCTAACTGATTACAAAACTGAATTACAGTCTTTTTTTTTTTTTTTTTTGAGTTGCAGCATCATTTGCGCATCACCACAACCACTTCACCATCACTGCTAATTATTTCTTCCTATTGCCAAACTACGAGCGGCAGCCCATGAAAATCTCATTGCAACGGAGTTAGCCACTTGGTCTGCTGCTCCCTTCATTTCTGAATATTCTCTATCAATCACACCCTCCCTTGACAACGATTTGAAATGCCCTCAAAAAACACAGCAGGGATTTTGTCTATTCGAGCACTTTGCCGAGGTACTTTGTCATGTTGGCTACCCTAGGGAATAATAATAGTAATAATAATAATAATAATCATCTGATAGGTAGGGCTCGGATTCGAGCGTATTAGTATTATTTTTCTTTTTTCCTGTCTAGTAAACATTGAAAGAACCAGCCGAATGGAAGATGACAGACTGTGATTATTACGCTGGTTTTCGGTGGCCTCCGTCATTATTCAGTAGTTAGTAATTTTTCCTGGGTTGAGTTCAATAAGGCCAAATCGTCATATTGGTTTTTGGTTATTATAACTACCTTATGCGTTTTATCCGCTTTAACTACTAGGATGTCGGGGTTTTCCTTTTTTGGCCTTATTGAACTCAACCCAGGAAAAATTACTAACTACTGAAGTCTGTGATTATGCTGGCTCCCAAACAGGATGTTTCATGTGAGGGCGTGGAAGAACCCGAACTAAACAATCCTTCTGAAGCCTCTCAGATGTATCCATTGGAGATGGAACTCGTTTCAAAGTCAATGAAGTCAAATGGGTCCGAGGGTTATAACCAAAAAGCAGGGCCATTGGAGAAGGTGAGGTAGACGAAGGGGATGTGTGCTGAGCAGCAAGAAAATGGAGAATGCATTCTGCCCAACCAGCCCCGGGAAGGTCTGCCGCCGCTTTGCGTAACCCTTGTTTGGCCCTGTGCACTCTGCTCTATCGTTACTTTGAAGGTTGTAAGGGGCCGATCGGGAGAAAAATTATATTTCGAGAATTCAGAAATGCATGGAACTGTATTGAGCTGAAAGGGGGTCCATTGTCTGATACCTACCACAGAACCAAACAATCCAAAGGTTACCATCAGGCTCTGCAGGGACAGGATTAGTCTCTGAGCCGTGGCACTCAGAAGGACCTCTATTTGAACCAAATTGGAGAAGGCATCCACAATTACCAGAAACTGAGTTCCCTCCAGTTCAAAAAGATCCAAGTGTACCCGCTCCCATGGTGCTGATGCAGGTGGGCGTTCATGACGATCTCGAGATCCAAATCCCGATCCAACCCTGGCCACCAAACACAAGTTTTGGCTGCCTGCCTCATCCTCATGATACCGGTGTGCCCCACATGATGACATTTAAGTAGGTGCCCTACCTGATTTCGTAGATCGGGCGGAACCACAGCTCTACAACCAAGAAAGACAACCCCGTCAATTACCTCCAACAGTTGGATCCTTCAGTTACTATCAGTTAACTGATCTCGAGCTGTGAAGTAGGTACCTACCTATGGCTGAAGCTTGGGGTCAGCTGGTTTAGAGGCAGCAAAGGGTTATTACGCAAAGCAGCGGCAGACCTTCTATTCCTGGGGCTGGTTGGGCGGAATGCATTCTTCATTTTCTTCCATGATTAAATGGAAACGGAACCATGATTAAATCATACCTTTTTCCAGAGTTCAACTTTAAACTATTAATTAACTTCAAATTTATTATGTAGGTATAAGTTTTATTAAAGTGAGCAAAATCTGTAAGTTCCTCTTTACAATGTTTGGACAGTTTGGGGACCAGCGAAAGTTTATTTTACGACAAAAACTACACTTCATTCGACCTCTTGGCACTCATCAAAACCAACATTTTTAGCCCCATAGACTCTATGGCATAGAGGATCCGAAGATCCACAGTGAGATCGGTCGGGTCTGAGACGCCAAAAAAGGATTCTACATCCAAAAATACTTCGAAGACAACGTCCCGATTGGGCTAAAAACCTGCGGGCATTACTAGTGAACCTCAATTGCAAAAATTTCATGTATAAAAAATTCTTCATTTTCGACACTTCATTTTCGAAAGCTACACACATGTTGGTAAGGACACATTTTGAGGCCAAACAAAATGTTAGACCCCCCGTCGCTGAAAATTGGTTCAGGGTGGTCTTGAAGGGTGTTGAATACGAACTTAGAAGTGGGAAATTTCGACATTTTCATCGAACCCATTTCCTTATCTAGAAATTATCCACGTCATCCTCCGCTCACCAGGGGTGCAGTTGACCTCCTCTCGCTGACTGGCATCAACCTCAGACAAGCAAAAACGAGTAGCCACCAATTAAGGACTATTTTTCTGTGTATGAACCCCCCTGAGTCAGCAGGCTTTGAAGTTCTCCGCCAAATCACGAAATCAATCCGTCACTCTGTGAAACCTTCGTAGGGAATTAGGCAACTTATAATGACACTTGTCAAAACGGGAGTTTCCATTTCCGTGCAGACATGTAACGTTTCAAATATGTGGGTTCTGGTGATGATCAAATAAATTTGCATGCAATATATATTTGCAGTTTATGGAAATTTGCTGTCCACTTTTAAGGAGTTAGTGAAGGAAGTTTTGTCAAATTTTGGGACACCCACCAGTGTTCTACTTCAGTCCCATGATATGGATCGTCAAACATCAAAACTCCTGACTATCTAAAGCAGGGATTCCCTAATTATTTTGGGCAATAGACCCCTTTTTCAAAATGAGCTGATACCTCAAACCACCATAGCTAAATTACCTTGGCTATTAACACTTAGGTACCTACCCTGAGAAGCTGATATCGACGACAAGGAACATAATAATATTATGAGGGAACATATTATGTTCCCACATATTCCTTCAAAATGTGAACCATATTATGAACCACTTTGGGAATCCTTGATCGTAAGTAAAGAAAATCAGTTTTTATTGTAACCAGATTAGTTTTCAGATTGGAGCTTGCTCTCTGTTACTCTGTGGATTGGAGCAAGGACCCTAACGGGAGGGGGTTTTGAAGGGTTTTGGCTATGGGGGGTTAGATGTTGTTTTCGAAATATTTTTGGACCTAGAGGGGCTGTAAATGAAGATTTAGATGGATGTCATACTGTTGAATGAGGTGTCGTTTATCGAGTAATTTTCGACGCATTGTACGGTAAAAGTATTATTATTATTATTATTTTAAATAATTTTCTATTGATATAAAATCAATTCTTGTACAATTTACTCACATCAAAGAATATGAAACCATTGTGTAAAATTTGGAGCGTTTTTTACTGGGAACCAAAAGATGGTCCATGTTTAGGGCGCTCCAGCGGCCGTCTATTAAAGATAGAAACAAACCTGATGATATATTTCTGTAGGAAATGTTGTGTACTTGAGAATGAATGAGAATGAGAAGGTTTATTTGTAAAGGCCTTCCGGCGATACAAGTTATGTTGTCTACTTTAATTTTGTTGTTAATGTAATAATTCAACAAAAGAACACTTCCGGCGATACAAGTTATGTTGTGTACTTTAATTTTGTTGTTAATGGAATAATTCAACAAAAGAACACAATTGTGTTCTTATTCTTAAGAATAAGGTTCATGGTGTTTCCTGAAGTTTTCTCACCTCAACCTAAAATTTTAATTCAGCCCCCCCCCCCCCCCCACCCCACCCCCACAAAAAAAATAATAATAATAACATGAAGAACGGTTGAGATTAAAAGTCTACATTTTCCAATGGAAACCCCCTAAATTTACCACATCTGAATTAACATTAAATTTTTAACACAGAATGTGTTTTTACGGAGGTTATTAGTAGCTGTCAGCTTCCATCCGTCCACCGTGAGATCCTCCCCCGAACCCACCGACCATCGATCGGTCCATCCTTTTTAGCCCCACAGAGCCCCGCGGGTTTGTGCGATTGGACAGAAAACCTTTCAGGCACAATCTCCTGGTGCTGGAGAGGGATGGAAGTAAATCCTAGAAAAACCAGAAGCCTTAGTTTTGTGTGTGTGTGTGTTAATGTAAGTATGGTGCTTGTGGCTGAATAACTGATTTCTTTTAGGTAGGTACCTACCCATTCCACTAGCCCTCTATGGAATCACCGAAAAACACATTGTGTTCCATTTGTTTGATCCTTGATCATACTTAACAGAAATAATCCAGGGGTCTAGGGCTGTCCCCCAGTACAATGTTTTAAATTGACTGCTTCATTCCTATGAAACAACTTCTAACTGATCAACTGCTTTGGTTTGAAAAGCTCCTAGAGCTCAATTTAATGGGGTTCGTTATAACTTGCTTGATGAGCACTTAACTTCATTCGGGTTTACGAAGAAAGTTTCCACGTGCATCGTTTTTTACCTCCAATCTTAATTACCATCACAACACTGATAACCAAGGTAGGAGATGGCGGAAAAGAGCCGAAAATGAGAATAGTACATTTTTGGTTTACTATTTTTGGAATAATACCTACACCCATGTAATCGCGAAGGAGGTCGATGACTCGGATCGGCCTCATAATTTGACATTATCTGTTTCAAGAGGTCTAGATTCTGAAACCGAAATGCATTTCGGACATGTCCGTCCGCCGTCCGTTTTGGGCAGTGGGAATTTTTTTAAATCTGAAATTTTTACAAAATACTCGGTTGTGCCCGCAAGGTTTTCAGCCCGATCGCCCTAGCCTATGGGGCTAAAATGGGGCTACGGGAGGGGTTTTTGAAGGCTTTTGGCTATGGGATCGAGTTAGGTGTCGATTTCGAAGTATTTTTGGACGTAGAATCCATTTTTGGGGGTCCCGAAACGATCCGATTTCACTGTGGCGATCTATAGGGCTTCCATGGTGCTACAAATGGGATTTTTGAAGGATCCCAGGAAGTCAAATATTTTCTGAGTAAAAACATAGGTACCTAGGTACCTAGGTATTCTGAGAAAAAAATAATTTTTGCAAAAAAAAAATTTTTTTTTATTGACGCAGAACTTATTTTCGCACAAGTAACCTATATCAAAGAGTACATTAAACCCTTGTGTAAAATTTGCAGCGTTTTTTTTTTTTTTTTTGTTACATCGTCTCAAACTTTTTTTCAAGGTTTCGGAATCATTTCAAGTTTGTGCAAATGAAGGAGGAATGGCCTTTCCATCAGTGTATTCGAAAACAATGGAGACATTTTGAACTCCGATTGAAAGAAGTGTGTGAACCTCTGCGTCTATAATGACGATCGGGGTTCGAGGCGGTGTGACGTGTTAGACAATGAAATCGTCGGAAGTTATCATGCTCTCTAGTGCCGTGGTACCTACGCCAATTTATTACAGATGTATTTCTTACTGCCTGCCGCTCTCAAATCCATCAAATCGTTATTGAAACTCGACAATAACATCTACTTAACGGGAAACAGTATTGAAGACAAAAAAAGATATGGAAGAGAAAATATTGAGGAATAGGGACTGTTTTTATCACGCCAAATGCGGCAGAAAACGGAAACTCTGCCAGGATTGATTTTTAATGGCACAGCACCCCGTTTTGAAAAGAAACTAGCCAACTAATTTGTTGACACACATGATAGTAACCGACCAATTTTAATAGAAAGGAGAAGAATGTGATATAAGTTATAAGAAATTTTTGCTCAGTGTTTTGTTCAGCTGTGATTTCAAGAGTCCTAGACAAGACTGAGGCTTCATGGAATTCAGGTCGAATGGGAACTTCTCCTATTCATCTTCCTGGGGTTGAAATTTACTTTTCCAGTACAAAAAGCACTTTAAATCAGCTCCGGGAGTAGGTAGCTCCTTAAATAATTTTACTACGCTGGCTTCACCTGCACTCTCTCTCTCATGCTGCGATCAAATTTCACACGTCTCCAGGACAGTGTACCCTGGCAGGTAACACCTTCTTTCTTCTTTTTACTTACTCGTTGGCCATTCTACCTTGTTAGGGCGGTGACAAACAGCTTTCCACTTGGACCGGTCAGTGGCTGTTGTAGGTACGGGTGTCCAGGTCCCCACGGCTCCTTGATGTTATCAAGTTATCAAGCCATGGCCTTCTGCAGATGGTTCTGCGTCCCTCTGGTTTTGCTTCGTAAGCCTGCTTAGGGTAACGCTTGTCTTCCATTCAGCTTGTGTCCGCTTGTGGACGCTTGTGTCCGAACCATCGTAGCTACGGTAGCTGAGCCCTTGGGACTCAGACCATTAGTGTGGGTTTATTTTGACACAGGTACGAATGGTTCGGTTCCGTATTCGGTCCCTTCTGGGGTTTCCTTTCTTAGGTACCTCATCTCCTGAGCCTGAAGGCGGCTTTCATGTTTCTTGGTTATGATTCAGGAGTCCTGAATCATAACCAACAAACATGAAATCTATGACAGAGTCTGGAAGCTGGACGACTGATTCATGCTATTAAAGTAGAGTTTTTGAGAAAGTGCGAAGTGTCGGAAAGTGTCTGAATCAGGACTCACAGCAGTAAGTAGAATTCTTTCTCAAAAACTTGGCATTAATAGCATGAATCAGTCGTCCAGCTTCCAGACTCTGTCATAGATTTCATGGTTGATCCGCAGATATCCGAAGGCGCCCGTCCATCTGTTCGAGGGGTTCACCATTCAGTGCAATGCTGTGGGTACCTAATATCTCCTCCTTTTGTGACAACAATGTTTTTGGTCTTCTTGTCTTTGTGACAACATTGTTATTGGTCTTTGTGACAAAATTATTATTGATCTTCTTGTTACTGATCTTCATTTGAGCGGCCTTAAGCAAAAGGGAACCAATCCAAAAAATCATCAAAAATCGAGTTAGGGCTATTTACGGATAGAACTAGGTCTTATTTTCGTTCAGCAAAAAATAATTAGGTCTAGTCGAAAAAAGTTTCAGGTTAGAAAAAGCTCCTTCAGGTTAAAAAGGGATCCTTCAAAAATCCCATTTGTAGCCCCATAAAAGCCCTATAGATCGCAACAGTGAAATCGAATCGTTCCGGGACCCCAAAAAATGGATTCTACGTCCAAAAATACTTCGAAAACGACACCTAACTCGATCCCATAGCCAAAAGCCTCATAGCGCCCCACGGGTTGGGGCGATCGGGCTGAAAACCTTGCGGGCACAACTAGATGGTAAACCGAGTAGGTACTTTGTCAATATTTCAGAATTTAAAAAATTCCTACTGCCCAAAACGGCCTGGTTTTGGAATCTAGACCTCTTGAAACGGATAATGTCAAATTTTGAGGTCGATCGGAGTCGTCGCCTTCCGTCGCTAAAACATAGGTGTATTATTCCAAGAATAATAAACCAAAATGAGTTTAAAAGCACTCATTTGAAAACCGAATTGTAAATGGAAAAACTCTCTCACTACGTTTGACGTGATATGGAACATAAACTATTCACTGCGATCGATTTATTCATTTTTATTTTTTCTGTAAAAAGCCCTTATCCGCCACTGCAATCCATATCGAACGGTAGTCTGACTGTGGCAGAACATATACATAGTTGATACGGCCGTTTATGGAGGAATTCAATCACCTTTTCGAAAAAATCAAAAAGGGGATTATCGCCTGTTAACGTATTATCAATTCTTCACGCACCTTCCTGAGAACCTGAGACAAAGGCCAGTTCGCCGTCCCGAAAATGGAGATCGCCTGTATTATGTGATCCCAAGGACGAATCAAAGTGTTAGGTAGGTACCCAGTTCTTTCTTACTCGGTAGGTAACTACGAATAAATGGGGATTTCTTCAGGGATTGTGAAATATAAAGTACGTAAAAAAAATCTCCATCTCCGGAAATAACGGAGCGGAAGTTATACCGATTTTGTTTTATTTCCTATTATCTCAAACAATGTAATAATATTATATTGTTTGAGATATTAGGAAATTACACATATTATGTGTTATTATTTTTTTAAAGCGTTTAGGTGTTTTATTCTTTTTAAAAGATCTAAAATGCTTAAATTTCACATCAGCCTCAAAATTTGTCCTTATAGGTAGGTACGTCTCATTATGACACATTGTGTAGATTCCACTAATGGGTAAAATAGTAAAATGAGTTTTACGACAAGATTTTTGACCTTTTGGGTCTGACATGAGGGGGCGCTAATTTATTGATGAATCAGCAGCTGCACTTTTATTTCCAAAATTTCCATGGTCTTCAACGGGATTCGAACCCGTGGCCTCAACAGAATGCAGTGCGAAGAGGCTAACGCCCAGAGCCACACAGCTAATCCAGTCGCCACTAATTCCTAGATTCTACTAATGAAATGTCCTGTTGAGATGGGTATCGATTACAAAAGTAGTGATATTTTTACATGGAACATGTTTTTACTGGGAGCCCCAGTCTGGGACCTAACTACCAAAAGGCGGCCCCCAAATTTTTCACGAGAATTGAGGAAAAACAGCTGACGGCCATCATAACATGATACCATAAGAAATACCATAATATGGGTTTTTTTAATATTATTAAAACATATTATGTTTGTGTATGGTCTTTAAGATGGGAAATGACGCTTGGCGTTTGTTTCGAATTTTAATGAAATGACATTTGTGAATGAAAAAACACATTGTGTTCCACGTTCCTCCAGTGTTAGCCGCCAGCATACCTTGACGTCAAGGTGCCAGCGTCTGAGGGCGTCCCCCAGCAGTCATACTACAAAATAATTTTGTATGTAGTACCTACCTATTTTGTTGAACACTCATCACAAGCGGGCAATACACGAACAGGCGGCAACGCTTTTGGTTAATTATTATTCGAATAATACTCCTATGTGTTTGTGTCGGACGTCGAAAATTTTGATCGGCCTCAAAATTTTTCATTATACGTTTCAAGATGTCTAGATTCCAGAAAGGGCCGTAGGAATTTTTTTCAAAAATCTGAAATTTTGACAAAATATTCGGTTTACCATGTAGTTGTGCCCGCAAGGTTTTCAGCCCGATGGACCAAACCTGTGGGGCTAAAAAGGGGCAATGGATGGGGTTTTCGGTGGTTTTGGGCATCAGTGGGGTGATGGTTATCGAAATATTTTTGGACGTAGGGAGTCTATAAATATAAATGGAGTATTTATTGGGGTCCCAGAACCATCCAATTGCACTGAGAGGAACTTTGGGGCTTCCATAGGGCATTTGAAGGATGCCATGAAGTCGAATGTGTGTCGTTTTCCGAGTAAATTTATGGCTATATCGGGTTCAACTATTTGCCGTGTTGGGCACTAGAAATTTGTTGAATTCTGAAATTTTTACTAGGTAGGTATCTTCGCTTCTCTATCTAGTTCTGTATGCTAGGGTTCCAGCCCCATGGCTGTCACCGGTGGGGCTATAGGAGGATTTTTTTAGGATTTTGGCCCATGAGTGGAGTGAGGTGTCGTTTTCGAAGTACGTTTGGAAGTAGAATCCGTTTTTAGCAGTCCCAGAACCATCCGACCACACCGTAGGGTTTAACAGGGCTGCAAATGGCGCTTCGAAGGACACCACAACGCATGGTGAAGTGTCCGTCAGCCCTCCAGGCCGTTGTGGGCAGTAAGATTTTTATTGATTTTTTAATCTGAAATATTGACAAAATACTCGGTTCGCCATCTAGTTGTGCTCGCAAGGTTTTAAGTCCGATTGCACCAACCCGCGGGGCTCACCGGTATTGTACTGACGATGGTCTAATCAACCGAAATCTACAAGTTGTTATTTTATTTTATCGTGCACGATGGAAATAGACTACTTCCATGGAAAGAGACTACTTCGTCTGAAATCGTCTTTTTAATAAGATGGATTCCCACTATCTCATCTCAGGCCTAAGTGCGGGAAGTGGGGGGCCGTTCAGGAACCCACTTCCATACCCTCTCTGGTATCAATCTAAAAATCTAAAAAATCTCGCTTCATCCAACGTAGGTAGCCCATTAGTATCGCCTAATTTATTAGCTTCATCGATCCTGAAATGGCTTCACTCCACAAGTTGAGTCATCAATTTCACGTGAACTGAAATCAGCTGAGTCGGTGGAGTTCATAAAAATCAGAGATGACGTCACTGAACGTACCGATGGGGCTTAGTGATTATGTACGACCTTGTTCATGAAGTGTAACATTTTATCGTTGTTTTTTTTTTTTTTTTTTTTTTTTTTTATCTCAAACGCTAAAGCGTAATTTTTATTATCTGGCCGCGTCGACTGTGTGGGAACTCGCGAAATTAATTTGAACAAACTGTTTAGAAATACTCGAAAATAATCTCCTGTCACCTCGAACCGGATCGGCGCTTCCGATTCCGGCGATCTTGAAGTGGTTACGTTTGACATGAAACAACGTAGGACGAGTGCGCCAATTCGTGTGAAAAAAAGTGCTATCTCATTCCAAACAAGGGTTATGTGACCCGCATTGGTGAAGTAACTTGGTTGACATTGTTTGGAATACCTCAACGGAAATCGTATCTGAATCCAGTAAGATTGTTGAAAGGAAGAAACATTTTAAGTGCATTTATGTGCGTAATATGAGTCGGTTTTTTCTGTGTCAACGTAGTGATGTGTACTTTCCCACACCCTGACGTCACCAACTGCCAATTTTCCAGCTGACCAACCAGCGTCTTTAATCCTACCCCTAGCGAATAAAAACACCACCGATTCCCGCTGTTTCACCTTCGACTGGAAATCTTTGAATTCATCTGAACGTTATGATGAATTCGGTGTAAGGGTCATTCTAAAAGTATATAAAACGCATGTCATGTGTGACGTACCCGGTTAGTATATATATATATATTATTTTTTTCACAAACGTGTGTTTTCGTTAGATCAACTGATAAACATTTCTGTAAACGTAAAGCATCAAAATTGAGGCAAAAACGCTGCACATTTTACACAAGGGTTTATCATTCTTTGATATAAATTATTCAAAAATTAATTCTATTTCAATAAAAAAATGTTTAATTCAATTATTAAATAATTTTACAAAAAGTTTCTTTTTCTTGGAAAGTTTGTGGACGGATATAGGACTCCAAAAAATCTATAATGCGTTCAAAATAACACCATATTCGACTCCCTGTTATCCTTCAATGTGGCCCAAGAAACAAATAATCCTGATTGATCGTGAAAAAAGGGCAAACTGCCTATCGCAAATTTGCCACTGTGCATATCCCACAATGTTAGCCAATAATTTCAATCCGGTCAAATTATGATTATTGTACTTACTGAAAGAACAATATAAAGCTCAACTTATGTGTTTGCAACGGGGTTAAAAAAATTTAATCGGGCTCAAAATTTCCCGATTTAAAAATCTGAAATTTTGACAAGTTCTCCATTTAGTTGGGCCCACAAGGTTTTGACATGTGGGGGCTTGGAGGGTGTTATTGAAGGATTTGGCGTAGGGGTCCAGTGGGGTGCCATTCTCGAGGGCAGACAAATCCTACAACACCGAAGATTTGTGGGGCTACAATACTATTGGCTTTTGAACGACATCGGCCAGGAGGACGAATTCGGTGTCGTTTTCAAAGTAATTGTGAACTTAGAATCCATTTTTGGGGGCCTGCTCACTGTTCTTACACCATACAGGGATACAGTTTTTGATAATTTCCAATTCTTTTTTATAGTTCTTCAATTACTGAATCAAATTTATGCACAGTTATAATACGAAATTGTAATAAACCGATGGGTAACATTTTAGGCATTTTTTTATTTTTGCGCAGGGCATATTCGAAACCGTCGCGATTACATAGGTGTATTATTCCAAGAATAATAAAACAAAAGAAGAGTAATGTCTCGAATTTGACAGGTCAGCTCTCGATATAACGTCAATGAACAAGACGCAGTAAACCCTGATTAAACGATAAAATTTATGCATTTCGGTGCACTATAAACGACAATAATGGGCGAGTAAAAAAAAAACTACAACCGTAACAAGGTTATATATAACCTTTATAAAGAATATAAATATCAAACGGGAAACATGTACATTTTTGATAACTGAGATGGCGTCCTCGTGTCTCCAAAATG
The DNA here is from genome assembly GCA_955831195.1 of Pilophorus perplexus. Lineage (NCBI taxonomy): Eukaryota > Metazoa > Arthropoda > Insecta > Hemiptera > Miridae > Pilophorus > Pilophorus perplexus. The sequence continues at coordinate 29,650,435 of OY037007.1, forward strand.
ATGACAATTTCAATTTAGCCAGGAGCCATAAATTAAGCCATATCTTCAGCAGAAGAGTTTTTGAATTTTGGTAGTTGGAAACAATTTACGGAGATGTTGTTCAAGTAAATGCAACGTTCTCCGTTATAACAGGTTCGTTGACTTTTTTTATTTAATTTATTTTTATTGTGAATTTTGTAAAAAAAACTAGTTGACATGGGGAGGTTTTTAGCCCGATCGTACTGTGAAGCTCTGTGGGGACTTTCGCAAGGGTTTTTGACGGGTTTTAGCCGTAGATTCCATTTATGAGCGTTCCAAACGTGTCAACAAGTAGTCTAGTAGTGTCTACAAGATATAATCAACGAGAGTGCGAGTTTGTTCAGTTTTTGTTTACCTGAATCAACGAGGCAGAGAAGATCGAGTCGTCTGTTAAGGGGTAGGCCATACGATTGTACAAAAAGCAGGGAGGGTTGCGAGCGGGGAAAAACAACGCGGGAGACCGGTTACGCGATCGTAAGGGGAATCTGTGAACCGCACACACGGCGAGCGTACACACGACTGGACGGCCGAAGTCTGCGGGGAAGCTTCGCGTTTCGTTGTCAGGTAATCGCTAATCCCCCTTCCACCCCTGCATCAAGAATATCCGCGAACACTCCTCCCCTCCCCCATAATGGCCATCCACAGATCGTGCAAGTGCTTATCCATATCTATGGATGTTTCCCATAATGCAACAGCTACCCTGGCTGCCACTGGCTTACAACAACCATTCAGTTAGTCAACACACACAGACATAGGACTCGACTTCGAGTGTCGTTGACATAGTCTTATCTGCAGATTTCTAATTGCATTAACTAGAGCATAACTAAGTGGAGTGGGGTAATTGCGTATGCTTTTTTCAATAGTTCAACTTTCGGCTTGATTTTCAGCCGTCATATTACAGATAATTCCAATCTATTTATTTCAAAACGTAGCATAATGCTGAATTAAAATATCACCAAACATTTTCATTTACCGCAGTTCATCATTTTGAAATGACGATTTTTAAAAAAGTCCTCGGTAGTACACATTTCCCAGGAATTTTATAAATTGCATCTATTTCTCAGAGTAGCCTACTCGTATTCAAGCATCGCGGGGCACAGATGTGTGCCCACACACAAACACTGGCTAGCAAGCACCAAGTGAAACACTGACTGCCACTGACAAATAACAGCTCCTTCTCAACAGGTGCTCCAAATTCCGCCGGTCGGCGGCGGCGGCTCGCGATTTCGTCATTTCGCCGGCCGTGCTATGGAAGAGAAATTTTAGTCCAGTCACCGGGTGTCTCAGAAGGGATATTCGATGCAACGCGTGGTGCATAATTTTTCTCAAAGGTTTTGTACGGTTTTTGGGGTGGTGAACACGAATTCATAGCTTCCCAACAAAATTTCTGGGACGCTCACTGTCAAAATCGCAAAAAAACTCGAAATTTCGGCACTTTTATTTTGGTTTTTTACGGATAACTTTGAAAGGGTGCGTTATCAGTGAAACTTTTCTATAATATAGAAAAGTTTCACTGATAACGCACTATATTACAGTAAACTAGCTGCTCCGGCTCGCTTCGCTCGCCTACCTACGCACCCATCCTGGGGCCCCCAGTGGGTGAGTTGGAACCCCAGACGTTGGACCCCCCCCCCCCCCCCCCGAAGATAAATAAAATCCCCCCATATATTACATAGCTGTCCTGACCCAAGGCCTCGCTTCGCTCGGCCGACCTTTTGTCGTGGCTCAAGGCCTCGCTTCGCTCGGCCGACCATTTTGTCCTGCCCGGGGTGACTCGCTTCGCTCGGCCGACCATTTTATCCTGACCCAAGGCCTCGCTTCGCTCGGCCGACCACTCCTGACGGGTGTTTCGGACGTAGAATCCGAATCCGCGATAAAAAAAAAAAAAAAAAAAAAAAAAAAAAAAATAGGGGTTATAGGCGATCAAAATACGGGTTGCGCGCGTCGCGCGGGGTTTTAATATAGCCTATATTGTGGCGGCAAGCCCACCGGATCTTTACAATAAATCCCGTACAAATCCGTTCAGCCGTTTAGGCACCTATAAGGCACGACAGTCAGACACACACACACACACACACACATACCCACCCTCACACACACACACACAGAGACAGAAACCCGATTTTATTGAAGTATAGAATAGATAGATTAAAGAGCACAAAATTGTTCATCGTATGAGCTACCTTAAAGTTACCCAGCCGTAAGGGCGCGACGGCCCGTCAAACAATGTCGATGTTTTCCAACTTTTCGAAAAATCAAGATAACTTCAAGTTTGAATGTTTGCTGCTCAAAAATGGTAATTTTGAGCACGTAAAAACTCAATAAGAGGAAGTTATTAAGGGCGCCTGGGGAGTGGGTCCCGATTTGAAAGTCGGGAAGTGGGTCCGTTGCGAGTGGGTCCGACCTAAGTGAGACGAGAAACAGTAGGTAGCGCCCACTAATGGAGTAGAGCCACTCAGGTTTCGGAAGATAGGTCTCGTGAACGAGTACAAGGACAATTCCACGATTCCACGATAGGAAAATGGTTGAAGTGGTATTTCAGCCTTCCCTTCCTAAATCCTCACCAGGTTGGTGACGTCTACTCGGAGTGGCTTCTGGACATGCCTCATGAAAACAAGACAGTCGAATATGCACAGTATTTACATGACAACTATGTCCGTGGCGACAATCAGGTAAACAAAAAATTAGGTATTATTATTATTTTAGCATGGAAATGCCTTGAGCTAACTGGCAAAAAGTGTTACGTTTTATTGGAACGAAATTTGGGAGATGGCGATGTGTCACGAAATTTTGCTTGGCAACGTGGCACAAAGCCATGCAACAGGCAAAGCATGTTCCATGTTTCTTGAATTAGCCAAAGGCTCTAAACAAAGTTTTTTTTTTTTACAATAGGTATAAAAGAACTTTTTTCGGGATGCCCGGGACCCACTTCACGAAAACTCCAAAGCAAAGGGGACCCACTTCCCGAACTCCTTGCTTTCCGGCGGGACCCACTCACCAGATTTTTCGAGGTGCGGGACCTAGTCCCCGGGCGCCCAGTAATATAGAACCTTACACAAAAAAGGTCGACCTGGAGCATTAATATATAATAATTGAGGTAGTTGTACGTTGTAAGGACCTCTGCTGGGAGTAAGAATTCAGATTTTATGAAAAACGTGTGGAAACGGCGTGGTAGCCAAAAAAAAAAAAAAACCGAGACACTGTCGATTGTTTTGCTTCTTTTTTTTTGCGGGGGGTTTTGTTAATAGCTCAATAATTATGTGGTTTTTCGAAGAGACCAGCAATAGACTTTTTTAAACTAGATTTTTGCTACACTTTGAGCTCAAACCGAGCTCTGTCTGATTTTTTGTTTCCGAGATACAGCCCCTCAAAAATGCCTGGTTTTGGATTCTCCAGCGCTCAGTAAGCGGAAAACCACGTTTTTAAGAACTTTTTCGGCTATAGCTCGGAAATATTAATCCAATTCCGATTTTTTTTTCTCGTGAAAGCTGATTGAATCCTCCATCGCAGCTATTCCATGTGAAATACAAAGCACTTATAACGCACCCTTTCAAAGTTATCCGTAAAAAAATATATATATATGTGATATATATATAAAGTGCCGGAATGTCGAGGTTTTTGCGATTTTGACGGTGAGCATCCAGAAATTTGGTTGGGAAGCTTCGGATTCGTGTTCAGCACCCCCAAAAACATATAAAACCGCTGAGAAAAATTCTACACCACGCTTTGCATCGAAAAATCACCTGGTGACTGGACGATTTCTCCAAGAGGCCCGGCCGCGGCTGCCAGAGACCGCGTAGCTTGGCTCCAGCTCCAGTTATGGCCCTTTTATTGGTGGAGGAGGACGGAGAAGGAATTAGGTATTGTTATTTCCAGCACAATCAGAAGAAGGATTATTCAGATTCTCTTAGACTGCCACATGAGAAATGATGAGCCGTGAGGATCTATGGGGCTTTTGAAGGACTCCAGGAAGTCGAGTAGGTTGTAGTTTCTTAGATATTTTGGACGCATCATCCATACTTTTTCAGGGTCTCATCCTCCGAAGGGACTGCAAATAGGGCGTTTACTATTTTCCGGCGAGGGTCTTTGCTATTCGTTTCAGGCAGACCTGGAATTCTAGATGGAAGGCACCGTCGGCTGAGCCTAAAAGGGGGGGGGGGGTCTTCTGCTGCCCGGACGTACTTCAGGCGTTAAGCCTTGGCTGCTGATTCTGCCGTTCTTGGCTACTCCTGGGAGAGATAGGAGTCGGCGCACAGTGGTCCATGGAATTCTATAGAATTCTGCAGAATTCTAATCTAGCTGACCTCTACGGCGCTTATTGTACCTAATAAATGTGTTAATGAATACTACATATTGTATGTTGCCTATAGGGTTTTAAAAGTAGGAAACGGTGGTCTTGTCAGATTTGAGATAAACTTAACCACAAAGCAGGTTTTATACAAGGGAGAACAGTTATAAGGAGCAATGAAGCATCAAATTTATTTTTTCTTCTCATCACCATTGAATAATGTTCCACATTATGAAAAACCACATAAATATCATCACAATCATAAAAATATTAAAAATCCCAGTCATACCTAATATAATATCACACTCTCAAACTAGTAGTAAAACCTGAAATCGGCCATTTCTCCCAGATCTGTGAACAACAGCTATCCAATTTTTATACATACTTCTTTTGGAAGACCGGGTAATTTTGACTAACGATTTTCCTGTACGGTTGACTCAAACTCAACCGGGTTGAGAAGTTTTCTCTACATTTGCACTTTTTCGGGTTAAATGCTTTTGTAGGTCTAAAATTACTACCTACATTAGGGAAATCATTCACTAAAATTAAAATTTCCCAGCTTTCTCAGTTTGGATTTCTTTTTTGCATTTTATAAGCAATCATTTAATAATACTGAGTAGAGAGATCTCGCCAAGAGAACCCAAACAAAAACGAAAACAAAAACGAAAACAAAAACAAAAAACAAGAAACAACAACAACGAAACGGCAACCAACAGAAAAAGCCTGGAACAGGGAGCCTGGAGATCCCTCGGTGTTGTTGGAGATGCTCTTGTGCCCATCCGGGCGCCGGTGTTCTGGGAGTTCTTGGTGTTCTTGGTGCCGCCACCGTTATTCGCCGCCGCTCACCTGGACCACACCCGCCCCATCTTCTGTGCCGAGCGTTCGAATCCGCCGGCGCGTGTTCCGGATCCGGAGGCCCACAGCCCTGATGAGAGCTAACTGGGTCTTCACCCTGACCCACCCGGAAACCATGGAATACGGCTTATCCCATTTCTCGGCGAGCGCATGGGCCAGGCGCTTCAGGTAGCAGTCGAACTCTACGTGCATGGCACCATCGCAAGACACAACCAGTGGAGTGAAGGAGCCCCTCAGGTCTTCCGCAGCCGCGTCATACTTGGAGTGCTTGGCTCTTGCTGCGTTGTTGGCTGTAACAACAACATCTCTCTGGCACAATAATTGTGATCGGTAACAGTTACTGTCCTTGACCCACGTAAATTTACGTTAATTAATTGATGTTATGACCAACTTTTACCTAATGGTTTGGATTTCTTTTGCTCTGAGGGCTTCGAAGATCTCCTCGAACAAAACGACATTTCGAGTTTTTGAGAATAATAAACATAATAATATGTTCATTTATTTAATTAATAATTAATATTTAGAGCAGTTATTGCTCTAAGAATAGGTAAAAGTTGGTCATAACATCAATTAATTAACGTAAATTTACGTGGGTCAAGCACAGTAACTGTTACCGATCACAATTATTGTGCCAGAGAGATGTTGTTGTTCCCTTGGCTTATGGCTTTAGAAGGCTTATGGCTTTAGAAAGACTGCATTAGGTACCTACATGAATTGTTATGAATTTTGGTTCTTTTTTTATACTGCCTCCCGGATGAGTTAAACAAATAATTTTGGCTATGAATATTCCACTTACCAGCGCTAGATGAGCTGATGATCCTCGGATGAGACGAGCGTAAATGTGATTCCCAGAGAAACAACTTTGAAGCGGTAGAGCGACAGGAAGGGAATGAAATGAAGTTCAAGTGGGTACCTACCTCCATAGTCCTTAGTACCTACTTGAACGTAGCTGTCTAATCCGGAGCCCGTTTTAGACACCTATTACCAATAACTGCCAATGAAATATTCGACCGAATTTTTCCTAGGTTTTGGTCAGCTAGACTTCTGATCTGGACCACTGTGCGGTGTTTGCATTAAATGCAAACTTTGTTTAAATTTTATAATGAGGCTGTCTAAGACGCCGGTCTCCCACAGCTGAAAATCTTCAAGCCTCGCGGGTTTGTGCGATCGGACTGAAAACTTTGCAGGTGCAATAATTATTGTTAAAAAGCGTTAACGCTCCTGGTGCTGGAGAGGGAAGGAAGTAAATCTTTCCCTCTACAGCAGTCCCCCGCTCAAGTAAAGTATCAGTTTAGTAGTACCTACAAGAAGCTTTAGTAAGTGTGTTAATGTAAATATGGCTGGATGACTGATTACTTTAAGGTATCACCGAAAAACACATTAGGCGGCCATACTCCTGCCGGTTTTTTCGACGCTCCACAGTTTTTTCGTGGAATCCCGCCTGGTTGGAGTGTCGGGTTTCCACGAAAAAACCGTGGCGCTTCGAAGAAACCCGGCAGGTGTATGGCCCGCTAATCTGTGTTTCGCTGGTTAGATCACAGAGTAAGGTAGTAAAGGGCTTGATCCTCGATCATGACATTGATAATCCGAGGGTCTGGGGGTGTCCCCCAACAACGACAACGTTTATAGTTAACCATACAAGCGGAAACACACCCTCAGGCGGCAACTTCTTTTTTTTTTGTTACCGTTTCCGGTATTTGCCAGATTAGGTTTAGGAAACCAAGAGCCTTCTTCACAATTTTTAAGACACATGGCAGCTCTAGTAAGCAAAACCATGGGAACCAGTCTCTTTTGAGGATTCCAACCGGCACTGTATCCAAACGTCTCCAGTGGAACTGCCCTAAAGCCTCACCCACTCCACTGGTCACTCAGATGTTTCCGGCTGACAAACTGGGAAACCCTTCTTGGTTTCCAATGTCATTCCCAAACCAAAGGTCTCTCAAATGTGTAATGAATGCACTCACTGACGAGCCAAGTCAATGAAAACACATTCGTTACATTCGTTCGTATACGAACCACCTTATAAGGTGGTGTCGTTTCGTTCCCAGTTGAGGTATAGATCGGCCTACCAGCTGTATTCCATCCATAAGGTACTATACCACCTCGTTCTAATAACGGATGGCAGAAGTAGGCCGATGTTACCAGAAGTGATTCTTATAAAAGCCAGCACAATGCGGCGGGACGACGCAATTGTTCGACAGACTACCGTAGGGGTTGGTGGTGAGGGAAGGGGAACGAGGGTGATAATACGGTTGGAGAATTGGAGGGGAGTAAACACATGGGCCACAATCACATACGTCCTGTTTCATATGGTGATATCCGGTGAGGCTGGTCGCTTATAGGAAGGTCGGCCCTACGAAATTAATATTTGCTAGCAACCAATTCAGCCCCTTTGAACAATATTTATGTTCAGGAAAAACAATATTTATGTTCAGGGCATCAGTGGAGAGCTTCATTCCCGTTTATAAGATATACTTACCTACCATAGAAGACGACCAAACACTTTTTTGTGCAGGCACTGAAGTCAGAAAATACTGCAAATTTTACGCAAGGGTTTATTATTCTTCGATATAAAATGTGTAAAAAGTAATTCTACATAATATGTATATATGTAATTCTATATAATAATGTTTATATATTATATAAACAGAAACGTTTATTTAAATTCCTGCGATAAAGAAAGAAAGATGAAGAAACACGGGACTACTCATCACCATGTCAACATTACCACCTGTGGCCAAAAAACAATTGTCGATGAGATGAACCCGAAAACCGCTGCAAATTTTACACAAGGGTTTATTATTCTTTGATATACGTTACTTGTGCAAAAATTTAATACCGTGCCTGTAAAAACATTTTGGGGAAACTTTTTTTTTTTTTAAATTTTGTTTTCTTCAAAGATTCTTTGATTCTTTCTCCTGGGATCACCTACCTAAGTTAGTTGTGCAAAAATTAATTCTGTCAATAACAAATAGGTCCTAGTCCAGTCAAAACCGACAATAAATTCGCAAAACGAGATGTATCTCTGCTTTTTTAATATGATGTTCGGACCCATTAGGGTAGTGTATACCCAATTTTGCAACTTCCCAAAAGCTGTGCTTCACGCGTAGCCCACGAAAAACCGCGATTTTTTTGGTCTTATTTCAGTTTTTGCTATATATATATCTGATATATATAGTTATATATATATATCTAATAAACTATGCATTGTCCGACGAAAACTACTATATGAGTTTTTAAATAACATTAAATGTGTGACAATTTAAGCCCAACCGGAGCTGTGTAGGTCAATAATTATTAGTTCCAGAGTTAGGTGTGGCACTTTGAAAATAGGCCATTTTTCCAAAATGCAAACATTTTAGTTGAAGACAGCGGTACCGGTAGCACGTTTTTCAGAGCGTTTTCGGTTGTAGCTCAAGAACTATTGGTCCGATTCCAAATTTCTTTTTTTCTCGAGAAAGCTTAATAAATTCCCAATCGCAGCTATTCCATGTGAAATTTTTATTTGATCGTTGATAAGGGTGGGGCAGGCGCGGCAAAGAATTGGCAAATTTCGAACAAACCGTGTTTCTTTGCACATTTTTGCCTATAACGCGGGAACGGTTCGTCCGATCTTACTTTTCTTTTCTTTTTTTTTAGGTGAAAGCCGATTACATTTTATACAGGGGACGGCACATTGCATGTCTATTGAAACAATAAAAGTGCCATTCGTATTCGTCGGAAAGGGTGGAAACAAGATATTTGACCCACTACGACCACGTTTTTCAGAAGATTTTCTTCTCTCCCTCCAAGACTATTTCTCCGATCGCAATTTCCACGCTTTTTAAAATTTAATCAGCTTTCACCTAAAAATAATAAAAGTAAGATCGGACCAACCGTTCCCGCGTTATAGGCCAAAATGTGCAAAGAAACACGATTTGTTCGAAATTTGCCCCTTCTTTGCCGCGCCTGCCCCTCCCTTATCAACGCTCAAATCAAAATTTCACATGGAATAGCTGCATTGGGGAATTTATGTAGGTAGCTTTCACGAGAAAAAAAAAAAAGAAATTTGGAATCGGACCAATAGTTCTTGAGCTACAACCGAAAACGCTCTGAAAAACGTGCTTCCGCTGTCTTCAGGTCTTCAACTTTACATTTTAGAAAATGTTCACATTTTGGAAACATTTGCCTATTTTCAAAGTGCCATAACTCTAGAACTAATTGACCTACACAGCTCCGAAGCGGTAGTAGATTTTTTCGACAGAAATCGAGATACGCATGCGCTGGGCCAACCTGAGAAAAAATCCGTTTTCCTGCAGATTTCTCGTAGGATATCAGCGTTTGTTGTGTTGCCTGCCCTTTTCGGACATCGGTTTGTTGTCATCAGGCTTGTTTGTGGTGGCTACGTTGTATTTGTAGCTTTCTTTTACCTGAAAGTACGTTAGTTTACAGTTTTCCTACATTCTGATTTTACGAATCTTTATTGTAAAATCATTCTTAGAGATGCCGGCCCATTGTTGCTTCGGTATTTGTAAGAACGATAAACGTTACCCAAAAGAAGGGGTATCTTTCTATCCCTTTCCTAAACCATGTTATGAGTTCCGCAAGTCAGGATTTTCTCGGTCCTACGCTCTCAATCCTGCTCCCAATCCTTTGGCAAGCAGGATACGACCTAGAAGAGATTGAAAATACATTAGTCCCAAAGTAAGTAGAATTTGACACATGGGTTTATTATTCATCCGCTTAGAGCAGGGTCCCAGAATGAATGATCGGACGTCCCTGGGACCCTACGATTCGATTCTACGTCCAAAAGTACCTCGAAAATGATAACTCACTCGACCCTCATGTCAAAATCCTGCGATATAGACCCCCATGTCCAGCCATTTTAGCACCACAAAAACCCATGAGATGGAGAGATCGGATTGAAAACCTTGAGATAACGAGTGGGTCCCGCTAAGTATTTTCCCGAAGTTTCAGATTTCTTTGACAACTTCTCATTGCCAGAACTGGGGTAGACGGCCAAAATTGGGCCATGATTAATGATTGATCGGAAAGTTTTGGTACCCCCATCAAATGATTCTACGTCCAGAATACTTCGAAAACCATACCTCACTCGAAACTCTAGCCCCATAAAAACCCATGTGATGGAGGGATTGGGCTGAAAACCGTGCGGGTACAACTAAGACCGCAACCGAGTAGTCTGTCAGACAGTTTACTACCAAGGTATACCGCCAAAAGCGGCGGGGACAAACACTTGGTGGATGGTGTACAGTGGATGGATATATCATTTTCGGAATCAACACACATTGAACCACAAAAGAGAAACTGTTCGGACCGACGTGTACCTATTATTCGGAATGAATAATAAACCGAAAGTGAACAAGGAATTTCAATCTGAATTTTCTTCCAACTACCCTGCTGACGAATATCACCCTTAACCATTAAGTACCAACAAATCATGCATATTGATAAACAGAATATTATCTGGCTTACCTTTTCCAGCATCTTCGGCGACAGGCACACGCATCGCCTGAATTTTCTTTGCCAAGGCGACGAGCTCCTTTTTTGTGCACTGCGACGTCAGGTAACCTCGACTTCTCACAAATGTACTGAGGTTTTTTACCGAACATTTTTCCGGGGGGAAGGGCAAAATCGCCCCCGGAACATCCCCGTCATCTATTTTTATTTTCTTGAATGGCTGTTGAGCCATAGCTCTGAATGAATAATTTTACCGGACGCAACTATTACAGAGATATCACACTAAATGTCCTAATTTTTATCACAGCCCTTATCATCTCGTTCTTCCTCGAGTTGTTGGGTTTCCTACTTTTGATGGCCTCGCTACTATGTCCGCCATCGACATGCGCATAACGGGTCGGTAAAATCTACTATTGTCACACATTTAATGCTATTTAAAAACTCATATAGTAGTTTTCGTCGGACAATGCACAGTTTATTAGATATCGAGCAAAAACTGAAATAAGACCGAAAAAATCGCGGTTTTTCGTGTGCTACGCGTGAAGCACAGCTTTTGGGGAGTTGCAAAATTGGGTAAACACTACCCTAATGGGTCCAAACAACATACTAAAATACACTGCCAAGGAGATGGCACAGCAGCTTCCTCGTTACAATCAAAGTGACACCATTATAAAATAAAAATTTTTTGGCTCCCGAAAGTGAACACAAGGCTTCCGCTGCTATACCCACACAATTCCTGAGAATTTGATTGAAATCCGATCAAAATTGTGAAAGTTATTCCTGTTTCAAGAATTTCACGTTAGCGCATGCGCAGAGCGTACCGCTGATTCAATTGTGATGAAATTCGTATGGGACCTCAAGGAGCCTTATCCGCATAATCCCGCAAAATTTGAGCTAAATTCATTCAAAATTGTGGAAATTATGGCTGTAACAAGGAAATGCGGACAGAACGACAGACACGGAAACAAATTTGTTCAGTAGGCAATGAAACGCAAAATGAGAGTGGAAATTTTGAATTCGGACAACAAAAATTTTTTGGCTCCCAAAAGTGAACACAAGGCTTCCGCTGCTTCGCAGTCTCGGAAGCAATAAGGTGCTAATCAACGAAAAATGCTCATCCACAGTTATTTTAAACCTAAATGAGCAATCTGACTTCGAGAAAAATTAATTTCACGATATTATTACGATATTATTATTTACTCAGGGACCAATTATTGGTCCCTGAGTAAATCTCTTAAAGGCTATTTTAACTGGTTCATGAAATCCAAATTCAAAAACTGATTTCGCCACTCGTTTGTATTCTCTATTTTTATAATTAAAAATACACTGCCAAGGCAATGGCACATGAGCTTCCTCGTGCCAAGTTCAAAATGAACGTAACAACTGTAACAAGAAAATTACGTTCGCGCATGCGCAGGGAGTACCACTGATTCAATCGTGATGAAACTGATAGGGAACCATCTAGGGCTATACCCACACAATTCCTGAAAATTTGATTGAAATCCGATCAAAATTGTCGGAATAATGGCTGTGGCAAGGAAATTACGTTCACGCATGCGCTGAGCGTACCACTGATTCAATCGTGATGAAACTGATAGGGGACCATCTAGAGCTATACGCACACAATTCCTGAAAATTTGATTGAAATCCGATCAAAATTGAGAAAGTTATGCCTGTTTCAAGAATTTCACGTTAGCGCATGCGCAGAGCGTACCGCTGAATCAATTGTGATGAAATTCGTATGGGACCTCAAGGAGCCTGGTCCGCATAATCCCTCAAAATTTGAGCTAAATTCATTCAAAATTGTGGAAATTATGGCTGTAACAAGGAAATGCGGACAGACCGACAGACCGACAAACCGACAGACCCACAGACCGACAGACACGGAACCAAATTTGTTCAGTAGGCTATGAAACGCAAAATGCGAGTGGAAATTTTAAATTCGGACAACAAAAATTTTTATTCTCCCGAAAGTGAACACAAGGCTTCCGCTGCTTCGCAGACTCGGAAGCAAAATCAAAGATAGGTACATCTCGTTTTGCGAATTTAGCGATTTTTAGTGTCGATTTTGACTGGACTAAAAATTATGAAGAGAGAAAGAAAGTGGGACCCCGAAAAATGGATTATGCGTTCAAAATTAAGAGCTAGGTAAGTAGTACTCGGAAAATATTTGACCTCCCGGGATCCTTCAAAAATCCCATTTGTAGCCCCACGAGAGCCTAATAGATCCCCACGTTGAAATCGAATCGTTCTAGGACCCCCAAAAGTGGATTTTACGTCCAAAAATACTTCGAAAAGGACACCTAACTCGACCCCATAGCCAAAAACCGAAAAACAAAAAATGCTTCCGTTGCCCGACAGAGTCCCACGGGTTTGGGCGATCGGTTTGAAAACCTTGCGGGCACAACTAGATGATAAACCGAGTATTTTCAAGTTTTATGTTTTAAAAAAAATTCCTACTGCCCAATACGGTCCAGACAGAGGACGGACATTTCGTTTTTGGAATCTAGACCAGGTCTAGATTCAAGAGGTCCTCTTGAAATGTAGGTACCTACCTATAGATTCAAGAGGTCTATAACTAACTAACTATAACTAACTAAATCACTATAATTGTCAAATTTTGAGGCCGATCTGAATTTTCGACCTCTATCGCGATTACATAGGTGTATTATTCCAAAAATAATGAACCAAAATGGGAAGGAGTGATCTAAGGACCATCACATAATAGGGTTGGGTAGGTGGGGGGTATTGTCCGCACGGGGTAAATGTCCGCACTGCCTTTTTTCGATCATAACAATCATAGATTATTTTATCGCCATTGGCACCACAGGTAGGTTTCACAACCACCAGTTGCTGGTTAGAACTTGGATAGATCAGATTTTTCCTCGACTGAAAAAATGAGGTAAGTAAGTCTGTTTTTTGAGTTGTCACTACAATATTTTCGTAACTTTTCCGCATTATTGTGGAAGAACGGTTGTACTTAATAGGTCTGTCTTTCTTCCTGTCATAAGGGCTGTTGTTTAGCTTTGAAATTATGGCACAGAATTCTCGTTTTCTTTTGTTCCCTAAAGTCAGTATGATTTTCGTGCTGACGTCATGATATGGGGTAACTCTCCGCAATGTTTTGGGGGTAAATGTCCGCAGTCGTAGGGGCATTATTTAAGGCTGAAATGAAACTAAAGGGTCTCAGGAACAATGAGCACTTCTTGTTCTTATATTAATTCATTGTTTTTTGTGATCTCGACTATTTGAACAATGTTTGTGGTGATGAAATATTTGTGATTTAATAACTCTAGCGTATTCTGCACTTACCTTTTCGTCGAGATTTTTTCTAGATTAAATTTTTACTTCCCCCGTTTAAAGATGGGTTAAAATTGTTATTACCACAACATAAAGGCTTTATTTCATTTTTTTGGAATGTAAGCACGAATTTTTCCCATGATTTTCTTCTGTTGGGGTAGGTGCTGCTCTGCGGATGTTTACCCCAAAAAATGGGGCAAAATTTGCCCCATTTTTTGGGGTAAACATCCGCGGACATTTAATGTCCGCAAAAACATTTTTGACGAAAATATGCGTATCTCTCAAACTAAACACCTTTCAAGGCTGGAGCTGTTATGAAATGATGAGTGACATCCTAAGCTTTCGATTCCATACCAGAAACCGAATAAAAACATTCAACTGTGGCAGGTAAAAATTCCAAACCCAAAACTGCGGACAGTTCCCCCCCACCTATCCTACCTATATTCGTGATCAGCGAGAAATTTCCTATTTATATCTTATAAGATAAATAGGTAGGTGCCTCCTTGACTTTTGTACACCTCGGGAAAGTTGGCCACTGTGCGGCGCTACTGAGGTGTCCCTCCGGAATGACAAAAATTAGCATTCAGAAATTAGATAAACCTAATTCTGGTAGAAAACCAAAGCTTCCGCTGCCTTTGGTAGGTTCGGAAGCTATTAAATAGCCAAATTTTGAAACTACCTACTGGAAAGTTGGCACTAAACTTGGCGCTAAAGTTGAACTAAAAGATTGACATCTGGTTACTTATCTCCTTTACCCACAATGTCTCAACATGTCAAATTCGCGTGACTCAAAGACTGTTACCCACGTGTGCGGTGATCGTCATCAGGTTACCCAGTTATCATATTGATCTGAAGTGAAAGTGAAGCTCATCGTATTTACTTTTTTAGCCCTTCGGAATTTAGTCGTCACCTACGCTTTTCTTAGCTGCTTTTGTTACATTCTCGTCCGAAATGATCTTTCCTTCCACTGTACTCTTATAATGTTGCACCATCCTCCGTTCGATTCAACCCAAGGACGGAAAAGTGATCACCCTCTGTTCTTTATCCCGTCGGAGTTTGAATATAATTCATAACAATTCTCGAAGTAAAAACCTAGTATAAAGGAGTGGGGCGTGTCGGCCCTCGAATTACCACTATGGATTACGGAGAATTACTTTACAAAGCTCAACAAAACGAAAGAAATGCTGGAAAACAAGATGTGAGTATGACCCTCTTGTTGCCCTAAATACCAATTAATTTATTCTTTAATTGACGTGGCTTTTTGCGAATTTGTGTGTTTTGTGAGAAGTCGAACAAATGTAAGTTGAGCAACAGTGCGTCATGTTTGGTCTTGTGGGATTGAAGGAAACTTTGTAGTGAAGCTCACTATTAGGTCGATCATCAACCTCTCCTTAAACCTGTTCATCTTATTTAGGGGCCTACGGTTGCTTTATTGTTCTTGGAATAATACACCTATGTAATCGCGACGGAGGTCGAAAACTCTGATCGGCCTTAAAAATTGACGTTATACGTTTCAATTGGTCTAGATTCCAAAATCGAAATGTTCGTTCGCCGTCCGAGCCGTTTTGGGCAGTAAGTAGGATCTTTTTTTTTTTTTTTTTTTTAAATCAGAAACGTCGACAAAATACTTGGTTTACCATCTAGTTGTGCCCGCAAGGTTTTCAGCCTGATCGCCCAAACATGTGGGGCGATTGAGTTAAAATAGGAGGGAGTTTCGGAGGTTTTCCACTATGGGGTCGAGTTAGGTGTCGTTTTCGAAGAATTTTCGGACGTGAAATCCATTTTTTGGGGCCTCAGAACGATCCGATTTCACGGTGGCGAGCTATGGGGCTTTCATCGGGCTACAAATGGGATTTTTGAAGGACCACAGGAGGTCAAATAAGGTGTCATTTTCCGAGTAATTTTGGACGCAAAATCAATTTTTTTGAGGTCCCACATCTGGCCAAACTGTGTTCTGAAAACAATTTTTTTTTTTTCAATTTTTTCAAAAATATTTTCTTAGTGCAATTTTTGCACAATCAACCTCTATCGAAGAATAATAAACCCTTGTCTAGGGAGCCGTGGGCAATATGCATACTGCCTAGTCATTATATACAATGCCTAGTCATTGTGTGCAAGAAGACCCGTCAGAATGCCCCAGAATCACACCCATTGACTATGACATATCTGAAAGTGTATTAAATACACTTTCAGATATGTCATGATCTGATGATATATACCTACAAATTTTGTAGGTATATACACTTTCAGATCAAAAAAAAGAAATAGAGGAAGTAGTGGTTGAAAAATTTACAGAGAACCCGTGGCGGCTCATGTTGTAAATTTAAAGGGGAAACAATTCAACTTGACATTGTTGGGTACTCATGTTGTGTGTGTTTTGAGTAAAAACATTTAATGTTGTTCATTAAGAGGATAAAACAATGCAAATTTTACACGGTTTTACAAGGGTTTATTATTCTTTGATATAGGTTACTTGTGGAAAAATGCATTTCTGTGTCAATGAAAAAAAGTTTGGAAAAAAAAATTTTTTTTTTTGGTCTTTAGAAAAAACTACTTTTTTTTCAAAAATATTTTACTCGAAGATATTTAACCTACTGGGATCCTTCAAAAATCCCATTTTTAGCCCCATAAAGCCCTATAAGTAGATCGCCACAGTGAAATCGGATCGTTCCGGGACCCCCAAAAATGAATTCTACGTCCAAAAATACTTCGAAAACGACACCTAACTCGATCCCATAGCTAAAAGCCTTCGAAAAACCCCTGCCATAGCCCCATTAGCCCCATAGCGCACCACGGGTTTGGGCGACCGGACTGAAAACCTTGCATTTTGTCAAAATCAAGTATTTTGTCAAAATTTCAGATTTTTAAAAGCATTCCTACTGCCCAAAACGGCCCGGACGACGGACGGCGGACGGACATTTCGGATTTAGAATGTAGACCTTTTGAAACGGATAATGTCAAATTTTGAGGCCGATCCGAGTCGTCGACCTCCGTCGCTCTCACATACCTAGGTGTATTGTTCCAAGAATAATAAACCAAAAATATGAACTACAACACTTGATTTCGTAAAAATGTTTTGTCTTTTGGTTGATTATTCTTGGAATAATATTAGTATTACCTACCTCCGTCGCGAAAACATAGGTCTATGTTTTCGCGACGGAGGTCGACGACTCCGATCGGCCTCAAAATTTGGCATTATCCGTTTCAAGAGGTCTAGATTCCAAAACCGAAATGTCCGCCCGCCGTCCGGGCCGTTTTTGGCGGTAGGAATTTTTTTAAATCTGAAATTTTGACAAAATACTCGGTTTACCATCTAGTTGTGCCCGAAGGTTTTCAGCCCGATCGCCCTAACCCGTGGGGCGCTATTGGGCTAAAATGGGGCTACGGGAGGGGTTATTTGAAGGCTTTTGGCTATGGGATTGAGTCAGGTGTCGTTTTCGAAGTATTTTTGGACGTAGAATCCATTTTTTGGGGTCCCGCAACGATCCGATTTCACTGTTGCGATCTATAGGGCTTTTATGGGGCTACAATTGAGATTTTTGATGGATCCCAGGAGGTCAAATATTTTTCAAGTAAAAAAACAAAAACATTTTTGAAAAAAAAAAAAATCCAAAAAAGGAAGACCTGCGTACGCCCTTGAATTTACGTGTTTCAAATGTGAAGAATGTTGACCCAGCAAGGTTTATATCACGGGAATCTGAAACACTTGAAGTTCTCGCTCTACGTAGGTCAAGTTCTGGCCGTGTGTATTGTACTGTTGAAGTGAATTAGGATGTCAAACTTTCCAAATGAATCGTATTTCCCCGAAACGATTCAAAATCAGTTATCATGTGTAGGATTTCGAGGTTCACAAAGCCGCAAGTCGTATACGATACGGTGATACATCACCAAAAGCAGTATTTTTGGACGTATTTTTGGAACGATCCAATTTCACCGTAGGGATCTATGGGGCTTTCGTGGTGCTACTAATGGAACTTTTGGAGGAAGCCATGAGGTCGAATGGCGTGTCGTCACGTACATCAACAAAAGGCCAGTATCTCCCTGAGATTTATCACTGCTTTGAGGGGTGAACAGGTCAAATAACCCTCGGTCAATCCCTGATTGAGTGATATTAGTGAATCCGTTGCCGCCAGTGCTCCGTGATGATAAAATTTATTACATTTAATGTTCCACTGACCAGCGTTACATGCCGCACAGAGCACTGATGGCCACGGATTCACTGAAACACCGAAATGTGTGGATCGACGTTAATCCATTTTTCGGTGGCCCCCATCCGTCCAACGTCGTTGGACTCCAAACATTGTTGGAAAATTGTTCTCATGCAAAAGAAGAAGAAAAATAAAGAAAAGGAAGAAAAGAAAGAAAAGAAAATAGTCGCTTAGAATGCGTTTTGGGGGAACTGGGGTAATTCTTCTTGCTCCCGTACTAGTAGGATCTCTTCGGATTCGGATTCAGCACCCTAAAACACTCTACAACCACCTATTTTTTTCAAAGCCCAACTACGCATTGACTGGTCTATCAGGACTGTGGTAGGTAAAGTTTTCCTCTCATAACCTGAGTCTGCTTATGATCAAATCCTTCATGTTTGTGTGTTGGTTTGCCCTTTATGAACTGTCGGTTGGCTACTGGAAGGTTATGATGGGAAAATTTTCCACTGTCTTCTCAGTCGTGACTTCACCACTTACAAAGTTGTCTTCGGAACTACTTATGTCACAAAGTGGTGATGTGTTCTTGATGTTCTAACTCTCGTTTTTTCTCTTTCGTTTTCTACAGTCTCGGTGCTACAAAACTGGCTTTGCTCCGCCGAAAAAACTCGAGCGGACGGTGTCGAGTTCCAATGTCAAGAAATTCCTGGAGAGGAGGGAACGTGAAGAGAAACGTAGGATGGAGGAAGCGCAGAAGAAAAGGGAGGTAGGATAATATTATTTTGGCGTTTATTACTTTTCCCGAGCGGACTGTGTGAAATCGTTTCACGATCTGAAGTCTCAGATTTTTCCTTAATGCCGTGTATGTTCACCACTTTTTCCTTCCAGGAGCTTCTGGCTCTTCGGAGTCAAGACAAGAAGGCAAAGCGGAGAGTTGAGGTCATGTTGAAGAGAACAAAATCTGCCAACTATTCTGTTATGGAGGACGCCATTGACAATAACAATACGGCTGTCACGCTTGAGGGTGAGTGGAATTTATTTGAACGATTCGTTTAAAACCTGATGACCTTGTAATGGAACACGAGATCAAACAGGCCAGCAGGAAGAACTGGGCGGGATTGGCCCTTCGTGGGCCGGTAGTAGTGGGTGTCATTTTGGAAAATGTAGTGGAGAGGGGGATTACCAGGCCAGGGCGTCAATGACAGGCCATAGGTCGGTGTCATTTTGCTGGTAGAACAGCAATGCTGTGTACACAGTAGGATAGGACTGAAGCAAGGGATGGAAAGTATGGGACCATCATGCTGATCGTTGGGAGGTCATCCAGCGGGATGGATTGCTCCATTCAGTTCCAGGACAGACAAGAGGGGCCACCACCTGCTGGTTAAAGCCAGCCTACCCCCGACCATATCCCACCTGGCCTCAGACCCCTTCTTCTCGCTTTTCTGTGCTTTTTTGTATATTAAGAAACATAGGATGGCGGGTTTTTGGAAATCCAATTTCAAATTTGGATTCAGCGTGAAAAAATGTTGGGAAAACTATACTGTAGAATATACAATATAAAAGTAGAAATTTGAAGCCTCCATTGAAAAAATTATAGGTAGGACTTATCTCATGTTTTTGCCCCACTAAATACAAAAAATTAATCTGTCACGAAGGGGGAAAAAAGCTCCAGTGACTGGGGGCTTTGCAATTTTTTTCTTGTCTTTGCACCCCTTCAAGGTTGTGTGTGAATATTTTATTAAGTTTTTATTACCTCTGAGCACCGCCTAATTGCGACAAACGATCCTACTTGGCGGGATTAGTCTTTTCGCATTTGAGAAGGTTGATGGTCAGCTCTCCTGAGGACTGTTGGTGGTGTTGGGAAGACTCTAACTGTACACGAGGAGATCGTCCAGGTAAGAGACTAGTCCCGTTGAGGTCGACACAAATCTGCTTCATTTGGGAACTCAGGAGTTGGCTCCCCACTTTGAGACCAAAAGGGATGCGGGTGTAGGAGTATGTGCCGGCACTTGAACTAAAAAGGGATTGATTTTCAGCTGCTACGGGTATCTGCTGGTAGGTTGCATTGATGTCAATGAGACTTAAGTATCTTGCCCGGTTATGTACGGTGCATGAGAAGATTTGGGATGGGGTAATCAATGGCTTGTTGAAGTCTCATGTCCACGCAACAAAAAATCCATGTGATCGTTAAACGATGCTATCTTTTCCTATTATTGTTATGGTTGGTGGTAAATTACATGGAATATTTAACCATTAACGTTTCAGGACCTATGCAGTGTGATGAGGACGATTATGGTTACGTATCACAGGAAGCAAGTGCCTTTTATGCCAAAATTATGAACAAATATAATAGTATGCCGTCTGAACCGTCACCTTTCTCCAAAACGAAAAAGGAAGTGAAAGATCTTTCCGCTGCAAAGGTGAGTGCTCCGTGAATTCTTTAAATGAATGAGATAAACTTTCATCCGTATGCCTTACGTATTCTGGCTAAAAAAACTTTCGTTTTGCAGGACCGAGTCCGAGCCGCCCTCAGGAAAGAAGAGGACGAGGCGGACCTTCCTCATAAGCGCAAAAGAAAGCACAAAGACTCGGACGGTGATGAGAAAGAAGTAGAAGAAGAAGAGATCAAAGAAAAATCCAAATCGAAGCCTTCGGAAAGGCCGGAAGAAAAACCGGTCAAGAAAAAAGTGAGTGCGGCGCCTCCCCCGCCGAGTTTTGAGCAGTTGCTGAAACTGGCGGAAGAGAAAAAGGGGAAACCGGTTGATATTGACAAATTACTTCGGGAGAGGCCCAAAGAGCCTGATCGCCCGATGACCCAGAAGGAGAAAATCGAATGGCAGAGGGAACAAGAGAGGCGTATCAATCGGGAGAGGCGAGAAAAAGGCCTGCCACCTTTACCTTCACAGCTGGACGACAGAGGAAAATCAAAGTCGTCTGACAAACCCGCCAAATTTAGAATTCCTAAGAACGGTACTTCCGAAAGTTCTTCCAAACCACCAGAAAAGGAAATCAAAAAAGAACTAAAGCCTGAACCAAAACCTTTGGAACCCCACAAAAAAATAAACGGGGAATCTAATCGAAAATCTGATCCTCCGAGATCCTCAAACGACAAGCTCAAGTCTGCTCTTCTATCTAAAAGACCCGAAGAGAGGAATCGCCCGGTTGAAAAGAAGATCACCTTCAAAGAAGAAACCCCAGTCTCCACAGCGGATCTCGACGACATCGACAGAGAAATTGAGTTGCTCCGGAGGAAACGCATGCTTTTGGAAAAGAGCAAAATGCAAGCGCAGAGCAAAACTAACGAAAAGCCGAAAGCTCCCAGCATTTCGAGCAAACCACCGGTGAAGGCTCCCGAGAAGAGCCGACCAAGCGAGCCTGCCAAGCCGAAACCTTCTTCAGGTTCGCTTTCGAATAAACCCAAAGAGATGTCCAAAGGTCCTCCAAAGCTGGCTGGAGCCAAAGAAGTCATGCGGCCATCTTATTTGCCTCCTACGAAACCAAAGAACAAGCTTGCCCAGAAGCCTAAACGTGAGTATCATTGCATTTGGTAATTTTTTGTTGATATTTCCCGTATTTGGTATCTGGTAGATGTAGTGGGAAGAATGAGCCTTATGAGGAGGCGGGGGACGAAGGTGGGAGTGAAGGAAGGCGCCTTCTTATGACTGTTGGTGGGGGGGGGGGGGGGATTGAATCGGCAATGGAAACAGGAATGATGGCCACGCTCATGGTTGCCTTCTTCCATGGGCCACAGTCTTGAAACCAAGTTACCTTCTTCATTTATTACCTTATTTTTTTCGAGATTGATCAAATCTTGACTGATGGTTTTCAGGTCGGATCGATTCCGAGTCCGAGTACGATTCTGAGCTTGACGACTTCATTGACGACGGTGACGAAGGGGTGGACTATTCCTCTTGCATTAAGGAAATCTTCGGTTACGACAAGTCGAGGTACATAATAATATTATTATATTATATCGTCATTCTGGACCCAAATCCACCAATTAAACTTAATGAAGAAAAGTTGGGAAAAGTTAATTAAACATTTCCCAACGTTACAGGGGTGACAATACTGATTTTAGCCCAGTCAACGCGTAGCGAAAATAAGGCCGGTTTGGTAATTGGAGTTTTAACTCCTATATGTTTTTTGGGGTGCTTAATTTGAATATGAAGAAATCCAACAAATACGGCTTATGCGTTTAGAGATAACTTTTGGCACTTTTTTCAGTTTCTTACTTATAACTCTGAAACTAGACGTTCTACGGCATATATTGTCAAAATGAAAGAGCATAAAATTCCCTACAAAATGCACTAGTCTACTTTGAATTTCGACTCACTAGTACAAGACCTAGAGCGCGTGTAAAACTTAATGAATTTCCCCACTTCCATACTAGTGGGACAAAAATCAAAGTTGACTAGTCCATTTAGTAGGAAATTTACTGCTCGTTCATTTTTTTATACTATACTGGCAAAATTTGCCTTAGAACGCATAGTTTCGGAGTTACAAGCAAAAGACTGAAAGAAGTGGCACAATGTTGAAATGTTTTGCGAAAATCTCAAAACGCATAAGCCGAATATGTTGGGTCTCTTATGGTTAAAATTATGATCTCTTAAGATTACGCAGGTCTACAAAAAAAGGTCACTTCGGACTCGAGAGGTTTCGTTAGTTGCTCTCCATGTTTTGGGGTCTGCTGAACACGAATCCGAAGCCCGTTTTGCGCCATCACTTCCAGATTTTTTTGTACACCCTCGTTTATCCAGAAAAGCGAAAATTCCCTTAATTTCGACTCTAAGTCGTCTGGTTTCTGTAGGCAATTTTTCTGGGCGCTCTGAATCGTATAGTACGCTATACTTTAGATTTTTTTGCGCTGAATCGAATGAGACCAGTTGCAAGTCCCTAAGATGATTACTTACGGAGATACGACCTCTAGAAGTCATTTTTTAGGTCGGAAAACGCTATTTTTTCCACTGTTTTTTTTGCACTTTTCTATTAACACAGTAAAAAATAAGGGTCTGGGGGAATCGGCTCCAACTACAAAGTAAACTGTGGACATTTCTGCGTCAAATGCCGCCAACGGCACCTCTGTGAATGCAATAGCCGATTTTTGGCGATTTTTCAAAGATAATATCTGAGACATATAGAACCCCCCAGAAAAATTACCTACAGCAGACCCCAAAACATGGAGAGCAACCACCGAAACCTCTCGAGTCCGAAGTGACCTTTTTTTGTAGACCTGTGTTATGATTCAGCACCCAAAAAAAAAAAAAGTTTTATAACTCCAACCATCTATTTTTCCACACGTCCAACTACGCTTTGACTGGATTAATTTGGTTTGTCAGTACATTATTTATCACTTTACTCTATCACTGCAATCGTAGGACCCCCACCAGAAATTAATTTCAAGCTTCAAAATACTCTGACCTTTTCCCCCCCAGCATGGAACACTGCAAGAACTCAAATCTCGGACCTTTTATGTAGAATACCGAGTTCGAAGGGTTTTGTGGGCTCAACGAACACGATGCTTAATCTTGGATGCTCCGGTGCTTGGTGCTTGGTTTAACAGTGGATTCAGCGGACAGGTTTATCACGTTTGACAAAATAGGCCGCTTATACTATGCAATGCTGCTCCGAACTCGGCATTTTTGTTGTTGCAGTGTTATGTCGGGTGCTTTTCCTTTGTATTGTATTTTCCTATTTCCATGGCGATTCTTATTGTGGCCACAAAGTGTTAGAGAACTAGAACGACGTTATACGAAATCTACTAGGTATTGGCAACCCTTGCCCAATGGATTTCCCTAATTTTTCATATTTACGAAAAAATCGAAGTTTTTATTCATTTCTTTGTTTCAGATATGCTAATGTGGACGATGACGACGAGTGTATGGAAAGTAATTTCGCACAAATTTCAAAAGAGGAGTTCGTCAGTACTAAAATAGGTATGTTTATTTATTTATGTAATAAACAATACGGGTCGAGCCCAATATAACAAAAAATAGAATATATAAATCTGTCCACGCCGAAAGAGATGAATATTATGTATATAATATGACTGGCATAGATGATGAGAGGGAAAGTAATGAGAAATTGACATTAAGAGGGAAAAAACAAAAAATTCAAAGATGGAGGCGGTGCTCTAGGAGAAGGTCGTATAGGCTGGACTTGGCAGCATGAAGTGGGATGTAATGTCAGCATTCGGGCTGAACATTTGAGGACACAACTCCAAAAGGAATCAAGAACTTCGTCAAAATATCCGGTTCCTATTGCCGTAAATCGGCATAGATGGTGGACAGATTGTTTTCGAATCGGCACATCATGAAACAAAATAATACTTCGGGTTTCCTGCATTTTTCACTTGGAGCCAAAAAATGGCTGGTTTTCAGAGCGATCTAGCGGCCGTTCTATTAAATATTGAAACAAACTAGAAAATATATTCTTGCAGGAAATCTTTTTTACTTGAATCTTTAAAAAAAAAAAAAAGTTGAAAATAAGACATAACCTCATTTGGTGTGAAACCAAATTAATTATAATTTTGTTGTAGGCATTATGGAAGACTTGGAAGATATACGTAAGGAACAGGAAGAGAAGAAGAGGATGAAAATGAAAAAGATGACGAAACTGAAATCTATGCGGGGGAAGTGATGTGGTTTCCATCAAATCAGGTGAGCGGTTGATTCGTTCAACGTTCGGGTTCATTACTTGAACCTCAACTAGTTTTGAACGTTTGGGAAGAAACGTTGAGAATCGTACTCTTTCCGTCAACGTTTTAGTGTGGAGCGAAAGAAGAAATTCTCTCACTTGGCAAACGTGAAATCAACCCCGTTCTCATGTTCTGCAGGTTTGAAAATTCTTCGCTTCGATAAGAAAAGGGTATTATTTTAAGAAAGACGACTCCTCCTACAGTTGCTACACTTCATTCACTGTTACTGTCACTTCAGGGGATTTTGGTGACCACCACAAATGCAAAATGTTTGTTTTATTCCCTTATTTAATTTCCATGTGATTGCCTTCAATTTTCTCAGTTTGGATTTCCTTGTATTTATTAAAAATTTTCAGTTAAAAACTTCTTCGTCTTAGACATTTTCGGCGCCTCCAGGTGCAGCTACTTGGTCTATCATTGGAATTCATACTACAACCTTTGGTACCCACTTTTGTTGGGGCGAAAGATCTTACAAACCTGAAAAATGTGATAATTCTGTTTACCATTTGACTGAAGTTGGTAGTTTATTTAAATAGAGCGTATTTTGTTGTAAATTATTAAAAAATTTGTGCATTTAATAAGGTATTACAGCCATGCGGCCTATTATCATGCAGTGTTGGGCACTTGTACATAAAACGTTCATACTTTGTTTGTGTATCGCCCAAACTCAATGTAAAAACGAAATAACGGCAGCCGCCTGAAGAAATAAAAAGCTTACCTGTGCTGTGGTACAGACGTTGAGCGTTTCACTTCATTTTATGTAATAAATATATTATCAACAAGTTTTTTCGCGGCATTAGTATACCTAGTGTTAGTTTTGGGGGAACTTACCATTTGGTAACTGGCGGGTTACTGAATGGTACTTAACTAAAGAGCTAGTAGTTGTTGAACTACCGTACCTTAAGTTGATAACAACGTGTCGCCATTAAAGCGCCATGTAGTGGAGGTTAGGGAGTATTCTTCTTCTTTCAGGTATAAACCGTTTATATACACGAATTAATTCAGTCTTTTGTTGTTCCTCATGTTCTTAGCTTCCACTTCATTGGACAGCTCGAGCTGTTTGCTCAATTCCACAACGAGTTCCTGAATTTTGTAGTTTTTCTTGAGCTTCATCGACGCGGCAGCCATCCTGTTTGTAGCCAGCGTTGTTACATTCGAGGCACTATTCGAGGTACTGACTTTTGGGCTGAATTGGGCTGTGTAAGACATAGTGCAGGAGCACCTGGATAGCACCTGCTTTCTTCGATTCCAGCTCGCAGGTCAGCTTTTGAGTTTTGACTCTGCGGCTAGTGTAAGACTCGCCCTTCACCAGAGCCCTATCCTCCTCTTCGATGGCCCTTGCCGACTGCTGTCAAAGACAGTTTCTCTGTGAGTTTCTGGTCATTCACGGCTTGATGAGAGAGATTTGGCCATTAACCCCCTCAGAGATGGGTTTGATCTCCTCTTGGAGTGCCTCGACCCCTCCTCGATCCAGCTCAACAGGTTTTCTCGCGTTTTCCCAACTCGTATAAATTTAGGCAGCAAATCTGTGCGTTTCCAAACGCTCGATTTCAAGTTCCCGCTCCAAGATATTCAGCCTCTCTTCATTTTTTTCTGCTCTTCGAAATTGTTCTCAATAGTAGGAATATGTCTTCTAATCGTCGAGGGAAGCATTTAATGAACTCTATCTGTTGTTTTCTTCTTAATCATTGTTGATGATGGCTTTCGTCCGTAGTGCTTCTCGTTCTGAGCTGTTCTGGATCTCGACCATGTTGGCGATGGTCAGCTGGCACTTGAATACTGAATGAATACTGTCAATGGTACTGTTCAGGGTGAGGTTCCCTTGAAGAACAGCCACATAGTTCTTCAATTCTGCCATGAGATCTTCAGCTAGGTTCTTCTCTTTCTCAGAGGTTTTGATGATTCTCCGAGTGCATATGTCAACGTAAATAAGTATATACATGTTTTATACTTATACATGTTTTTCTATCTCTTTATTGTTCTATCTATTTATCTATCAATCTATAGACGAATTTAGTTGGAGACTGTTTGGAGCCTACATAAATTCATGTGAGTTGTACATCACCTCAGGTTCAAATTCGTGCGTATAAATGGATTAGAACGAAAGCAAATGAGTTCTCCCTGAGCTTCACTACCAGATTGGAACTCAGCATCTGGCATCTACCGTATGTGGCTATTCGTTAATTTTCGTCGTACCTATTCTTATTTGACCAAATATCATTGGGATTTTAGAGGGATGAGAAGTCTCGTGTAAGTTATGTTTCGACATTCTTTATATCAGAAAAAGCGATATTTTTTAGGGATATGCTGAAGAATACTCTGCGACAGAAAACCCACAACTAGGGATGGGTATCGAACAGTAATTACTGTTAGATTATATTCTAACTGTTAGATTATAATCCCCCGGTAGATTATAATCTACCGATATTTGGTATCAATATTGGGTAAAATATGTGGGGTGTTGCTGATAGTAAACAAAATTTATTATTTTGACAAGATCGATTCGATATTGTCCAGCTATACCTACCCATCCTAAGAGTGAGTAGAAAGTAATCATTCTTTTCATATCAGTTGTTCAATTCATTTTCTGTTTTATGGTTCCATTTGTAATGGAAAACCACTTTTTAGAGATATGGCGCGTAGTCTTGGGGGAACTTACCATTTGGTAACCGACTGGTTGCTGAATGGTATTTAACGAAATAGCTAGTGGTTGTTGAATTACCGCACAAAGATGTTATAATATAACATTCTATATTATAGAACAATGGCCACTGCAGCATTTCGTTCTGGCATGCTGATTCTGACATAAGCCATATGCCCCGCAGAAGTTTTTGTCAGTTGCCAGGGTGACCTCATAACGGAACAACCTCATCCATTTGTAGCCTCAGCTTCGAACTTTATGTCCACCAGGACTCAGGTGAGGTGTTTGAACGCAGAGTGTTATTGCTCGGCTTCTTTATTAGCTCTCCAACGTTTCACCATACCACATTTCATCTTCAGAGGCTGAAGGCAACCTATCTTCAATTAGGCTAACTCAATTTTTTCACCTAGGCATTACGAAAATTAGAATCTAATGTATATGTAGTGTAAAAGTCCGTAAGTTGCAAAATTGAAATTTTACACGAGACGAAAAAACTTCCTGAATCATTAAAATAAAGCTTGCAGAGGTCCGCATTGGTTTAGTTGCATGCAAATGCGCGTAATCTGTCATAAAAAAAAAAAAAAACTTATGGGTGATATTATAGACCTTTCCTCGTCGCATCCTTACGTGGTTTTACACGAAAATCCCTGGTATAGGGATACAAGAAAAATGACGTAAAACTCCTATTTAACTCTTTATATTAGGTATCCTAATAATTTTTCATCTGTAGCAAGTGTAGATCTATCACAGGACTTTAGACTTGAGTGTTTCGAGAATAGGAACTAGTTTCCTATTTTTAAGGTATCTGGTAGTTAGTACTCGTCACTAGGAGAAATCATCATCCTTTCACAAGCTTATATTACTTACATACTCGCACGCTAGGAAGGTACGTAGGTACCTAACAAACTTACGTGTTGTTACAATCGGCCTCAAAGAAGAAATTAGTCGCGCCTGCTCAGTTTTCGGTGTCCCATCACGTACAAAATGCCTCACTTCACCAGAAAAGCTCATAACCTTATTTTCTAAAAAAAAGAAAAAAAAAAAAGAGTAAATAAACTTACGGATTTTTACACTTTAGTATCTGATCCTTGCCCTCTCAATAACTGCCCAGACAGCCACATCAGTCAATAAGTCCTTAAATTCAAACAAAAACCATTTTTGTCCCTTACAATTTCATTAAGTTTTATTGTAAGCCACACTGGCATTTAATTATTTATTTACTTTTTTCCAGTCATAAAAGCGAATTTTTTTATCACAGTAGGTAAATCACTCAAACTGGAGATCAAAATTTAATGACTAGGACTTACAGGAGCTTTCAAATTAACGTTGATTGACGGATATTAACGGATATTGACTCGATTAACGAGACTTTTGGAAAACAGCAGGAAGGTAATTCACTAGTGTTTTTTCACTACTCAGTTTGCCAACATAACAAAACTAAAAACAAACAATATGACTGTATTCGGCGTATTAATGCGAACAGCGGCAAACTTCTGTGAGAGTTATTGGCGGTCTTCAACTTCGAGCTTCCGTGTTGAAATGAAAGTTTCAAAATCATCATCATTTCGATTTAACTCTACTATAAAAATCATTTGATCAAACTGCTCTTTCAACTTACACTAACTAACTGAAGAGAATTCATAACAGTCTAGTGCATAAAATCTCTAAATCGAGGTAACAATTTCTATCAGTCTAAGGACAGAAAAAAGGATTATGGGTCCTAAGTGACTCGGAAAACGACATCTTATTCGACTTCCTGGAACCCTTCAAAAGCCCCGTTTACACTTCAATATTATTAAATAATAATTCCAAAAGTTTTTTCCCCAAAAATGTTTTTAGTTTTTGAAACTAATTTAACTTCATTACTTAATATTGTCTGAAAGTTTCACATTCCAAATTGAGAATTTATATAGATCATTCTCAGCAAAACGTAAATCTGGGCTTTTTTCGGTCCACCTTAATTTGTACTTCGTAAGTCATGGTAGTAATGTTTATTTTTTCTTCTCGGAACTCATTGTTTTTTGTTGGATGGTTGCCATCAGTTTCGTGAAAACTTTATTTCTTGAAAAGATATCATTGAAAAGCAAGTGTTTTGTCATTAGGTCATCATGACAGAATCTGACAGAATCTTGACCATGACCATCCTGTTTCTAATAGTCCAGTCACCAGGTGATTTTTCGATGCAACGCGTGGTGTAGAATATTTCTCATCGGGTTTATATGTGTTTTGGGGTGCTGAACAAGAATCAGAAGTTTCCAAACATGACTTGTGGGACGGTCGCGTGTCGTGTTTTGGTTTTTTAACGGATAACTTTGAAAGGCTGCGTTACAGGTAAAATTATTCTATATAGTAAATTAAAGAGTATAACATTCTGCGTCGAATGAGCTACCTTAAAGTTAAAATTGAGCGAGCTGTAAGGGCGCAACGGGTCGTCAAAGAATGTCGATTGTTTCCAACTTTTCGAAAAATCAAGATAACTTCAACTTTGAATGTCTGCAGCTCGATATGTATTTTTTAATTACCTAAATTCAATTGTTAAATACAGATTCCATTGCAATTTACAATTGTTTGCACCTACTACCCAGTACTTAACTGTTCAAGTTCTGCCATTGCCTGGCGAAGTAGGTACTTAACTGTTCAAGTTCTGACATTGTGAGAATGAAGTTGCACAATTGGTTTGGAGTGTTTCCAAATATTTACCAATTTCTGAATTTTCGTTTGACCAAAAGCAGCATTATTTGTGCTTTCTGAACGCAGAATTAGATGCGCTACAACTTCCATTGAATGAGTTTTTACGTGGGAGTTGACCACCACGCGTTGCATCGAACACCTCTTTTGAGGCACGTGGTGACTGGACTATAACGAACTGGATAAAAAATTATGAAAACGAAAAAAACTGGTGTTTGTGGTGTATATCTCACTTGGCGAGGTTGTTCCATTGTGATATCAACCCTTGATAGCACGTCGCTTCTGATCGCCAATCACATCAAAACTGATTGTCAGGGGGATTTACCATTTGGTAACCAACAAGTTTCTGAATGGTACTTAACCAAAGAGCTAGTAGTTATTGAACTACCATACCGTTAATATTAATAATACATATTGTAACATTGTCGCCTAAATAGTTTTACCTTCAAAAATAAGCTATTTCTCTTGGCGGATTAGTTTTAGTGTTTGGGGGGCTTACCATTCGGTAACCGGCGGGTTACTGAATGGTAATTAACTAAAGAGCTAGTAGTTATTGCTACCGTATAGTCCGCGCGAGGGCTCATTTTGATAATGAAGTGCTACGTTTTCACCGAGTTTCGTCGTCATTACTGAATTCATGTTGAACCTCTTTTGATGAAATAGGGCTCAAAACTGTTGGCAAGATGTCCCCAAGAAGGGCCTTCAAATATTTTCCCTTTTCCACGTATCACCTGGCACCTGCTCAAAACTCGCGTGAAAACGTTGTCCGTCCACTTCAAAATGTCCCGCGCACCCATAAATCTGAATATCGTTGTCACCACAATAAATAGTCTCTATATTATACTTGAAATTGGCCCTGTAGGATCCAATTCTGGTGCATCGTGTGTACCTAAATCAAAATTTGTGGTATGTTTGGCGGAGTGCGGATCGTCATACCGATTACGCCGCCTGGTTTTGTGGAGGAAAAGGGACGGAGTGCAGGTGCAGTTCCATCTGGACCATAGCACGAGACGTGATCAAGTCCAGAGATCCATTCCGCTGCAAAAGTAGAAGATCCTTTTTGGACGGACTTGCCAGATGCGTCAGTGTACACCGTCCTCCCTGGATCCGGTAAGGAGATCAGGGGTAGCCAACGTCCTGCACGATGCGTCGTAGTCGAAGTTGGTCCTCCCAGATCCTGCAGTTTGAGACGGGTCCGTTTTCCCAGCTTTCCTGTTCTAGACGGCGAAGTAGGATGCTCTGTCATATGGGAGATGAACGACTCGGGGATGAGGGGAGTTTTCCCACACACTCGTCATACGATTTGGCCGGCCAGGATGTCCTAGGTCAAAGAGACGCATTCCGTGCGTGCTATCCCCCCCCCCCCCCCCCTCAATTCTGAAACGTAACTTCCACATCACTGGTGGATACTTTAGTTGAAGGCCCCAAAAAACCAACCCACCGTTACAACCCACCAACCCGCTCTTAACCGCACCACACACACATTTTACAAGTGTGTACCATTAAGACGGACGGACGGACGTTTGGTTTTCCAAACCTCTAAACGGCAATTTTCCTCATCGACGTCATAATTTTACCTTTGATGGCTCAAGCCTGTACAGCTGCGCAGCTGTACAGTAGCGCTACTGTCTACGGATTTGCAATAGCTCAGTACTGTGGCGACGACGATATTCACATACCGTAGACGTCAACATTACTTCGTTGATTGGTGAAACATTAAGACAAACAACCATGTTTCAAAACCTCACCTCTCTGTGTCAGGCTGAACACCATAATTACACACATCTTACATGAGGCAACCTGAAAAGGTCAGCTTCTGTATTCCTATGGCCTCGTGCAGTGATGGGCACCGAGAATTTACCTGTCGGGAATATTCCCCAAAATATAAATTCCAGGTACAAATAGGGAATTTATTTTTCCCCTTCATAAATGTTATAATAATTTATTCCTATTTTAAAATCTTTCTGATTGATTGATTGGCCGTACCATTGCTTAAATCTTCAAATTGTTGCTTAAAATCTTGCTTCGAAAATATTAATTATATTAAAAACTTAACATATATTAAAAAACTTAAAATATATTAAAAACTAAAATATATAAAAATTGAAATTGAAATTTTAAAATCTTGGCCTTAGGTATCTTTAATTTTAAATCCTCCTTGGCACTTTTTAAAAATCTTTTTCTTCGCACTTACTTTTTATTGAAAATAGTAGTCAAAATATATACCTACCTCAAGAATGGCTTATTTCAGCGAATGTTTTCCTGTGAACAAATGTCTTATCAAGAAATGTTTTAGGATTCCAGTGTTACTGCACTGTGATATAAGAACTATGGATTAGTCCTCCAACGATCATGGAATAGTAGAAATCATTTATGATGAGGAAAAATAAGTAAATTCCCGGAAGTATGTTCCATACTACCCAAAAATAAATTCCTGGAAATATTCCAATCACTGATCTTGTGTATATACGAATCAACGTCTTCGCCCAACACTGTTTAATAATATTTCGCTGCAAACGTTCTTAAGATAATATTATTATCTTAAGAACGTTTGCAGCGACGTTTTGTAAATTTTGTACAAAGACAGTTTGTTTATTTATTGGGGGGAACTATATTTTACTATCCGAACGATGCCAGCTTTTTTACTCAACATTTTACCATAATTTTGGAACACATCTCTGTATCAGATTTTGTTCGTGTACAGTTTATTGTTTTTGTTTACATACATTTCTGTAATACATGTGACGTTTTATTAAAAAAAGGATGAAATTTGTCTCAATTTTGCTCCTTTCAACATCCCATTGTTCCTTGGGATGACCGGTTTTGGAATAGGGTTCTTTGGGAAGTCAGAATTTTGAGGTGGACACCTCGTATTAGACATGGTAATCGGTAGTCAATTTATCGATGTTCTAGCTTATTTCTTATGTCCACAAACAATATTGTTATTGATTATCAACATTTTGATTCTTTGACGATATTTTTCAAATTTTAAAAGAAAACAGTTATAACTATTGTATACAATATAAAGCCCTAGTTGTGGATTACCGATGGTGGATGGTGGAACCCTTGTATGAAATTTGCAGCCTTTTTGTTTCGGGAAAATATATAAACAATGTAGCGTACCTTGTTCTCGACTACCAATGAATGGAATCGCCGATCGGCTGTGAGCCGCTAGGCCCGGGTTACACTCAGAAACATACCTATGTGTTCCTTACAGGGTTTTAAGTAGATGTGTGACTCCTACATTAGGAGGCTACCGGGAAGTAAAAATCTAGTCGAGAGTAAGTATTCTTGGTAATACGAAGAATATTATTCTGTCGTCGTCCTCTAGACGACCAACACAACATCGGTCATAGGGATGAATGGGCAGGTTCAAAAATTACTTCCCTACCAACTTGGTTACTCAGTTGCGTAGAACCTACCGCCTTAATTACGTTCATGAAATAAAGCACGTATGGTGCACATTTTTACCCGTTCACCAGGGAAGTGTCCACTGTAATCCAATTTTTCCTCCTCTTGGATGTTAAAGTGCTTGGAACAAATACGGGTCCCGCGATTGACACCGAGGATCGTGGAAAACTTTCCGTCACCTCGTTTGCACTTCTTGACTCACCTGTCACCTAGCGTGCACGTATCACACGTATTTAAGCGTATTTTTACGTTGAAATTGCCACAAACGATTTCGACACCGGCGTTTCGGAGCAATGTGCAAGTTTGGGGGAAGAGAAAAAATCTCACTGTTGGGCTAGGTTTACCCAAAGCCGACCGAATCTTCTGTGACTGTTGCAGTCGCCGTGCAGGCACAGTCCATTATTATGATAATAATGAGAGATAAATAATAGAATTAAACACAGTAGTAAAGGGTATAAACCGACGAAACAGTCAAAACTCCCTTTGTTTACGTTGGAAGTAACACTTCCCGCCAATTCGTTGGTTTGCCAATGGCTGCCACGGCTCACGCATGCGCCTCTTCCTTTTTCCAAAATGAAAAGGTCTTAGGTTTGGCATACACTGCCGGCCTAATATATAAGTAATTCGTGGTGTTAGTATTTCAAGTGTGCTATATAGGTTCGCAGAGGACGAGCGCCTGTTCGATTTCAGTGCTATCCCTAATACTGTGTTGATCGCCACAGTAAAGAAGGTGAAAGTATTCTGGTACGCACCACCTCATGCACAATGTGCATGAGGTGGTGCGTACCAGAATACTTTCATACTCCATATATTAATAAACTATGAACGTCATCCTATTATTTCTATTATCTAGCCAGTTTCTCAGCATAATAAAGATGTGAAATGTTTTCCTAACTCTAGCTACAAGCTCATTGATGTGACTCTTCCGTTTTAGATGTTCGTCTGAAGAAACGCCCATACATCTAATCTCCTCTCCTCTATCTATTCTCTCACACTTACAGGATCTGTTTTCTCGTTCGTGGCAGTTTTCTTGATGGACAGACGGAAATGACTCATTCGGTTGTCCTGCTATG
The DNA here is from genome assembly GCA_955831195.1 of Pilophorus perplexus. Classification (NCBI taxonomy): domain Eukaryota; kingdom Metazoa; phylum Arthropoda; class Insecta; order Hemiptera; family Miridae; genus Pilophorus; species Pilophorus perplexus. Next base: position 29,685,005 of record OY037007.1, read on the forward strand.
TTTATTGAAAATGTAATTTATTTAGTTTTTGATACGTTCATGGTCAGACTATTTAGCGAAAACCAGTCTGTTATTTTTTCCAAAACCCGTTCAGCATCCAGGTGGTCCTGCTGCCAGGTTTTTCCCTTTATTATTGCAGCCATATCATCAGCAAATACAACCATACTCCTATCAATATTTTCGCCGTATATATCATTTACGTGTATAAGAAACAACAGAGGGCCTAAAACTGAACCTTGGGGTACTCCATAGATAATGGGATATTGTAGAACTCATGATGTCCTGTATTCGTACTAATTGTTGTCTATTAGAGAGGTAAGAAGTGAACCACCTGACCGCCACCTCGTCAAAACCAAGTCTCTCTAGTTTCAGTAAGAGCCTAGAAGTTTCGATCGAGTCAAAAGCTTTGGTAAGATCTATAAAAATTCCTATTGCTTTCTCATTTTCATGTAAGCCATTCGAGATTTTTGAAGCCACATCAACGATTGCATCCTGAGTGCTAAGCTTCTTTCGGAATCCGTATTGAGATGCGGATAGTAGATTGTTTTCTTCTAAGTAGGCGGTTACTTGTTCTTTGACGGCTTTCTCTAAAATTTTCGCAAAGTTAGACAGCAAACAGATTGGACGGTAATTACTAGCCAATGTGCGTGTTCCCTTCTTGAATAATGGCCGGGCTACTGCAATTTTCAGAACGTCAGGAAATTTTCCATTCAACAAGCTAAGGTTAACTATATGAGTGAGTGGAGCCGTCAAAAATAGTGAAAATTCCTTAACTAAGTTTGACGAAATGCCGTCCCACAGATTAAACTACTGATCCGGGCCCAGTTCCACCCTTTATTGAAGCAATAATTCTACAAATTTGGTCTCCTGTCACAGCATGGAAACTCATTCTTGACGTAGGTAACAGTTCTGGGCAAATTACTTTCTGGATTGTAATTGGAAAATTGTGCATTTAGATTCCCCTCAACTGATGCAAAATATTCATTGAGATGGTTGGCAATTGTTACAACAGTTGTAACGTTACTTTACAACTATTTGATCTCGGTTTCATTCAATTCAGAAGTCTACAAGCTATCACAATGTCTGCAGGCATATGGTTTTTTTTTTTTTAGTATTGCGTTAAAATGGAGATTTTAGTCTACATCGTCCGAAACACATTACCCGCGTATTTTATCGACTGGAATGCAGTCTGAATCAACTCAGCACACAAAAATACATGAACGTAGTGTTTTTGAGTCAATGCAGCACCACTTTTGAGTTGTTTGTTTTTTTGTTTTTTTCAGCTAAATATTCAATCTAGCCCACTGTGGATCGGTTAAAAATCCCACTAGGAAGAATAAAGCAACTAACGACTGTTAAAATTTTTATTTAAAAAAGGAAAAATAGACTTAAGACTTTGTAACAGCAAATAGATTGTGGTCCCTCCTCTAATAAAACAAATTATGTTCGCAATATATCAAAAAAGGTACAAAACCAAACGGCGACAATGGAATGCTGGCAACTTGGCGAACTGGCCATAAACCAAAAGCTGCGAGTAGTTTTTGCCTAACATGACATTTTTCAACCAATGAAATTTTCAATGGGAAAATATTTAACAAAATACTAAGTCGAATTAGAGAGTGCGCCAGGCGCCAAACAAGTCTTACAGAAGGTAACATCGTTTGATTGTCGTGAGATCATCCTTCGATGAGAAGAGAAGATGGACATTAAAACCGTCTTTTTGCATATCTTGTTTTCAAGATTTCCATTTTTCGCGCTGCAACAACAATCGTGAAGATTCAATCTGTTGATTCAACCAATCAGGACAATGCGGAGGAAGAAAAACTAGACAACACTGATATAACATTAGGCCAAATGACACAAGCACTTATTGCACCAAATTCATTTTCAAAACAACCAAGAGATTAAGTACACGTTCATAAATATTAAGTGAGATTCATTCCTTAGCGTTGAGGCTCTCTTCTATGATGTTGGCAAGTTTGATATCTCGCTTGCTCAGGCCGCTGCAGTCGTGCGTGGACAACGTGATGTTCACTTTGTTATAGACGTTGAACCATTCTGGGTGGTGGTCCATTTCGTCGGCTTTCAACGCGACAGTGGTCATGAATTTGAAAGCCTGCGAAAATCCCGATTAGATTACGAAACAAACATTTCGAAGCGCTACCAACTGAATCGCTTTACAAAGAAAGGGTCTGAGTTAGGAAAATAGCGAAAGGTTTTTTTTCTTCTTATTTCTAAGTCGAAATAAGCGTCGTTGCATCGATTTACAATGAAAGGGCTTCAGTCCGACGCTTCCTTCGTGTAGTTCCAGAGTCTCGTGTTTCGGCGTTTTGTAAAAGAAGGGACATTTCCGATTCCCAAATTGATTTTATATAACCTAACGTTATTAACGTTGACCAACGTGACTATCAACTTCTCCAATTTATAATTTCCATTAAAAATTAAGCGTTCTATGACAATCTGAATTTTTGTAGGGGAGGAGAACAGGCTTAGCTAACAAGAAGGCATGCTCTGCTATGACTCCAGGCTCATAGCTTTACACCGCAACGTGCTCATATAATTTTTAAATAATTTCATATACAATTTTAATAAACATAGGTATTTATAAATCATATCTAGTCATCTCAAATGAGTCTAGTCGTCAAGATAAATCCAAACCTCAATATATCAACAATGTATAGGCCATACATTGTTGATGCAATGTATATGACAAGCCAGATGTGATCCTGTATTGCTTCGTAGACGATGATTGTTATTTTTATTCAATCTAATTCCATAATTTTTAAGGTCCTGAAGAAGGGTTGTCAGCCAAGCCCGAAAGCTTGTCATCTAAGGATTAAAATCATTACAACAACCCAGCCTTTTCTTCCAAGACGCCCAATATGAATTTTATTGCTCTAATTTTTGCACGGAAAAATTGTTTTACAAAAAGGGGCATCAGTCCATGGCTTTTGAAATTGAAATATACAGTGTGAGGCGGGAGCCTCCAATGGACTATTAGTTGCCAACCACATGGAAATTTGAATGTGGATGCTTGGGTTTGAAAACTATATCAGTACAAGTTCTGAATTGGTTGGTTCTTGTCGCTCGCCGCCTTTCATTGGTGTCAGAAGTGTCGTGCTCGACCCGCCGCCAGTGGAGGAGGGAAGGATGGATGGGCCAGGGGAGTAGAGGAACCGCGCCTTCCGTGACAATGAGTCGTTTCACCGGGCTCTAGAAGAGGTAGTGGAGAGAGCGTCGAAGAAGTTCTTTGAAGGCCTTGAAGGCCAGGAGAGATGTTTGCCTGAGGATGCTGAAAGCCCGAGTACGAAGTTCAACAAGGGAGTCTGTCACGTCCCGGGAGCCTGCAGAAGTGAACGACAGAAAGCATGAGCGGTTTTTACCCGGAAGAGTCTGAGGTGGAAGAAGACAAGAGGCTCCACAACGGCAAGCAACTCTTCCAAGGGTCGCCAAGAGCCCACCCCCAAGATGACAAACTTCTCCGAAGGAAGCGGCCCCTACAGCCCGTCACTGTCCATCGCTTCCAACGACGTCGACTGCAAGGAGGCCGGCGTGGAGATTTTGGCGACAACTTGCTGGGCGAACCTCAGGACTCAGAACATGACGAGCGGGTGCTATACGAAGGCTCGAACCGTCGCCGAACTAATGGCTCGAGGAAGAAGCTGGACCAATGGAGAGAAGGGACGGCTGAGAGCAGTTCAGTCGAAGATGAGAGGAAGCTCGTCGAGGTTGAAGAAGCTGAGGCCTCCATCACCGAACTCCATGGGCGGTTGATCAAACGATAGAGCCGGCACAGGAGGCTCAAGGAGTTGAGGGTCCCTCTTCTTTTGATGATGGACGAGTGTGAGGCGGGGGCCTCCAATGGACTATTAGATGCCAACCTTATGGGTATTTGAATGTTGATGGTTGGGTTTGAAAATTATATTAGTTCAAGTTCGGAATTGATTGGTTCTTAATGAAAGGTGGATGCGGCGAGATAGTGGGAATCCATCTTAAAAAATACGTTCTAAGACGAAGTAGTCTATTTCCACGATAAAATATAAATATAATTTGTAGACGCGATTCGGTTGATTATACCATCATCAGGACAATACATTGTATTGTGCTGATGATACAATATCAGTATAATACCGTATTGTACTGATGATGGTCTAATCAACCGAAATACCTCATTATTTATATTTGCTAAAAACTTGATAGAAACTCCATACCAACACGTTGTAACAATGTATGACCATTCCAACGATACGCTTCAAAAACTATCGACTGTAGGTAGTTTATTTTTATGTATTTATTGTTTTTTCGATTTCCAAAAACCTTACTTCCAAGACTGATGCCCTTTCTTTGAGAAGCGATTCAACTAGACCCTCGGCAGCTTTGGAAAGCACGCAATCCAAGTAACGTGACAGACAGCATTTGAGTAGAATTTAATGCACGAGAAAGAAATGAGTCTCACATCTTTGAAGTCCTTGAACTGGAACTCTTTATAGATCGCATCCCGGTTTTCTTGCACAGTCCAACCTTTGACGAGCAGGGGCTCCAACAGAGAAGTTCGTTCTTCAGATGTCAGCACTGCCTGGAAAAAAAGAAAAGAAAAGATTTCGCTATTTAATTAGGAGACGGGAAACGTGGGAAAAGTTACCCAAGGATTTGTTGATCTCCCACTGAACAATTAATTGTGCACAAATCGGATTTTATCAGTAAAAATTACAGGATAAGGGAAATAACTGTAAAGTGATAGGACAGATTAGGAGCCCCACAAAATCTATTATACGTTCGGAAAACCTTGAAACCAGATACCTCACTCGACCCTCTAATGGGTAGAGTCTACCATAAATTGTGTAAAAACCTGTAGCCACAGGTGTACGACGCAACCCAGCACTATGGTGTTTTCAATATTGGCATTCATGTTACCTACGGTTTGACAAGAGAAAGCTCGCAAAGTAACTTCCAACTTCCATCCAGGGGCTGATAGGCATTTTTTGACCGGCCCGGGCCATTCAATTTGACAATCCCTACACCCCCCCGGCCCACCCACACACACATCCTTACCAATCCTTCACACCAGACCTAACTTATAATACCTAGATGAACCTGGCGTAAAGGCGCCTGTTGAAAGTGGCACTTGGTATGTGAATTAGTTGGTACCGTCTTCACAACAAAATAGTGCTTGAAGCAAGGTTGTATTTTGCACATTTCTTCAGTAGGTACATTATCACAGCTTATCAACAATAAAAAAAAAGAAGGCTCGCAAGAGGTGCATCCTACAGGAGCACTGAGCTGAGAGGCTTTGGGCGTTTCCGGCCCTCCTCGCCATCTCCCCTCCACCCCTTCACACGTATGTCACCCGCTTGTTCATTTCATCAGAGTTCTAGGCTCAACCTCAGGCCCATGGTAAATTTATATCTGTTCAAATTTACCTTTTATATCCGTTTAAATTCCATTATTAAAAAGTTTTTAAAATTTGCATAAGTGTTTGGACGGATGAAGGACCCAAAAAAATTAATTATCAAGATTACTCGGAAAACAAGTCCGAAAACGACACCTAAATCTTCAAAACCCCTCCTCTAGCCCCATTTTATTAGATCCGCTGAGCCCCACAGGTTTGTGCCATCCGGCCGAACACCTTGCGGACAACTAAAAAAAAAATAATAATAATAATTTTGTCCAAATTTGCAGATTTTTAAATCAATTCCTCCTGCCCAAAACGTCGTGGACAGCGGACGGACATTTCACTTTTGGAATCTCCACATCTCGAACGTAGACATAATGACAAATTTTGAAAATGACAAAAATTGTTGACCCCGGTTGCAAATACCAAATTCCAAGAATATTTTACCAAAACGGGATAACATAACGCTGTCACACAAAACGGTCGCTAACAAGGGACCAAACGGTAGGCGATGGCGAGGAGGGTAAAAACGACCAAAGCCCCGGCACAGTGCTCCGGCCAGACGCTAGCAAGCTATGCTAGCAAGCCATCAACATGAGATCCTCCAGATTGTTGTCACTCAGAGTTTGCCTCAGCCTTGTTTTGATGATTTTCCATTTTGAAAAACTCCTCTAACACTCGACTTGGGTCGTAGAAAGCATTACCAAACATTTCTAAGAAAATCAAAAACAGACTTGCATACGGTGAGGCCATGAGGTTTTGAAACCTTGTAGCACAAATTCCGCCTTAAATGCAATACATTTTATTGCACAAATTACGCACTAAATGCAATAAATTTTATTGCACTTGCCATTCACCCGATGATGAACAAAGCCAACCAGATCGCCTTTTTTAAAGTCTGAGTTCTCCTTTTCAGTCTCGAGTACGTCATATTTTAGGTAGGTAGAACAAAATAATTTTATTCCAGCTTCGATCGCCCCCCGATCGCCCGACCTGCCTACCTGCTTCCATCATGAGGTGAGCTATCTTCAAGAAACACCAAAAACGTCAACAATCCCGTACTTTTTTCAGTTTACTGCATTCATCTCGAAAACGGTGCGCTTTAGCGAAAATACCACTATGTACTAAGTTGAACTAAACACAATTCCCTACAAGAATATATTATCAAGTTTGTTTCTATCTTTAATAGGACGGCTGCTAGAGCGCTCTGAAGAAAGACCATGTTTTTGGATCCAAGTTGAAAGGCAGGAAACCTGATTCTACCGCTCCTCTACGATGCCATTTAGCTGTATAATACAGCCTGTATTGTCTATAAACTGTTTTTCAATAAATAACTGGTGTGTCTGGGTCATTATAGTATATTGGACGTTCTCAGTGAAATGCGCTCTCAGCGGCCCTCCCATTCTTTCAAACAGCGCTTTTCAACTTTATTTTTTATAAAATGTGTACCTACCCCCAAATGAAGGGTGTTCATAGTGGTTCACTTTTGAGGGGGGTCACCATCGATGTTTTCCTGCCTTGTCGCTCTCCCTTTTAATTTATTATTCTTGGAATAATACACCTATGTACCTAATCGCGACGGAGGTAAACAATTCTGATCGGACTCAAAATTTGACATCCATTTGAAAACACGCAGATTCCAAAAACGAAATCGTACGCCGTCCGAGCCGTTTTGGGCAGTAGGATTCTTTTTTTAATCTGAAATTTTGACAAAATACTCGGTTTACCATCTAGTTGTGCCCGATAGGTTTTCAGCCCGATCGCGCAAACCCGTGGGGGCTAAAAGAGGTTACGGGAGGGCTTAGTGGAGGGTTTCGGACGTAGAATCCATTTGTGGGGGTCTCAAACGATTCAATTTCACCGTGGGGATCTTTTGAGCTCTCATGGGACTACAAATGGGATTTTTTTAACTATCCCAAGAGTCGACTATTTTTCTAGTAATTTTGGACGAATAATTCATTACGTCGCACAGTGGCCAATTTTCCCGATCTAGGTGGAAAAAATTCAAGTCATGCTTTCAAGATGTTTGATAGTAAATATTGTCAAAGATATCCTATGAAACAGGAAAACGTGAATAATAACTGTCCAAAGTCATTTATGAACGATGGAGCGAGAGAAGAAGTCAGGAAAACACGACTCTTTGTGGCCTGCGACGGAGAAATCTGTGTCCACTTCACTTGCCTTCCACCAGATTTCACAAGCAGATTTGGAACTGATGAAGGGTGTTCTTGTGACTAGTACAATGCATTCTATTATTAAAAAAATAAACTGAGGACATAAACTCAGCAGGGGGAGAGCGCTCAAGCTTTTTAGTCTGTAATGTAGTCAATTTTTAAGAGAACTTCAACTTCAAAGCTAAACATTTCATTGAACCCCACGAGTCCCCAGAGTGATTTTAGTCTTAAAATTTCCGTCTGACACTCTAGTTTTTAGAACTGCCAAGCGTTTTTTGCGCTTTTTTGCGCAAACCCCGTTTTTTCTACTTTTAGCTCGAGAAAAAGGCTAAGAAAAGGCGGTTTCGCTTTAAGCTTCGTTGTGCTACAGGCGTGTGCGAGTGCTTGTGTGAGGGAAGGAGTGTTTGGGCGTCCCAACAGTCCATAAAATACTTGAACATCCTGCTGAAATTATACGCTACTATATTTCGGTGCCTATAGGAATGCTGAGTGAAGAGGCCCAAGAGGACTCAGGAACAAGGACTGCAGGCGATTTAGATTGAATAATACCAGGAAAACAGGAGGGAAGTATGTTAACCATGATTTGCTAGTGATGCTTCTGGTTTCATCAGATCTATTAATAGCAAGTCACAGGAGTCCAATGAAAAAAAAAAAAAAAAAACCTGCACCACTTGATGAGGAAGTTGTAAAGTTGTTGCAATGTTCTAGTCCCTCAGATTCCCAAAATTATTGTCGAGCAGAATCCTCACCCCCAGACACGATCTCCGAGACCAACCCCAACAACTCATCAAGTGGTTCGTCTGACAATGAGTCAACCGGTTTAACGGGGGGGGGTTTGTAAGGTGACAATAATTGTTTTTCTTCTATCGCATAATTATGGCAGTTCATCATTCGTTTTGATTATATTTCATTACTGTATTATATTAATTCATCATTATATGTAAAATGTAAATGAGTTATTATAGGTATATTATTATATTAGGTATATTTCATTATTACCTTCAATTAACATGAATGTTCAAGTGTTACCATTAATATACAAGTGTTGCCTTCAATTATCATGAATTTACCATTAATTTACAAGTGTTACCACCACTACGTGCCAACTATGTATTTTGTAAAAGCCATGTATTCCGTGTTAGGAAAGCCAATAAAATAATTTTTTACGTGAATTCAGAGAGTATTTGGGAAAAAAACCACCTAAAATAGGTTTAAAAAAACACGTTTTTTTGGTAGTTTTTTGCCAGAAAACATATGAAGAAGGCATTTTGCGACCCATCATGTATGGTATATTCGTGTTCAGCGTAAAATTTCCTACAAGATAGGACCATAAAATAATTGTTTCCACCTAGATCCGGAAAATTGGCCACTGTGCGTCGTCACCACAGTAGTAGGTACGTGGTTTTTCGCTAAACGAGTGGCGTCAGATTGGGCATATCTTGTTTTGGTTTTCTCGTTTTCGTTTTCTAGGTTTCTCTTAAATAGAGTAGGTCAAATTTGGACCTACAGAGTTCAACTAGTACTCAAGTGTAAGCTAATTAGATTTGCTATCAACCCATACCACTAAGTGGGGGGGGGGGGGACGCTTGCATCAAAACCAAGATATTGGCCGAGAAAGACGAAAAATGAGTTAAAACTGCACATTCTGGGGAAATAGCTTATTTTTGAAGGGCTGTTTATCGGAAAACGGTTGGGAATTCGTGTACGATGTATATAACCAAAGTTGTAGAGAATTGTGTGCTCTTTATTTCAGTATACGGTGAATTTTTCGGTAGGATTGACCGTTCCCGAGATAGGATCGAAAAATGGGGCCTTCCCCACCCCCCCCCCCTCCCTTTCCAAACCTTGCGGCACCCCTAGACGAGAGGACCAGCCTTCATTCAATGCAATTCATTTATTTATGCGGCAGTTCAAATTAATAAGATAATAACATATAATAATTCGCTTAATTACTGTGGTGACGACGATTTTTCAAGGTCCCACATCTGTCCGAACAATGAACAGGTTTTTTTTTTTTTTTTTCAAAATTATTTTTTATTGACACAGAATTAATTTTCGCACAAGTAACCTGTATCAAAGAATAACAAACCTTTGGGTAAAATTTGCAGCGTTATGTACAATTTTTAGTATTGCGTTAAAATGGCATCTACAACGTCCGAAACACATTACCTGAGTACCTATTTGATCGACTGGAATGCACACAAAAATACATGAACGTCGTGTTTTTGAGTCAATTCAGCACCACGTTTGAGTTTTTTCCAGCTAAATATTCAATCTAGCCCACTTTGGATCGGTTCATAATCCCACTAGGAAGAATAAAGCAACTAACGACTGTTACATTTAAAAAAAGGATTTTGCCTGATGTTTATTTGGTAGGACCTCCCAATCTAATGCCCAGGTGACATTTCGACAAGGAGTATTCTCACAATGAGAACCAGGGCTCGATATTCCGACGATGGAATCTTTTAAAACCGAGACATGAACGTCAACAATGTAAACACCTTTGAAGTTATAAAAGCGCTCACCATTTTCCGTCTGTTCAACGTAGCCTGCAGGTGAAAATAACCACGTTTCGGCCGACAGGGCTTCAAAAGTGGAGGCGAAAGGACTGGGTAGGACCTCCCGAGTAAAATCGCCATCGATTGCATAATTCTTCCCATCCTCCAGGACCCCCCTCAAGATTTATCCCGCTTTTCCGGTCCACAAGATGTCAAGAGGCAGGGGAGGGAAAGACAAAGCCGGCGCCAACCGAACTCACTTCAATTCCGTACGTTCATAAACGACCAAAAAATGTTCGGTAACCGGAAATACGAGCCAACAGAGTGGAGGTATTTCAAGTTCCGTCAACATGCAAATTTGACAGCAAATTTAAAGACGATTCAAATGAAATTTATCCTCGACGGTTTTTATCAAAATCGATGATAAGAAAAGATGGTTGTGCACGTTTTAGCACACCGGATCTGTATCATGGTAGACATAACTGTTTTCAAATTAAACAAGACCTAAAACGCCGCAAATTTACACAAGGGTTAGGTTAAATGAGGTGGTTAGGGTGAGAAATGACTCCTCTGCTGAGTACTCAGCAGAGGAGTCATTTCTCACCCCAACCACCTCATTGGATTAGACCTCTGCACCGTCGGCAAACACCACACTGAGGGTTAGGTTAATTATTCTTTGATATGAAATGGTGCAAAAATTAATAGTATGTACGTGTATGAATGAAAAACGCTGCAAATTTTACACTAGGTAAGGTTTATTATTCTTCGGTATAAATTATTGGAAAATTAATTCTAAATCAATTGCATTTTGTTTTAATTACCAGTAGAATTTTCTTGTTTGTGGACGGATGTGGGTCCCAATAGAATGGATTCTACGTTCAAAAATACCTAGAAAACGACATACCACTCGATATCATACCCGAGAACCTGCGAAAATACCGCCCATAGCCTCTTTTTAGCCCCACAGGGCTGAGCGATCGGGCTGAAACCCTTGCGGGCACAACTAGATTCTATTGGTCTACAGAAAGTTTACTTCCGTGTGGCGCCCCCTAGGTGGCGGATCCGCGTACTAACGATCGAGTCAACCTTCCATTGTGAAACCTTGACACGGAAATTGGAGCGGTGAGAAATTTGATGATCCTGTAGTGGCTGCGCTGTGAACGCGTGCTCTCAAGTTCTTCCTCCCCAGGAGGGAAATCATGTCACTTTTGAGGGAAGAAATTCCCGAAAAATTATCGTACGCAGGGGAATCTGCTTGATGATAAGAGATAACTAGTTCTATTTTCTCCAGAAGAATGCGCCAAAGGGACGCAAACTTTCTGTGGTAGACCTATAGTTACTAGAATCTAGTTACTAGATGGAGGACCGAGTATTTTGTCAAAATCTCAGATTGAAAAAAAAAAAACTGCCCAAAGCGGCTTGGACGACACACAGTGGCCAATTTTCCATACCTATCTAGGTGAACAAAATTCGCAGATGGGCCTATCCTTTAGGATATGTAACGCTTATTACGAATATCCCATAATATATTATGGGATATAAATATGAGTGCCCTAAAAGACTCCTTATTTTTACGACCAAAAACAAGGTCAAGGTACCTATTTAATTAATGTTTGGTTGTTTGGTTATCCCATAGTATATTATGGGATATAAATATGAGTGCCCTAAAAGACTCCTTTTTTTTACGAACAAAAACAAGGTCAAGGTACCTATTTAATTAATGTTTGGTTGTTTGGTTGTTTGGTGTTTGGTTGTTTTTATTAATGTTTGGTTGTTTTTTACAAGGTCTAGGTACCTATTTAATTAATGTTTGGTTGTTTTTATTTTTTTTTAAATTAAATTTTTTTTTAATGATTCTTTAAAACCTAATTGGCCTACTATCCTGTAGGAAATTTTACGCTGATTACGAATATGAGTGGTCTAAAATGACACCTTCATATTTTGTTTTGGAAAAAACGACAAATAAAACGAGGTTTTTCAACTTCCTTTCGTTTTTTCCCGCATTTCACTATTTGTATCGGAAAGTTCACCTCTCATCTCAGAATCAAGAAACATAAGGCCTCACGACCCTAACATCTACCAACGTACCTACTTCGATAAAAACCGTTCAGAAATCACATAATATGTGTATATGTGTATAGGTATTTTTTTATATACCTATGGAAAACTTCTTAATCTGTCATCATCGGTTGGCTAGAACACAATTTGTTCGTTAAATTTAGGTTCAGTTTAAATTTGTGGTCAGTTCGTTTATTGCGTCGTTGGATGCCATAGCAACCATCTGACGTTTAATTTTAGTTTATTATTGGAATAATGCACCTTAGGTATTTGTGACCGGGGTCGAAAACTTTTATCGGCCTGATCGCCCTAACCCATGCGGCGCTATGGGGCTAAAGTGGGTCTACGGGAGGGGTTTTTGAAGTTTTTCAGATATGGGGTCCAGTTAGGTGTCGTTTTCAAAGTAGGTACCTTCTTTCGGACGAAAAGCCATTTTACGAGGTCCCACATCTGTCCAAACATTGTACAGTAAACTTCCTTTCTTTTTCTTTCAATTTTTTCAAAAATATTTTCCTAATGACACAGAATTAGTTTTTGCACGATTAACCTTTAACATGCAATGCAAAATGTGGTGCGGTTTTTTTCTAGTTTTGCCGCTGCGGAGCGCTGCAAAGTTCCTCGTTCCGGCGTCTCCGAATTAAATACTCATCCCTCTTCCTGTAATCAATTTTCAGAACAATCCACAGTAAGATAAACCCTCGAAATGACCCAAATGCACGAAAATTGTTCAAATAAATCAAGGATTGAATTTGTTATTAAAAGAATTTCTTATTAAAAGAAGTTAGTAAGTTTTGTTTGTTGGCAGCAGTGTCCTCCTGTCTCCTCTTGACTGATACTAGTGCTAGATAGAAACTCGATGCCCCTGTCGTAGGTTGTTTATATTCTTTTGACACTTCTGTACGTTCTTACAGTAGGCCGCGAGTTTCAATCGTCATATACGTTGTCCTGTTCGTCAAATGGATCTTAAATGTTCAACCACCTGTGAAAAGAATCTGTTGTTTGTCCGGCATCGTTATATTGTTTCGGTAAGTAGCGGGGTTTTCCCTTGTGTCAAACTTACAGGTTTCCTTTTTAGGCCTATGCCACCCCCCAATCCTTGACAATTTCCGTTTGATCCTGCGGGTTGGTCGACAACTGTCGGTGTATTTCTTCGGGTGGACAGTGAAGGTTTTGGTTTTCAGGAAATCGATCTGTCGCCTTATCCAGACGTAGTGGTTCGCCGTAAATTGGATCAATTGATCCACTGTCATGTTGACTATTGTCTGGTGTCACGAAGTTCTGATCCCTCTTTTATACTCGTTTCGGCGTTCAATTCGTGTTTCCTTTGGTCGGCTCCTCCTGCTGTTAATCTCGCGTCATCTTTCATTTACGAGCTCATAAGTTGCACATGTGACATTTTCCAAGTTGCCTCCGTGACTGATATACCTCATTTTTTACTCGTGAATCCTTCTTAGATTGCGTTAGTGACCAACAAAATGAATCCTATTTGTGTAATGGGAAGTATATAAACATTTAGTAGACAGCCAGACGGACTAGCTATCATTAAATCAGTCAAATTTTGTTCATCCTGAGTTTCAAGGTGGGTGTGCTTTTGTATTATGTGTGTGTTCGTTCCGCGATACGGTCCTCAGGGTCTTTCACCCTGAAGTGATGACTCCTAGAGTGGCCTCTAGTTTTCAAAGTAGACCCTGGCGCCAGAAGCGCCTCTAATGCTTACAATCCAGAAAATATAGGTTCAAAAAGACCGTTTCCGGGAAAAATGTACCTAAACACGTTTTTTTCGGCGGTTCTATATGAAGGCCTCAGGGAAAAAAGGGGGAAACTCCAGATTTCCGATTTTTGGCAATTTAAAATGTAAAGTCTGGCATTTCGCCATCTTATTTATAGTAATCCTTACCTCATCCTTTCAATTTGGCAGATCAATCCAACTTATTCTCAACCAAATAAAAAGGGCAGGAGATGAAATATATTAATTTTATAGTGCATAACGAATGTAGTTTAGATGAGAAAGTAAGATTTTCTTAATAAACAAGGGAAAAACGAGCCGTCAGTCGACGCCGAAGCGTCTCATCGCCAAAAAGGAAAGTGAAATTCGATTTTTCAAACTCGAAAAAATAAATAGACTTCCTAAAGAGTATTTAAAAGATCGAGGTTTTCGTCCAGTAGACTATATATTCGAATAAACGAATAACTATCTAGTTTCTATCAGATACATACCATAATACAGGGGAAAACGGGGAGAATGTGTCATCAGATTCTGGTTCTGAGTTACAGGGGAAGAACGAGGAAAACGCCCCTCGTTCTTCCCCTGTAACTCAGAACCAGAATCGCCATTATAATGGCGGCTCATAAATGAGCGGCATTCTCCCCGATTTTCTCTGTTTTGTGGTATCTAATAGAAACTAGACGTCGCACAGTGGTCCAGAACCCCCGAAAACGTGATCGAAACTCCTAGCGACTTTAATTTTTTTACTTTTGCTTTCAAAATGAGTACCTAGGTCTTATGTTTTTGAGTGCGCAGATTCAAAAAATCGTGTTTTTATTCACTTTTGAGACCCAGAAATGGTCAAAAAATGACATTTTTCGGCTTTTTCGTTGATTACCTGAACTTTTAATGTCAGACCCAAGTATATTATTGGTTATCTCAACGTTTTGATTAAAATTAACAAATTACTGAAGTTGAATCGAAAATATTGGAAAAAATAGAAAAAAATGTCCAAATTTATTTATTTGAATATATAATATATATTCAATTTCGGAAAAATATAAATTCAATTTCGGAAAAATATATATTCAATTTCGGAAAAATATAAATAAAATAAAATAAATATCGGGTTGGGAGAGGGCACTCGAAACCGATGGAAGGGAGCTCCACTTCCGTGTCTGGACATTGATCTTGACGTGGACGAAAAGTATCCCAGGTTTATGCGCAGAGATACGGACTTTGGATCAGAAAAATTGACCTACAGGCCAAGATAGCAACTAGTAGCACCTGGAATTGGATCGAAAACTTTCTTTATACCTTTCTCGACAATCTGAGACCAATTTTTGCGCGTACATATTTTTACGATTTTTTCTACCTAATTTCGAAAAATATTCATGCAAATTGTACTTTAAAGATAATTTACTCATCTTCGGATCTACTTGTTGGCTGTGATTAACCAATCAGCAAAGCTCTCCAAACTTTGGAAATGGAAAAGAAAAAAATAGATACAAATCGCTACATTAACAACAAATCGCTAGCATCGGTCTACTTTAAACATTTCGAATTTCCGGCAAACTTTTCTAGGCAGTTTTCGGGAAAGCCTTGGCAGGCTTGGGTGTTTCAAGAACTGTAGAATAAAGGATAAAATTTTCAAATCTGTAGAAAAATATGAAAAAATTGAGTTTCGATCACGTTTTCGGGGGTTCTGGACCACTGTGCGGCGTACGGCGGACGGCGCACAGTGGGGCCGATGACGCTAGAAGGTGGCGGAGCATGGAGGAAAGAATTTTTTTCTTTCCTCCATGGTGGCGGAGATTATTCAAGGTGACAGACTGATAGATATAGCTGGATGTAGCTAAAAAAAATTCAAAATCTATACGTTTACCTGTTTATTATCATTTTTTCAAGCAAAAAAATAAATCTTAAAATAATTTGCATAAACAATGCAAAATCTAATTGTTCAGCCGTTTATTACCATTTTTCAACAAAAAATTAAATTTTAAATCATTTTGGTTTATTATTCTTGGAATAATACACCTATGTTTTCGCGACGGAGGTCGACGACTCCGATCGGCCTCAAAATTTGACATTATCCGTTTCAAGTGGTCTAGATTCCAAAACCGAAATGTCCGTCCGCCGTCCAGGCCGTTTTGGGCAGTAGCAATTTTTTTAAAAATCTGAAATTTTGACAAAATACTCGGTTTACCATCTAGTTGTGCCCGCAAGGTTTTCAGTCCGATCGCCCAAACCCGTGGGGCGCTATGGGGCTAAAATGGGGCTACAGAAGGTGGTTTTATTAGTTAATTATCATGTGGGCGAAAGGTCTCTTTTAATAAACCGTTTAAACCACGTTTTCAATCAGTCGGGGCGCTGATCAGCCTGGTTCGAATCCGGGGACGAATACCAAAACACCAACAGTCAATCACGTGTTGTAATACCTGTCTTGTCGGCAGACAATTCACCTCTGAACGCAAGTTTATGTGAATCCTTCTGTGGAGCAAGACTTGCAAGAATTCTTAGAATTTCCAAAGCTTTTTCAAGTACAGTGCGGAGTCGGCTCCTGCCTTGGGTAACAAAAAACAAACAAAAAAAAAAAAAAAAAAAACTACTTTACTAACTCAATAGCATAGTAGAGCAACGGTAAATTCGGGTTTCCTGAATTTTTTCACTTGGAGCCAAAAAGTCGTTATCTTCCGAGCGCTCTTGTGACTCCCACCTATTAGATAGAAACAATTAGATAGAAACAAACTTGTAGGAGATATCGTTTTAGCTGGGCAGGTTTCGGTAGAAAAGAAACTGAAGATAAATTGACAAATTTAAGCGCTTGTTCTATTAAATTTCGATACTTCGTGCACACAGATGTTCATCATACCTGTTGATAATACCTATACATTTCTGAGAAAACTTAAAATTAACCGTATGGGCGCCATTTGCCGATGAATCGCATTTCATCGGCAAATCGACTCGGGGAATGGCCAACTCTTCCGGGATGTACCCCAACTCCTCCGGGAGAACTCCTCCGCCGTAATTACTTCTTACCAACTCCTCCGGCTTACTTTTCTCCCTGAAAATGAGATAGACAACTCCTCCGCAACGAATACGGGAGAAATAATACACTGCCAATGCAATGGCACATGAGCTTCCTCGAGCCAGGTTCAAAGTGAACATAGTTGTGACTGTAACAAGAAAATTACGTTCGCGCATGCGCAGGGAGTACCACTGATGCAATCGTGATGAAACTGATAGGGGACCATCTAGGGCTAAACCCACACTATTCCTGACAATTTGATTGAAATCCGATCAAAATTGTGGGAGTTATGGCTGATGCCAGGAAATTACCTAGTTAGTTCAGGAGGCTCTGAAACGCAAAACGTGAGTGGAAATTTTGATTTTGTAGAACTTTTGGAGATTTTGGTGATGAAAATTGGGCAGTAAATTTCGAATGGAAGGCTTCGCAACTGTTAGTGGTTCGTTGAGATGATACTTCTGCGGCTGCCCACAAATGTGGAGGAATTGCGGCATCAGAATCTATGTAGTAGGTACCACGTTTTCATCAGTGGGCATCGCACTTTTTTTGAGAACACCTCCACTTCCATGCATTTATGGGCATCCATCACTTATGTAAGCGGCAGGAAAACGACAACTGACCTGCTCAACGGACGGAGGAGATGGTCACTTCTCTTATATCTGTTTGTATCATTCCAGAGGAGTTGACCTCTAAGATTATTTACTAATTGATAACCCGGAGGAGCTGGGAGTGAGCCGACGACTCCGATCGGGCTCAAAATTTGACATTATCCGTTTCAAGAGGTCTACATTCTAACATTCTACATCCGAAATGCCCGTCCGCCGTCCAGGCCGTTTTGGGCAGTAGTAATTTTTTTAAAAATCTGAAATTTTGACAAAATACTTGGTTTACCATCTAGTTGTGCCCGCAAGGTTTTCAGTCCGATCGCCCAAACCCGTGGGGCGCTATGGGGCTACGGGAGGGGTTTTGGTTTATTATTTTGAAGGCTTTTAGCTATGGGATCGAGTTAGGTGTCGTTTTCGACCGCGATCAAAATGTTCGACCCCTGTCTTATAAACACACACTCCATTATTCCAAGGGCGGGTTCATAAAATACATGCGTTACCTCGATTAACGCCTGTGTAGGGTACTTAATTGTCAAGTTAGCGCTTTTGAAATTAGATAGCGTCGAGGTAACAAATGAAATTATGAACGCGCCGTTATAAATGAAAAGTTAATCTTAATATCGATATACATCCATTCCTATTTGAATAGAGCGGCGCATTGAGGTTTTGGATACCAGTGACACATTACTTTATGATCTTCCAGGTGACGTCTTTCGGGATTCCGGTCAATCGAAGACTCGACATGACTCCCTAAATGGAACTTGATGTAGAGCAATACTACCTATCATCCAGGTGAGAACTTGAATGAATGTAGGAATCTTAAAATAATTTAACTTCCGTTAATAAACTCATTCCTAATTGAAGGGCTTGCGGTACCTTTGTACCGCAGGCCCTTCAATTCAGTGCATTGTCGTAAGCAAGAGGTCAATTGTTTCAGGGAACGTCTGGTGGTATGGCCGACACTGTTATCCGAAGCTAACTTGTAAATCTACGATGCTATCCAGGAAGAGCGATTCGGGGAAGTTCTTTCACGTTTCTGTTGTGGGCCTCTCCGGGACGGAAAAAGAGAAGGGGGCGGTCGGCGTTGGGAAATCATGTCTTTGCAACAGGTTCATGCGGGCTGAAGCTGACGAATACAGCCAGGATCACATTTCAGTGCTCAGCCAGGTGCGATGACCGCTGTGGGTTGACTAGGGGAAATTCCGTCATACTCTAACGGCGTATTCTAATACGTTTATGGTTTCAGAGCGACTTCAGCGGCCGTGTGGTCAACAATGACCATTGGCTGTATTGGGGAGAAGTCACGAAGACCACCGACGAAGGTATTGACTTGCAGTTTCAAGTCGTCGAGCAGACGGAATTCATCGATGATTCGTCATTCCAAGCGTTCAAAGGGTTCCAGTCGTACGGTAAGGCATTGATCAACCCTTTTTGATACGTTGGGCCTTGAATTTCATTTTGCCGGAATTATAGAAGTATAGATTAATCAATTTCAGGTGGGAAAATGGAGCCTTATGTCAAACGGTGTGCCGCTACGAAGCTCAGTTCGGCTGAAAAGCTTATGTACATTTGTAAAAACCAACTGGGTAAGTACTGCTGTGTGTTTTGGATGTTGTCAGTTTGAGCAAGCTTGGCTCCTCTCCTGGTTTAAAATACTGGAAATTGATGATTGATAATCGAAATATATCAATCACTCCATGATTTTTATCCTTATTTCATCTTTTATGTCCTCAAGGCATTGAAAAGGAATATGAACAACGGGTGTTGGTAGACGGCAAGGTGAACATTGACGGCTTCATATGCGTGTTCGACGTCAGCGTGATTCCCAATCGAACGCTGGAAAAACAAATTGATGCGATCGCTACCATACTCAACAATTTGGTCAAAACCAAGAAGCCCATCGTTGTGGTAAGCCTTTCCAATTTCGCAGTTGGTACTCGACTTATTTTTAACGTATAGGCAAGGGAAGGGGGAAGAGCATTGTCTTGGGTTGGAGTCACTGCTGGACCACCACTTATAGCGGGAAGGTCTGGAAACGTACTAGCTCCAGTCCTCCCTTTCACCGTCAGGGAACACCTCAGCTTCCAGGACAGCCCACTCACCCTCAAATGCCGTGCCTCGCCGAGCCCTCCGTGATTGTGCTACACACAGTTAGGGACATCGGCCGTTTTTGGAGAGGTTACTGTACAAGGGCCCCGGGTGCATTCTTTCCATCTACACATTAATAGTTGAACAACAGTAGATTCGGGTTTCCTTAGTTTTTTTCACTTGGAGCCAAAAATCTTCGGAACGTTCTAGCGGCCGTCCTATTAAAGATAAAAACAAACCTGATAGTATATTCTTGTAGGAAATAGAGTCTACTTTAAGTTTGTACATAGTGGTGTGTTCGCTAAAACTTACCGTTTTAGAGATAAATGCAGGGAACTGAAAAAAGTTCGAACTTTCGAGGTTTTTGATGTTTTCTGGAGTTAGCTCACCTCTGGTGAAGGGTTAAACCTCGAATTCGGATTCAGCTACCCAAAAAATATTGAGAACCGTTCAGAAAAAACTCCTATACATTTTTCGTTGGATAACACTAGATTTACTGGGCTATAATTACAAAATGGGATTTTAACCTTCTAGGTGGGATTCAGAGTGTCGTAATTTCTTAACTATATAACAGTGAACGTCATCATTCTGCCCAATACTCTCCAAAAGTACACTTACAACTGTACAATGCACGCTTGGTTTTCAGGCCACTACTAAAAACGACGACGCCAGCGACGCTTACAGCAGAGAAGTGGAGCGGTTGGTAGCCCGAAAAGAGTACAAAGGGATGATCCCTGTCGTCGAGACCTCGGCCCATGACAACATCAACGTGGATATGGCTTTTATCGTTTTGGCTCAGCTCATCGATCGCAGCAAAGGGCGGTCCAAGATCATCACGTACGCTGAAGCTTCCCGCATGAGGAAGGAACACTTGGATTCAACTACCGAAGCCTTCCAGACGCTTATAAGATCTCATGTAAGGACAACTAGCGAGTGCTTTGCAATTTTAACGCTAGCGGCAATTCAACTGAAATGTATTTTGCAGATAACGGATCACCAGTCGCTCTGGAGTCAAACGTACAAGAAATTCGGTAAACACGACGACATGCTCAGGTTTACACAGGAGTTTGGTAGCGCCAGCACTCAGCGGATATTTCGTCGGCACGTTAAGAAGCTTAAAGATGAACACCTCGCTAAAAAGGTTCAAGGTTATATGGATATGCTGCCTGATATTCTTCAAGAACTAATGCCAGATATATCCATGTTTCACGAGTGGTAAGTTGTCAATACAATAAGAACAACAAATTCCTTAAAATATACTTCGTGTTAAAATCATCATTCTTTCAGCGATTGGAGCACCGTTCAGCAGCACATCAAAGATCATCCCGATTTCAACAATTATTTCCTCACGAGCGAACAAATCAGTCAATGGACCGAAGAGGACTGGGAGAATGACAAGTTTGACAAGGACCGCCGCATCCCTTGCGACATTCTCGACACTGGGGAGGCGGAAAGTGTTTTCAAGAGCCACGCAAACGCTCTGCAACAGGAACAAAAGAAATTAGAGTGAGTCCGCCCTACAAGCCAGTTTTCTCCCGGCTAAAATTGGTTGCAACCCAGGACAGGTGAGCTGGTCATCTCAGTAATTCCTGGACATTGAATTTCCAGATGGAAAAAGCAGTTCAAGCAGCTTCTCGAAGACACAGGCTACGTCACGCCTGGGAAAGCATTATCCGAAATCCGCGTTCTATTCATGGGGCGAGAGTGTTTTGAAGCTCTGAGTGAACAAGAATGCCAAATAATTTACGACCGACATCAAAAAGACATTGTGGACAAGGCCAAACATAATTTCCAGGTGAGTCCACAGTTGACACCAGAGAATCTACACTCATGAATTCCAATGCCGGATTAGATATTTTATTGTTGATTACTTTTTTATATTGATTTCCATCTTTGTGGTTACAGGAACTCCTGTTGGAAAATGCCGACCTGTTTTATCATTTTAAGAGTATTGCACCCACTGGTACTATCACTCAGGATGACATCAAAGAGATCACAGATGCCCTCAAAGACGATTCTAGGTACATAACTGATTCGAATCATAAAAGAATTTCGAAGTTTGACTTTTAGAATTGCTTCATAAGCATAATATATAGTTGAATATACTATAACTTAACTGGTCACCTACACTGTCCTGAGTGGAGTGTTGGAAAATCTAGCGCTCATCGACGATCTGAAGGTTTTAACTGAGGTCTCATCACATGGCGGGTAAATCGGGACTTTTCATCGAGTAGCGCTAAATCTGATCACCCTTGGGATCTGTCGTTTTTGCCGAATCTATGGGGTATCAAATAACGGAGCCTCACTATCAATGAATCTTCGTGCGCCAAAGCGAAAAATGTATCCGAAATAAGCCTGGAAAACAATCATTTCCTTCTTGAAGCTTTTCTGTGGCGGGCATCGCTCAGCCATTAGGTGGGGAACGTGTGAGTAACGTTGGCTTAGGATCCATCAATATATCCAATATATATATATATATATATACGTGAAAATCGCCTCCTTCTCTACACTCTCTCCCACCATTAGTCTTCACTGAATGAAGGAGCGGAGTTCAGAGGATGAGTAACTTGGCTTAAAGTTGAAATATAGTATTTGATAATTAATAATGATGTATTTGATCGTATTATATTGGAAATAACAGTGAAACTAAATCAGCTCCATCCTGAGGCTTGGCCTGGCTTCTGTCTCTCTCTCTCCATACTCGACTACAGTAGTGTGGCCAGGTTAGGTGGTCAGTAGGGGGTCTCCTTCTCGGAGCACC
The DNA here is from genome assembly GCA_955831195.1 of Pilophorus perplexus. Lineage (NCBI taxonomy): Eukaryota > Metazoa > Arthropoda > Insecta > Hemiptera > Miridae > Pilophorus > Pilophorus perplexus. The sequence continues at coordinate 29,707,314 of OY037007.1, forward strand.
TCACCGAAAGCAACACAATTCCGAGTGTTGAGAGGGAAATCGTAGGATCAGCATCAAATGGAAAAAAACAGAGGATTCCGAGATCGAACGTTGCCAAACCTCGCTCAAAGGAATTCGCTCGATTCCTAAGTTGAAGAGATAGGCATTGGCCCTCCATAAGTATAATTAGGGGGCCACTCCTGCTGGGTAATGCCACCCAACCCCCGACTGTATCCTACCTGTCCTCAGACCCCTTCCTCGAGATGCAGCTCCAATGTAGTTGGCAAAAGGGCCCTTTCCCCAGCCACTCAAAATCGTTTTTCGAATCCATCGCTCGGATTCGTAATGCCACCACCTCACCACGTCTACGATTTATTTTTATTTTAAACACGTCGTAAAACCCTCTTCGTTGTCTGAATTAGTTCGTTCTAAATTTAGTATTTAAATTCAATTGGAGAGGAAGGCACGAGTCCAAGTGCCATCCTCGAATTGAGTATGCAGCCCAAATTGTACTCAATCCCCAAAATGCAAACCTGGCTAAAACATTGAGGGTTATCGTTCAATCAAGAATGGTAGGGGTGAGTGTGTTAAATGTGTATCATTTTGACTAATGAAGGTTGATTTTCAAACAGGTACAAAGCTCTCGATAGATTGGACCAAGATCGGAAGCTGATGCTTTTCCAACACCTTGGTTTTGTTCACTGCCCCATCCGAGAACACTGCCCTGCGTTCCCCAACTGTATGGACGCGCTCATCGAAAGAATCCTGTCCAACAAAGTCCAAAGGTTTGTGCGGCTCGAATCATCTCCGGCTCCATCCAACGATTTTCCCGTTTTATTCTCTCTTGGGCATGATTTCAGAGTGTTTCCCCAATCTAGTAACCGGTGGTCTTCCAACGGGAGTAGCAACCTTCTCAACATTGTTGTCCTGGGCACCGGAGGCCTTGGTCACGAATTTGCGTCCGAAGTCAAAGTGAGTTTGAGACAAAAGTTGAGCCTAAGGAATGGAATTTACGTAACGAGTCAACTATTATAATTTCTATACACTGGAAATGGCGTCGTAAATTATAATTTCCTGACTCTACTTGGTCTTATGAAGGTTCTATGTGAAGATGATGAAATCGAGGTCGACTACCATCTGTACAGCATAGAATTGAAGACCATCGATGGCGACGTCAGTCTACCTCATAACAATTTCCAGTCCAGCGATTTCCAGCCAAACGGTCAGTCCTTTTTTGTAATTGAAAATCTTGAAGTGCCCCACCTGTGTTAAAACTGTACCTAGGTATATAGCTTTCACGTAGTCAGTAATATTTAAAATAATACCCAAATAACTCGGTGGTTTCTGTACATAGCGCCGTCCATTAGCGCAATCCTACAATGGGCATTTTGTTTTGCAGGGTGTTTTTGTGTTTATTCGGATTCATCGACGTTCGAGTATGTGAGGGACAGCCTAGAAAAAACATTGCTGTCCAATTTGGAGCAGGAAGACCGAGTGCCGTTTCAAGGTCTCCCGATGGTAGTAATTTTCCTTCCTGAACCCCATTTAGAGGAAGATGAGCTGATGAAATTGCACGAGGAGGGTCAAAGCCTCGCAGACAGGTATGAACTGGAAGAATAACCAAGTAACCAAGTAAAAACATTTTGCCTAATCTCCATCACAATTTTTCACAGCTTGCAGTCGTCCTTCATTGATGTATCGTTGGAAGAAGAATACTACAAAACCGACAGATTTTCATCGTGCTTAGTTACCAAGTCACTCAGAATCTTATTGCAAATCATCCAGGAGAGGAGCGGCATCGGCAACATTTATCAGTCCGTGATGGAAAACACTGAGCCTGATATCAGGTAGGTTTTTTTTTTTAAAGTTAGCTCTGCTATAGGTGGGGCTTTTTAGCAGGGCTTCCACCAGGTGGGCTGACATGGATGCCGCCAGGCTCGGCATCTTGCCATCCATGAAGTGAGTGGTGGAGAGGGGAGTTCCCGCCCCTGGCAGGAGCTACCAACCACCAGCTCCGCCTGTGAGGGCTGTTGGGAAGTGTTGCTCAACCATCTTTCAACCTCAACCAGGCTCGTTGTTGCCTGCCAAGGCCAAAGGCAGCGAACGAATGTTCCTAGACGTGCTGGAAACATACTTGCTCCAGTCCCCCCCCCTCCCCCACCCCAATCAGGGAAAGTCTAAGGGTTCCCACTCCCTCGCGAATGCCGGGCAGCTCCGATTCACATGCTTTGCTGAGCTCTCACCTGCATAAGCCAGTTAAGGAATGATACTTGAAGCTTTGTGAGGGCTTTGGCCAGGGAGTCGAAGTACAAGAGTTTGTATAAAACCACAAGTATTCCAAATTTTTTAAATAGTGGCAACAACTATGGAGCCCATGGGATATCAGCAGGCCTTCTGGCAGGAACCTGGGAGCGCACCAGGCGTACCAACTTGGCTTTCCATCCTGAGGGGGTGCATCTGCAGTGTTCAGGAACTTCAATGCACGTGAGGATAACTATTGGGAGCTGTCGCTCAACCAGCTGTCATCCCCAACTAGGTCCAATGTTGCCGCCTGGCAGCTGTTGCAAAGTCAGCAAACGCCCTGTATCTCGACGGAGACACACCTGCTCCAATATATCCCTTACACCACCTGGGAAAACCTGAGCCTCCAGGACGGCCACCTCCCTCGCAAATTCTGGGGAACTCTGAAGCACATGCTTTGCCGAACACTATAAGCAGCCAGGATCGTCAGCAAGTGCTAGGCGGTGCTGATTCGCTGGGGAATCCCTGTGGCTGGTCATTTACTGTCAGCACCTCCTGCCACTGGTGGACAAGCATGGCCAGTACATTCAAACTATACGCAGCAGCTGATGTGTATTTGTACCCTTTTGTGGCCTTGCTTTCTGATTGCTTCATTCACAGTTGGTATATGATGCTATTTGTGGAGTCCGATACTGACTATTGCAATGTCTTTACTGATGACTGCAAATAAAGAGAATTGAATTGAATTGAATATTTCTGGTATACCAGTAAGGGTCACACCTCATAGGTACCTACATTGTTTTGGAACCATCGTATAACATCACTGCTTTGAGAAGAGCACCGAAGATCTCGTCCTTTTACTCTGTCAGTAAATTATGAGTCAGATCTACAATCAATTTAAAAGTGACAAAAAATCCCAGACAATCCGGGAATTTGATATCACAATTTCTCACAACGCATTTGTCTTTCGCAGGATCATCATGTGCCTCTTCTGTGGTGACCCATATTCAGTAGAAAATGTTTTGGCCCCTCTTCTGAGCCACCACTGCTGTTTCATGAGCGGCGAGAGGAGTATAATTTTGGAAACATTCCTCGGCTCCTCAAAACGCAAAGTTGAAGTAATCATCTCGTCGTTCCATGGCGCCAACGCTTTCCGGGAGGAGCTCGTTCACGGGTTCATTCTCGTGTATTCCACCAAGAGAAAAGCTTCCTTGGCGACGCTCAAGTACGTTAATTGCGAATGAGTGCTGTAAGTGGTTTTGGTTAATTAATCTTGGAATAATAAACCTATGTAATCGCGACGGCGGTCGACGACTTCGATCGGCCTCAAAATTTGACAAAAGGTCTCGTTTCCAAAACCGAAATGTCCGTCCGCCATACGCCGTCCGGGCCGTTTTGGGCAGTAGGATTTTTTTTAAACTGAAATTTTGACAAAATACTTGGTTCACCATCTACGTTCACCACCTAGTTCTGCCCGCAAGATTTTCAGCTCGATTGCCCAAATCCGTGGGGCGCTATGGGGCTACGGGATGGTTTTTTTTAAAAGGTTTTCGGCTATGGGGTCGAGTTAGGTGCCTTTTTCGAAGTATTTTTGGACTTAGAATACATTTTTTGGGGTCCCTGAACGATCAGATTTCACTTAAGGGATCTTTAGAGCTTTCATGGGGCTACAAATGGGATTTTTGAAGGATCCCAGGAGGTCAAATATTTTCCGTCTAAAAAAAGTTGAAAAAAAAAAAAAAGAATTCTTTCACAATTTTTTTATTGTCACAGATTTAATTTTCGTACAAGTAACCTATAGCAAAGAATAATAAACTCTTGTGTACAATTCGCAACGTTTTACTATTGAAAAGACTGACTATATCGTATTTACAGTGCATTTTCTATGAACATTCCAAACCTGCCGATTCAAATCATGGCAGTAACTGACATCGGAGGCGCCAACGCCTTCTTCACCAGCGATTTGTGCCATTTATTGATCACCGAAGGGAACGCGACTGCCGATCGGCTTCAAGCACATTTCACCACATCCAATTCCTCATTCCAGCACAAAAGTAGGTTTAAGTTGTGAGTTTCCACATCGCAAGGAGTATTTTACACTTGCAGTCGCAATTAACGCATGACTCATTCCTCTAGCTGCATTCTACACGCCTTTTTTCAAAGAAGTCTGGGAGAAGAAACCGGAGATTGAGCAAGCATTCCATTTAGAAGAACCCGTTGTGGACAGCAGTATGGATAATGATCAGATGATGCCTTCATTGGGGAATAACACATATCATTTGAAACTGGCTGCTTCCGCAAACGACATGTGAGTTATGTTTGTGGCACATTAAAAAAATTTTTTTTTTGATTATTTTTTACTAGACAGAATATCTGGGGGAGAGAGGAGACGATACATGCATTTATTCGAGGTTTCTACATCGGCTTAGGTCGTAATTTCAGGGCTCGACGGTGAATATTGCGGGAAATGTGGGTACTCTAACGCCACGGTTCCATTGTGGCCTTTCATCTTGGCTCCGCACCAGAAATGGCCGCCTCATGTTTACCAACTTTACGTGTGATTTAGCAGTTGGCTGCCCGCAACGTGGCGCCTCGATTAAAACCCATTTGTAAGTCGGTGGTGGTTGTTTTAGTGACGCCGTCGCTTTACCGACTTTGTCGGTTAAAACAGCTTGCGGGTACTGATCGCTTACTAACTCAGGCAGTGGTGGATCCGGGAAGGGCCCAAAAACGCCAGTTAAGGTGTATTCTTGCCAACCTGCTCGTGACTTGTGGGGCAAGTCCTTGCCATGAGGATCCACCACTAAGTTTATTCAATAGTCTGGCTTGAAATTAACGTTAACTGTTCGCTCTTATGTACTTTGCACTGGTTTCTGGCTTCATCGCTATTAACAGTAGCTCTAATGCATATCTCATGAAATAAAGGAAATATGGTCGTAATTTTGAACATGATTTAGTAGCCGAATCTTACCAATAATCAGTAAATATTCCTATTTTATAGCGTTCGGAAATCGCTAGTTGATGCATTCAGGGCCGGTTTCACCGCCTCGAGTTACGCTAACCCACGAGTTAGCGAAAAAATTCACGTTTCACCAGCTGTTGTCTCCTAGTTACCAAGACGGTTAACTTCCACTTTTTTAACTTGCAGATTTTCGGAAGTTATCTCGTTAACTTGAAGTTATGTTGTTGTGTGCTAAAATTGATTTTATGTCAATAGAGAGTTCCTAAAGAAACATCCGAGTTACGTCGACCGTTAATTTTTATCGCCGTAAGGGATTTGTCTAGGGAGAATCAAAGAAAAGCTAACTTCACATAAGACCGTAACAGAGATACGGTCTTAGCAAAAGTCACGCTAAATTTAAAGTGCCGCTATTTACGTTCTATTGCTCGAAATTAACGGCGGTATCCTTAAGACCGTAAGTTTATTGCCGTAACTTTACGGCAATAACGTTCGACGTTAGGCATAAGGACGTAAGTTATCACCGTTATTTCCGCGCATGCGCGAAATCTCGAGTTACGTCGACCGTAACTCATCACCGTTAGGCAAAAAGTGGCTTTAGGAACTCTCTAATATCTAACCTCAAAATAGCTAACTTGAACTTTAACATGAGGTTGGTGAAACCGGCCCTCAGTTGATTACTCTCGATAGCAGAATATAGGGAACCGTTTGTACAATTTGACTTCATGTACCACACACACAGTAAAATTCATCCATTTTGAAATTCAAATTCAGTTGTTGAGAAAACGTACAAAAAAAAACAAAAAAAAACGGGTTGGCTGGCGTAGCCAGCAGGGCGTGGCTCCCTAGTGCATATTGGAGCTGCAGCCTGAGTTGGACGACGAGGAGAATCGCCTTTATTCTAGTCTACAAGTCGGAAAAGATGGATGAAGACCATCTCAATGAGGATCGTTTTTCACCATTAGGCGGAGCTCAGAGGTCATAAAAAATTTAAAAACCCGCGCTTTGAAATGTTCACAAACAACAATAAAGGGATGCTGTGATTGGTGGTGGGGTGGGGGTCAAAAAGGAGGGCTAGCGAGGGGAAAACTGCTGACCTACAAAAAAAGACAAGAAAGGGGGAAACTAGATTTCACCTTCGAAATGAATCCCTTCACTTTCATCCTGTATTCCTTTAAAAAAACTTCAGTATCGAAAAGTGATTAGAAGAGGTCTGAGGTTGGGGGTTGGCTGGCTTTACCTTGCACGTTGTGGCCCCTAGTCTCATATTGGAGCTGCACGACAAAAATCATCATCATCATCATCTTTTGATCTTCATTCTAGGGTTCTTCTAGCGATCAGAAAAATTCAAAAAAAAAAAATACCTACCAACAATTTGTTCCAGTGAGTAGATAACAAATAAAGCCTGAAACCACCAGAAGGTTGGCCAAGAAAGGGTTAAAAACAAATTTCACCATTACTTTCACAACGTTTCATACTGAACACATGAAGCACACTAGGCTGCAATGACTGCCCTGCCAGGGCGGAACAAGCAGGGTTGGCTGGTGTAGCCAGTAAGGAGTGGTCCCTAGTCATTTAAATAAACGTCGAATTGAATTAAAATTGCACATTTCGATGAGAGGAAAGTAGTTATTTCAAGAACCGTATCAATATTGGGTTATTATTGGAATCAATAGTCCAAGATTTGCATCTAAACTTGCCCGGCAACTGGCGATGTGGGTCACCATCTACTAAGGTTGTATTTTCGATGTTAAATTTAAGTTTGAACTCGTATGGCAATGTGTTCCCAATATTACCTGGTTGCTTCAAAAGTTTATTGGATTTCCAGGTATATGTATTTGTATTCATAACAACGAACAAGAAGCGGAAGAAGGAGGTTCGTTCGTAACGATTTGCTCATTTATGCCTGGAAAACGGGTTTATTTGTGGTTAACAGGACACCTGATTTGTTGAAGACGTTGAACCATATGGCACATGGAGACGACATTAAATTTTGTTCATCTTGCAGTTGTTCGATGGTCTCAGTAGCGTGTGGAGTGATTTTTGTTGAGACTGATCTCGAACTTTTTTGTTGTTGTTGAATCGGGTTGTCAAACGGTGTTTCCAGGTTGTCTTCTGACATTTACGACAAACAGGAAACAGAAGACGGCTCCTTCTCGCCGACTTTATCCCACGAACAGATGACCATAGGTAGCGCCAGTGAGGAGTCCGACACCTACTCTCCCGTTGGCAATCAACACCGGAACTCAATCTCGCCTCACAAACTTCTCCAGGGTAAGACTTTCTTGTAGAATCATCTTCACTATTGATCGCCTGTAGTAGGACGTGCCTGCTCCTAGGGACGTTATGATACCACACAAGTATCGATACTCTTTTTGAAAAATGTTTATCCTAATATCGATTCCCGATCGGGAAAAGAGAATCAATGTCTCGATTATATCGGCTAGATAATATTGATACTTTGTGAAGGTCATTTGGTGAAAAATACTCATGAACCAATTGTTATGAAAATCAAGGAAATTTTTGTGAAATTTGGTTAAAAACTTGAAACCGAATATAGTGGCGTAGGTAGTTAATAATAATAAAAACGCGAATTTCTTCCCAAAATTAATTATGTTAACAAAAAATTATTTTAAAAAAATTGAGGAAAAAATCTGTATTCCTACAGTATTTGGAGAGCTGTGGGACCCAAAAAATGAAATCTACATCCAAAATTAATCGGAAAACGAAACCTCATTCGACCTGACATCCTTCACAAGCCCAATTTGTACCCCCACGTTAGCTCTTTTTGAATTTTTCTATATTTATCTATTTTAAGGGGGGAGAAGGGAGGAGCTATTAAATTCAAACTGAAATTTAAATTGAAATTCAGTTTGAATTTAATAGCTCCTCCCTTCTCCCCCCTTAAAATATAAACACTGCATGAGGGAAGCAGGTCATAAATTCCCTCAAGTCATTCCTGTAATATTTATCTAGTGATTACAAATATCATTGGTATCAGAATAAAAATATACCATGATACATGTGTAAGAGGGTATTGTATGTATCATAACGTCCCTACCTGGTCAATAAAGTTGTCATCGTTATTTTCGCACATAGTGCTCTCTTTTGGACTGAGATTTGTTAAATAATGTTTTTAACAGAAATTGATGGATACTTTAACTAACCACAGAATCGTAATTCTGGCCTTCGGCTGTGTCCTAGTTCCTCGATTTTGTTGATGTTAAATATTTCACTTAGTTAAAAACATTTTTCGTTCTTTCTCCCTCTTAAATATCGTCACATAAGTTCTAACACCACATAATTGACATTAACACAACTTTACAGGAGAGGCAAAAAACTGTTTTATCAGTTTTGTGCTGTTTTATCAGTTGAACTGTTTTTTTTTTTTTTTTTTTTCAGTTACGGGCTGTTTTTCTCAGTTACGCGCAATAGACAATTTTGCGTTTTCCTCGTTTTTATGTTTCCAGGTGACCTTGGCATGGTTACCATGCCGTCGGCTATGATAATATCTATCAAATGGAATGAAAAACTCATTTACGTCAAATTGTCAATTACGTGGTGTTAGAACTTGAGTGACGATAAGTTTCATCATTCACTAATGACTGACACCACGTTTTGACAAGTTTTCCAAGTGACACAACGGCTGCCATACGTTTGCGCTAATCCGAACCTATCTGGCTCCAAAGTTGTTTCGTTTGCGCGAATTTCGACCATTCATTTGCGCGAACGGGTGAGGGCATGTTATTGACTCAAGCACCATCGAATTATGGGAACAATATTCAGGCAACGCCATAACCTGCCTCCAATACATCACCAAAATTGGTTTCTCCCGGGTACGCTGATAGCTCAATTGGAAGGTTCGCGCAAATGATAATTCGGTTCGCGCAAGTGAATGTTAGGCAAAACTCGATGGCTTAGACAAATGTATGGTGGGATTAGGGGTATTAGCGTAAGTGTACGCCACCAAACATGACCTGCTTTCATAAACGATGTCACGTTCCATGAATTGTTGAGATCTGGACCATCGAAAAATGGACAGTTAGCAACAATACAGTTGGTTGATTGAGAGAAAAAATCGTTCATAGTATTAACGGATTTGAATTTGCTTATTCATTGAATCAATTCATTAATTTTAAAAATTGTATAAATTTTGTAAGAATTTGAGTGAGAATTGTTTCGGCACTATACTTGAGCTTGCTTCATTAGAAGTCCAGTAAATCTAGGGTTTTCCATGGAAACATTTATAGAAGTTTTTTTTCCAACGGTTTTCTGTGTCGCTGAATTCGTAATTGATCTAGAAACGCCAAAAACCTCAAAAATCTTGGACTTGTTCAAGTTTTCTCCATTTATCTCTGCATTTATCAACGTACGTTTTCGCAAAAAGACCAATATGTACAAAATTACTCCGCACAAGAATAAGATATTATATTATCTAGTTTGTTCCTATCTTCAATAGGACGGCCGCTTGAGCGCTCTGACGACCATTTTTTGGATGAAGATCTGCGTTTCGTTCGGCAGTGTTGAGTGCCTTTATTTTTCTAAGCTGAAAAAGGGCTGCTGTTGAATCTCAACCGCTTGCTGCGTGAATGAACAGAATGAACTCCTTCAGAAAGGGATCAATGGTGATGTGTGGGTGATGGAGTTGTGGAGCAACTTTTCCTCGCTCTGGTTTCAGGGGATCGACATTAAATGCTGGCATTGTTGTTGCAACAACAGCGTGGTCTGAAGCTAGCGACTGAGCAGTTTCAACGATCATAGTGTCAGCATCTTCTGCCGTCTGCTCCAAGCTGAGCCGCAGAGAGCCTTGAAGTGATCATGTCAATTAGTCGACTTTTGTTTTTCATATTAGACAAGAACTTTTCTTGGTTGGTAGTGGGATTCGAGTTCTCAGTGAATTGAACTTCGATAGATTGCTTTCGTGATCTTCTTGAACGTTCTACAGCTTTTGTTCCTTCCCCAGAATCACCATCGAACGCAACAATAGCAGTTTGCAAGTAGTGGTTTGTACATATTTCACGAACCCAAACGTCTGGCCTTGAGACGGGTCTGTGCAGTAGAAATCTTCCATCAACCATCTACTGCGTAAACTGTTGGAGTATTGATGTTCTGAAAAAAACCAAAAAAAAAAACCAACAATTCGATACCAAGAAGCGAGTAGAAGGGGTCTGAGGCCAGATGGGAGAAGTCGAGGGTTGGCTGGCTTTTGCTTTGGGGGTGGCCCCCTAGTTTTTACTTGGAGTCAAAGATTTTCTATCTTCAGAGCGCTCTAGCAGCCTTCCTATTGAAGGTAAAAACGAACTTCACAATAATATTGTGAATATATTATATTCTCGTAGGAACTTACCGTTTCCGAGATAAATGCAGGAAAATTAAAAACGTCCGAAATGTTCGAGGATTTTGGGGTTTCCTGAAGTTATCTCACCTCTGGCGAGGAGGCAAACCTCGAATTCGGATTCAGCGACCAAAAAACATGCAGAACCGTTGAGAAAAAACGTCTACTCATCTTTCCTGGAAACGGGCTTTTTGAACCTGAATTCACTGGACTATGGTGACATGAACTTATTGTTGGGGTTCAATGTTTTAATTTGAAGTTTAACGCAATTTTTCTTTGTTATATAAATTTTCAACTATTCAACTGAAATCCAGTGGGCTAGCACCAGTCTCAGCATCACGCGATGCGACTGCCACTGAGAGGAAAATGTGTACGCTCAGGGAAATTCGCGAATCCGCCAGGCAAGGACTGGAATCACAGGAGAAGAAAATGAAAAATAAAACTTCTAAAGAAAAATTTCCCGAACCTGAAGTTGGCCAGGACGTAAGAAAAATTCCAGACGATGACCGTTCTAAAATCGACCCAAAGATTATGATAGCTGTAGTCCTGAAGAAAGACGATGATATCTACCAACTTGGAACTTCCTCAGGAAACTTGAATACATCGTACTCTCGTAATCAATTCACAATGTGCGCCGAGAACTTCATATACCCTGAGGATGTACCTGATGAAGAGATAAGTCTTCGTACCATGGTTCGGCAACAATCATTGGTCGGCGGCCAGGGTTTCAAAAAATTTAATTGTTTCAAAAAGTGTTCAACTAAACAATGCCTCTGCAAGGCAACAAATATGAAGTGCAACTCGAAGTGCCACAATAATTGCCTTACCTTGTTGCAACAAGTAATTATTGTAAGTTCCTTGCTGCGTCATTTTACTTGACAATTTACAAAGTTAGTGCACTTACATAGTTCATTTAAAAGTTGAAAAAGTGGAAATAAAGTTAACAAAGTTGGTACCTACCGTTCACCTTCATTCGAACTTTTACCGACACGCTGGGGAATGTTCAGATTTACCAGAATCAGTTGGTAAAAGTCCGAAACGCCCTCTCTAATTGGAATAACACTAGCTTTTACCAAGCCTCTTGGAAAATCCTAAGATTTACTGGGAAAAGTCCGATTTGAGAGCCAACACCGGCCTTTCACCATAAATATTGGGAAATGCTAGGATTTTCTGGTTAAACTTAACATTTACCGCACTTCGGGGTTTTACAGTAACAGATACATCAATCATTAGTGAATGGCACTGACTGAAGCTTCTCGCTTGCCGTTTTTTTTTTTTTTTTTTACCAAGCTCACGTCTGCTGTAAGTGACCTGAACGTAGTCGCTCCTGACCCAATCTGGTGTAAACCCTCGCTGACCTTTCCTTTTCCCTGCGTGCCTACCCTGCATGTTGTAATGATGTGACACATTGCTTGAGAAATTGTAGATTTGTTGTCATTGTTGATGAAGCGTCGCTTTTATTTTATAAATTGGATACTACGTTTTTGTTGAATGATTTTGGTTTTGTACAGAATAAAGGTGCAGGTTTGTGATGAAAAGATGTGATATTCAGAGTATGAATTTAGTAGTGATGGGTATGGAGGGTCTTTGTGTTCATCGTACTTACATACAGGCGATTGTGGTACATAGTGTGGGCCAAACTGACCCTCGACAGTCATCCCTGTATGTAAAGTGGGCCAACCAATTAGTGGCAGAGTCCCTGAGGGATCTATCTGCCATATCGACGGTCGGCAGGGAGAAGGGCGTAACTGTGACCTTCGGTCTGTCTGTCCGCATTTCCTTGCCACACCCATAACTTCCACAATTTTGATTGGATTTCAATCAAATTTTAAGGAATTGTGTGGGTATAGGAGCCCTAAATGGTCCCTTATCAGTTTCATCATGATTGAATCAGCAGTACGCTCAGCGCATGCGCGAACGTTTCCGCCATTTATTCGCCCGACAGATGGCAGTTACGCCCTTCTCCCTGCCGACCGTCGATATTCCGTCCAGTGCACCCACTTACGTTCGTAGATTGCCCTGAGGGGTTACGTTTTGGGTTAGATCAATTACATTAGAGGTACCCTCTGTTCGTGGCGTCTCCTTCTGAAGCCTGATGGATGCCCGTTTCTCTGCTGGGCTGGTTGTCAGAGTCCCATAGGCGTACAAGAGTCTTGGCCGAGCTAATCCTTTATGGCTGGTTACCTTTCTCGAGACGTTGACCCGGTCTACGTATGCGATTACCTTGTAATGATGATAACCCTGGAGGTTGCGTGAATTTTGGCCCACCTTACACCTGTCCGTCCATACATATAGGGTGCCGTAGAGAAATTTACTTTAAAAAAAAATCATCGTTTTTCAGTTTTTGGCTTATAACTCCAAAAATGTGCGCCCTAGCGAAAAAGTCACTGTATACGTTTTTTATGTAGACAAGATCAAATCTTGTAGCAAAATTTGTTATCTCACATTTGAGCACAACGGCAGCTTTGTATGTCCAATAGGTCCCGAGATGCATGTATCATCAAACATTGGTCACTTTTCCCAAAAAGTTAGAAATCGTGGTATTCGCCGTCTTCCGTACGGAATATCGGCCAAACTATTCACCACACGAGGAAAGTAATGAGGAATGAAGTTGTAGAGCAGTTATTTAGAGTAGAAGCTGAGAGGGCCGTTTCCGCTGCAACGCTGTTTTCGACTAAGCTAAGAAGCAAATTGGCTGATCCAACTTGCATTATTCTTTCTATCATCACAATTTTTAAGTGTATAAGTCAAATTTTCGCTCCGTGAGAGAAGTAATTGTAGATGAACAAGTTTTTCGTTGTTTTTCATCGATATTTTTTTTTCATTTAACAAAAATCCTCAATCCCGGGATCTAGGGATTCAAAAAAACCTTCGGGATTGCAATCTCTACCCCGATGTCCACATGCCGGCCCTGTGAGTGTCTCGTCGATGTTATATTAATGTTATTCGTGTGTTTGTGTTGTCCAGGCTTCCAAGTGTATCCCCCACCTGCCACCCCTCCTGAGCCCGCACCCCCGGATCACCCCCCAAGGCATGTCCTCAGCAATGCCACCAACATCCTCGGATCCTACACCAGTTTGGATGAGATTACCTGCAACTTGATTATATAAAACAAAACCACAAAAAAAGATTTACCTCTCCCCCCTCAAAAAAATTTTTAAATGTTGATAAAAAACCGTGCTATAACTAAAAAAAAACGAACATGCACAAAACCATTTTTAACAAACTATGTAAACTAGTTAACCTCTGTGTTGCATGTAATAATTTCTACAATGCAAGGCGATTTCTTTTTTGATATTGCTGGTTATAAAAATAAAAAATTAATTAAAATTAATTAAAAAAGATCTTGGATGTAGATCTCTCCTTTGCATTGTTGGTCTTAGTGGTCATTAAGTGGTAATGTTTCTTGACGTGTCCTTAATTTTAAAACTTAGGCATTCAAATTGAATCCTCGTTTTGAATAGGAGTGAAGAAAATGTACCATCTGACTCAAATATCACCTGTCAAAGTGTACTATATGTGTATCATAATTTTTTAACTAGTCTTTTCGTATTATATTCAATAATTTTTTTTATTTTTTTATTTTGTAAGCCTGATTCTCTGGACGTTTTGCCCGTGGTGTCAGTTTTAACTATGTAAAACCAAAAAAAAAAAAGAAAAAATTGAAAAAAAAACACGTGTTATTGATAGCCTTCCGTGTGATCACGTAACCTAAAAGAAACCGTTCTGTGTTTATATCAACAAATTTGTACATTATGTGAATTTAAATCATGTTCCTACTATTCTGTAATGGTTTCATGTTGGTGTAATATTGTTTCGAAGTATTTTCCGTTGGTTCAGTTGAACTACTTTTAAAAACGCAGCTCCAATATCTTTTTAGATGTCTATTTAATTATTATGCAGCCAAACAAGTGGATTAAAGTGAGTATAAATAAAAGAAAAAAATCTTTGAGCGCTTCAATTGGTGTTTCTATTTCACGAATCCTGGGATTTACGTTATGGAATAAAGAATATACATTTATTAAGGTCCGGAAAAGTGAAAAAAGTAAGAGACTTCAAAAGTCATCTTCAGATGAAGTATTGTCATTGGAGTCCGGAATTGGTTCGTTTAATACACGATAATAATAATACTATTATCCTGTTATTCCATAATAATACTATTATGGTATTATCCGGGACAAAAAACGTGTTTATCAGTCGTTTGTATTCCATTCATAACAACATATTTAAAAACAAAAAGAATTGGAGGTGACGCGGTAATAGGTAGTTCAGGAATGTGGAAAGATTTGACATCAGAAATCAGAGTGGAATCTCTTTAATACACAAACATCGTAAAATATGAGGTTATATATCTTAAAATACCGCTTGAAACGCAAAGAGCTGTCGAACTCACATTGTGTGCAGATTTTATACTTGGTCCAGAAATGTTCTTTTACAAAAAAGAGGGAAATTGGACAGTAATAGTACGCGAAATGTTTGGTTTGCCTGATTGCAATCATTTCCTCTTCATCTTCGTTCGACCTCCACCATTTCACAGCGTTGACTGTTTTAAGTGACATCACTTATTTTCACGAGTGCTACCCGTTTTCCCGGTTCCTTAGCCCGAATTTAAACAAGAAAAATAAAAATCATAGTTGATACATTCACAAAGAAGAACAACAGCCTTTCGAAAAGAAATAATCTCTAACAGACTTTTTAGGTACAATTGATTCTGGACGGCCTGCCTTTTGTTAGCATGTCAACAACGGCAACATTTCCATTTGAAAATTCGCTAAAAAACACTAGGAAATCTAATAGATAAATAAATGTAAAGGGGGAACATTTTTAAAACGTCTGACTATAAACGTTCCATCACATGATGCTTACGTCTGAAGTCTTAAGGAAAAAATGTAAACGCAAGACTACAATCAGTTCAGTCGACAATGGAGGAATAGCAATGCACGCACAAAGCACACAAAATGCATCGGAAATTCTCATAAGTCTTACAAAGCAACGTTAGTACTAAGTACGAATAAAGTAGATGTATAATACATGATGAAAGTGAGAAATAATAGGGATAGACACAATTCGCGAGTTTAAATAACAAAAATAAAAGAAGAAGATTCTCATACAGTGCACAAATTTACATTCCGTACAGCGGCTCAGATGTGGGCAACATTTTAACACATTCACAATGTGCTGCCATGCTAGAAAGCTGATGAGAAATAGCAATTGAAAAACTCTTTCGCAGGTTACGATAAAATCCAACGGTCGTAATCAGTTCGTTGGGTGATTCTATGGCGCGGGTTATTTTATTGCTTGGTAGGCAATGAGGCTCATGGGAAACTCCTCTGGGTTTCAGTAGGACTACAGCGGTAAACTACTAGTTTAAATGAAACTGGATGTTGATACACGCTGTTGAGATGGTATTCTGAAACAGAATAAGTTAATAGGTCAGCGACTTGAGGACTTGAAAAATAAGGTGTCGTACAGCAGGCCGATTAGCGCCATGGACCCTCAAAAAAGAGGGAAAAACATGGGATTTGAGAGAAAAAATAATAAAATATGAGTAATTGAATTGATACTATCATTCGATACTAAGGTGTACGATTTTAATTTAATTCAAACTATTACGTACGACACCTTATTTAGTTCAATTCTTTTATGACACTTTTAAAACAAAAAGAGAAACTTCATGGGGTTTTTTTTTCCATTAGGTATTTGAGAAAAAGCAAAGAAATTTTAAAACTTATAAATCCGCTTTCTCTTTTTTTATTCCCTCCCCCATCAAAGTGATTGGAGCCCCACAACCAGTTTTGTAAGACATCAAACCAGGGGGATCCTACGTTGGGAAAATCGTCTGAAAACGCAACGAGTTTGGGGAAAGGGTCTAAGAGAAAAAGAACGATTTTGGAGAAACGAAAGAAAGACGAAACTGAGAGGATCGTAGCAAACAGCCGAGTCGTGGAATGCAGAAAAAGACATCAGTCAAAAATTCACACAGTCCACAGTCAAAACGCTGCAAATTTTACACAATGGTTTATTATTCTTTGATATAGGCTACTGGTGCAAAACTTCAATTCTGTGTCAATAAAAAAAAAAAATTGGAAAAAATGCCGAAATGCCCGTCTGCCGTACGCCGCGGCGGCCGTTTTGGGCAGTAGGATTTTTTTAAAATATTAAATGTTGAGAAAATACTCAGTTTACCATCTAGTTGTGCCCGCAAGGTTTTTAGCCCGATCTCCCAAACCCGTGGGGCCCTAAGGGGCTACAATGGGGCTACGGGAGGTTTTTTTAAGGCTTTTGGCTATGGGATCGAGTTACGTGTCGTTTTCGAAGTATTTTTGGACGTAGAATCCATTTTTTTGGGTCTCGGAATGATCCGATTTCACTGTTGCGATCTATAGGGCTTTCATGGGGCTACAAATGGGATTTTTGAAGGATCCCAGGAGGTCAAATATTTTTCAAGTAAAGAACAATTTTTGAAAAAAATTAAAAAAAAAATAAAAAAAAATTGAAAATTAGAAAGAAAAAATACAGAAAAAATGTTTTTCTAAAAATTTTTTCATTGACACAAAATTAAATTTCTGCACAAGTAACCTATATCAAAGAATAATAAACCCTAGTGTAAAATTTGCCGCGTTCGTCCTTTACATAGGTACGTGTCTCACAGTAATTCCAGGGCTTCCACCATGACGAGATGTACGTTTAGATGTGATGAAATGTGTGATGTGTGGTGTGTGATGTGTGTGTGTGTTATTTGTTGAAATCACTGTGGAATGATCCACACCATTTGTCGTGCGCAAGTCCCTCCCATAGGCCCTTTTTAGCCCCACAGAGCGCCATGGGTTTGGGCGATAGGATTGAAAACCTAGCGCGCACCACTAGATGGTACACCGAGTATTCTGACAAAATTTAGGATAAAAAAAAAAAATCTTACTGCCCCTATAAAACGTAATGCCAAATTTTGAGGCCGATCAGAATTTTCGACCTCTGACACGAATACATAGGTTGATTATTCTGAGAATAACAAACCAAAACTCGAGGCTTCCTTTGACCCAAAATTATTGCGCCCACAGCTCCTTTTTCACCGCCAATTTCCCCAAAGTCATTATCCTCCAAACCAGTTGTATAGCGTTTAAACCAAACTTGTACATCTGCAACCGATTTTATAAGCCTGTTGCAGAGCTACAAATATCCTTTTTTTTTTAAAACATACCGATTCTGTTCCTCTTCAGCCAGTTTTTTACAGCACTCAGTATCGGCAGTCGGTGGGAAACTCCCAGTAATTTTATCGCTTACCATTAGGAGTGATAAGCGTGTGACATACATAGTCTGTATTTGTGGTATAGATGGTAGAAACCCTCTACAATGAGACACATTCATATTTACCTGCACAGCAAGCCCCATCAGCTGAGATTCAATTGAGGGAAGTAGAAACAGAACACCATTTGACGAGACGATTTCAGTGAGTTCACCAAATGTTGTAGTCGGTGTCGTCCCGGTAGAGTGTCACGAAGAATCCGACGTAGGTTATGAACACCACGACGTTGCCGGCGAGAGTCAAATAGCATGCGGCCCATTGGATCTGTGAAAAGAATTAGCGAGTGACATTGACGATTGGCCTTGTGGGGGAAGCAGGGTTGCAATATTTCCAAAGAATTAAACAAGTAAGGTCGTCAATGTGTGCCTGTTTAATTTTCTCGTAAACCCAGGAGCTTGGTATGGAGTGGTAATTGGGGGGGTTAGATCTCGTGGTGAGGTGCCTGTTGGGCACCCTGCACATCGGATGTAGAAGGTGTACAAACTATATGCACAAAAATCATTTAATGAGTTCCTAATTGCTTAATGGGTCTATCATTAATTGTGTTGTGTGTTTGGGGGAATGCCTCCAGCGTTACTGGGATTGCGCCCCTGGTGTCTGTGGAGGAAGAGGAAGGGAGTACCTGAATATCCCTGTGCAGGGCATCACATGAAGTGTCATGATCTGCTGCAGGCAGTATAGAGGCATAAATGGGAGACCCGCGATCTCCAGATTGGCACGAAGTGTCTTGTTGATTTGGATTGCATTGGACTCCAGAAGGGAACCTAGAGGAATCTAATATAGAAGATTTTTTTTTTTCGGAGAATTTTATTGCTCCAAGTAAATAACTCATTGACAATATTGGTTTGATACTAGGTGATAAATGTTAAAACTTAGGTACAGCACTTAGTTTTTGTTTTCTATGATAATATGTCGACACTGCGCGCTGCTTCACGAGTAAGCAAGATCCAGTGGTTTGGTTCTCTTAAGTCTTCGTAAGTACCCTGGTGCATTGACCACGTTTCTTAATATATTGTTTTGGAATCGCTGGATGAGCTCTCGATTTGATTGAGCGGTACAGCCCCACAGCTGGGCTCCAGAAGTCCACACCGGTTTGAGGACTTGGTTGTACAGGGTAAGCTATTCTGGATGGACAGTTTAGACCGTCTCCCCGTTAGCCAGTACATCTTTCTGAATTTGAGCAAAAGTTCTTCTTTCTTCTTCTTGACGTGGGCTTTCCATTGGAGCCGAGCATTAAGGATCATACCGAGATACTTCGCTTCATTTGAGTATGGGATTACTTTCCCATTGAGGTAAGCTGATATGTAGTTGATTTTTTGGTTGGTAAAATCAAAATGTACCGACTTGGATTCGTTCAGCTTGATTCTCCATTTCGCTGTCCATTGCTCAATGCGGGTGATTGACCGGTTTACAATGGTGACTGACTCCATGTTTTCCCCTATCGCCAACACCGCAGTGTCATCGGCAAAGGTTGCTATGGTGTTCACTTCTGTTTCTGGGAGGTCTCTGGTGTACAATAAGTACAGTAGTGGACCAAGTACGCTCCCTTGAGGGACCCCTGCTTTGACAAGTTTTGGTTCAGAGAAGGCGTCTTCTTGCTTGATCCTGAAGTAGCGATTGGTAAGATATGATTGAAGTAGCTCAGCGTACTTTGATGGCAGGGTTTTACGCAGCTTGAAGTTGAGTCCCTCATAAGCTGTCGAATGCCTGAGCAACATCCAGAAATACAGCCGAACAGATCTTCTTTTCTTCAAGGGCTTTTTTAATGACGTGTGTTATCCTGTGTACTTGATCAATTGTAGAATGCTTCTGACGAAAACCGAACTGATGCGGCGGGATTAGCTTTCGCTCCTCCACTATCGGCATCAGACGTCTGTGTAACAACTTCTCTAACAGCTTAGACAGTACCTACTGGGAGTAAAGAAATTTGTCGATAAGAACTTAGTGTATCAGGTGGCTTGCCTGGTTTGGGGATTATAATGACTTCAGCAATCTTCCACAACTGAGGAACGCAGCGAAGATTGAAAACTACTTTGACGATCATTGCTGTTTTTGCTATAGCCTTACGTGGCAGATGCTTCATTACCTGGCCAGTTACTGTAATAAGGTCATAGCCAGGAGCCTTTTTTTTTGTATTGATTTCGGTATTCATGTTATTTTGGAACCCTTTAATAGTGACTATCGGGATGTCAACTTCAGGTTCTATGGGAGAGGTGTTCTCTATGACATCTTCATCTACTACTGCTGGCTCTGGAGTAAGTACGTGCGCGAGATGATCGGCATAAGTAGTTGCTTTGTCCTGATTGCTTCTTGCCCATGTTCCATCAGCACTCCTAATGGGGGAGTCATGAGAAATGGGTATTTGAGGTATTTGGTTGTCTTCCATAGCGAGTACTCAGTGTCCCTGACTTGTCAACTCAGAGATAAACTGCTCATTAGTTTCATCGTTGATTTGTTGGATTAGGGTTTTTAATTCTCTAGCCTTCCTGTACCATTCACATTTGAGATGAGGGGCTCCGCTTGCTTGCCAGCGTTTCCTGGCCTTCCGTTTCTCTTTAATAACGGCAACTATCTCTCGTGGATAGTTTATACCTCTGAGTCTTTTCACCAAAGTGGGTGTGTTCTCGTGTGCAACACTTTGAATGCTGCAGACGAGGTGTTCCAGTTCGCGTTCCACGTCATTAGGTGTTTTCAGCGGCTTGCTCAGGTCCACATGTTTGCAGATTTGCTGCTTAAAACTGTCCCAGTCTGTTTTGTGATTGACCAAAACAGGATTGTGTGGCCTGTGTATAATTCTGTCACTGAGCGTTATAGTGATAGGTGAGTGATCTGAGCTGAGGTCGTAGTTTTCTTCGAGAAGTAGATAGTTTGCTGAGATATCTTTGTGATGAAAAAGTCAATCAAATCCGGTGTTTTTCTTGGATCAGAGGGCCAATACGTTGGCTTCCCTGTTGAATGTGCTTCACAGTTGTAGTCAACGATTTCTTGATAGAGTCTGCGCCCTTTTGCAGTTGTCAGCCTGGATCCCCAAGACGTGTTTTTTGCATTAAAGTCGCCTCCAATGATAAATCGATTCCCAAGTTGGGAGAGGATATTTCTGTGTAATATAGAAGATGATGTGTCAACATCAATATTAGTTCGACCTAGGTTCGCAGCTAGGGGTCGCAATCCCGCAATCCCGCGGTGTTTTTCCAATCTTGCAAATGCGGGATCCCGCGCGATTTCTCTTGTTAAAAAACAACAACAAAAAAAAACGCGTTTTATGTGGTGTGAATCACACTGTAAATCACATTCTCATTGCCTGTGATTCATAATATGAGGAGGACCTTTATTATAAGTCCTCCTCCTGCCTGTTGTGCTGTAGTTTAAAATTCGGTGTGGGGTATATTTGTTTATTCGGTTTTTTCCAATTTTTAAATTTTTTGATTCTGGTTTTTTGATTTTAATTTCTTTAATGACTATATTTATATCTGGCTTGGGTGCTAGTTTGGGTCTGGGGTTGGGTGCTTGGGTTTTTGTTGACCGTCAAATAGATAGTTATGAGGGTTGTTGAGGGTCGGTCAATGAAGTGGAGATCTGTGATTTGCCAACGTTTCTGACAATTTATTTGTCCATCATCAGGGCACTATGGGTACAAAAAAAAAAACCGTCCAGTTTGGCGAGCATAGTGCGAGAAAAGTCTGAAACCACCAAAAAGTCCGCTCAAAATGGCTCAGTTTGAAGTACAAACAAAGCCAGTGAAAGAAAGTATTGGCGCGCAGCCCGGTGCATTGAAAGGACGCGGAGTTTCCACCCAAAAAAGGGCCGACGGAGACTGAGTTTGCGGTGGCGGGCGTTGTCCGCGGTTTGGAGGATTTCGGGACCAAGAAAGAAATAATTTCTCGCAATTATTGCGGAGTTCAGCTTCATTGTATTCATTTTGAGTTCATTCACAACATGAAATAGAGTCCAATGATTGTTCAATGGTTAGTGGGGCTTCAAATTTCTCCCCTTATGTTGTATCTTCTTCAGTATAGTTTTGTCATACATTTTTTCCTTCTCTCTCTCTCTCTCTCTCTCTCTCTCTCTCTCTCTCCCCCACCCCCTTCCCGCAAAAGTCTGCATTTTTTAAGAAAAAAAACAAAAAAACTACACAATGTGGGAAAACGAGTTGTTGGGTCTGAGGTTCACCACCATCTCAATAGTCGTTTTCCAACAAATTTTTTCACGCTGAAACCAAATTTGAAATCGCAATTCCAAAATATCGTCATCCCTGTATTTTGTCGAGGCTCAAAAGTTAATGATCTCGAGAAAAGCGGCCCGCTAGGCCGCAACGACCGCACCGCCAGGGCGGAACGACGGGGGTTGGCTGGCGTAGGCAGCAGGGGCTCCCCCTAGTATGCCTATAAAAAAATTTTCAACAAATCTGAGCAGCAGCCTGGATTTCTTACCAAAACAAGAACCCACGGCAGCCCTGATAGGAAGGCGCTTAGACTCATAACGAACTTACAATATGCGTTCTGGCGAGGACTATCGGCAATCCAAAGGATGTCACGACGAAAAGCATCGTCAGGAAAATGGCGAGGTCCATGCTGGAGTTTGTGGAGCCCGTTCTCTCCGTGTAGCGTCGGGCAATGAGCGTAGGAACAGGAGTGAACAGGTACAGAGCGACCACGAAAAACGGCCACCAAACGCTTCTAAAAAATTATATACAAGACACAGTTTACTCTAAGAACAAGTACACGAAGAGGTCAAAGAGCTGTTACAATGGTATTTTAAGTTCCACACAAAATCTGCACACCCTTCTCCAAGTCTTGGAATTTCCTTATGTTCAGGGCACTTCAAAGTGAGAATGATAATTATTACAGACTTACTCAAACTTCGGAAGAGCGCAGGCTAAAATCACTAGTGTCATTCCAACAGACCCGGCAAATGCGAGAGCGACCAACCTGAAAAGAACGAGTAAAACAAACCAAAATCAGAAAACTGGTAGGGCATGAAGGCTTATATAAAGGTACATAGGTAGGTAATGGTTGTACTCACGCTATAATCGTAGAAACACAAATCGATTCGCAGCACGTGAAAAAAAAAAAAAAAAAAATGAACATCGAATTAGAAGGTGAGGTAATTAAAATATTATTTTCGACGAATCGCCATCGTATAGACAGCCCCCATAAACCGTGACAACAGAGAAAGATTAATTTCCACAACCTTCAAGTAACCGAACAAAAACGCTGCAAATTTTATACTTGTATAAACCCTTGTAAGGGTTTATTATTCTTTGATATAGATTAGTGTGTGAAAATTAATTCTGTGTCAGTAAAAAATATTTGAAGAAAATGGAAGAATGAAAAAAATGGAAGAATGATATTAAAAAAAAAGGAAGAATGCAAAAAAAGAAAAATATTTGACCTCCTGGGATCCTTCAAAAATCCTATTTGTAGCCCCATGAAAGCCCCATAGATTCCCACGGTAAAATCGGATAGTTCCGGGACCCCCAAAAATGGATTCTTCGTCCAAAAATATTTCGCAAACGACACCTAACTCGATCCCATATTCAAAACCCTCCCGTAGCCCAATTTTAGTCCCATAGCGGGTTTGAGCGATCGGGGTGAAAACCTTGCGGGCACAACTAGATGGTTAACCAAGTAGTTTGCCAAAATTTCAGATTAAAAAAAAAAATCCTTCTGCCCTACTGATTGGGAAGGTTCAAGTAATCGGGAAATCACTCACCCAGAGTTCAAGCATGCCTCCTCCAAACCATCAAAACTTCTTCGTTTGGATGAAGCGGCAGTCACTGCTACAGACAAAATGCTGGAGCAGATGAACATTTAACACCCTTTCAGCTTAACCGTACCTACCCACAGTAACCGTAAACAGACGCCGTGTGGTGTGTATACTGGCCCACAATAATAGTTTTCCAGGAAGTGGTGTGGGAAAAAGCCTAGGGTTGGTTGTAGCATTTATTGCATTTGATCAAGTATGCAAACGAATCGAGACGCCTTCCGCCTGCCCCGTTAGGGAAGCATTCGTGTGTTGTTCTCCGGGTCCTTTAACATCCATGCAACCAACCCAACGAATTTCCACCCCACCCCTCTAACCTAACAAAAAAGAAATATGCTCCAAAAATTATGATTATTAATAAAACCTCCATAAGAAAATCCTTCAAATGCAAGACTCTAAATGCATACAGATCCAGAGCGACCAACGTGCACGCGAAGAACTGATGCTTGCAAACCCGCCTTTGTGATGCGCTCTGGGGGGAGGCCAACACAAAATAAGGAGGAAAGAAAAACCCGGAAAAATGCCCACAAAGGTCCTGGCTACAATCCTGATGAGCCTACACCCCTAACGGGGCAGGCGAAAGGTGCCTCGACTCGTTTCCATACTAAGTATGGAAGTATTAAGTCTTAATCAACTGCAATAAACGCTACAACCAACCCAAGGCTTTTCCCCTCACCACTCCCTGGAAGAATAACATGGAATCCACCCAAACTACGCATATAAATAGTTTGGCAAAGAGCCAAAGGACCAGAGCCCAGATTCGAGCTGTCAAGTCGCCAATGGGCAGGTGGGCCGTACCAAGCTGAGCTGTACGCGATAAGAGTTTGCATAAGAGTGAGAGAACGCAGAGCCTCATATTCTCATAGCCAAGCCACGTCAGGGTCCGTCCAGCAGGGACCCGATCGGAACTGAACCCTGCCTTAGTATAATATAATTAAGGGGGCGCTTTTCCTCAAGGTGGTACAGCACTGGACAATGGCACCATGATGGCACCATGATGGTTCATCAGCACCCACCGGAGGGGAGAGGAGGGCCCGCTGTACTCCCCCTAGGGGAGTGCTGAAGAACAAGGAACGAGAAAGAAGAATGAAGAAACATAAGTGCACTTCCCCTGGGGGAAGAAAGAGAGCAGAGGGTACGAGAAAGGTTGTGATGGGCCAGAAATGGCCTTAGATACAACCTAAGAAGCTCTGTACATCATCACCATGGTGACTCGGCCAGACGTAAGAAGAGCGAAAAATTGCTCCATTTATGGTGGACACAGTAATAATAATAATAATAATAATAATAGGTTTGTTCCAGGTCTGACTGCGTCTATCGACAGAACTTGGACAGCTGTCGACAGAACCCGACCGCACATACTCGAGCTCTCAACCTACAATCGACCTGGAACAGCAGTTTCTAAACTGCGCATGTCTCCGGCGATTTCTGTTAACATTCCGTCAAACCTGGAACAAACCTAATTATTATTATTACTGTGGCTCATCATGTGATGCAGGGCACGGGAACTTCAAGAGCAGGATTGGGGTGATAAACGAAGAATACTGCAGGTTATGCGGTGACGAGGAGGATATAGTTGCTCACCTCATCTTCCAATGTGAGAGCTCTGGAGGGCTGAACACATCTTGCCCTAGAATCACTGGACCGGGGTGAGACACTCATGCAAAAGGATCTTGAAGGGAGATTGCACCTTTTAAGGCGTTTTAAGGGTACAGACAGCATCTCTTAAGGTGAGTCCACACAACGCTGAATCAAGACATCTACATCGATCACATAGCCAAAAGCCTTAAAAAAAAAAACCCTCCCGTAGCCCCATTTAAGCCCCATACATAACGAACCGCAGACCAGTTAACCAAGCGATTTTGACAACTGTCCGGTAACGTTAAAATGCCTCTGTGGGGGTTCCAAGAAGTCACAACGTAAACATCGCAGGGCAATCGGATTGATTGAAGTTCGTACATAATGGAAAAAAGACTCTGTTTTAAAAAAACACCGAACTGGTGACTCATCAGGCATAAGAAACCGGCTATTTATTCGAGTCATGTTCTTCTCACCTTTCATTCCAGCCATTTTCCAGAAAAGTGAATCGATTCTCAGCGAGCGACGGAATTACGCCAAAGTTCGGTATCAAATTAGGCAGCTCCTCGTAACACCAATTTGAAGGAGTACAAGTCAAACAAAAGACGCTAAACTAACTACAAACGTAAAATGAACGTAAACGATCTGTTATCTGGTTATCAACATTGTTGTAGTTGTTGACTAACGTTTCACTACGGCGAGAGAGGTAGTTACCTCTCGATGGAATGAAACTAGCCAAATGGGCTACAAAAAATACATAAATAAATAAAATAAAATAAAAATAAATAATAATAAAAAAATTGAAATCGGGCCTCCGTCACCGATAGGTGACACAAATCTTTGCCTCAAATTATTTACTTCCTTAAAAATAGAAACATTCGTCTTACTTAGGTGTTTTTTTTTTTTTTTAATTTTTTCGTTCGTTCAATTTCAGCTAATTAATTTATTACATTTCATATGAATATGAAAATCAAGTTTAAAATTTTGAAAAAAGAACAGAATTGTTCTTTTTTCAACATTTTAAATTTAATTTTCAATTAGGTACCTACTTATTATTTAATTTCTTTTGTTTATTTTTTGACACTTTTAATCCATGATTTCATCCCTAACCAACTCATTCTAAACAACCCGAAATTCCTTTTTGAAAAACTGCGGAAAATCATCAAGTAAAATTTGTCCCTAGTTATAACATTCCTATGCCCTAAGCATCAGTAGTTTAATCTGTGGCCCTAAGGGTACTATGTCGTACCATTTGACCATCTGTTGTTACACAACTCAATCTTCTTGCCTAATTGCTAATTTTTAAGGTGACGGGATTCTCGCCCACCTAGACCGACGTATATTATTCATACATTTTACTGAAAATTATGTCAACCATTATATGCATATTATGCAGCACTACTTATTGTATTTATTTGTATCCATTCTATTTCTATCGACTACATATTTCTACAACAGGATAACAGATTTCCAGCAGTGAGAACTTGATAATTCAATAGGTATGGAAATACTGGTTCACTTCATTGCTCGCAACATGTTGAAAAACGAGAAGGTCTCTTGACCGATCTGCAAACAACAACGTATTGGTCAATGTTTCAGATGACAAATGACATTAGGTAGGTACATAAGTCATATTACATATTATGACATAATACCTGGAATTACATTGTAATATGACATAATATGATATTATCTCACTGGTTATTTGGCAAACTTTTTGTAAACAGAAAACATTGGAGGATATTCAAGAACTACAGCAAACAGACCCCTTGCCTCTACTGCCAAAAAGCGGCGATAAAAAGCTGATTACCTACGTGAAACATTGTGAAAATTGATAAACACCTCATGGCGCGTGACTCACCACTGACATCCCTTCGTGAGAATACATTGCGGGCTTCCATATCCCATAGATCTGAAGAGGTTTGCTGGCACCCATTTGCATAAGCAGAACTGATTTTTGGACTTCGATGGGTTGACACCACCAGTCCACGTAGTAGAGTCCCCATCTCCATACGTGAGTCTATAATGTAGTAAGATCAAAGAGAGAGACAACTTTTAATAGCTCGAAATCCACGTTCGGTCATAATGCCAGATCGCCTATAGTTTTTTGACACCTGTTTTGGGGTAAATAGAAGGTTTTTTCCAGGTCTGATTGCGTCTGTCGACAGAAGTTGGACAGCTGTCAACAGAACCCGACCGCACCCTACTCGAGTTCTCAACCTACGATCGACCTGGAACAGCAGTTTCTAAACTGCGCATGTCTCCGGCGATTTCTGTTAACATTCCGTCAAACCTGGAACAAACCTAGAGGACGACGTAAAGCCAGAACCATCGTAACTCCAATGGAGGGCTTTGCCATCTAGTGCCAATATATTGGTACCATGGTACCTATGCCTCTTCCACCGGCTGCTAGCATCTAGGCCGAACCTATGTATTATGTATAATACATAATACTACCCCCCAAAAAACCGTTGCCAGCAACATTTCACATTCAAAGCTTTGCATAAAGGGAGAGTGCTATAAAGTGCTTTTTTGCTTCACTTCATGTAAAATGTGCCTAGTTTTAGAAACTACCTTCATCGGAGTAGAAAAATTAATCTTCTAGGAGTTGAAATTTTTTATCTCTCATGGCTGATTATGGAGCAGTTATGACCAGAGTTGCTGGGGCAGATATAACCAGTGGTCATAACTTCCCGGGCGTTACGACTTTGGGCCAAATCAAAGTGAATTTTGCGCCTGATTGCAAAGTCGAGTCTCTGAGGATGAGCTCGTTCGGTTATGATATTGGGCAAATTATCTGTGTGTTATTGAGTGATTGTTTGAGTCAGTCGAGTGTGCGATCCCGTTCGATAATGGATGTCTCCATTTAAAAGAAAATTTTAAGCCATGGTTGTTAGATTGGATTAGCTTATTACCAGAGAGGGTATGGAAAAAGGGTTCCCGAACGCCCCCCCCCCCCCCCCCCATCACACAACTGGCCTGTAGACCCATTGTAGTACCTCTCAGCGTTCACTACGGTACGAGGTATGTGCCCTTGGCTCAATAGCCCTCCTACCAGGTCCTGTTGTGCCAGTATCTCTTCCTAGTCCAGTGATCCCAGAGCAAGTTACCTTTCGCGCTCCAGAGCCTTACTTACACTCGGGGGAGTCATGGTTGTGGTTAACAATTTTAAATTTACGGAATGCCCAACAATGGCTGATGGATCATTTAGTTTTATGTTTATCTTCGTAAGATAATTTAATAAGACAACCTAATGAACTACTAACTAATGAATGACTGAAAAACTGACTACTACTGTCTATTTGACTAGATAAATTTAGACAAATCGGCCAAATATAATCCCCATTCCGTGTCTTCAATTTTTTGCCCAAACCCATTACCTACTTTTGAGTGTTTCCAGTTGGCCCAACGCCATTACTTTAGCTCCCAGGTGATGGGCCAATGCCACCAAAATTTTGGCCCAAAGTCATTGCGTTTTGAAGTCTTTACCCCAAAATCAAACCGCCGTTTTGACTAGGTACTAGGTACCTAGGTAGGTAGGTACTTATTTTCTATAAATTGTGTACGTACTTATATTGAAGGATTACAAGTTTTTTTTTTTGCGTTTCAATAACTCCTTCATTTAAAAAAAAATCATTTTAGCCCTATTGTCACATTTATAAGCTTACCACATGTCAAATTTATAAGCTCACATTTTGGCCCAACTATTTATACTGTATTGCTTACCATAGTCACAACCTGTTCGCCTTGAAGGCAGAAAGTGAAGAGCAGGTAGAGGAGTACTATCCCCAAACAAACTATTTGCGTCATTTTATTGAGAGCCATCCCAATCTGCAAATAAAATTAACAACTAGTTGGTCAAATTTCGTAATGTACCTACCTAATCTCTTGATCATGATTTTGTAAAACTGACCAAAGCTCGAACTCTCGAAGAGCAAAATTTACTTACTTTACTTAAAGTTTAATGTAAATTAAGTTTGAAGCATTTTATATCTAATGAGTGCTTTAAACCTAATTTAAAAGAACTCGTCAGACCAGGGATCATCAAGGCTTTCAACTTACCGTTGCCATGTAACAAACTAAGCATAACATTAGAGTGTTCAATACTCTATAAACGAACAAGAACTTTCCGAAATAGCTGAGGATTTCTTTGTGGAATCTGAAAAAAAAAGAAAGAAGTAAAACCTTCAAACGTGTCTATTTGAGTTCGTTAAGAGTAGATGCATTGGCTTGAGGAAATTTTCGATTTCGAAAGAGGCGTAGAAGAGGCCGAACGAATCTCATGTGAGAATGGTATAAAATGGTAATGCGAAAATTAATAGAGGATGTAGCGTACCACCTGGCATGTGTGTTGGGTGTGTACATGTGTTGTTTTTCCTAATGACTTATTAGGTAGGTAGGTACGTTGTGTGGGTGGCGGAATGCGTCCGGCGCAGCGTCCATGTTAGTGGAGGTAGAGAGGGAGTTGGAGAGGTTCGGCCCCCTTCAACCACTTTTTGCTTGGTCTCCTGTAGGTACCAGGATGTTTGAAAAATTCAAGATTTTTCTATTTCTACATTTAGTTTGTATATCTCCCGACATTTTACTAGAAATTTATTGCTGATTCCGAATATATATATGAGTTGGGGTCTAAACCCACGCGAAACGTATGGTTTTTCCAAAAAAATGTTGAAAAAACGAGTTTTTTTTTGTAAACCAGTCACGTTTTTTGGTACCTACTTTTCACCTTCTAGCGTAAAAACTAAGGCCGTTAAAATTTTTTCCAAAGAGGTTTTGTAAGTAGATTGTTTTTGCGTCGAATGAGACCAACCGCGATTCTGTAGGTAGGTAGGTACCTTCCATAATGAGGGAGCTGTTTTTTTTTTTTTTTAACCCATTTTGGCCATATCGTAGAACATGAACTCCTGGAGTCGGCAATGCAACTTTATCGGAATATATTGGACTTGGATGCATCAATAATTGAAGCGTCGATAATTGAATTATTCAGACCTACTCAAAGATGGTATTATTCATCAGGAACACAGTTATGAATGGAGTATGGCGCTTGTATTTCGGGGCATCAAGTGCAATAATTGCACTTATTATTGTGTTCGTGCAATTATTGTGTTCGTGTTTGGGGCTGCAATATGAGCATAAAAATTCACTATCAGTCACTTGGACCAATTCCCTCACATCCGGGGTGATTTCAGCCAGCAACAAGGCGAGAGGTTCCACCAAGAAATCAAGACGATAGTAAAAAGGTACCAAGCCTTCCGGGACTGCAATATGATGACAGACTATTGTTGGTGCCTTCAAAGGGACAAACCAGCCTCCACTCATAGCCGAAAAGCTCATCCGAAATCGTTTTTGAACTAAAAAATGGTCAGATTTTGTTTTTTAGTTTCCCGACACAGCTGGTTTTCAAATTGTTCCTGATGAATAAAACTGTATCCCACCAAATTCCTCAAGAGAGAAAAACTCAGCTCTAATGTTGTGTTTTGAAAAGTAGGCTTCAAACATTCTCTTATCAATCTCTATTCTGTAGTAAATTGCATGCCAGTGGCTCCAAGGTTTAAAAAAAAACAATTAGGGTATTATAATATCCTAATTGTTTTTTTCAAACCTTGGAGCCACCTACACAACTATTGTCTTAGTCGAAAATTGCTGTAGATTGTCATGTTTCGCTGAGTTCCGGAGCCAGGTGTTGGCTTCTCCAGCCGGCACAATATTTGATGTTGCGTGCATAATGTTGTTGTCTCTGACTTCTACATTGTGCAAACCGAATATCTCTTACTGTGTCGTCCATCCGTGAAGTTTGGTGGACCGTGCTCATGAATATGCAGCTCGAGGAATATGACGACCAGGCCTGTTTGTTGTTTCCACTGTTTTCGTCTTTTCTTCTTGTATTTGGTAGTTAGTGATACAAATTGCTGTAGATTGTCATGTTTCTCACGCTGAGTTCCGGAGCCAGGTGTTGGCTTCTCCAGTCGGCACAATATTTGATGTTGTGTGCATATGTTGTTGTCTCTGACTTCTACAATGTGCAAACCGAATATCTCTTACTGTGTCGTCCATCCGAGAAGTTTGGTGGACCGTGCTCATGAATATGCAGCTCGAGGAATATGACGACCAGGCATGGTGTTGATTCATCTTTAGGTACTTCTTCGTTATTTAGCAGAACAGTCATTTCGTAACTGGCCTCTGATGACAGACCATGTGAGAGCGTCAGCGTCATTTACTGAAGAAAGTAAGTAAGTACCTACTACTCTGAATGATGGGTAAGACTACCAACGTAATATTATTATATAACCTATTACTCTGAATGATAAGACCACCAAGATATATCTTCTCATCGTCAACGATCCAATCCAGTTTTTCTACAGTGAAGCGACACACCAGACAAGAGTTGCTACAGCAATGGTGTCGCCAAATCCTGCATAAAATCACCTGGAATGCAAATAATTTGGCGAATAGCTTCGTCTTTTAGTGAGTTTATGTATAGAACGCTCCCCAAGATCCCAAAGGGTCTTCAGTCTGACACCACTCCCAATGGTGGGGGAAGGATGGCGTGAACAGGAGCAGCAAATTATGAAAGGTAAGAAGGAACGTTGATGGAGCGTAGTTAGGTACTGTTTTGTCTTTATAGAAGAAAGTTGTGTTTGTGAGCCCTCTATTTGAAGCTTTATGTTTAGATGAGTCCTTTGACAAAATGAAGACATGAAAGTTCTGATTATCTACTCTTGGCTCTCTTTCTTTTAGGGTTCCATAGGGTGCCCTAGATGTTTTTGAGGTTGGCATTCTTTCAAGTTTCTGGTTTCCATCATTGACAAGTGAGGAGTGTGCAAATCGGATATTGAAACACCAGATTTCACTAGCCAGATGAACAATTCAAGCTCTCAACTGTCAGTGGTGGGGCAGAGAAATCCATTGCCGAACTGAACAGCTCATCCTCAGTGCTTGTTGAAAGTATCCTGCCAATGGAAGGGGAAGAATGGTGTGAAGAGGAGCGGCAAAGTATGAAAGGTAAGAAGACGTTGAGGGAGAGTAGTTACTGTTATGTCCTCAAGGAGAATGTGCTGTAGCTCGTTGGACACGAAGAAGCTCCAATGTCCGTCGTATGGCCGTAGGGCAGGTTCTCCAAAAGGCCGACTGAAGAAGGGTCGCCCACTCGATGCGTCGCCTCAAGCTCACCAAGGATCAGTGTCAGGACCATAGGGTTTGGCGTCAGGCGATATTGAGCAGCCCCTGGTAAGAGGAGAAACCCTCAAAAGTAAGTAATTCCATTGGACATTGCCTGTTGCCTGTGAAAAGTTATCACCGCTTGTTTCCTTAGTTGGAACGTCTTCCTTTCCCTGCTTGTGGCCAAATGGAACCTCCTCCTCTGCCTGTTTCCTCCATAGAATGTTTACAAACTCTTTGCTGCATGGCAAGTTTATACTGCCCCTTTCCTGCTTGGAGCATTTTTACCACCTGTTTGCTGCATGTACATAGCATTTATACTGCCTGTTTGCTGCATGGAGCATTTATACTGCCTGTTTCCTGCCGGGAGCATTTATACTGCCTGTTTACTGCATGTAGCATTTACAGTGCCTGTTTGCTGCATGTAGCATTTACAGTGCCTGATTGCTGCATGGAGCATTTATACTGCCTGTTTCCTGCACGGAGCGTTCATGCTGCCTGTTTCCTGCCTGGAACGTTTACCGGCTGTTTCCATAGGCTTGATGCTTTGTTCCAGTAACCTAACCAATTTGGTGAGGAAGGTGTGACTATTTGGGGAAAGCCCCCCCCTTAGTTGGGGGGTAGGAGGAGGTCACATGGGGGAAATCCCTTTTTACAACTACATAGTTGTAAAAGTAAAGTAAAGTAAAGTAGGTTTTTTTTTTTTTTTTTTTTTTGTGTTAACCAAATGGTTCTCACAAGTGGGGCAGGAGCCGACCCCGCACTGTACTAAGATAAGCTTTAGAAATTCTTGCCCCAGAGAAACGATTCACATAAACTTGCGTTCAGAGGTGAATTTTCTGCCGACAAGACAGGTATTACAACACGTGATTGACTTTTGGTCAAACATTGGTGTTCGGCCTCGGATTCGAACCAGGCTAATCAGCGCTCCGACTGATTTGTAAACAGACGAAGCTCTGTCGCCTTAGTCCACTGGGCCACCCTGACCCCTTCAACTAGTTGTATATTAGTTGTAAAACGCTGCAAATTTTACACAAGGGTTTATTATTCTTTGATATAGGTTACTTGTGCAGAAATTTAATTCTGTCAATGAAAAAATATATATATAACAAAATTATTTCGGATTTTTATATTTCAAAACAAAATTTTTTTGGGGCATTTTTTTTTCTTGTTTTTTACTTGACTTCCTGGGATCCATCAAAAATCCCATTTTTAGCCCCATGAAAGCCCTACAGATCACCACAGTGAAATCGGATCGTTCCGGGACCCCCGAAAATGGATTCTACATCCAAAAATACTTCGAAAACGACACCAAACTCGATCCCATAGCTAAAAGCCTTCATAAACCCCCTCCCGTAGCCCCATAGCGCCCCACGGGTTTGGGCGATCGGGCTGAAAACCTTGCGGGCACAACTAGATGGTAAACCAAGTATTTTGTCAAAATTTCAGATTTTTAAAAAAATTCCTACTGCCCAAAACGGCTGTTGTGTACGTAGGAAACTGCATTAGAGACCGGAAGTCCTATCAGCAGGCCCCCCGGAGGGGGCTCCACCCAACGGGGTCATAACCTTCCGCGGGCTCCACCTCCCAGCGGGCCCCACGACCCCCTCGAGTCCGACACCAGTCCGAGGGGGGCGGCCAAGGACCGAGGGATGACCCCACCGATCAAAGACCGCGGGCTCCCCCTACGTACACAACTGCCCAGAACGGCCCGGACATTTCGGATTTCTAATGTAGACCTCTTGAAACGGATAATGTCAAATTTTGAGGCCGATCGGGGTCGTCGACCCCCATCGCGAAAACATAGACCTATAGGTAATACACCTGTGTATTATTCCAAGAATAATAAACCAAAAGTATCAGGTACCTACTGAGAAGGAGCAGTAACACTTTGTTCCTGTGACTGGTTAAAGCTGTCACATCGCATCACTAACTGGAACAAGACTTGAATGAGCTGGAAACTCCAAAAAACGGTTATATCTTTGTACCGCCGTCTTCTTTCTATCGCAATAGTTAAGGTTTTCTGCAGCTGTATTGATACCAAGGGGTGGTTCCCTGGCTTCCAATCTTGAATTGCCAAGTACGGACTCCCGGTTGCCGCCCCTGGTCTTACAAGGGACCGCTTTTCTGGCTTCTCGAGTCGGCCGGCGATGGGCCAATCTTGAGAGGAGTAGACGAGTGTCAGCGCGCTGAGCGTCGGACCCCCGAACCTGCGTGAGCGGGAAGGACATCGATTGGACTGAATGGGCTTGTAGAGTTTAGAAGAGAGCTTCTTTGTTCTCTGGTACTCTGTGGCTTCTTGTAATCGTTGAGAAGAGATTGAACACGTTCGACAACACTTGTCGCGCTTATGAAAAACTTTTACATCTCTGGGAGGCTGAAGCCGCCCCTCTGGTGCTAGTAGGCTTAGTTTTTTAATCAAATGAGACCGTTCTGACAGTGACACCAGCCTGTACTTACTTAACGATGACCAAATGATGCCGCACACACTCCGCCAGGCGTCTCAACGTTCTCGCTTTGTTTTCAGGCTCATGCGTATAAGAGGCCGGCGCATCACGCGGGAACGTGTCCTCGTAATGTTGTTTCAAAACCTTCATCTGGGCTTCAAAATGAGTTGTGTGGAAAGCGAATAGAATAAATATCGCGTCCAAACAGTACGTCGTGTTTACGCAAAGGACAATATGGTATATCATGGCCACACAGTATCTACAATGAAAATATGAAAGTGTCAAAGTGGCCCTTGAAAAATGAACTCATTGGTGGTAGAAATTAAATACTCACCGAAAATTGGAATTTATCTCAAAAGGGAACCAGCCAGGGTAGGGAGTTTTGTATTGTCGCATGCTTTCTGGGCTCATTTCTCTCAGGGCGGTTCCTATGCCAGCGCCAAAGTACACTACGATTGAAATTATCGTCGACAAGATGATGTGGTCGTTGGCTTTGGACAAAATCGTTCTTTCCTCTTTCGAAAGAGCCTCTTCGTATGAGTAAAACCCATTGCGAATGGAATCCCAGAACTTCAGAAGATGCTTTGAGTTGTAGAGCATGAATGGGAATGAGAACCAGAGAAAAAGATACAGCAATATCAGAGACAGACCAATCAGGATGTCGTCTTGAGTGGCTTTCTCGTCCAGAAAAAGCTGAAATACAAGTTACGGTTGTACGACATACCAAACTTCTTTTCCGTGTTTGCATATTTCATTGAAAAAAAAAAAAAATAATAATAATAATAATAATAAATAGGTAAAAAATCAGTGGCTTCCAACTGAACCACCGGGTGGTATCGGTGGGTAGTACTTGAAAGA
Organism: Pilophorus perplexus; assembly: GCA_955831195.1. Classification (NCBI taxonomy): domain Eukaryota; kingdom Metazoa; phylum Arthropoda; class Insecta; order Hemiptera; family Miridae; genus Pilophorus; species Pilophorus perplexus. Next base: position 29,742,935 of record OY037007.1, read on the forward strand.
ACTTCGAAAAAGATTTTCAAATACGCTGCAAATCGTACACAAGGGTTTATTACTTTTTTAATATAAATTATCCAAAAATTAATGAAATATCAATCAAAAATGTAAATTTAAATTTACATTTTTCATCGGTCCCTATAGGGTTTTAAATTTAAATTTTCAGTGTACCTAATTATTAGTTTTTAATCTTTAAATTTTAATTCTAATTTTTGTTTTTTAATTTAATTTAACCCAATTCGGGTTCAGATCTTGTTTTGGTAGTCGTGAGGCGGTTTTCAGTCTCCAGGTCCTCACGCAAAACTGTCTGGACTACCGTAAAGATGTGTGGCTGTGTTTTCTGGACTATGAAAAGGCCTTCGATAGTGTCCAACATGGCAGAATGGTCGAGTCTCTCAAACGGATCGGAGAAGATGAGAATAAAGGACATCCGAATTATTGAGGCCTTGTATTGGAACCAGAGGGCAGCGGTGAAGCTCCCAGATGGTTCAACGACGGATGAATTCGACATTCAGAGAGGGGTCCGACAGGGCTGCATCCTATCTCCATTGCTGTACAATATTTACATGGAACAAGCATTAAAATTTTGCTTCCCTCCCTGAGGTGGAGCTTGGCATCAAGGTAAATGGCGTGTACCACGTCAACAATATCCGGTGTGCAGATGACACCGTCCTTATAGGCGACTCCCCAGATGGCCTGCAGCAGCTCGTCAACATAGTGGCTGAGGAGAGCCTGTTGATTGGCCTAAGGGTCTCCATCCAAATGGATGGTGGTTGTGCGTGGCAACGAGTTCCGTGCAGGGCAGATCAAGGTTGGGGACGCCTCATTGGAACGCGTACAGAATTTCAAGTACCTATCTTGGAGTTATCGTGAACGAGAAATGGAATCCCGAGGTTGAAATTCGCGCCAGGATTGAGCAGGCCAGAGCGGCGTTTATCCGGATGAAATCATTCTTCTGTGATAAGCATCTTAGCTTCAGCATTCGCTATCGTACGCTTGGGTGCTACATTTGGTCGGTCCTGCTCTACGGCGTTGAGACGTGGACAATTAAGATTGCCTCTGTAAATCGCCTGGATGCTTTTGAGATGTGGTGCCTCCAAAGGATGTTTCGGATCTCGTGGGTCCAGAGGGTATGGAAGACTGAGGTTCTGGCCGCGTCGGCCTTGAGGATCGTCAGCTCTTCAAGGATGTGAAAAGGCGGAAGGTTGCATACCTCAGCCACGTCTTCAGAGGAGATCGTTACGCTTTCCAGCGGTTGGTTCTGGAAGGGAAGATAGAGGGAAGACGTGGGAATGGCCGCAAGCAACTCTCGTGGCTTCGGGACATCCGGAGATGGACAGGAATCCACAACTTCGCCGCTCTGAAGACAGGAGCGATTGAGAGGCACTACGGGCTGTGTAGGAGAAGAAGGATTGGTCGCCAACGGGTGGTTCACGACTATGGCACCCACAGAAGAAGAATTTAATTTTTAATACCCATATCTTTTTACTTTCTTTTATAAAATAAAGTAAAAAGATATATTAAAAATTTAAATGAAAAAAATTAAAAATAAAAGATAAAAATTTATTTAATGTTCTTGTAAAGTTTGTGGACGTATATGGCACACCAAAAAATGGATTTTGCGTTCATAATTAGGTACCTACCTACTCGGAAAATGAAACCTCACTCGATTTCCTGGCATCCTTGAAAAGCCCAATTTTTAGCCCAATGGAAGCCCCATAGATCCTGATGGTTCCTGATCCTGATCCGACGGTTCTTCGACCCAAAAAATGGATTCTTCGTCCAAAAATTCTTCGAAAACAAGACCCCACTCGATATTGTTTATCCGAAAACGATCAAAAACCTATACTAAATCTACGGTGACCACCCATATACCATTTTTGAAACGAAAAAGTTGGACCATCCTTGAAGAAAAGATATTGAGGTTCTTTCTACCAAATATGTACCTATAACACTTTTTGCTATTGAATTTCACAGCTCATGAACATTATATTAACAGCATTTTTTTATAAAATAATTACTGTACTCTACCTATAAATATTTGATATAAAATATTTTATTGATTTGTAGAAATACGAATCAACATTATTATTAAATAATTAATAATAAAAAACCCTGGAAATTCTCCGCTTCACGGAAAAACATTGAATCATGGATATGTTTACTGTAAACTCGTCGTCACAAATTTTGGTTGTCGAGTAGAAACAGTTTCTAGTAACCAATCATGTGATTTGGTGTCGCTAATTTTGGTGTCGCAAATTTTAGAATGACCCCCAGCCTAAAAAACATATCCACGTTAAAATTATTTTTAAATACTTACTGCGATTTTTCAAATTTTGAAAAATCAAATTATAAGTAAAAATTACTTAATGTATTAATTAAGATCACGTTAAAATAAGATTATCATGTCAATACTTTCATCGATTAGTCAAATTCTCCCTGTACCCATTCCTACTAAGCTGTTGACGAAAGGACCTTGGAATTAGGTAGGTAGGTACCTACTAAAAAGTGGGACCATTTCATGTTTTTCAGGGGTCCAAAATTTAGAAGGACCCAGATCTAAAAAGTAGGGCTCGTACTTCCAAAAGTAGTACCTATGGTCACTGTAACTAATAATTATTCTAAATGATGGCCTCGGCTGTCTCCATTTTGAACGGGCTCATTTCTTTTTCAATAATTATTATGCTCAATAACACATGGCACCGGCTGGTTCATCAAGCACCATCACTAAGCCTTCATACTATTTTCTGTTGTCTATTTAATAATTTTTTCCAACAAGACTTGAGCAATTTGCGTAAGAGGTGGGACTCCACAAATCCCGGGATTTCAAATTGTCAAAAATCGTACGGGGTTTTGGGATCCCGGGAGCAGGGGATTGCAACCCCCAAGTGCGAGGCCCAGAAGCGCAGAAGGGATCTTTTCTGGGATCAGTGGACCGCGGTGCAATTATTGTATTATACTGGGGCAACAGGACCTTGTAGGAGGGCTAATGAACCTAACGGCACAGACCTACTGCAGTGAACTCCAAGAGGGTCAACAGGAGTCGGGGAGGGTTATAGATATGGAATACGTTATTTCATATCTATCCATCTATCCCATGGGTCTATAGACGAGGGTCTCTCACAATGGGTCAACAGGAGTCGGTGCGGGCGGTGAGGCGCGCTTCAGTAACCCACTTCCATATATACGGATATATCCGTATTGTTTACTTTATCGTGTCATCACAATGCTATTTCACCGGATCTGGAGGAAACTCTTGATCCAGGCTCTGGATTCCAAACGTTGTTGGCTTTGATATTGAGAAATCATACTCCTTAAAACCAGCGAGTCATTGGAACTTGCGGCAGCACTCGTCTTTACGGGGAAAACTGCCGGTCAATCTGGACATCTGGCAGTGAAGCCCTCGCGAAAGAGCCCCCTTACCATCCTCTGGGACTGTTCCCAGGATGCCACTTCGATGTTTCGAGCCAGCAACCTAGGAAACCTTTTCCAGTTTACCCCAACCAGAATCCCTCCAAAACACACCGCAAGAACTTGAACATAACGCCTGCGCCTTCTTGCCAAACCACAAAAACACAATATATTAGTACAATTGTACATATGACAATAATTATTACAATTGTAATTATTACGGTTCTCAGTTACCCATAGGAACCACTGACTTGCAGAAATACTCAATCATTCAATACTTACAGGAATCATGTGGTGAATTGGTGACGTATACAGTAATGTAGCGGTAATCGAAACTCTGATCTTACACAACAGACTCCCATCGTAGACGTATCCTGATAAACGTATTAAATTTCGACCAGTAAAAAAATCCTTTTGGTCCTTTATGACGTACTCTTCATCTTTCTTGTTCTAGAACATTTACGATCAAACCATTCAGTGCGAAATTAAAATGCCACGTTCTTGTATTAACCTAGCTCCTGTACTAGAGGGTCAAAAATCAAAGTTGACTAATGCATTTTGTAGAAAAGATAATGATCTTTTATTTTGATTTTGACAATATTTATTTGCCGTAGAACGCATAGTTTCGGGGTTATAAGCAAAAGAGTGAAAAAAGCGCCGTTTTTTTTTTTTTTTTTTTGCAAATATCTCGAAACGCATAAGCCGAATATTTTGGATGGCTTCAGATTCGGATTCAGGACCTCAAAACACTAAGAATAAGGCTTAGAACTCAAAACGCTTATTTTTTCCACGTCGGCCACTAAGAGGAAACAAGGTTGGCACAGAAAGTTGGCCTACCTTATTGAAGAACATGATGGGGACGTTCTGGGACGCGATTGACCTTGCAAGTCCATCGTTTTGAATTATAGGAAATAAATTCTAGTGATGCACCGCCTAATCATGCCGACAACGTATTATCAGAGAGGGCGTACCTATACAAGAGGTTATTAGATGGTTTAGTAAGATAGGCAAACATTCATTAATCCTTCCTGCCAGGGAAACTAGGTACACCACATAGCATACTGATTACTGGTTTTGTTTGATAGGGATGCGTTCATCAAAGTGTACCTACACATTACGCAAAATACCTAGTGAGATTCGAAAAATTCTGTTTTGTCTAAAAAAAACAAAAACAGGACTTCCTGAACATTTTTAAGACAGTAAAGTAAAATAGGTAGGTAATAAACATAACATTTATGTTTTTATTTAATAAAAACACAGGTACGCACGTGTATATTATTGTAGGGATGAGTACCTATTGATCGAAATAATTTATGTGGGATGGAATACATTGCACTTACTTCTGTTCTACGCTGTTTAGATAGGTAGGTACTACAGCGTAGAGAAGTTGAATTCAGTTAGTCGGATAATCGAAGATTATCAAAACTTTTTTCTTCACTGAGATTTCAGAGTTCAAGTTCGGTGTATTTTGGTTTATTATTCTTGGAATAATACACATATATTCACGACGAGGATAGAAAATTCTGATCGGCCTCAAATCTGTCATTAAATGTTTCAAGATGTGTAGATTCCAAAAAAAGAAATGTCTGTCTGCTGCCCGAGCCCTATTGGGCGGTGAGCATTTTTGTTAAATCTGAAATTTTGACAGCCACCGTGAATCAATAAGTCAGGCATGTAGACTTGTGGGGGTCACCCCGAACCATCGTCACTGTCATACTACAGGTGAGGAAGGGGAATGGGACAGGACACGTGGGCGTACGCTTCAAAATCCGAGTTACCCTTGTAAAAACATGTACCATGTTGAAATGTGTTGCCCAGAAGGTCAACACACGGCCCTTTTAGCTATCCTACTCACCGCTCCTGTCTGTGGAAGGCACGAGGAAGGGATGTGGGGCAAGCGGGTTTCCAGCTGAGGTATCTCACTAAAATTTTATGTGATGGGATACCTTCTCTTGTGTTTCGAGGCTGAGGAGCACTCCTTTTGTTTCATTATTCAGGGAATAAATCACCCATGTATTCGTGTCGGAGGTCGATTCCTAATTTTGATTGGCCTCAAAATTTTTAATTACTTGCCTATGTATTTCAAGGTGTGTAGATTCCAAAAACGAAATGTCGGTCCCCCGTCCGAGCAGTTTTGGGAAGTAAGAATTTTGTAAATATCTGAAATTCGACAAAATACTCGGTTTTGTTGTGCCCGCAAGGTTTTCAGCACGATCGCCCAAACCCGTGGGGCTAACGAATGGGCTACGAAAGGTTTTTTTAAGGGTTTCAACTATGGGGTCGAGTTAGGTGTCGTTTTGGAAGTATTTTTGGACGTAGAATCCATTTTTGGGGATCCCATAACGATCTGATTTCACGGTGGGGATCTATGGGGCTTTCGTGGGGCTACAAATTGTATTTTAAGGGATTCCAAGAAGTCAAATAAGGTGTCGTTTACCGAGTAATTTTGGATGCATGATCCATTTTTCGAGGTCCCACATCTGTCCAAACATTGTATGTACGTAGAGGATGTTTTTTCATTTTCAAATTTAAAAAAAAAAAAAATTTCTAAATGACAGAGAATTAATTTTTGCACGATTACCTATACATAGGGGATATATCAACTCATCCCTTACAACCTTAAAACAAACTTTTAACTAGCAATAAAAACCGTGGACACATACTGTCTCTGTTTGCACATGTATTGTTGGTAATTACTACATTCTCTATTTCTATTACCTAAATACACGGAGAAAAAAAATGGCGGTATTTTAGACGAAAATGTTCGGTAATCGGTGGTCAACCGAACAATTTTTCGAAAAATGGAGAGGTAAAAACGCAAAAAATGTAAGGTAAAGTGTTGAATTTGCGCGGTTGACCACCGATTACCGAACATTTTCATTCATCTTTCTACCGAACACCAAAACTGTTTTACCGCTCAAAAATCGGAGATGTTACCGAACATTTTTACTTAAATTGTTCGGTAATCCCTCTGTCCCGCAATGTTTACCGCTCATTTCGTCCCGCCAACTTACCGAACATACCAAAATGTAAGGTGAATTTTAACCTTCCATAATTAATGTGAGGTTGTAAAATTACCTCCCCTACTTCAAATGTGCAGTAAGAATCACCTCCCACAACTCGGATGTGCGGTGAATATTCACCTCTCATTTTAAATTTCGAGAAACATTGTGCAGTAAAAAATTACCTCCCACACGCAATTGTGCGGCCAGTATTCACCTCCCTAATTTCAAATATCGTTCGGTAAACGTTACCTTCCACACCTAAAATGCGCGGTAACTAATCACCGAACAAATGGCAAGAAGTACCTCTCAACGTAGTTTGAGAGGTAATCGTACCCAAAAAGTGAGGTAATCCCTTGTTGGTTTGGGCGGTAAATGAACATCAATGAGTTACCTTTCATTGATGTACACTTACCGCCCACACCAACAAGGGATTACCTCACTTTTTGGGTACGATTACCTCTCAAATTACGTTGAGAGGCACCTCTTCCCATTTGTGAAGTAATCAAACCACGAGTCGAACGGATAGGATACCTAAGGAAGAAAAATAATTCGGTTATGAATACAAACCATGTTTATTACAACGCAGAACGATACACAACATAATATAACGTATAAAATTATAATTAACTGTAAATTAAAGGATAAAGGATACAGTAAATTAAAACTTAGGCATGATCCAACATTATTAAATCATTTAAAGTACAAATAATTTAAATTTTAAGTAGGTGCACGACACCCCACTAGATTTGTCAAGAACTAAAATTATTTATCAAGTACCTATCATTATTTTATCAAGTAGGTACAATGCTATTAACCATGGGTTCGATTTTACATTAAAAAATGGGGAAAGTCGATAAGTTATCAATGATATGATGAATATGATAACTTATCATATTCAATGCCGAACCGGGTACATTCTATTTCTCAACTGTTAAGGATATAATAATCTATCTATACCACTAATTCTCATCGTCTCTGTCTGTCTGTGGGTGTGTCTGTATGTCAATCGCCTACTCTGACTAAACGGTAAGTCGTAAAAATACGCCGATTTTTCCTATCGTCTCGGGCGACCGTTTAAGTCTTTGTAGGGGGGTTGAGCACCCCCAAAAATGCGCGCAAATCCGCGCAATTGACATCAACTTTCTTATTTCAAATGGGAACCCCTATTTTTTTCATCGGATTCGGATTCCTCGACCAATTTTACGTCCGATAAGCGAGTTGCGCGAATTTTTTGGCGCGCGCGAATTCGCTCAATTAATTTTTTCGATTTATTCCGTCGTTAATAGACGGATTTTTTCCGCGTTTCGTCCGTAGCCTACCTAGAGATCCAAATTTTAATAGGAGATATCGACCAAATTCATTCCGACAATGAGCGGATCAGGACGGCGATTTCAGTTTTGGAGATTCCTTTAATTTACGTCAGAAAACTGGGTGGCCGTCACCGGCGGGTGGATCCCGCTCGGTTTACTCCCAGCCGATACCCCCCCACCCTCACTCATCACTCTGAGCGGGTGGGACATCAGCCTTACAGGGGCCTATACCACTAATTCTCATCGTCTCTGTCTGTCTGTGGGTGTGTCTGTATGTCAATCGCCTACTCTGACTAAACGGTAAGTCGTAAAAATACGCCGATTTTTCCTATCGTCTCGGGCGACCGTTTAAGTCTTTGTAGGGGGGTTGAGCACCCCCAAAAATGCGCGCAAATCCGCGCAATTGACATCAACTTTCTTATTTCAAATGGGAACCCCTATTTTTTTCATCGGATTCGGATTCCTCGACCAATTTTACGTCCGATAAGCGAGTTGCGCGAATTTTTTGGCGCGCGCGAATTCGCTCAATTAATTTTTTCGATTTATTCCGTCGTTAATAGACGGATTTTTTCCGCGTTTCGTCCGTAGCCTACCTAGAGATCCAAATTTTAATAGGAGATATCGACCAAATTCATTCCGACAATGAGCGGATCAGGACGGCGATTTCAGTTTTGGAGATTCCTTTAATTTACGTCAGAAAACTGGGTGGCCGTCACCGGCGGGTGGATCCCGCTCGGTTTACTCCCAGCCGATACCCCCCCACCCTCACTCATCACTCTGAGCGGGTGGGACATCAGCCTTACAGGGGCGCTCACGAGGTCTACGAGATCTCTCCCAGACGGAAATGGATGTAAATTAAATGAATCGAGAAAAGTAGAATCGATTTAAACTGAATCGATTATCGAGAAAAGTAGAATCGATTTAAACTGAATCGATTATCGAAAAATTGAATTTAATTGAATTTGAAAAAAAAATAAAAAAATAAAAAAAATATAAAAAAATTAAAATCAATATAAAATAAATTAAAAAATAAAAATTCAAAAATGCCCCCCTGTCCGAATAAGGAGTGGGGATCTAGATCTCTTATAATATTACTTAGCCCTGCTCTTCAAGTCTCTGATATTCCCCAAAAAAGGATTCTACGTCCAAAATTTATATACACCCTTCCTACCGCCCAAAACGGCCTGGACTTATAATTTTATTGAAAAATTATTGATTTACCTAATTGAAAAACAGTACATGATAATAATAATCCTGTGAGTTGTCAAATTTGACACGTTGCCAAGGGGGGGGTTTCTCGCTCGGCCGATCAATTTACCAGCCAGGGGAGGCTTTTTTCAAACTTTTCAAATGACAGGGGGGGTCTTGCTTCGCTCGGGCGATTATTTTATTAGCCAGAGGGGCCTTGCTTTGCTCGGCCACCGACATAGGTAGTTCTCCTATTATTGATGGTGGAGTTTTCAAATTTCATTTCACTAGCACTTTGACAGGGGGTCCTTACTCCCCCCCCCCCCCCCAAACAAGGATCTATATGTACGAGCGATCACGCAAGACCCTTATAAATAATCTATATCACTAATATATATAATATTCTTGAAAATCTCGAGAAATTCAAAAATTGCAAAATCACTAGCACTATGACAGGGGGCCTTACTTTCCCCAAAAATACTTGGAAAACGACACTTAACTCTACCCCCTCGCCATTTTAGCCCCATATTTTTCCTGTGAGTTATCAACTATGATTTGATTTCACTAGCACTATGACAGGGTGGGAGGGGGGGCATACTTCACTCGGCCGATCATTTTATCAGCCAGGGGGGTTGATGTTGAAGGAGCAGTTGACCTTGATGCAGGGTTATGAACGTGTCCATCGATGCTATGCACCCCACTAGGGTTACTCAGCTGGGTGCGTAGGCGAGCAACTAACTATTGATGGCAACCCAGGGTTTTTTTCCTGTGAGTTGTCAAATTTGACACGTTGCCAGGGGGGGGTTTCTCGGCCGATCAATTTACCAGCCAGGGGAGGCTTTTTTCAAACTTTTCAAATGACAGGGGGGGGGTCTTGCTTCGCTCGGGCGATTATTTTATTAGCCATAATAATAATAGTACCTAAGAATAACCTTTTGAAACGTATGGGGCCCGCCTGCTCTTCAGGTCTCTGATATTCCCCAAAAAAGGATTCTACGTCCAAAATTTATATACACCCTTCCTACCGCCCAAAACGGCCTGGACTTATAATTTTATTGAAAAATTATTGATTTACCTAATTGAAAAACAGTACATGATAATAATAATCCTGTGAGTTGTCAAATTTGACACGTTGTCAAGGGGGGGGGGGGGTTTCTCGCTCGGCCGATCAATTTACCAGCCAGGGGAGGCTTTTTTCAAACTTTTCAAATGACAGGGGGGGTCTTGCTTCGCTCGGGCGATTATTTTATTAGCCAGAGGGGCCTTGCTTTGCTCGGCCACCGACATAGGTAGTTCTCCTATTATTGATGGTGGAGTTTTCAAATTTCATTTCACTAGCACTTTGACAGGGGGTCCTTACTCCCCCCCCCCCCCCCCCCCAAACAAGGATCTATATGTACGAGCGATCACGCAAGACCCTTATAAATAATCTATATCACTAATATATATAATATTCTTGAAAATCTCGAGAAATTCAAAAATGCTCTATGTTCTGAGATAGGTTGAAGATCATTTTAACGGCCAGGGGACTCGCAATGCTCGGCCACCGACATAGGTAGTTCTATTATTATCAAGGGAAGGCTTTGCAAATTTGATTTCACTAGCACTATGACAGGGGGCCTTACTTTCCCCAAAAATACTTGGAAAACGACACTTAACTCTACCCCCTCGCCATTTTAGCCCCATATTTTTCCTGTGAGTTATCAACTATGATTTGATTTCACTAGCACTATGACAGGGTGGGAGGGGGGGCATACTTCACTCGGCCGATCATTTTATCAGCCAGGGGGGTTGATGTTGAAGGAGCAGTTGACCTTGATGCAGGGTTATGAACGTGTCCATCGATGCTATGCACCCCACTAGGGTTACTCAGCTGGGTGCGTAGGCGAGCAACTAACTATTGATGGCACCCCAGGGTTTTTTTCCTGTGAGTTGTCAAATTTGACACGTTGTCAAGGGGGGGGGGGGGGGGGGGTTCTCGCTCGGCCGATGAATTTACCAGCCAGGGGAGGCTTTTTTCAAACTTTTCAAATGACAGGGGGGGGGGGGGGGGGGTCTTGCTTCGCTCGGGCGATTATTTTATTAGCCAGAGGGGTCTTGCTTTGCTCGGCCACCAACATAGGTAGTTCTCCTATTATTGATGGTGGAGTTTTCAAATTTGATTTCACTAGCACTTTGACAGGGGGTCCTTACTTCCCCCCCCCCCCCCCCCCCCCAACAAGGATCTATATGTACGAGCGATCACGCAAGACCCTTATAAATAATCTATATCACTAATATATATAATATTCTTGAAAATCTCGAGAAATTCAAAAATGCTCTACGTTCTGAGATAGGTTGAGCGCCCTCAAGGATTTTTTCCGTTTTCCCCTTAGCCACATGAAAGCTCCATAGGTCGTCCCCAAAAATACTTGGAAAACGACACTTAACTCTACCCCCTCGGCATTTTAGTCCCATAGCGCCCCACCGGGTTTTTTACTGTGAGTTTTGATTTGATTTCACTAGCACTTTGACTTACTTCGCTCAGCTAATAGACTAGCACTTTGACAAGGGGGCCTTACTTCGCTCGGCTAATCATTTTCGTACCATGATTCACCCAAATCACAGGCGGCAATACATCCACTAGGGGGGGTCTGGGGGGCGGCAATTCACCCACAGGCGGCAATATACACTCACAGGCGGCAATACACCCACTAGGGGGGGTCTGGGGGGCGGCAATTCACCCACAGGCGGCAATATACACTCACAGGCGGCAATACACCCACAGGTGGCAATACACCCACAAGCGGCAATTCACCCACATGTCTGCTTAAGCGATCGGCCTCGCGGAGCGAGGCGCCGGCCTCGCGAAGCGAGGCCCACGGGGGGTCTGGGGGGCGGAGCCCCCCAGCTGGGTGCGTAGGCGAGCAAAGCGAGCCGGAGCATCTAGTATAATATATTATTATCAAATCATTGATATTATCAAATAAACACGTGTACGTCTATTGACATGATCCAACGTATTCGTACACGCCTACCAACTAGATTAAACCAGAGCAGAATCTGTTCTTGTTCAATCTAGTAGGGAGATATAAATACAATTATTTTATGAAGTAGGTAGGTACAATGCCCTAGCCATGGGGTCGATTTTACTTTCTCAAGTAACGTTCTTAAGTCAGAAAGTAAATTGCTAGGGTTTTGTGGGACCCCAAAAAGAGGATTGTACGTACAAAAAGACTTAGAAAACGACACCCCACTCGACATCATACCCAAAAACATGAACCCCCCGTAGCCCTTTTTTAGCCCAATAGAGCTCCACAGGTTTGGGCAATCGGCCTCTTGCGAGCACAACTAGATAGTAAATTTAATAAGTAAAATATATTTTTTCAATATTTCAGATTTAAAAAAAAAAAAATCATCCAACTGCCCAAAACGGCCCCGACGGCGTACGGCGGACGGACATTTCGGTTTTTGAATCTAGACCTCTTGAAACGGATAGGTAATGTCAAATTTGGAGGCCGATCGGAGTCGTCGACCTCCGTCGCTTAAACATAGGTGTATTCTTCCAAGAATCATAAACCGAAACTGACTAGAGATTGCCAAATTCGTTTTGGAAAAAACGCTGCAAATTGTCCACAAGGGTTTATTAAATAAACTAAATAAATGTTATACTAAAAAAATACTACCAAAACGACACAATAGCCGAAAGTCTTCAAGAACCCTCCCGTAGCCCTTTATAAGCCCCACGGGATAATATAATAAACCATCCCGGGAATAATATACTCCTATGGAATCGCGACGGGGGTCGACGACTCCGATCGGCCACAAAATTTGACATTATCCGTTTCAAGAGGTCTACATTCTGAATCCGATAATATCCATATTATGTCCGTCCGCCGCCCGAGCCGTTTTGGGCAGTAGGAATTTTTTTTTTAATCTGAAATTTTGACAAACAACTTGACTTACCATCTAGTTGTGCCCGCAAGGTTTTCAGTCCGATCGCCCAAACCCGTGGGGCGCTAAGGGGCTAAAATGGGGCTACGGGAGGTTTTTTTTTTTTTAAGGCTCTTGGCTATGGGGTCGAGTTCAGGTGTCGTTTTCGAAATATTTTTAGACGTAGAATCTATTTTTGGGGGTCCCGGAACGATCCCATTTTAATTTTAATTATTTTCTCATTGATATAGAATTAAATTTTACCTAACCTAGATAAATCAAAGAACATTGAACATTTGTGTAAAATTTGCAGTGTTTTTAGACATTTCCACTGCACAAAACGGCCAAGATTAAAAAACCAAAAATTTTGGTTTAATGTCGTAGGTACATGCTACAAAAACAGGGAGAAGCCATTAAATTGGGGAGGACATAAAGTACTTGTACTTATGTTCATAATGAGAGAACAGTAAACAGATTGAAAATGATGGCTCATGACCGTTATTTGGATACATAGGACTTCACGACAAGATAAATGAATTTCGTAAACTTCTTTTGGCTCTGCTGAACAGTTGATATAATATTATTTTGCATATTATGATGGTTTACCTTTAAGGTACAGATACGCGGTGCAAAGGTATAGGCACGTGCGACGGTTTTCTTCGATACAGCCCGGCCAACTTGGCGGTCCTGGACGGTGGCTTTTTTGCATATCAGGCCGAAGACGTAAGGCAGCAAACATAAGAGAGCTCTTCGTTTCAGATGAACATCTGCAAGTGGAAATGGAATGCTGTTAATAATTGCCGACAATTCTGTTTTGTGATTTCTGGACTTGACACACTACCAATTAAAAAACACTTTTTGAGGGACTATACCTAAATGAAGTGTGCTCTGAAGCTTACCCGATGTAGCGGTTCTTCTGATAGAAGGGTATTCCACCTCGATGATCGGAAGAATTCCACAATTCTGGGACCTTATTCGTCGAGCTTGGAACTCAGGAGAGGCTCCTCCACCCCAAACCATCCGAAAAGGGTCTGCGTGAATCTGATTTAAGAAGGCATAAAAACATGAGATCAGCTTAGGGGAAAACATCAAAAATTTCATGCAATACACCAATGACGCATGGAATAATGCTTACACGTAGGTAGGTACTTTAGATGGGATCGATATAGGGACGACACTGCAGCGACATTGTGTAAACACCCACCGATGAAATGAGTCGATCGACGCGTAGTCCGAGGCATTTTCCCAATTTTGAAAATGTATCGAGTAACTGTAATCACAATTGATTTGCATTGATGTTAGGTATCGACGAATAAGCATGCAAAATGTTCATACATGTACCTTTTCAGTAGTGTCCAGTAACTGAATTTTCTTGAATGCTTTAAACTGCTTTCAGTCTTTTACGAGAGAAACAGGAATTCCATTGTCTACGATCGAATTGGGCCTTGGGTCGAACATGCGAGAACACGAAAAAACAAAATTACAAGCACTCCATTATGTTAGCATCATACATACCTCACAAGCTGAAAATCTACGAAACTGACAAAAGATAATTACCTTTTTCGGATGTTCCAAACAGTAAATTCACTAGACCGATTTATAACCGTCACCAACGACAAACACATCAATACTAATGGCCGCCACTCGGCCGAAAACCCCAGCAAAGCCCCAACGCAAGCGCTTCCAAGCGCCTATCTCAGGTACTACTGTACGGTAGACATTTACCGCACTTACTTTTGTGTACGGTGGAAATTTACTGCCCACGTCTTATGTTCGGTAATTATAAACCTTTCTGTGAAGGGGGTAAAGTTGGGCGGGAAAACGTTGGTGATGTGAGGTAGAAATTAACCATACGGCCTTTGGTAGGCAGTAGACATTAAATGTAAATTTTACTGCCCACGTGTTATGTTCGGTAATTATCAACGTTTCTATGAAGAAGGTAAAGTTGGGCGGTAAAACGTTGGTGATGTGCGGTAGAAATTAATCTTACCGCCTTTGGTAGGCGGTAGAAAGTTACCGACAAGGTGTTATGTTAGGTGAAAATCTGACCCAACATATTCGATAGCTTCATAGACCGGTAAAGTATCACCTCTCCTCAAAGGAAGGGAGCTTGGGCGGTAAACTGTTGACGATGTGAGGTTGAAATCTACCTTACAGCCTTTGGCAGGCGGTAGACATTTAATGTAAATTTGACTGCCCACGTGTTATGTTCGGTAATTATTAACCTCTCTATGTAGATGGAGAAGTTGGGCGGTACACGTTTACTTCACTTTTTCGCATGTGAGGTATGTTTGTACCGAACTGGCTTCCTTGTGCGGTTGATAATCGAGTTGTTCGGTGAATGTAGCTCTCCGTTTGTTCGGTTAGTTCTGGCAAGGTAAGATTTCTTGAATTGTTCGGTAGCAGAGAAGAAATGTTCGGTAAGATCATCGAGTTGTAAGGTAACCAAGGGTAATTGGGCGGTAAAAATGAAATTGTTCGGTAGATTTTCACCGCTCACGCGGTTTTTTATACTATAAAATGGCCGCCAAAGCGGTTTACCGAACAAAAACCGCACTTTTTTTTCTCCGTGTAGAAATATAAATTTTCTATATTCATGCTTACTCAATGCCCGGATTGTTTGAACAGTAAACATGTTCTATTCTATAATATAGAATAGAATATTATTCTATTCTATTTAATTGCCAACAGATGACAATCAGGCAGAAATACAACTGGAGGGTATTTCCTGAATTTTGTATCCAAAAATTGCCACTAACTGCGACTTTCCTGTTACCTAGCTGCCCGCCAATGAAGAATAATATTCTTCCGCCAATGAAGAATAATATTCATATTATGAAAGGGAAAAGAAATCCCAATGTTTTGGGTGAAAATATTCTAATTTAACGTCATGCAATAACAATAGCGATAATAATCCAAATAATAATAATAATAATTCATGATAGTGAATAATCCATTCAAAAAAGTGAACCCCCTTTCAGGAGAAGAGGGAGGTGAAGCCCTTTTCAGTAGGAGGTGGCCAGAATTACATTATTACTACATTACTATCTATCGCCGAACGCACCGTCAGGTCAGTGGAGCTGTCAAAGCAACAATTTTAATGCAGCATAAACAAGGCCTGAAAGGTCAAGGACTGAACTCGAGCGATGGCAGACGGGCAGATAACAGGAAAAGTGGATCGTGGCGGGCAGCTAACAGGAAAGGTCCCTGCTCTTGGTACAAGGCAGCTTGGTTAGTGTACCTACATTTATGTTGTAAAACTACAGTTCACTCTTGTAAAAATATTTGGCATGTTTGGTAAATTGGAAATCAAAGTTAAAATTTTGAAACACGAAGGAACAGATGGACCTCGAGTTTTTCTTTAAATTGTTGAATTTTGAATTGAGGAGTGATTGGTACCTAGTTATCAATAGATAGGTACCTATTGAAGTGAAAATTGAAGACAAATTGAAGAGAATTGAGTAGAAGAAGATGGAGAGAATGGAAGAATTGAAGAAGAATTGAATTTGAATTTTTTGCATTTTCTTTTCTTGAAGAATTAAATAGATTTTTTTGAATTTTGGGTGTTTTTGTATTCACGCCAAATCCTTTCACCAATTGAAATTGATCTAGTTTGTGAACTCATGTAAATGATGAAATTTATTTAAGTCCTAAGTATTTAATAGATGATAGGAGCTTTCAGCTTCTCAGTCTATTCAATTTTATATTCTCAGTCTACATTAGTGAGAGGAAACCCCCATAATGAGACATTAATAAATCTAGTCCTCCAGTTTCATGGTCTCCGAGGTTAAAGTGTTCAAGTTTGCCTAACCGACAAGGAAGAGGGTCATTAAGCTTCTGTTGGCTTTGAAGGTATGTAGGTACATTAGGTTTTTCCCATTAACGATAAAACTCAACTTGATGAGCAACGACATTCTGCAGGGTGCTGCGGACACAGAAAGACATTGTTCAACCCAAAATGTTGTACGTCAATTCATTTTCAGTGATGTTTTCTCGTTATGGTATAACATTTCCCGACGTTTGATTTTTCAACCCGTTCCCAACATCGCGCCCCAGATTTTCAACACAAAAAACTAAATTCGTTTTGTTTTCTCCACGCTGCTGTACTTTGCACAGATGTTAGCTGGTTTCGATCAAATCATAGACATTTCCGAAGCACATGGCTGGATCAACAAGCTCCACATTCACCGTAGGATTCCAAACGTCGAAGGCCAATCAGAAAACATCCAAGGTGATAAGACGGACAAAGGTGAGTCTACTTTCTAGAAGTAGAAAATGATGATGTTGGATAGGGAAAATATAAATTCTACTATACTGGAGCTGCAGCCCGAGGAGAGCAATCTTTGTTTGGTCATCCTTATTTTAAGGTATGTAGGCACTTACTGGACCAGTCGTCGGAAAAGTTTTGAATTAAATCTTGAAAGCATGGTACCTACGAGAAAAGTTGGTGCTTTTCCAATATACGCCCCCCCGAGGCAAGTGCGCCTCCTCGTATTTCTCCTCGGAGCCTCGTCGTTGTCATTGTTTGTATGTATTAAATACAAAATAAATTGTATGTATTAAATACAAGAATAAATTTTATTCTCAATTACAAAGATCAAAGAATCGGCCACCAATTTTTTACGCGAGATCTACTAACACTGTAACTGATTGGTTTAAGGGCACTTGGTACCCCCCCTTAAAACAGCGAAATTCGTGCCCCAAAATCTCGGCACTCCCTGGTCCGATTTTGTTGATTTTTTTTTTTTTTTTTTTTTTTTGTATGAAAGGCCTTGCAAAGATCTAAAATCGTGCTGAAACAGATTTTGAAAATATTGATCTGGAGATTTGCAACAGAGGAGCAAACTTGACAATTTTCAACGGCGTTCTGGAGCCCCTTGCTTGACCTGTACACGAAAAATACTGCAAGATTTCAAAAATATGTTTCAGCACGTTTTTAGATCTTTACATGGCCTTTCAAACAAAACAAAAAAAAAAAAAAAATGTAATTCGGTTGAGTGGTTCCCGAGAAAATGGGTCATATCCTTTAAAAAATGCAACTTTTCAGGAGAGCCAAAAAACTGAAAGGTGACTGTCTGAGCGTGTTTTGTTTTTCCATTGATTAGACGGAGAAAGAAGGAGTGCCAGAGTTGATGCAGGCACCTTCCGAGCTATTTTTTAATAATTTTAATTGAAGCTCAAGCCTTTTGCAATATACCATTTTCTTCAGTATTTAATGTAGTTTTTTTTTAAGAAGAAAAAACAAAAAAGTCGGGGAAAAAAATTTTGGGGGTACCAAATGCCCTTAAAATGTGCCGCGAAGTTTGTAGTTTTTAAGGGTGTCTCACTCTGTGCGGGAACGGATCGCGACCCGATTCAAATTGATGAAGCACGTTTTGCTGGTCGCCGAAAATACAACCGTGGCCTATTGCTGGCTGGGGATCATCCACCATCAAGTGAGGACAGTGACGCAGAGCCACGAAAGACATTCGAGAAGTGTACCGGGCGTAATTTACCTTCCCACCTTCGACGACGGCATCATCTTGCTGCAATATATTATATTAAGTAAATTACTAGTATAGATTATGCAGATACATTACTAGTCTATTACTAATATTTAAATACTGATGGTAACGGGGGGGGGGGGGGGGGGCATATGGGAAGAGAAACGTGCCAGGGGGGCGCATATTGGAAGAGAAACGTGCCAGGGGGGCGCATATTGGAAGAGCACCGAAAAGTCTGAAAACAGCAAAACATTTGCTCAATGTGGACCAATCTGAATCAAAAACGAGTGCTGGGGAGAGGTCGGATGGTGGATTACCACCGCGGAAGGGGGAGGGGGAAGTGCAAGATCTTCATGCAAGTCACCTTTAAAAAAATGCCAAAAATGTATTTAGGCGAGCAGATGACGAGAAAATTCTGAAACCATTGGCGTATCTGAGCTCCAGTAGCTCCGAATGTCTTTAGAGAGAGAGAGAAAAAAAAAAAACTACATTACATCCAAAAGCATCCAAACCTACCTTGTATCCAAAAGCGAGTACAAGGGGTCTGAGGCCAGGTGGGTGAGATCGGGAGTTGGCTGGCCTCAGCCAGCGGGTGGCTCCCTCGTTTTCTTTATGGGGTCTTGTGCCTCTCCAAGTGAGAACATTTTCGGCCAAGTTTCAGGTCGATAGGTCTCGTTCTTGTCGCTCCACGGGCATTTGAAGTTGGTTCGCTAAAGTTAGCAGCAATTAGCGTTCACTTCATTGGCTACTAGCGTCTAAATCTCGCTGTCAAAAAAGAGAAGTATGTAAACACAAAATCAATGTCAGATATTGATTTTTATAGATTCTATAAAAATATATATCTATACTAAAATATTAATATCTATAATAAAAAGAATATTTTCACCTCT
Organism: Pilophorus perplexus; assembly: GCA_955831195.1. Taxonomy (NCBI): domain Eukaryota; kingdom Metazoa; phylum Arthropoda; class Insecta; order Hemiptera; family Miridae; genus Pilophorus; species Pilophorus perplexus. The sequence continues at coordinate 29,762,128 of OY037007.1, forward strand.
TAAGCTTTAAATTGTTGTGCCGTCTAACATTCAATAAATTTACGTGATTTTAGAGAACGACTTTCATTTCTCGTCCAGAGCATTTAGTTGAAGATGATTGAATAGGTTTGTTCCAGGTCTGTTGGTGTCTGTCGACAGATCCCGACCGCACATACTCGAGCTGTCGGTTTCCATCCAACTGCTGTCAACCTACGATCGACCTGGAACAGCAGTAAAACTAAAACTAAACTGCGCATGTCTCCGTCGATTTCTGTTAACAATCCGTCAAACCTGGAACAAACCTAATTACCTCCAACTTCTCAGACAAGAGTAACCATGCCAAGAAATTCCCCAGAAACAATGACACAAATTAGGATTGCTAAGAAGATTTGAATTGCGTTTGACGCCTGGTGCTGTTAACCCTAAGTGACCAAACAAAGAAATATCCCCACAAAAGTTAAACGGTTCATGGAAACGGTTCACTTCGCCCTCATCAAAAGCATATTTTGTAGTACCTAATAGCATTCAATTTTTCATGTTAGTGGCCCCCATTATTGAACTGTATATATCACGGGGCCCGAGGGGCTACGGAAGGGGTTTTTGATGGGTTTTGGCTATGACATCGAGTGGGGTGTTGTTTTCGAAGTAGTTTTGGACGCAGAACCGCTTTTTTGGGTCCGAGAACCATCGGATTGCACCGTGAGGATCTATGGGGCTTTCATGGGGCTAAAAAAGGGGCTTTTGAAGGATGCTAGGAAGTCGAATGAGGTGTCATTGTCCAAGAAATTTTTGACGCATAATCCATTTTTCGGGGTCCCACATCCGTCCACAAACAAGAAAAAAATTGTTTTAAATAATTAAATTAGGTAAATTTAATTTTATTGATATAGAATTAATTTGTGCACAACTTATAACAAAGAATGATAAACCGTTGTGTAAAATTTGCTGCGTTGGAGGTAGGTATCGATATATCGAATACCGACATTTTTCACTTTCAACGTGGACATCCCTACTGATAATGATGGCTTCCGAGGAGGTACTCAATTGTGGTGATACGAAACCTCGATCGGGCACAAATTAAACTCCTACTACTACTACTACTACTACTACTATCCGGGGCGAGTGCGCACAAATGGGTGAGCGAAGCGAGCCTGTCCGCGTGTTAGTCAACTATGGGCCGGTTTCACCAACCTCATGTTAAAGTTCAAGTTAGCTATTTTGAGGTCAGAGATTGACATAAAATCAGTTTTAGCTCACAACAACATAACTTCAAGTTAAGGAGATAACTTCCGAAAATCTGCAAGTTAAAAAAGTGGAAGTTAACTGTCCTGGTAACTAGGAGACAACAGCTGGTGAAACGTGAATTTTTTCGCTAACTCGTGGGTTAGCCTAACTCGAGGTGGTGAAACCGGCCCTATATTGATCCTACATAAACATAATTTTAGCCCTTTTTCGCCACACAGATCTCTGAGCGAAGTAATCGGGCTGAAAGTAGTCAGCGCTGTCACATTCTAATTGGACGTGGAAAAAAAAGGTGGTAGGAGTTTTTTCGTTTTTTTTTTTTTTTTTTTTTTTTTTTTTTTTTTTTTTTTTTTTTTTCAAGGGTGCCGAATGCGAATCTGAAGAGATCCACCAAATTTGGCTTATGCGTTTTGAGATACCTATTCGCAAAAAACTATTTTATAAAATGTTGGTACTTTTTTCAGTTTTTTACTGACAACTCCGTAACTATGCGTTCCACGACAATTGTTGCCATCATCAAAATAAAAGAGCATTGAATCCCCTAAAAATTGCACTGGTCAACTTTGGTTTTTGACCCACAAATAAGTACAGGAACATGCGTTGAAAATTTACCTAATTTTCCCACTTCCGTCAATACTCACCCGGAACGCAAATTGAACAGAACGGATTGTGTCGTTGTTATTATTATTGTGTACTTAAATTCTTTTGTATACTGCAGAAATTTAATCCCATCTCTACTGGCACAATTTATAGTCCAAAAGAATAATACAACCGTGCATGAAATTTGCAGCGTTTTCTATTGTGTATGCAAGCCCTGTATTCATAGCATGTTTGCCTATCAAAATGCACTGGGAGGTTCATTACTGCCTCCCCCCCCCCCCCCCCCCACGTCTATATCCCACATCTCTCATGCCGTGGTTCAAGGATACCTCCCTTTGCCTATCTTGCCTTAAGCAACTCTCAAAATGCCAGCCACCCCTCCCCTCCCACCATTCAATGTTTTTTCTTAATCATGGGGAGAAGTTAGGGGTTAGGTCATTTCACGCGTATTTATGTAGAATAAAAATAATAAAAAAAGGTAAATTTACGTATATATGATACATATTATGTAGAATAAAAAATAGAATAGAACATAAATATTTGTAGAATAGAAAAAAAAACACAACTAGGGTAAAAGGGATATGTGAAAATGAGTAGTAATAGAGAAGTTAGTCATAATCAGAGACGCCACGTTTGTGACTTTTTTTTCTTTTTGTTTTGTTTCATGACGTTTCTTTCATAAATTTTATTAACAACCCCACCTCCCCCTACCCACCAAGATCCGCAACTCCTTCTAACCCCACCTGATGCCCTTCTTACTCTTCGCATAGTTTCTTCAATATTTTTATATAGCTTCTCTATCAGATACATATTTGTTTTTATATTACCTACCATTTCTTTTGTACATATTTTCATATCATCTTTTGTAACATATTTGCATATTCGGAAGTAACTTGTATGCGTCCTGAATAGGTATATTTATTCGTTCCCAAAAGCCAAGCAAGAAAAAGGGTATTTTCAGTGAGACAGAAGGTATTTTCAGCAAGACCAGGAGTGGATTTTCAGCAGTTGGATATATCCCAAGTAAGTTCCAATACGCTACCGATCGAGGAGCTTACAGTATGAAATATATGTCCACATTATGGTTATTGATAAAACAAATGAAAAAAATACATATTCAGCAGCTCTAAAAGTATTGGATTGGGAGGGCAGCCTGTAAGTTGTTTTCGCTCGTAACGTTTTTCTGTAAAATTGGCACTTAGCCCCTTATTTACGGAAGGTACATCAATTATTGATGAAACCTCTTGGGCCAACCCTCGGTGACTCCACCACGACGGCTTTGTAACCCCCCACTGTTTTATGGGGGTCAAACTCCCGCGATCCTTCCTGACCTCTCGCCGCTAATTGGACGCAATAGTTGAGGAGGCACAATGCTCCAAACCCCTCCCTCACCCACCGACCGGTTTGCGAAAAAGTAAAGTTTACAAGGGATCACGACCAAACCACGGCCATCTAGATCGGAGTTTCTCAACCTGTTGACCCTTTTTCATGCGAGGCGGGATTAGATTCCGGAGGGTGTGAAAATTTATTATAACTAGCGGCAGAGGGTGGGTGAGCGTAGCGAGAAGATCCGAGCTCATTAATTGTACAACTGTACTAAAATAATGGACCCCTCATGAGGGGCTTCTCGTGCACGAACTTTACCAAAGTAGAAGCCACGCGGTACAAACACTAGACAACAAGGTGAAGTTGTGGACCCTGTGAAAGTATGTTGTTGAGGTTCGGTCAAATAGGACGATGAATATGCCAGCGTTTACTCCTCTGTCTTATGGGATAAGCAGAAAATGATTTGGGGTAGGTACCTACGAATCCGTGGGAATGTTGGGGATTTCATCTCAACTTACAAACTTGAAAAATGTCGCGGATAATATGACACTTATGGAAAAAAAGTTGCAAATTTTACAAAAGGGTGCCTACAAAAAAAATAAATAAAATGAAATAACAAATAAAATATCCCGTAGAATTTTTGGACAGAATCGGGACTCCAAAAAGTAGATTATGCGTCCAAAATTACTTTGAAAACGACACCAACATCGACCCCATTGCCGAATGCCTTCAAAAACCCCTCCCGTAGAGAGCTCCACGGGTTTGGGCGATCGGGCTGAAAACCTTGCGGGCACAACCAGAGTGTAAAGCGAGTTTTGTCAACATTTCAGATTTTCAAAAAAATCCTACAGCCCCAAACGGCGGACGGACGTTTCATTTTGGTTTATTATTCTCGTAATACATAATACACCCGTGTAATTGTGACGGAGGCCAAAAATTCTGATCGGCCTCAAAATTTGACATGCGTTTTAAGAGATGTAGATTCCAAAAACAATATGTCCTTCCACCGTATGCCGTCTGGGGCAGTAGGAATCTTTTTAAAAATCTGAAATTTAGGCAAAATACTCGGTTTATCATCTATTTGTGCCCACTAGGTTTTGAGCCCGATCCCCCAAACCCGTGGGGCTCCGTGGGGCTTTTTGGGAGCCATCTATGGGGTCGAGTGGGGTGTCGTTTTCGAAGTATATCAGGTCGTAGAGTCCATTTTTGGGAGCCATCTATGGGGTCGTTTTCAAAGTATATCAGGTCGTAGAATACATTTTTGGGAGCCTTTTTGGGAGCCATCTATGGGGTCGAGGGCACATTTTTCACATTCTGTACATTTTTATGTACATTTTCTATGTTTTACTTGGAAATAGTACCCCCTTCTGCTGTCGACATAATTCCCCTCAGCATTTCGACCACCCCACGGTTTTATGGTCGTTTCAGCGTAAAAAGGTGCCTTATGCGCGCAGAGAGCACGTTCTTACAAGGAACTCCGCACATTGGACGTGAACAAACTTCCAAGGCATCTGTCTTCGACTCACAACATCTGAGGAACAAAGTTTACATTGTAAACTACCTCTCTTGGGACCTCAGACCGGGATAAAAATTTTCTGGTGGACCGGTATAAACATGACTTCGTTTACTGAGAACGTTAAACTAGCCATGCCATCTTCGGGCCTTGGGGGCTAAGGACGAGAGGGGAGAAGTATATAAATAAAATAAATAATTAAGACTAAGTAGTCTACTTCCACGATAAAATATAACTTGTAGACGCGTTTCGGTTGATTAGACCGCCATCAGCACGATGATGGTACCAGTATCATTTCACTTATGTATAATATATATATTATATATTTGTATACAAATATATAATATACTTATAAGGAACTTCTCATTCAAGGAACTCAAGGAACTTCCTCATTCTGTATCGAACTGATGATGGTCTAATCAACTGAAACGCGTCTACAAGTTATATTTCATCGTGGAAATAGACTACTTCGTCTTAAATCGGCTGTACCCCCAAACCCCTACTTGACCGGTTAAAGAGGCGGTGGGATTGTGTCCACCCCCACAGAAGACGCAGAAGACGCAGTGATAGTGACCCCTACGACGTGGCGGGTAATTAGGAATTGGACCTCAACCACTCAGGAGGCAAATAGAGTCAAAAACGGACACTCAGGAGTAACAATAAGCCAGAAGGCTTCCGAACTGGGGTCTCCCCCAAGGTGTTGCCCGCAGTGTTCCGATCTCCCGGAAAATTTACACCTACTAAGGGTTTCCCAGAAAAACGCGTTTTTCGCCCATTTTCCTCCATTAAATAAAATTGGTTTTCTGTTTTTCCAACTTAAGATTCTATAAGTAGGCACCTAAAAATTTTTGGAAATCGTACAATAATAAATGTATGTTCCATTTCGCTCAGAATCAGCACGATGGAGCTCATGACAAGAGTTGAGTCTTCAACACTGGGACAAAGTTCAACTCGATAGTGCATAGTACTTCGTTCTTCGGGGTGCTTGTGTTGACACATGGATACATCGGACCCCCCCCCCCCCCCCCTCGTCCGGTGTGGCGTTGGGTAAACTACCGTTTCCCTCGATCAGCGAAGTTAAGCAACGTCGGGCGTGGTTAGTACTTGGATGGGTGACCGCGTGAGGAGCGGGGTCACCGATACAAGAATTTTCTGCGTTCAATCGGACGGCGAACTCCTCCCAACCCAGGGGGACGAGGCAAAGGGGAGCCATGAGCGCAATCGTCAGACAAGTTCCGATCCTCCTTGTGAGGACGGCTGACGACGTCCGCGACGGCAGCAGCCAGTCGGACGAAAATTCAGGGTGAAATTCCCTTGTTTCGTTTCGTTTCGTTTCGTAATAACGTATTAAGTATGTTATTAGCAGTTTCTCTCCCCAAACAAGTTAAGATTCACCGGAACAAGTTACGGCAGCAACCGGGCGATTTTAAACCATTTCGCCCGCAATCGGGCGTTCCCCCATGAAACAAGTTTTGAGGCCGACCCAATTTAGTGACCTCCGTCGCGATAACATACTTAAGTTGATCATTCAGAGAATAATAAATCAAAATCTAGACCCCAGTTACTATAATCAGAAATACAAAACACCATAAACAGTAAAGGCACGCGAAGAAGATTCAAAGCTTGTCAAATCTCCTACGACAACGAGCAGCCATTAAGTGGCGGACAACCATTTCCTGCCCTGTTCCGTATTTGTTCAGCTTTCCGGGTCACGAAATCGTTGACGGCTCGAGAAACGGCGAGATAGAGAGTACCACTGGTGACGTCGCCCGTCGCAAGTCGTCTTACGTCGTCAGCGGGAAATTCTTTGACAGCTTCATACAAACTTCTCATCAGACCCTCTCTATCTTCCGGCAGAAGATCTTCCAACATGACGTTGACCAGAGGCTTGTATCCGAATGAATTGATGAAATCAGTAAGTGCCAGGCCCGTGTCTGAAAGGAGAAATGTTAAACTTTAGCAAAAAGCAAAATAAGCAATGCTGCAAATTTTAGTGGATCCCAGTAAATCAATTGTATGACCAAAACTATTACGGAAACGACACCTCGTTCGACACTCATATAGCGTTATAGCGACTAAATTGATATGTTTTATCTTTTTGCTTCCGGTCTGCAAGGCAGCGGAAGCATTGTATTCAATTTTGAAATGAAAAAAAAAAATTGTGTTCTCCAAAATCAAAATTTCTACTCGCGTTTTGCGTTTTGGGGCCTCCTGAACAAATTTGTTTCCGTGTCTGTCTGTCCGCATTTCCTTGTCACAGCCATAACTTCCACAATTTTGATCGGATTTAAATGAAATTTTCAGGGATAGTGTGGTTTCTGCCCTAGATGGACCCCTATCAGTTTCTTCATGATTAAATCAGCGGTACTCCCTGCGCATGCGCGAACGTAATTTTCTTGTTACAGTCATAACTACGTCAATTTCGAACGGATTTTTGTAAGGTTTTCAGGAATTGTGCAGGTAAGGTCTCTCCTATAGGACTACTATAGTTTTCAATGTATCGGGCATTAGGTCATAAGAAACTCAAAACATGTCCTCTAGCACCGAGCTAATGTACTGCCTTCATCAGGGCTGATGAGGAAATTGGTTAGTACTTAAAAGATGAGAGAGCATGAGAAACAAGAACCAATTTTGTTTTAACAAGTACCCATAGTATGAGTTCTTCTCATGCTTTTCAATTTTTGGTTGCCCGGAATTTTATTGTAATGAGTATGGCGAATCTGGTCTCTTAAAATTTTAATGGTGACATGTCGTGAAGGTTACGAGGAAGCTTCTGTGCCATGACCTTGGCAGTGTATTTTTAATTTTAAAAGAAGCTTCCTCGTGGCCCTCACAGTATGCCATCATTATGTATGTCATGACTGTAACAAGAAAATTACGTTCGCGCATACGCTGAGCGTACTGCTGATTCAATAATGATGAAACTGATAGGGGACCATCTAGGGGACCCACACAATTCCTGAAAATTTGATTGAAATCCGATCAAAATTGTGGAAGTTATGGGTGTGGCAAGGAAATGCGGACAGACAGACACGGAACCAAATTTGTTCAGGAGGCTCCAAAACGCAAAACGTGAGAGGAAATTTTGATTTTGGAAAACAAAATTTGTATTCATTTCGAAAGTGAAAACAATGCCTCCTCTGCCTTGCAGACTCGGAAGCAAAAAGTGCAAAAGACAATCTTCTTCGCATTTACTTCGTACTTACTTTTTATTCAAAATTTATGTAAAACTATTTAGGTACCTTAAGAACGATGTGAATTTTACAAAAGGGTTTATTATTCTTTGCTAAAAATTATCCAAAAATTAACTCTACCTAGGTATATCAATTTAAAAAAAATTAATTCAATTTGTTAGGTACCTACCTACTTAAAAAAGTTTTTTTTTGTTTTGTTTGTTTATTATTCTTGGAATAATACACCTACGTAATCGCGACGGAGGTGGACGACTCCGATCGGCCTCAAAATTTGACATTATCCGTTTCAAAAGGTCTAGATTCCAAAACCGAAACGTCCGTCCGCCGTACGAGCCGTTTTCGGGAGTAGGAATTTTTTTTTTTAATCTGAAATTTTGAGAGAATAATTGGTTTACCATCTAATTGTGCCCGCAAGGTTTTCAGCCCGATCACCCAAACCCGTGGGGCGCTATGGGGCTACGGGAGGGGTTTTTTGAAGGCTTTTGGATATGGGATCGAGTTAGGTGTTGTTTTCGAAGTATTTTTGGACGTAGAATCCATTTTTTGGGGTCCCAGAACGATCCGATTTCACAGTGGGGATCTATAGGGCTTTCGGGGGGCTACAAAAGGTTTTTTTTGAAAATCCCAGGAGGTCGAATATTTTTCGAGTAAAAAAATTTTTTTTTTACACAGAATTAATATTCGGGCATGCAACCTATATCAAAGAATAATAAACCCTTGTGTAAAATTTGCAGCGTTTTTTCTTGTGAAGTTTGTAACAGATGTGGGACTCCAATAAATGGATAATGCGTCCAAAATTATTCGAAGAACGACACCTAATTCGACTTCTGGACATCCTTCAAAAGCCCCATAGATCCCCACGGTGAAATCGGATCGATCTGGAACACCCAAAAATGGATCCTACGTCTACGTCGAAAACGACACACCTCCCGTAGCCCCTTTTTAGCCCCACAAAATCCCACGGATTTGGGTGATCGGGCAGAAAACCTAGCGGGCACAACTAGAGTAGTAAACCGAGTAGTATGTCAAAACTTATTTTTATGATTTCAAGTACCTACCTTTGAATAAATTTCTTATTAAGAAATGTTTATGGATCCCAGTATTACTGGAGTGCTGCACTATGATATAGGACCATGATTTACCCCTTCAACGATAGTGGAATAGTGAAATTCATTTTCAATGAGGAAAAATTAATGAATTCCATCAGTGGAATATTTACATCACTGAGGACACTCCAAAGTAATTGCCTAGAATATAGGAAAATATAATTTTCCTGAACCTTTTTCCATTACATTTTTTCAAGCTGAATTCAAAATTTGGAGTCAAATTTAATTTGAAGTCGGATTTCCGAAAATCCGTCTTCTTGTATTTCAACATAGCAAACAAATCAGGATAGACCGAGCAGCCCGCCAGGCCGCAACGACCAAGGAACCAGCCAAGAGCAACGACAGCAAGCGACGACCAGCAAGAAAACTACCAATAAACAGAAGCCAGCCAACCATCAACCCAGCCACCCAAACAACCCACAACCCTAGCCAGCCAGACAGCCAAACCATGCCAGCTAGCCAAGAGAAACGACCAGCAAGCCACAACCACCAACTCAGCCACGAACCAAAGCCAAACCACCAACCCAGCCACCCGGCCAAGAACAGCGACCAGCAAGCGACATGAGCGGCCGAAAACACAACCAGACGAATCCCCTACAATAAAAAAATTCTTCCAGAAAACATTCCTTACTTCAATTGAACTTCAATTTTGAGTTGATGCAAACTTACCTGATTGGAATCTATGAAGAAGGATCCAGTATTGCATGCCAACCACTATGTCCTTCAACATTTGATCGACAGGAGATAAACACAGTTGAAGGCGTAAGTGCTGTGTGCTGGCGACAATTATTGCAGCCTGGAAGAGAACTTCTGGGTCGATGCGGTCAACGTGCAATGCCCCATCAGCTTTCCACGGAGCTTCCAGGATGTCGGACTTCTCTTGAGGAGTTGTGGCATTGACACTTTCGCTGCCTTCAGAGTAAAGGGGAACGTCATTTTCAAGGTCAAAACCATTTCCTAGAAGATTATCCTTAGCATCATCGCTGAGAACTTCCCTTCTGAGACTTGGATGTGGAGTTGTGGAATCGACGCTTGTGCGGTCTTCGGGGAGAAGGTCACTTTCACCTCGAAGAATACTAAAGTTTGCAAAATCACAGGGACCGTTTATTTTCCAAATTGGTTGTGTATTTTTGTCAGAATCCGTGTCTTCAGCCCATTTCTGGGTGCCCGCGTTGCAGTCTGTGGGGAGCATGTGCGCTTCTTTATCAACTGGCGCGAAATCTATTGGAGTTGACCGACGACGTGGAGCAATCTTGATTTGGGGAGTCAAGTAGTCTCTGCAGTTTTCGTTCGTGGGCAGAGACGTGCGAGCGTTTCCATTTTTGCTTGAAAATTTCCGAAAGGCAGACACCAACTCGATTGCTGCTTGATTACCAGCCCTGGCTCTCTCCTCGAAAAAGGCCAACGTATCAGAAAATTCTTTAGAATGGAGAGGTATCACATCAGAATTCGTACCGTCAGCTTCCTCCGTTTCTCTGGATAGAATTAATCGGATGAGATTGTCGACATTCACGGGATTGAGAGGTGATCTATCGAAACGCTTGGTTTTTTCATCTTCATTAAAAGCATTAACAATTTTCATAACGTAGTCCCTTGAAAGCCAAGAAGGTGCGTTATCGCCTGTACGTTTGAGGAAACTGTCTCCACAACGAGCTTTGGCGCGGTCTTCGAAAAATCTGAGCGCACTGTTGAAAACCTCGGAGCTATGATGGTCTGACATATCCGGCAAAGAGCTGGGGCCAGATTCGTTGAATTGATTCTTCGGGCTTTGAAAATCATCCGCGCAGAGTTTGGCTTTCTTTTCAAACATTGACAGAACGTCAGAAAATTTTTGCGATTTCTTACGTTTACCCAACTTCACCTCCCCATCATTGACGGTTGACACATCCGGTTTTGTAGATGTCAAGTCCTTATCCGTATGTGATCTGAATTTGTCACAAACTTCATCGCTACCAACTTCATGCGGCACATCTGGAGGTTTGTCGCCATTGGGTCGAGTCTGCTGCATTCCCAGGGCATGATTCTCGTTTTGAGCGTACATACCTATTGGAATTGGCAATCTGAAAAAAAAAAATAATAATAATAATAAACCATTTCATCATACCTCGTGAGATCGGCAAGATTCTAACGACATCAATAGTAATAGAGAACTGTTGAAAACTGATGACGTTTGTCTATGGTTGAACAGATATTGTTGGGACTTATAGGATTTTGGAAGGCGGCAACTAGAGGATATGATTTGGAGTGTCATGAATCATGACTCTGATTGGCCTCACGTACCGTGACGTAACACTAGGCAAAAAAAGCTGAATCGTCGATACATTTTGGTTTATTATTCAGGGAATGATACTCTTATGTATTCGTGCCAGAGGTCAAACATTTTGACGTGCCTCAAAATTTGCCATTTTAAGTTTTAAGATGCGTTGATTCCAAATACGAAATGTCCGTACGCCGTCCGAGCCATTTTGGCCCACCAAACTTACTCTGTAAACGACACCACACTCGACCTCTGGCCCACGCCCTTCGAAAACCTCAGCGTGACGCAACGGAAGGAAAACTTCAAAGACAAGATTTCACCTTCTATTTAATAGAAGGTGAACCAAGCATTTTGTCAAAATTCAAGATTTAAAAAAAAACCCACATGGTACTGCTTAGAGCGTTTGTCTAAAATTCAAGAAACATGGAACATGCTTTGCCTAGTAACGCTGCCAAGCAGAAAGAAATCAACAATTGGCAATTGTTTGACAAAAAATCCGGAAGCTAAGGTACGTTTTCCTGTGGACGGTCACATGTTAGTAAACAAAAATGATTTGATGCCATGCGCATAACTCAGCTTTCCGTACAGCTACACTCAAATTGGAGAAATGTACCTTGTCTAATAAATTCAGAGCTTTCCAAAGAGTGGTGAACGATTTCTGTCCGATGAAAACTAAAGAAGTTTTATTCCCCCAGCAACTGCTCCGTTGAAAGCGGAAATCATTAGAAAATTTCGTCACCCATCGGCGTTCCCCGGTTTCGTCACCCGAAAATGTGACACTTTTTGCCAAGTTAGTGGAAGGCTAAAGCATGTTCCATGCTAAAAAAATCCGACAGACAAAAACGGCGGACAGACATTGGTGTTTCCTTATTTGCACTTCATCCGAGTAGAACACAGAAAGACAAATTTCGAGGACGAACAGGTTGATTGGGCAGCGAAGTAATGAATAAAAACGAAGCGAATTTATTCTTTGGTATAAATTATCCAAAAATTAATTCGATCAATTAAACATTTTTTAAAAAATGAAAATTTTAAAAAAATTACTTATTCCAGATCAGGGACCCCGAAAAATGGATTATTCGTCGAAAAATGGCAATGGGGGGTACATCGAAAACGGCACCAAACCCCCGAACCCGTTACCCTAAAACCTTCAAAAAGCTCTCTCGTAGCCCCTTTATAGCCCCATAGCGCCCCACGGGTTGGGGGGATCAGGGTGAAAGCCTTGCGGGCACAACTAGCTGGTGAACCAAGTATTCTGTCAAAATTTCAGATTTTAAAAAACATTCCTACACCCCAAAACGGCCCAGTCGGCGGACGGCGGACATGATCATAATATTATTATGTAGGCTTATCGTCTGAAAAATACATCAAACGGTGCCGAATACAGTAATTCCCGGGTACTAGTCCTATGAAACTCTGGTTAGGTACGTACCGTGTCCCTCCTGATGAGTCAGCCGACAAGTTTTACTTCCCCTCCAAATTACATTTCAACAACTTGTGTCGCACACCATTATTTGAACAAATCAATCAAATGTCATCGAGCTCGACAATTGAGCCTATAGATCGGAATATCACTTCCACTGGTTTAGGAGATCAACTAATCAGAAGGGCTCGTGTTTCAACCGGAGAACTGCCCATTGAGGACAAAGCGGTACAGAGTCAACAAACAATAACCGAGGACGTAGTGAACAACGCTGCAACTTATACACAATGATGTACTATTCCCAAGTATGAATGAACGTATTAAAAAAAAAAAAAAAAAAAAAAAAAAAAAGGATACGATTTTGCGTCTAAAAATAGGTAGGTACCTTGAAAACGACACCATTCGACTCCCCCCCCCCCTCACCACCATCAAAAACCCCACATGTCATGTAAAGTCACAGAGCTCGCGCGGCGGCGTCGCGGTTGCTCTAAATACTTTAAGACCCAACCAGACGGGGAACCGAATAAATTGAAGAAATTGCGGCAACCGCGTTGATCAGCGTTGTCATTCCAAGGCTGAATCGTTTTATCGATCAGCAAATAAAAATAACCCAAAAGGTACCTACTTGGTATTCCACAATTTACTATTGATGCTTCTAATATCGCGTAAAGGTGACAAGGACCATTTTGCCCGAGAATTTCGTAGACACAACTGCCACACGTCAACCACCAGAATGCTATTTGGAAAGGTGAGAGCCGCGTTTTTGAAAATATTGATCGGCGTCAAAATGGCAGGATTTTTAAATTTGAAATTTTGACCATTAACTCGGTTCTTCTTCTATTAGTGCGAGCAACATTTTGGGCCGACAGTATCACTCCGTAAGCTCATTTAAGCTATAAAGAGGCAAAACACTACGGGTTATGGAAGGAGTCTGGGTAGGGGGTCAAACGGAATGTCCTTTTCGAAGTATTTCAAGACACAGAATCGATTTATATGGGTCAACACAGTGTTTCCTGACACCACATGAATCATAAAACAGTTTATAACTATTACCAACTTCATAACTGTGGTAAAGTTATAAAATCATTTAGGTACTGGCGGACCCACAACCCCTTTACATTCCACATTTCCAACTTCCTTTACCACCAGGTGAAAACCAGGAAGTCGAGTGAGGTAGCGTTTCGAAGTACATAATTTCGGACGTTGACTCGATTTATGGGGGTTCGAAACCCGACTGACCCTCCTAAAACTGCGCCCAGTTTTAAAATAATAATACAACAGAAAATGGACGAACATCTTGTCATTGTAGGTATGTTATGTTAATACCCGGGTCATTCTACAAAAAATGGCAAACTTCTTTCCACGGCCATTTATGTGGTGTGGCATCACTTAACACCTTAGGAGGGTAAAATAGTTTATACAGTTTCAACCTGACGCTTTTATAGAGGGGTAAAAAAAAATTCATACTATGACATCTTGTCATAAGTCTTCAGGGTGTTATACTGATACAGTTAAATTAAGTACTAGTTTAATTATCACCATGAGATGATTATGACTTACCATTGGAGTCAGGGGCGAATCCTGAGCTGGCAGGCTGGGCAAGCACACAATTGGGCTCCCCCCCTCCCCTTCCTCACCTTCTAAATTTCTATATTTCGCTGTAAATCTATTCCAGTCGCAATGTTTACGCTTCCTAATGATTTGAAGCTCATGGAAGCTCTAATATGAGCTTAAGAGGAATCATGCTTTTTGCATGCATTGGTCAGATTATTAAGGTCGGTATAGCCCGCGTTAGTCCACGGATTTTTGGTGTTTGGTTTGGCGAAACATAAATAATACCAGCAATATAAAGACGAGCTGTAAGTTACAGCCTGTAACAGCAGCCACACATCCATTTATACGTTTGGAAAAAGCTGGCGTTAAAATGCCTGGGTATTTGCCTGCCTTTTTGAGAGCTGGACTTACATAACATTGCACTCAACTGGGTGGGTTGTGGACCATGAGGATTGTCCGCAACAATCCGTTTTTCTCTTCAAAGAGAAGGAGCCTGAACGGGGCATCGGGGCCTGCAGCAGTGCGTGTATTCCACAGCCGCATGAAGCCATTCTGATTGCCGATTTCACACACACGATACCTACACAAAACACAGAAAAAATTAAGAACACTAGTAATAATGGCAATAAAACTAAATCAAGGCAAAATTCAAGTAAATTGATCACAGAAAGAACTCTTTCAGAAAGTAAACAACTAACGGAGAAAAAGGCTTTTGGCTATGGATTCGAGTTAGATCGAACCCTTCATAAATCCCTCCTGTCGCCCGTTTTTAGCCCCACAGGTTTGGGCGATCGGATGAAAACCTTGCGGGCACAACTTGATGGTGCACAGGTCATTTGGTCAAAATTTAAGATTAAAAGAAAATCCTACAATAGGTAGGTACCCAAAACGGCCCTGAGGGGCGTATGGATTAGATTTGTGATATCTTCGCGTCATGAAATGAATAATGTCAAATTTTGAGGCTGATAAAAATTTTCGACCCCCGTCGCAAAAAATCTAGCTAATGTTGGGTAACCAGCTACGAAAGAGCTCTAATCAACAATCAATGGGAGTTCGTTGTAATGTGACGTCAAAATACACAAGACTGTGTAAAGGTTGATCCACACATTTCCGTGATAGGTGGGCATCAGTGCTCCGTGCGGCATGTAACACTGGTGTGTGGACAATAATTGTTATCATAATTATTATCATTGATGCTATTGAAGGGCACGGAGCACTGTTGGCCACGATTCACGGAGATGTGGACAACCGTGAACAATTAATCATTGATGCCACTGAAGGCGTGGAGCACGGATGGCCAAGGATACGCTGATATCACTGAGATGTCTGGATCGTCGTTAACACAGTACAAATTTGAGCCTACACAGAAGGCGACTTTGGAAGAAAAACCCGGCCTTTTCTTCCAAAGTCGCCTTCTGTGTATGCATAGCCGGTTCCTCTACCCTACAAATTTGAGCCTTTGATACTAAGGCTTTTCTAAGTCTTAAAATCCTACCTCGGTCAAATATTGGAGGTATATCTTTTTGGGGACATCTTTCCGAACATTGTACGTCCTGTTTCCCCAAAATCGGTTGAGCATATGCTGAGCAATGATATCATGCGAGTAAATTCAGGAAAACGACAAATTTCGCCACCTTCATAAATTTACTCGCTTGATGTTCAACCGAGTTTGATGAAATAGGACAAAATGTTTGGAGATAACCTCCGATAAGAAGCTATAACTCCAGTTTTTTACCTTTCCACGTACCTAACCCACACTAACAACCGCAAACGAAAACAACATCAAATTTTGATGTTGTTCCTCTTCAAAATGCGGATCCCTCTCGCGCACCCCAAGAAGAGATTTTAGCTTTTGGATCCCAACTCTATCAGTAGGAAGTTTGATTTTTCTTTCATGTAACCCTGAGCCCAAGCTTTTTCAGAGCCCAAGATTGCTTCCAATGCCAATCGTCTATTTCTTTTTCAGAGCTCGCGGCGGGCCAAAGATGGTGGCACGTATGAAATCAAAGATCCCAAAGATTTTGCGACGAACCATTGGGCATCAGTCCTCATGGGCTGGGTGTACGATGGCAGCCTCATCTGTAAACTACGACTAGCTCTCTTTGTGTTTCTATTGTACACAGCGCCCATCCATCACATGATTCCGGTAATACACAAGCATATTAAAGGTGGATCCACACATTTCAGTGAATAAATTGTCCACAAACCAGCGTTACACTCCACACTCCACACTGACGGCAGAGGATTCACTGAAACACTGAAATGTGTGGATCGACCTGAATACAATAGGTATTGAGGCACTTGGGCAACTGGACCACGACAGAGAAGTATGACATTGTTTCCTATTCCACTGACCCCGGAACTCCCCTGTTTGGACTTTACTTAGGTAGGTATATATACATCGATACTATTGTATCTAGCATAATGCTAGATACAATAAATGCTTTGTACTTACGTCTGAACCGGGATAACAAGGATTTAGTCTTATGAAATGTGTACCACAACAGTTGTGGCACAACTTGACAAGTTGAACTAGTGGTCCACAATAGGGATGTTGAAAAAGTATCGATACATATCGATACTTTTCCCCCGATACATATCGTAGTATCGATACTTTTTTTCCGGTATCGGCGCCGCGCCGATACTTTTTTTATCCCTCACATTTCATCAGATTCAAAACTTACGGCATATAGGTAGGTAGTTGACAGTACCTCTAACTTGACCAGCAATTGAAGAAAGTTGATGTAGGTACCTACCACCACCTCCTGGAGCTGCACCACCTCTCATATAAGAAGAGTCAGCCGTCCTCGATCAAGGGCGGACCACCAAAATGTTGGCCCAACCAACCAACCCAACTCACTCATCACAGTAGAAATTAGTGTGGCCACAGCTACACCAAACGAGGGAATGTTCCCCTTTTTTGCTACCTGTACCTACCCCCCGAGGCTTGGAGAAAGGTTTTCAGGCCGATCGTCCAACCCCGTGGGGCGCTATGGGGCTAAAAGGGGCAATTGAAAGTTTTTGACATTTTATGTCTTTGCTTTGGCACATAAACTCAAAAATCGTCACGAAAACTGTTGACGAAAATTGTCCCAACCCGTTTCTAGGGAAATGGAACTTGTTTAGACATAAAATGTCCCAATGTGTTGCAGACTCGTATGCAAGCGTTTGTTAAGATTGTAAATAAGTAATTTTCTTATGAGCTCAATTCTATATAATCTATCAGGCATTCATGTAATCCAAAGATTCAATCAATTACATTAGGTTTTTTAAAGGCGTTTGGCTATGGAATCGAGCTGGGTGTCGTTTTCGAAGTATTTTTGGACGTAGAGTAACTATATTTTTGGGGGTCCCAGAAGGATCCAATTTCACTGTGGGGATTTAAAGGGCTTTCATGGTGCTACAAAAGGGATTTTTGAAGGATCTCAGGAGGTCAAATATTTTCTGAGTAAAAAAAAAAAAAAATTAAAAGAAAAACCTTTTTTTCAAAAATTTTTCATTGAGACAGAATTAATTTTTGCACAAGTAACCCATATCAAAGAATAATAAACCCTTGACTAAAAATTTGCAGGCGTTTTTGAAAAGTATCGATACTTCGATACCGATACTTTATTGAAAGTATCGTATCGATACTTTTAGATACTGTCTGGATGTATCGATACTTTAGAAGTATCAAACATCCCTAGTCCACAAGGAACAAAAAGGACATTATCCTAGGGATGGGAAATCGGTAAAATGTATCGATTTTTTTTAATCGATTCAGAATCGGATTCTCCAAATCGATTTCCCAAAAAAATCGCCATAAAAGTATCGATTTTTTGGAAAATCGATTCAAACCTCAGTCTTACAAAAAAATGTTTTTTTAATGAGTGATAACGGTAGATATATTTAATGTAGGTAGGATTCAAGAAAATATCGTTAAAAAAATTTATTGAAAATTAAAATTGCATTAAGTAGTTTTCAAAAATTTTGATAATAAACATGTGAAGGGATAACTGTTCCAGACAGTAGGAACCCTCACCTGTCCAGAGATCCCTCCTGAAATGGGAGAAGGGGGGAAGAGAAAAGCAGGCGGGGCCTCCCCAACTCTAATTTCCAAAGAGCTAATTTATTCCACAACAACTTCGGACTTACCTACTTAGACTTCCGACTTCAACTACTTACAATGTCCCCAGAACTTATTCGATTCTACTAGGCTTCCACTACAGCTTCCACTACAACATCCCACTGCAGCTTCCACTACAAAATCCCACTGCAGCCCGTCAGCAACCCAGACCGGGATATCTGAACCAGAACTCACCGAACTCGCCAGGGCACCGAAAACGGCGCTGGACGCACCCGGCCACCTCACCGAACACGCGCCACCGACGACTGAAAAAACTCTTTTTTTGTTCTTCCTCCGTCAGGCGAGCGGGCTCGGCTTCGCTGTCCCCGTTTTGTGGGTGACAACGTCAGCAATTTCCGAGTCTCGGCTCGGTGACCGTCTGCGTTTTTACCCAAACATTCGGCAAGAGTTCCGTTCAAACATTCCGGCCTCGGATTTCTTTTTCCACCCTGGCCCCCCCCTTCTCCTAGCTGGATGTTCATGACGGTTCCCCGTCACATATCCCACCCCTCTGGAGAAGTGGCGACCAGGGGTCGACACTTGCTGGCTGAGGCCTGGGGAATGCGGGTCCCCAGGTGAGCACATACATTGGGGGTCGTACATACTACATAACATTTGATATGATACCACAGGTGCTACACTGCGCTTAGAAGGTTAGGTCCTACATGCTACATACAACTGTACAACACTACACGGCGCTTCGGAGTCACTCTCGTAGGCCTCTTCTCTTCAGTGAAAGGAGGGGGGCGCGTCCGTCTCGTCGGCCTCTTCTCCTGGTAGTCCGAAGCAAGGTGTTGGGGGGGGGGGGGGGGGGATAGAAGGGGAGGTTGTCCTCCTCCTGGTGAATCCTCGCTTCTGCCATAACTCGCTGGGTAAATGCAATCCAGGAGTTGGGTTTGCATTGCAGTTGCGCCACATCGTTCTCACAGGCCACTCTATTTTGCAATTTGTATGGGCAGCATTCATAGGCGATGATGAGGTATTTCTGGACGCTGGGTAGGGAATCCCCATCATCATTTGGTCGACATCTGGGACTTGCACAACCTCTTCTTCTGACAAGCTTCGACCACCGTCCGCAACGGCGAATACTGGAGGCTGTGGGGAGAGTTGTAGACTGTCTCTCCGTCAACAAGAGAGGCGTGTAGCAGGGTTGAGCGTGGGGGGTATCTCGTGGCTGGTGTCCAGCTGCGACATTTCAACGGAGGTGGAAGTACCAGATGGGTCAGTGAGGGCCAGACTCTCATCCTTGCAGGCAGCCTTTTCGTTCCTCCACAGCGTTCCTTACGCCCTATGGACCATACAGTAGGGACTGGGTTGGAGTGGCTGCTCCCTTGGAGGTTGTTGTTGCAGTTTGCCCGTCCCGGCTGTGGTGCGGTACCGTCTGCTCACCAGATCACCAATCTCCAATCAATGTGAACCACGTCCTTGAGGCGTTTCCTTTTGCATGCTCAGGGGTTGGTGGTGTACCACGAACAGTTTTGGAGTGCTTGCTTTACTATGCTCGCCTTGGTGACAACTGTTGCACCAGTGGAACGTGAACGCCAAGTGGAGGTGCGGCCGCGCGACCACCCCGATACCCTGGCTGTCCGGCAATGGGTATGGCGTTACTGACATCCCCCCCCTACAATTTCCTACCATTTCTCCTAACGCCCTTGGTATTAGCAGCAGTGAACTGATCCCTCAGCCCCATACAATTTCCTACCTTTTCTCCTAACACCCTTGGTATTAGTAGCAGTGAACTGATCCCCCCGCCCCTCCCTACATCCCCTTCTTCCCTCAGCAGGGTCTGTCCAGTCTGGAAGGTCAGTACTGTAGTGTTTGACACATCCAGGCTTTGGCTCCGGTGACCTCCCACTGTCCAGCAGCTGTATCTTGCCACTGGCTGGTCAGGTCTGTGAGGCTGATTACTATCTCCCCTTCCAACTCCTATCGCAAACGCTTGGAGCTTCGTCCTTTGGTCGGGTTGAGACACCTTAGTTTAGTCTTACCGCCTAGCTCCACCCACGTCGCGTGTCATCTCCCTCCTTTTCCTCCTCTCTTCATCCCAACACCTGCAGAGCAATCAAATTCCCGCCAAATCCAGTAGGACTTGCAACCACAATGATTTCACTCAACTCACCTCCAACATTAAACATCAGAAACCTATCACTGTATCAACTAAAATTTTCCCAGTTACAACTTCGAATTAAATCAACTACAAAGTACGTTATGAGTTCACAATAATACTTTCAACTCAATTCATCGTTCGGACCCAATCAACCAAATCATCTCAATTCACAACTAAATCCTCTCACCTTTACAACTAATCAACCAGCTCATCTCACAACTAACTCATCTCATCTTCACGACTAATTCAATTTAATTAAATTTAATAACTACCTATACATTGCTTATTACCTACATTCAATTAACTAAACAACTCTCATCCTTCAGCACTCCACCAATCACAAAATGTCAAATACCGGTTGAAATTAAATCACATACCTCGTAGGTACGTCATGAGTTCATCCTAATAATTCCCACACAAATCAACATTCGGACCAGACCAACTAGCTCAACACAATACACCACTAAATCAGAGTTAATATTTATTAATTATTAAATATTTAATTTATTTTATTAATTAAATTTATTAATTATTACATTTGTACAAACAATTAACTTAACAACTAACTCTCAAATCCATCAACTCAACCTCCAACCCGCCACCAATCACCAAATGTCAACTAACTAATCAGCAAAAAAGGGGGGGAGAACCAACCGACGGAATTTTAGGGAATTTTTTGAAAAATCTTCCGCTCCCAACTGGATGGCGTCACGACCTCGCGCCTCTCAGAGGCGAGTCAAAGGTTCGACCTCTCCTTTCGGACTCCCTGACGTCACGCAGCGCTTCGAACGGCCTCGCGAATCTCACCCGAAGATGGGAAAACTACGCTGCTCCTCTTCACCCCCTTCGCTCACCCAACCGAACTCGCGACCAAGATCCTTGCGGTCTCACTCGACGTAGGAAAATTCCGAGGCTCTGGAGGGATTTTACAGATACTTGGGAACCAATTCTCAAATCCGTAAACTCAACCTCCAACCACCAAAATCACCAAAATTTGGGGCCTTAATGTCAATTACTAACCGACGAAAGGGAGTAAAATCAAACGACGGGATTTCAGGGAATTTTATCACTCTCCACTACTCACTGGATGATGTCACGCAGCGCCTCAAATGTCCTCGCGATCTTCACCCAAGTTGACAATTACGAGGCTCCTCTCCACCCCCTTTCGCTCACCCCGCCGAACTCGCGACCAAGATCCTTGCGGTCCTCACTCGACGTATGAAAATTCCGAGGCTCTGGAGGGATTTTACAGATACTTGGGAACTAATTCTCAAATCCGTAACCTCAACCTCCAAAGTAGAAGAAAAGTATGCTTACCGCGCCAAAATCCCCTGCAGTCGGCTGAATATGCACTTCGTGCGGGTCTTGTCCGGCCGACGATGCTCGGGAGCTAATGGGTCCCCTCACCCTCCCTCCCCCTTGTCCTCTCGAAGCTCGCGAGTTTTTTACGCGTCAATTAAGAGAGTTAATGAGATAAGCGTGTTTCACTTTAGAAAAAAAAAAAAAAAAAATAGCGGAAACCTACTGCCTACGTAAGTGAGTGAGTGAGGGGCTGCCAGAGCCATGCACTTCCTTTTCTTTAAGGATTTTTTTCTTCAACCGAGAGTTAATGAAAGCCGTATGTTACACTTCTAAAAGGTGAATCACCCACCGCCATAAGTGGAGGTGGAGAGACGAATAATTAAAAGCGCGATTTGGAAAAAGCTCAGTTCAGGTTGAACCGTCACGGAAACCAGTGAAATACAACAGTCGTTGCAGTGTTTTCAATAGTTTAATTCTACATTTAACCTTCGATACACCTCCATCATCTATAACAACACAATCATCACCATCTGAACGTCAGAAAAGGATTGTGAAGAGTGAATAACGCTCACACATCTTTTACCGAATTCAAGGTTTGTAGAAAACATTTGCGGCCCATACACAAACAGAAATCCGCGGCAGATTTATCCGGTCGATCTCATCTGATAGATATCGCTAACGATCTGGAGTGACCGATGAAATCGATCGTTGCCCCTTAACATAAAAAACTTTTCGGCCGATCTTTCGTGCCCGAGATATGTCTCCCGATGCCATCTGATCGTTAGCGGGATGAAATCTACCATGGATTCAGGTCTGTCACCGACGTTCGTCTGACAGATTCGAGTTTTCGACGGATTTCTGCTCGTGTATAGCCTCATATTGAAGAGTTAAAAGCGTCAGCATTAACATCGCTATTCACTAAATAATCATTTTTTCATTATTTTACAGCAATACAGCGTCCACAGCACTCACACACGCACACACGCACCTACCTCTACAAGTTTATGGAAGCGCTCAACGTGTTGAAAAATGATACATGGTATCAGATTTTCATATCCGAACCAGTATTGACTTTAATAGATGACAAAGATTCGCATCTTTTTTTTGACTGTACAGAAAAAATACGTCGTTTACAATATTTAACGAAGCAAATTTCCAGCAGAAGTAACACAGCAACGAGACAAAGACGTATTCTCAGGTTAGCCATCGATATTAAATTAACGATTAATCGACTTTATAACGTCAATTTCAATGTTTATGAACGAGATGTAACCTATCAGAGACTTAAGGATATTCTGCATAAACTTTATTCGAGACTGTAACCTGTCCAACAGTTCATTATGAGTCAATGTTCAGCTTTCGTAGATTTAATTAACTCGTATAACTATCATTTGAACGAATTGAATATTTCTCAAGATAGCGATTTAGAAAACGCTTTACTCAATGTTAAAAGTCAAGTTGAAGAAATTTTATTAAACTTTATTCGTAAGCACAAAAATGTTAAATGGTACATTAACGCACGAGTTAAACTTAGTAAAATTGTCAATAACGAGGAAATTTACAATTTCCCTTGCTTTCACGGGAAAATGCAAACACTTTTACACGAGCATCAATTCGAAAACCAATACAGAAATTCGTGTGAAAATATCGCGCACTGTCTAGAGAAATTCGTTCAAGATGGATCAGGTTGGCAATACGATTCCATCGAAGAAATTAAGTTATATTACGTAAAATATCAACCCATCGCGGGATCTTCATACATCCCGACACCTAACAAGCTTAAAAACCCTAAATTAGGGATAATAAATGTACGGAACAAAGACGATCAGGAATGTTTCAAATGGTCCATTTTAGCGAATTTCCTCAATTGTAAACAACGTCATTATAGAGTGACTGCATTGAAAAAACTCGAACCTAAATTCGATTTCAAATGTTTGCAATTTCCAGTGAAAATTTCAAAAATTGAAACTTTCGAAAAATGTAATCCCTCAATATCAGTCAACGTATTCGGATGGGAAAATACAGTCTACCCTTTACGCATCACAGAGTACAAGCAGAGGCGATATCACGTAAATCTTTTACTCTTAACCAGCGTCATAAATGACGAGTCAAGATCGCACTATTGTTTGATTAAAAAACTCGACAGTTTGCTACGCAACTTAAATAAATCGTCGCCTCAATGTTTTTACTGTAATTTCTGCTTGCACAAGTTCTCCACTGATAAGCGGTTGAAGAATCATATTGAATATTGTAAACCATTCGGTGCACAGAAAACTATGTTACCGGAAAAAGGGGAAAATATACTGAAATTTTCCAATTACTCGTTATGTAACGAAGTGTTATTCACGATTTATTGCGATTTTGAAGCTTTCATTACCCCGATAGAAGATGATAAGCCGACAAAGAGCGCTAGAAAGATTTCGAAACATGTACTCTCAGGATACTGCTACGTTCTCGTTGATATTGAGGGAAGAGTTATTTCGCATAAAGTCTATTCAGGTGAAAATGTTATCGACACGTTCTTAAACGATTTAGTGAATATAATGCATGAAATCGAATACTCATTTCTAAGCAATGTCATCGCTCCCATGAAGTTAACGCCTGAAATAATACGACGAAAAGAGACTGAAACCATATGTTATCTATGTGAAAAAATGTTCAATCCGGAAGATGTAAGAGTGTTTGACCACGACCATAGGACTGGTGAAGTGTTAGGGATTGCGCACCAAAGCTGTAATTTATCGCGACAAGATCGTTTTTTCGTCCCAGTTGTGTTTCATAACTTGAAATCTTACGACGCGCACTTGTTATTATCCGGGTTCAGTAAATATAAGGATTCAAAAATGAGCTGCATCAGTCAATCTAGTGAAAAATATCTTTCAATAAGTCTCGATGACTTGAGGTTTTTAGATTCTCTAGCATTTTTAAACGCGAGTCTTCAAACGTTGGCGAAAAATCTGTACGATGAAGGTGACATTAGAAACAATTTCGATTTTTTCTATCAAGTACTACCCGAACATCGTGAAGCGGAAATTCCGTTACTTCTACGTAAGGGAATTTACCCCTACACTTATATGACTGATGTGACAAAGTTTTCCGAAACACAATTACCCGACAAAACGAAATTTTTCAACGATTTAACAAATGAGGTCGTGTCCGATGATGATTACCAACATGCGCAAAATGTATGGAAATCTTTCGAGATTAAGAACATGAGACAATTTCATGACCTGTACCTTATGACGGACGCGATTCTCTTAGCGTGCATTTTTGAGAAATTTAGAAAAATGGCGTTATCGTACTATAAAATTGATCCATTACGCACATTTTCGGCACCAGGCCTGGCATGGGCGAGCATGTTAAAGCTCACTAAAATAGAATTGGAACTAATCCACGATGTGAATCAGCAGCTCATGATCGAGTCTTCAATCAGAGGAGGAATATCTCAAATTTCCCATAGATACGCTGTAGCGAACAATCCTCATGTACCAGAATATAATCCGGATGAACCTAATTCTTGGATACATTACGTGGACTGTACGAATCTGTACGGAACAAGTTTATCCGAAGCTTTGCCAAAGTCCAATTTCCGATGGTTGTCGAAAAAGGAAATCGAAAATATCGATTTCACAAACATTGCGGACGATGCTGAAACGGGTTTCATACTTCAAGTCGATCTCGAAGTTCCCTCAGAGTTGCACGATTATTTCAACGATTACCCCCTAGCACCGGAACGTATGGTCGTTAAAAAAGACATGTTATCACCGTATCATCGGCGTATCATTGAAGAATGTGGTCTCACATTGCAAAAATCTGAAAAGTTATTAACGACGTTATACGATAAGGAAAAATACGTTATTCATTATCGAAACTTGAAATTATATTTACAATTAGGATTAAAATTGAAAAAAATACATAGAGTGTTAGCATTCACTCAAGAGGCATGGATGAAACCATTCATTCAATTTAATACGTTGAAACGACAACAGGCTAAAACACAATTTGAATCAGACTTTTTTAAAATCATGATCAATTCAGTCTATGGTAAAACTTTGGAAAATGTGCGAAAACATACAGATTTTAAACTTATAGCAAACGAGAAACAGCTGCTGAAATGGTCCTCATCTCCTAGATTGAAGAGTATGCATCTGTATGATGATAATTTTGTCGGTTTAGCGTTGAAGAAAATCACGTGCAAGTTATTCAGACCCACTTACGTAGGATTTACGACGCTGGAAGTATCTAAAAACATCATGTACCGTTTTCATTACTTGTACATGATGGCTACATACCCTAGGGCGAATATTCGCCTTTTATTCACGGACACTGATTCACTCATGTATAAAATCGTGACAGAGAATATTTTCTCAGATATGTTGAAGAATATCCACCTATTCGACACCTACAATTACCCTATAGGTCATAAATGTCGAATCACGTATAATAAAAAACGTCTAGGAACGTTCACCGATGAATGTAATAGCGAGCAGATCTGGAAATTTATCGGACTGAAGCCCAAGTGTTACTCATTTTTGTTACATAATCTAAAGGAGAAAAAAATCGCCAAAGGGGTCGCTAGGATATCGGTTAAACAGCAATTAAAATTTGACACTTACGAGAAATGTTTATTTAATTTAGAAGTAAATTCGACGACTCATAAGACAATCAGATCTAAAGAACATAAATTATTCACGTACAGCATGAAAAAAGTCGCTCTAACACCTTTCGATAGCAAACGATATTTACTTTACGACGGGGTTTCGAGTCTCGCTTACGGGCACTATAAGATTAAAAACATGAGAGAGGAGGAGGAGGAGGAGGGGGAGGAGGAGGCTGAAGAGGAGGAGAATGTGACGGCAGCGGAAGATGACGAGGACGTGGCAACCATATAGGTATAAATATAAACGATCTCATTTCGAACGGGTTAATAATGACTTCATCATCAGCCCAACCGTCGATTCGTGAAGCAATTGCCAAAGAGTTACACGCACCCGCACGGAAAAACTTTCCCACGAGGGTTGTCGAACTTAAGGGGGTTAATGACCTTTGGGAGATTGACCTGGTTGAAATGATACCGCACGCTAAAGCTAACCGTGGATACAAGTACATTCTAACGGCGATAAACTGTTTTTCGAAAAAAGCGTACGCGTTACCCATGGAACAAGGAAAAGGAAGAGCCAGCAGATAGGATCGAGCGTGACCGCCCCACCACCTCGCGGTCGGTACGCGATGGTTGCGCTATCTTCTGGTGTACAATAGAACTAGCCAGTTCTGCCATATTGGATAATCGTAAAGTCATATCCAAGAATCGAGAGCTTACAATCGATTGCAACAATCAATCGGCTAATAAAATCGATTTACAGCCAAATCATCCAAAACCCATTTTATAATAAAAAATAATACAAAACTGGAGACCAACCCAAACCAACTTATTATATTATAATAAGTTGGTTTGGGTTGGGCACCATTTTCGTAGCTGTAGCGTAGGGATGAGAAAATATAAAAGTAGTAAACAGCAGTTTTCGGCCAAAACATCGATTAAATTTGCTTCCGTTGGAGTCAGCCATTTTGAACTAACAGTCACAACAGCAACTACGTCGTATATTTGTTATTGCTATCGACATTTTTGATCGGTTGATTGTTTCTTTTAAGTTTTCTTCATTTGTTTTCATTCGTTCATTTTGTGATTTGAATCGTTTTATATACGACCTGCCTCGAGGCAGGCAAAACGAGGGATAAGTGTATTATTTCTTGGTGCGGCCGGTCCGTTGATCCAAGAGAATTCATCTCTTTACATGTGCCTCCAGCAGACTCCTCAAGGTAAGAGATAATAATAACTTTGAATACATACCCATCTAGCACAGATTGTCGGGCTGTAGTCGGTCGAAGAACGACAACTATCCCACCGCCCAACTTCCGCCGTTGGGAAATGGTCAATAGGCAGACCTTCAGAAACTGTGGCAACGTTGGCCCGACGAATTTGTGCTACGAATTTGTGCTCCACAATATATATATTGTGTGTGTACCTACTATCGCTATAATAGTTATATTATACAGTTTATGATTATTGCTAAGAAACGGTGGTTGTTGGTTGCAGGCAATGAAGGTCGCCCCGAGAAACCTCTTCTTTTCTAGACCATGGTTCATCAACATCCACAGCATTTACAACCCCAACTTCTAGTAAGTATGTTAGTGAAATAAAACACATTTCGAAAGATTTCCCCTCTCGGAAATTGTGACGACATAAGGTCACAGTAATTTCTCTTAAGCACGTTCTACAATGTAGAATCTACATGATACCGCATTATGATGGGCAATCAATCAAAATATTCAACTCAGAAAACATTTCAGGTGAAGCAGGATGTCTCGATGTATCACATCCAGAAACATCTCATGTTGATTCAGGTCGATCTGCATCCACTCAATTCACAACTCCCAAATCTAGTAAGTATGTTAGCAAAGTTAATAACTGGTAAAGAAATAGGTCTCTGACTTTTTTAAACGTTAGTACCTGTGGTAACTGTTCGTTTACGTCTTCGTCAAAAGTTCACAGATGATATAATTATTATTTGGCTGTTACACCTTTTGAATATTGTTTATAAAACAGGTTTCTTATTTGCAGGCCTGCAGAGCGAAGAGAGCCCAGAAATTGGCACCCTGAAACAGAAATTGATGGACGCCCGGAAGGAATGCCGTCGGCTCAAAATGAAAATCTCCAGGTCCAAAAAAGTCTGACCGAGTACAGTTAAGGAGGTAGCCAGTATGGCGTCTCATTACTTGCCTCCTGTGGCACATAAATTTTTCTGTGCCCATTTTCAAATGTTTTCTAAAAGTAGATATAGTCGAAGGTGGACTGCAGAAATGAAGGATTTCGCCCTTAGCTTACACTTTCATTCGCCTAGAGCTTATAGGTTTTTGAGGAAAATCCTACATCTGCCAAGCCTCAATACATTGCGACGTTTCAAAGCCACCATTCCCATTAACACTGGGGTACACAACCATATAGTTGAGTTTTTGAGGGATGAGGTACCGAAGTGGCCTGTTGAAAAGCGATTGTGTACCCTGGTGTTTGACGAAGTGTCTTTGAAACGTAATTTATTTTACGATCTTCGTCAAGACAAAGTAGTTGGCTTGGTAGATGAAGGATTTTCAAGGAAGAACGAGATTGCCGATCAGGCACTGGTTGCAATGGTGAAAGGGGCAGTGACCAATTGGAAGCAAGTTATTGGTCACTGATTCACATCTGGTTCGCAGAATGCTGATGGCATTCATGGAGCTCTGTACCAGTGCCTGGAGCAATTGACTTCTGTTGGCCTGCTGGTAAAACTAATAATTTGCGATCAGGGGGCAAAAAATAGGAGCGTTATTTGCCAGACAGGTGTAACGCATGAAAAACCTTATTTCCTGTATAAAGAGGAAATGATTTAAAAAAATTTTTTTTCATGTGGGACCCCCCACATCTCATTAAATCCCTTCGAAACAATTTAATGAAATATGACTTCAAATGGAAAAGCGGAGTTGCGAAGTGGTCACATCTACTCCGCGGTCAAAAATGATGACCCACAAGATTCCGGTTACTACCAAAAGTACAGATATCTCATGTTGACTTTGGGAAAAATTCCTTCAAAAAAATGAAAGTTAAGCTGGCCACGCAAGTTCTTTCCCGATCTATGAGCACGGCCTTGTTGGTGCTTCAAATGAAAGGCATTCTTCCTGCCGACTCTGTCAGTACTGCAGATTTTGTGCAGGACATGAACGATTTGTTCGACACATTCAACAGTTGCAAAAAATTTGATAAACTGACTTTCAGATATGCCTTGAGCAGCAACTCAAGGCATGGCCCCTTTCTTGAAAAAATGTTAGAACATCTGAGAGAGGCGCAATTCCTTCAATGCCAACGCCAACCAGACTGTTTACGTGGTTGGATTCTGAATATCCGGTGTTTGTGCATGTTTAGCCAACACTTGATGGCTAACTATGGCATAAAAGAATTTCGGATAAGATTGTACAATCAAGATTGTCTCAAAAATACTTTTGCCACAGTTAGACAACAACATGGATGCTCAGATCATCCAACTGCGTACCAGTTTGAAGGTGGCCTGAAGGCATTGTCCCTCTCGTCGATGTCTAAGTTACCAACCTTCACCAATTGCGAGGATGAGATGGAAAGGGCGTTAGTTTGTGTGAGCAAACTAAAACCTTCTATCTCTCCTCGCTTTTGTGATGTAGAGAATCGGCAGGAAGAAATGACGCTTGATGATTTCACTATCGCTCCGCTGGGATCTGTTGAAGAAAATGCCTTTTATTACTGTTGTGGATTTCTCATTAAAAAGTATTTGGCCCGCCATACATGCAGTTCTTGTAAAACCATTCTTTTAACATCCACTCATTATAAAACTCTAACGGAGAACCATCAATTATTTTCTTATTTCAAGGCATTTAGTGATGAATTGAGAGAAGATTTTGGACACTTGTGTCTCCCGACTGAAAATACCTT
Source organism: Pilophorus perplexus (assembly GCA_955831195.1). Taxonomy (NCBI): domain Eukaryota; kingdom Metazoa; phylum Arthropoda; class Insecta; order Hemiptera; family Miridae; genus Pilophorus; species Pilophorus perplexus. The sequence continues at coordinate 29,792,333 of OY037007.1, forward strand.
CAAAAATTTGCGCGAAATGGAGGCCATTTTCTTCAACAGGTTCCACATAGAAACGGGATATCACAAATTATTATGGATGACTTTTCAGTCAAACAAGTATCGCTCAATTTTTGTAGTCCATCTTCTGAACTATCTTTTCTTAAATTGTTCATCAGGGACAGGATTTTAGGGGGGGTGAAGTCCCTAAATAGAATGTTATTGGACCCCAAAACGGACAAACGTTCTACAATAAAAAAGTTGTACAAACTGCTCTAGATTTATTATCTTTTTAAGTGCATAAAACACCACAACATGCACCACAAATAATGTACTACTAATAGTACATTATTTTAAACATTTAAATATAATGTTTATAATATTATTATATTGTAAATATGAAATAAGTATTCTTTTTACTTTTTAAAGTCAAAAAAATTGAATGTGACAAGTAAAATTTACATTTATTATTAATTATATTTAATATTAATTATGCAAGTAATGTTATTGTTATTCATTATTCATGTAAAAGTTAATAATTATTAACGTAAATAAATAGTTTTCGTAAAATGTCAGTCCTGAAGTTACTAGTTTTAATTACCTTTAGTCCTGGAGTTACCTGATCCATGTTATTCATTTTTATTATTTTTGATTACCTACCTAGTTTAGGGGAAAATTAGAAGTGGAGCACAATATTGAAAGTGATGGGATAAAATTTGATATTTATCAAAGGAAGTAAAAAAAAAAAGGAAATAAAATATGCGAGAAACTCTACGATCACTCTTCAACCACGTTAGCGACATCTGTTGTCGTTCCGAGTACATATTTCAAACATTAGTTCCCGTGTTTACCAGAAGATGTCGCTGGGACACTATCCCCGGCACCCCCACCCCTCCTTTTTCGTCACGCGATTTAACGTTAGCCGGCGCTTCCTTTTCCTTGTTCCATGGCGTTACCTTTAAAAGATAAAAAAGCCGAGTCCGTCGTTAAAGCGCTAGAGCCGGTTTTAAAAGCGAATTTACCTATTCGATTCATACATTCGGACGAGGGTAAAGAATTTAGAAATAATACTTTTAAAAAATTGATGAAAGATTTAAATATAAGCGCGTATGTAACGCACTCTGACAAAAAGGCTTCTATCGTTGAACGTTTCAATAGAACTCTAAAGTCGAGAATGTATCGGAAATTTACCGAGCTCGGCACGTACAAATGGATTTCCATTCTAGATAGCATAGTCCGAGCTTATAATAACACGAAGCATCGTACTATCGGAATGAAACCTTCGCAAGTTAGTAGAAAGAATGAAAAAAGGGTTCTAGCGAACATTACGTTGAATAGACAAAAGTATAAACCGCGGGATAAAGTGGTTCGCTTCAAGGTGGGGGACCGCGTCCGTATAAGTAAATTCAAAAATATTTTCGCAAAAGGGTACATAGCCAACTATACTAACGAAATATTCGTCGTATCTGAAGTGAAAAATACGATTCCTGTGACGTACAAGTTGAAAGATCATGAACAGCGTGAAATTAGCGGTAGTTTTTATAACCAGGAGCTGAAAAAAACCAATTACGAGGATGTATATCTCGTGGAAAAGATTATACGTTCGAAAGGAAACAAAAGATTAGTTAAATGGTTAGGGTTCGATGGTAAACACTCTACATGGATAGATAAAAAGGATTTGATATAGAAAATCTGTATCATTTAACTTTAGAATAGGTTAACGTTAAGAAGCAGGATAGTTTTTGATGCGATGACTCCATCGTTAAAAATTGTTAATTTCGACGTATATTGTCAAGGTGTTGGTTGTGGTGGTGATGGTGGCAGGAATGAATATGATCGTCACGGTCAGTTATTTCCTAATAACATCCGTTGTCTGATGACAGGTCCATCCTCAAGCGGGAAGACCAATGTACTTGTAAATCTTATGTTAGCTGCTAATGGTATATGTTTTGAAAATGTGTACATATTTTCTAAATCTTTGTATCAACCAAAATATATATTTCTTCAAAAAGTCTTGGCTGATATACCTGAAATTGGTTATTACGCGATCACCGATGAAAATGACGTTCCACACCCTAATGATGTTAAACCCAACTCTTTGATGATTTTTGACGATGTTTCGACCGAAAAACAAACTCAAATTCGAAATTTTTTCTCGATGGGACGTCATAAATTACTAGATACCGCATATTTAGGTCAAAGTTACTCTAGAGTACCCAAACATTTAATTCGCGATAATGCAAATTTTATTATAATTTTTAAACAAGATGAGACAAATTTGAAACATATTTTCAACGATTACGTTTCCGCTGATATGACATATGCTAAATTTCGTTCGTTATGTCAACGGTCGTGGAAAAATAAGAAGAACGGGTTTTTAACAATTTCCTGCGAACATCCCGCGTCAAACGGACGATACAGAGACACGATTGACAAATACATCCGTCTATAGAACAATGAGGAGGAGGGGGGAGGGAGTGATCAACGTGAACGTCGATCGTGACGTCCGAACGTCGGTCGGTCGATCGAGCGTCCAACGTCGGACGATCGAACGTTCGGACGTTGAACGTTAGACGTTCAATGATCACGCCGGACGATCGAACGTTCGGACGTTGAACGTTAGACGTTCAATGATCACGTCGGACGATCGAACGTTCGGACGTTGAACGTTAGACGTTCAATGATCACGTCGGACGATCGAACGTTCGGACGTTGAACGTTGGACGATCGAACGTTCGGTGGATCGAACGTCGAACGCTCGGACGTTACGATTATCAAACATACGATGATTACGATTGACGTTTGAACATAAATGGTGAAACATAGCGACATTTCGTTCATTTATTAAAATGAAGTCTAAGCGGACGGATGTGGAGAAAATTATAAAAGAGCTTCATCAATTACGTAAAAACGTTAAAAATAAATACAATCGATTACAATCTAACAAATCTTTGCTTCAAAAATCGTTAGAAACTCAATTCAAGCCGATAACTGAACCTATTTTATCGTTAAGAAACGCAGTCGCGGCGAATAATAATAATAATAATATAAAGAAGGAGAAAATAGAAAGTGATGACGCAATAACGTCGTCGTCGTCGTCGTCGGCAACGGCTGCGGTGAAAAATGAAAAACCTAATAATCATTTCCTGGAAAATTTACTGGAAAACTATCGCGATATAGCCATTCATCCTTCAAAACGTAAAATTCACGATCGAATTTATGGTGTCACCAATATACCCGGTGAAGATGGGGAGGGTGAAGGGAAATGGGTTATGGGGAATTCAAAAATTAAATTCATACAAAATCGGGTAATAGTAGAAAAAGAGGATGAGAATGACGCTAACGCCACCGTCTCCGTTGATTTAAGTCCCGGTCTATTGGAATTGTTATTTCTGACAGAACCCACGCAATATACGAGTCGCGATGCCGAAAATTATAAAACTATTCTTAAAAAAACTGGCGTACATAGAAGTAGCAGCGGTAAAATTAAATCTAGTAAAGGAGCTAAGTACATTAACGTAATTTCTAAACTTTTCCCAGTTAAACAAAAATTACCACGTCCTCGCAATGATGATGATGATGATGATGACGGTCATAACGATGTTAGTAACGAAATGGACTTATCAACCTCGCTTTTAGGTACGGGATATCAAATGAAAGTGCAACCATCGGCAGCGGATGCCGTGATGCAATACGTTTATTTCGATGACGTGAACGAAATTTGCGAACGTCTCATGAAGCTTGTAGCAGCTGTTCAAGCCGGAAATGACGGTCTTTCGAACGAAATTATCTCAATTTTGGAAGAATTGACCGAGCTAGGTGTTATAAAAACTCCTCGTTCGCACGTTTTAGATTCATTACTACGATGAGTATTGACAAATTCGGGCGGTGGTCTCTAACTGCTGAAAATGGCCTACTAGGTTCGGCGGCGGCGGCTGGGGTCAAAAGCGGACCTCCCGGCATTGGGTTCACACTCACACCTTCGGGAAACTACGATTTAGAACAAAAGCGGTTAGTTAATGCGGGGAAAGGCGTTAACAAACACGATGTCATTACGTTCGAACAATTGCGTGGATTGGAAAGAAAATGTATGAAATTAACGGCTAATAACAAAGAATTTGACGCCCAAGGACGATCTATAGTGAATGTCATTGAACCCACTCTAGACGACCATTTAGTTAAAATCAGATATTTGAAACGTTACTGTCTAATGCGTGACAATGACGAAGTTGTTGATTTGAAGAAAACTAAATTGAAATATTTCGAACAAGAACCTTTTGAACCTTACGATGTAGTGAATAAAGCGTACGTTGATTCTCACACGCCAATAAAAAGTGAAAATAAGTGGGATTTCGACGCTAGACAACTTTCCAACGTTGTAGAACCCACATTCGGGTCTGATGTAGCGACTAAATCTTACGTCGATAAAAAACTCGTTGATAAGCAACAGTTTTGCGTCGAATATATTAATGAAAAAACGTCATTTTATCACAATGATAGAAGCGACAAAGTTGATATGAACAATAAACGTATCGTCAACGTTGGAGATCCCAAGACCTTTTCGGACGTTTGCACGGTAAATTATCTAGTTAGATTACTCTCGGTGATGTTTTTCGATTTATATAGTCAGGTTACACCAAATAGTGCGGCGTTTCAAGCTTCGATAAATGCTGACCCGTCTAAACGTGATCGATGGATTGCTGATAACATAATTAACGCGTATTTTAACGAACCTAAATCTGGTCTGATGCGAAGTCATACTGAATCGTATATAAGTCGAGGAGCAAGTGATTGGTCATAGTAGGCAGGTATAGGTTTCATGATACATCATCATCATCATCATCATCATCATCAATAGCGTGTATCTAATAGTATAAAATGAGCAAGAACGTGAAGAAAAGAGTTAGTCGCTGTAAAAAGATTGTAGGTAAAGGGTTGATTAACAAGGCTATTGATAGCTTACCGTTTGAACTCCACTTTCCCAAATATCAATTCTGCGGTCCTGGTACAAAATTAGAGCAACGTCTGGCTCTGAATCAATCGGGAATAAACCCGTTAGATAAATTATGTCGTGATCACGATATTTCGTACGCTCAATCGAAAAATTCCGCCGCCACCGCCGATCAATACGACTCGATTCGTCGACAGGCTGATAAAAAACTAGAAGAAGGCGCTTGGGAACGTGTAAAATCCGCTGATTCCAGTCTAGGTGAAAAAGCCGCAGCTTGGTTAGTCACAACCGGTATGAAAGTCAAACGCAAATTGTCCGGTGCTGGTGTGGGAAAAAAACAACGTAAAAGCGTTAATCGATCGAAAAAAATAAAAGGAGGCGTACTACCGTTAATTTTAAGCGGGTTAGCCGCACTCGGTTCTATAGTCGGTGGAGTGGGTTCGCTAACAAAGGCAATTTCCGACAAGAAAACTAACGAAGCGTTACTAAGGCGATTGCAACAGCAAAAACAGCAACAACAGAGTCAGAGCGGAAAAGGCTTATATTTACGTCCATATAATGGTAGCGGGTTCAAGGCAAAGAAAAACAACAACAAGAAGAAGAAGAAGAAGACCGGGAAAAATGATAGTAAATGGAATTGAAATACCTTTACATCCTTTGTCAAATTTCGAACTAATCAAGTACGTGAAAAAGTTTAAAATCCGACATTTTCGAGGTATTTTCACGAAAGATTCTCTACCACCACCACCACCACCACAGCTCGCACATTACAAACCGTACGAATGCGGTATAGTCAATTTAGACACAAAGTTTGGAAGCGGTACTCATTGGGTAGCATATAAACGTAAATTCGATACAGTTCATTATTTCGATTCGTAGGGTAATCTACCCCCTCCCCGACAGTTGAGGGAATATTTCGGGAACGCGACCGTTTTTTACAATTATGACGCTCTCCAGAAGGGTAATCAGATTATTTGCGGTCATTTATGTTTACAGTTTTTAACGCAAAAACATTAGTTTGGGACGAGATTTCAACGGGTACAGTCGTAAAATCACCGCCGCCGCCGCCGCCGCAGCCGCCGTTGTCTTGCGCCTGGTGGTCATGTTTTGTCTTTATGGGAATAATCCTACAATAACCGTTGACGTTTGGCCACACATTGACACGTCCCAGGGTGAATGGAAATTGGGGTTAATCGATTTTTCAGTTTACAATTCAATCCCAAACGTTGAAGCGGGTAAAAATAACCTCTTTTACCTAGGTGATCAAGTAATTGAAATACCCACGGGATCTTACGAATTGGCTGATATAGGTAATTTTATTAAAAAATCTATAAAAACACCAAACTACGTAAATATTGAAGCAAACAATAACACTTTGCAGACTGAAATTCAGTCTAATCTATCGATAGATTTCACGCGAGAAAACACTATCGGTTCTATTTTAGGGTTTACACCGAAGGTTTTAGAACCGAATATAAAGCATAGTAGCGATCAACCGGTTTCAATTCAGAGTGTACACTCGATACGACTTGAATGTAATCTAATCACTGGTTCGTATCAAAACGGTAAATTATCTCACGTGCTTTACGAAATTCATCCTAACGTTCCGCCAGGATTTAAACTCGTCGCCACGCCTAAAAATACGATTTATCTGCCTATAAATACTAAACGCGTGGAAAAAATTGTAATTACTTTGAAAGATCAGGAGGATCGATTAGTTAATTTTAGAGGCGAACTAATTAATGTAAAATTACATTTAATTAAAACTTAAGTATGGGTATAGTATTTAATCATCAGTCTCGTCGATCATCTATAAAACCATCGGCTCGGACACTTCATCAGACCAGAAGAGCTTCACCGTCGGTCAAGTTAACTTCACGAAACAGAAAATTTCTCGAATCGTTGGGACTACGAGTGAAAGGAACGTCCGGCCATTAGCACGACTACGACGAGGACGACGACGACGACGACGTCTAACGCAACCTCCTTCAGAATGGACATTTTAGATGTGACTCAACAAGTTTCATCGGATGACGTCATCACACATTTCGAGTACCGCAGCCATTCACCATTCTCTTCGAACACGTACAATCCCAACGATGAAATAAGGATTCTGATTAATCATCAAGATTCAATAACCTTACCATCTGAATCGTATCTTTACATCGTTGGAAATCTCACCAAGGATGGCACAGTCGTCGATCCCAACTCGAAACTCGTCAACAACGGCGTTTGCTTTCTATTCGATCAAATAAGATACGAAATTGCCGGGGTGTCGATCGATAAACTGAAAAATGTAGACGTCTCATCGCGACTTCGAGGGCTTTTAATTAACAGACCGTGGGACAAAACGCTGGACAATAGTGGCTGGGTTAGCTCGCACATAAACGGTAAATTCGCGTTCTGTATCCCGCTAAAGTTCCTGCTACCGGTGTTTGAGCATTATAACAAGATTATCTTGAATCAGAAACAAGAACTGATTCTACTGATGGCATCGTCACGTCATAATTGCATTCTGAAAACGGACGCATCGGACAAGGATTCAGACTACAAGCTCGACCTTCTCGAAATGCAATGGCGGGTTCCGCATTTGAAGCTCGACGCGTACAATAAATTGAATTTGATGAAGATCGTCGAAACTGATCGACCGATACAGATTGCATCGAGATGTTGGGAACTCTATGAATACCCGTCATTGCCACAAACGAACAAAGTGAGCTGGACTTTACGGACATCGCTGGCGTCGGAAACTCCTCGATTCATCATCTTGGCCTTTCAAACTGGAAGAAAAAATCAACTGAAAAAAGACGCTTCGTTTTTCGACGGATGTAATTTGACGGAGTTGAAAGTCTTTCTCAACGAAAGATCTTTCCCATATTTGAACTTGAAAGGAGAAAAAGCCACAATGTACGAGTTGTATTCGAGATTTCCAGCGAGTTACAATCAAGTTGGAACTTCATCAATCGCTGCAGCACCCTACATGAGTCGAAAGGACTTTGAATCTACGCCAATTTACGTCATTGACTGTTATCATCAGGAAATGTCCGTTAAAAATGGAACGATCGATTTGAAATTGGAATTTGAAGCTGACACAAATTTCCCAGCCGATACAACAGCCTATTGCATGATTGTAAATGACGTAATCAATGTTTATCAACCTTTGACTGGAATAGTAACTCGTCAACAGTGATTTAGTATATCGTCGACTCTTGACACGTCAACATGGATCCATTGTCTTCCTCGCAGTTCTTCTCACCAGTGCACAATAACCTAAACATCAGTGAATATCATGATTGCATCAACGGAGGTACCGAAAGTTACGCCGCTGCCGCCGCTTTAAATAAACTGCTCGATATTAATAACATTGAAGAAATGTTGGCAACGTCTCCTGCTGATGCTGTTGATATCATAGAGTTTCCATACATCGAAGAGAAAGAAGAAAACAATTTCGTTGAAACGCAAACGTCACCACCACCGCCGCCGCCGTCATCGCCGTTAACGAAGAAAAAGACTGGTCGAAAAAGTGTCGTCACTCCTCTGAGTAATCTCCAAAGTGTCAGTGATGTGTTAAACAATCAACGCTATTATGACAGTTTGAGCGCGTTCATTAAACAACAATACAACTCGTGCCCGACGAACGGTTACGCTAAAATCATGCAATTAGATTTAAATTGTCACGGAACAAAGTCCGCAACGGTAGGATTGTTTAAAACATATAATTACGAACCAGTGGTGATGTTGAGAAAATTTGCTTCATATCCAAACTATCTATTTCTCAATGAATGTCAACTCGAGGAAATTTATTCAGTTGGTCTAGAACTACTCAACTTGACTAATCCACACAGCAATAATGAGCTATCGTCTTTGTTTGAAACAAAAGATGGTCAGTTGACATTTTGTCCCAAAAAACTACCATCAGGTATCTGTTTCAAACTCGATAAAAAAGATGCTCCCGAATTTTTCACCTTATCAGCTGGTGAATTTCTATATCTTTATAATTTCATACCATGTATTCTCGAATGTATGTACGATTTAAAATATAAAAAAGAATTTATTTTAGAGTATGTCGATAATTTCAGACATTCATCCGGCAAGTATGCGCCGAGAATTTTACCAGCACATGTAATTAATACTTTGAAACTTGAAAGCACCTTGTTCTAATGTATTCTGATGTACTCTTCTTACGTAATAAATGTTTTTTTTTTGAAGAATTACGTTTTAATCAAACCTGCATGTATCAACCTGGGTGGGTGGGAAGTAAGATAATTAATAATAATACTGAATAAAGAAGTTATTTATTACCTCAAAAACTATGACGTTTACATTAGTGAGTGATAATATGTTTTTTATTTATTGTCGTTCTGGTACGTTAGTCTCCTCAGCCTTCTCCTCATTGCTGCACTGGAAAAAATTCCAGCTCATAAGCCGCACCTCGTTTTCCCTTAAATCGGATGCCCATAGAGTCGGCTGTAACAAAAAATTGAAAACGAAAAGGTGAACTTTAACAATCAACAGGACAGGTATGTAAACTTTGAACAGGAAAAGAGAAAGAGAGAGAGAGATTAAAAATTACCCTCATAATTTTGGATGATATCCTCTCCCAACGCTGCTGTATAACGTGCAGGCAGTGAGATCGTTACAAAATCTCCAGCCCCTTCATCATCCCGGCTGCTGCTGCTGCTGCTGAGACGAATCACAGCTTCAGCCACTTCACCGAAACGGCGATGAGCCTTATAGAGACTGTTGATTGTATATGGTTCATCAATTCTCATTTCATTGATTGAGATAAAACGTGTTGGTCGCGCGTTATTCATGACCTTAATTAAAGCTGATAAGCTGTTAGATGGAGCAGGAGGTGTAGGTACGGGAGCCATATTCTGAAATCAGAAAGAAAGTCGTAAATTAAACTATTAAATATTACTTCATTGGTTCCTCACGCCTTCAAATGAAATGGATACCTCCTCACCTTGCATGCAAGTGAGCAGACAGGTTGATGAATAGAATGGTGATGTAAGTTAGAAGGGGTCTAAAAATGTATTGATTAGACAGTTTGAACACCACTGACGAGAATCAAAAATCACGGTTGCCCATAAATGACTCGGAATTTCAAACTGTTCATCCCCGTACCGTACATAATAATTATAACTAAATCTAAAATTATCAAACACCGATTTTATACATTTTCGACATACGCGTTTAATAATTGAATCGTCGGTTCGATTTACTATGTCGCAATAGCTTTTGAAAAATGCGACGTGATTCTCAGAATCTGATTTAAGAAAAGGTGGAACTTCGATTTTACCCGTACAGCAAGGGTAATGAAGTATTGCGCAATATGATTCTTTAGTTAAATTAGATAGTTTGACGCTTTTATAATCGAATAAATTGAAAGAATAATTATGAGAGTTCTGGATTTTATACCGTGCCCAAACTAGCGATAACGAATCTTTAATGATTGAAGGCACGTTTAATTGGTAAATTTCGCTTTCTCGATCAATCTGATTCAATATAATGAATTTTAAACTTAGAAATTCTAGTGAAAAAGGAGCGGTGATTGAAACGTTATCTTTTTTGGTGTGCATAGTTATTTGAAAGTATTTACTCACGGGAACGAGGATGAACTTAGTTGAACAAAAGCAAGTTGGTGAAGCGACGATAGCACTGAAGAGGCGAAGTAATGTGTCCCTTTAACTTCAGAACCTTAGTTTTATATCACAGTTGAGAAGGAGAGGGAGCAACTTACCGTTGAGTTTAAATGGTGAAACGAGTGAAAAAATCGCTAATGTAAACGTCATGTCCGAGCCCAGTGGTTGCGGTTGATTTTAACTTAGAGCTGGTAATGGAGTCGTCGGCTTCCGCTCTAAAGGAGGTTTAATCAGAACATTCGATGGATAGATAGTTGTAGTCATTGTCCTTGACATCCTGCTTTCCTTAAATCCGAACAAAAGATTGACGTGAGTTAAAGCCTCTATTCGTGTATGCAATCAACGTTAATGAGGGGAAATACAAAAAAAAACTTACCTCGGTTTGTAAGCGTTCATTGTTGTTGTGCTCATCTGACCCCCCTTCGCTTCCCGTGTCTTCATATGAATGAATCACGTAAGCCGAGTGAAAAGCTGATGTAAATTCGGTTTCGATCCTATTCGACATTTAGCGAATGTTGATGATAACCGCCACGAGCAGGAGACGATCGCTATAATCATGCTGATTCCTGCTATAATTTTATAGGTTGCTCGTGGTATACATGCTAACTACGTTTTTTTTTTTTTTTCATCTCAATATTAAACGCATTTGATAAATGATTCTTCGTAGCTTATTTGATATGCAGCCCGCTTCTGGTGTTAAAACCTCGGGTTCGCAACTAGTCGAGTCTACAAGATTATTTTTTTGTTTTCTCAGTTTAAAAGTTCAACAGTGTTCTAAGAACAATAAGAAGAAGAAGAAGAAGAGTTGCGTCATCATATAAAAAACTGTTGGAAAGCTTTTGAATTCATTCGGTTGATAGTTTGGTAATACATATCATCGTCGTCGGTAGGTATTTTTTATCTCTATCTCTTTCACGCGCGCGCGCGTGATTCCTTTTTTTAAAAGTAAATCTCATCAGTGAAAAAAGGAAACTTTTCTTTTACAGAGTTTAATTACGATGGCCGCTACTGACGCTTCGAGCAGAAAATACGTTTTGGACGTTCAATGTTTCTACACCAGCTCTTTCGATTATATAATTAAAGAGTTGACAGTTTGCGAACTCACAGATAACAATGCTACGCAACATTGGATTTTCAAACCGCCATTTAAATTTGATCGGTTAAGCAGGAAAGCGCAAGAAACGAATAAATGGGTTATTCGTAATTTGCATAGTATTCGGTGGGAAGCTGGCGATGTACATTACTCCGATTTAAACAGAATACTGGATAACATCTTGTTAAATGCCGATGTTGTTTTCATCAAGGGACAGCAGAAAATAAGTTTTTTCGAGAAGAAATATAAGCGCGTTAATTTCATTAATTTAGAAGATCTCGAGTGCCCTAAATTTAATGTTATTGCATCCAATATGGGTGAATTAACCGGTTCACATTGTTTAATGCATAAAAAAAATGCAAATTATTGCACTACTTATAAAGTGAAATGTATGATTAATTGGTTATGCAATAAAACGAATGTTTAGGGAACTAACGGAACAGAATCAACAGTTTTCAAAATTATCCGACTATTTTGAAACCGCTTCTTCAACAACTTGTTGATGCAGGACTATTTTACACAAACGTCGGCGATAATGCTAGATGTATATTTTGTGGAAAATTAATACAAGATTGGACTCTTAAAGATGATATAGTGAAGAAACATCTTTGTAACTATCAATGTAATGAAGCTTTCAAGTGAATTATACGTAATTTAATGTCGAATAAATTGTGTTTAGCGTTGGTCCTCTTTTTTTTCTTTTCATACCCTCCCATTAGTTGTAAGAGTGATAAAACATAACAAATGCTCGGTAAAAAAAAAAAACTATAATTCTAATCAAAAGAGAAAAAAGTTATCTTAAAGTTAAAGCTTTAAGTCGATTAAATAAGTGCAGCGTAATGTTGTAATCTAATAATTCTAATTCGGTTTTCATTTGCAATTTTTCCAATTTCTTAAATAACAATTTACAGTTATTGCAAACTATATGATCGTCTATATAAATTAACGATCTACAATATAGATCTTCTAGCTCAACCCATGAAGGCCTATCGGTATCTTGTATCCATCGTTTGATGGAATGAACACAAGATGATGATGATGCGGCTTGAGGATGTGATTGAGCCATCTAAAGAAGTAAAAGCTCAAGATAGAATAGAAAAAAGAAATTTTAAACCGTAGAATTTATAAAGATAGAGACTTACTGTTGATTATTAAGGTAGTTGTGGAGTTTACCGTTGTTATCAAGAGAGAGAGAGAGAGAGAGAGAGAGAGAGAGAGAGAGAGAGAGACGATTGAGACGTTGCTTGAAGATTGAACGTTTAAGGAATTGTGAACTCGTCAGTATAAATATAGTCTTATCCCCCCACATTTGAATAACCTTTCTTGATAACCTTACACCCGCATTTCCCCCACCTCTTCTTTCTTTATTTTTCACCTGTTACAGATGTTGTAGTTAAAAGTTGGATGAAACCGTCTTTGCCAACTTATTGTTTTTTTATATAACTTTTTAACGTCGACTTTTAGGTGAGCATACGGGTAGGCAGATGTGTTTTCTTACATTTTTTTAAACATACCGTCGGACACCATTATAAGGTTATAATATAACCTTATATTATATAATATAACCTTGATATTATCATCGTATATTGAATAGGTTTTCTACAGCTCGTCAGAAGTGGAACATTCTGATTTCATAACTCTCTTAATTATCACGCTAAAAGATTTGCAAAACAAAAGGAAACACGCGCTGAACTGCTCGAACCGGAAAGGAAGAAAGGAAGGGGGAGGGGACCATTAGCTCCCGAGCATCGTCGGCCGGACAAGACCCGCACGAAGTGCATATTCAGCCGACCGCAGGGGATTTTGGCGCGGTAAGCATACTTTTCTTCTACTCTCCAACACTCCACAAATCACCAAATGTCAATTACTAACCGACGAAACTTTCGTCACGAAAGGGAGCAAAATCAAACGACGGGATTTAGGGAATTTTTACCACTCTCCACTACTCACTGGATGACTTCACGCAGCGCCTCGAATGTCCTCGCGATCTTCACCCAACTTGAAAATTATGAGGCTTCACCCCCTTCGAACCCCACCGAACTCGCCACAAGATCCTTGCGGTCCTCACTCGACGTAGGAAAATTCCGAAGCTCTGGAGGGATTTTACAGATATTTGGGAACTAATTCTCAAATCCGTAAACTCAACCTCCAACACTCCAATCACCAAATGTCAACTAATTAATCGACGAGAGGGAGGGGAATCAAATGACGGGATTTCTGGGAATTTTAAAGACTCTTCCTTTTCCCACGGATGACGTCACGACCTCGCCTCCCAGAGTCGAATCAAGGGCTCGACCTCCCCTTTCGGACTCACTGACGTCACTCAGCGCCTCGAACGGCCCCGCGAACTCACCCGAAGTTGGGAGGATTATTAGGCTCCTCTCCACCCCCTTTCGCTCACCCCACCGAACTCGCTACAAGATCCTTGCGGTCCTCACTCGACGTAGGAAAATTCCGAGGCTCTGAAAGGACGCGGGTAAGCGGAATTTTTGCACCGATTAATTTACTATCAATTAATCTACCCCACATCTGACACCATAAATGTGAAGGGATAACTGTTCCAGACAGTAGGAACCCTCACCTGTCCAGAGATCCCTCCTGAAATGGGAGAAGGGGGGAAGAGAAAAGCAGGCGGGGCCTCCCCAACTCTAATTTCCAAAGAGCTAATTTATTCCACAACAACTTCGGACTTACCTACTTAGACTTCCGACTTCAACTACTTACAATGTCCCCAGAACTTATTCGATTCTACTAGGCTTCCACTACAGCTTCCACTACAACATCCCACTGCAGCTTCCACTACAAAATCCCAACTGCAGCCCGTCAGCAACCCAGACCGGGATATCTGAACCAGAACTCACCGAACTCGCCAGGGCACCGAAAACGGCGCTGGACGCACCCGGCCACCTCACCGAACACGCGCCACCGACGACTGAAAAAACTCTTTTTTTGTTCTTCCTCCGTCAGGCGAGCGGGCTCGGCTTCGCTGTCCCCGTTTTGTGGGTGACAACGTCAGCAATTTCCGAGCCTCGGCTCGGTGACCGTCTGCGTTTTTACCCAAACATTCGGCAAGAGTTCCGTCCAAACATTCCGGCCTCGGATTTCTTTTTCCACCCTGGCCCCCCCCTTCTCCTAGCTGGATGTTCATGACGGTTCCCCGTCACAAAACATTTGATCAGACGAGTAATCAGTTTCGCTGTCTGAAAAAACCATGGCGGGCGTCGCTGGTAACTAGTGAGTTTTGTTGTTATTAGCTATTAGGTTTGTTCCAACAGAAGGAAGGAGATGGAAGGAAGTGGAAGAAACCAACTGGCGCATGCGCAGTAACTAAACGGTAACTGAACGGCTGTTCCATCACGTCAAACCTTCCGAAAGTTGACGTCGACGGCTGTTCCATCAGAGGAAGGGAAGTTAACCGCAGTTGGAAGGAAGTCAACCTCGATGAGAGGCAAGGTTCGAATACCGTTCAAATGGAAACCTCATCGAATTGAAACCTTTCACGTAACCTGCTCAGTCTGAGAAAGTCGCAGCGAGCGTCACTTCGTATTGGAAGAGGCCGATGTTTTTTTCATCATTTCGTCTCGTCATGGCGAAAATATCGCACCTCCGAGCGTTGGGGAAAGCAGGTGTTTGTTTGTACCTACTTGGTGTTAGAATGAAAATTTCATTTCATGTTTGTTGTTACGCTTCGGAGTGGAATAACTGCAGTCCGTTTACCGTTATGTCAAGGCGTAAAATTAATTTATTAAACGATCTGACTGTTGTAGAACCATAGGTCTGTTGCTCGTTTTTTGGTTTATTATTCTTGGAATAATACACCTATGTTTTCGCGACACGGGTCGACGACTCCGATCGGCCTCAAAATTTGACATTATCCGTTTCAAGAGGTCTACATTCAAAATCCGAAATGTCCGTCCGCCGTCCGCCGTCCGGGCCGTTTTGGGCAGTAGGAATTTTTTTAAAAATCTGAAATTTTGGCAAAATACTTGGTTTACCATCTAGTTGTGCCCGCAAGGTTTTCAGCCCGATCGCCCAAACCCGTGGGGCGCTATGGGGCTAAAATGGGGCTACAGGAGGGGTGTTTTGAAGGCTTTTAGCTATGGGATCGAGTTAGGTGTCGTTTTCGAAGTATTTTTGGACGTAGAATCCATTTTTGAGGGTCCCGGAACGATCCGATTTCACTGTGGCGTTCTATAGGGCTTTCATGGGGCTAAAAATGGTATTTTTGAAGGATCCCAAGAAGTTAAATATTTTTCACGTAAAAATTAAAGAATTTTTGAAAAAACACATTTTTGAAAAAAAAATCCCCCCAAAAAATTTTTTTGAAATATAAAAATCCAAAAAAAAAAATTTTTTTAATTTTTTTTATTGACAGAATTAAATGTCTGTACAAGTAACCTATATCACAGAATAATAAACCCTTGTGTAAAATTTGCAGCGTTTTTTCTGATTGACCCGGGAAGCCCCGGGCTGTAGGTTGTAGACGATGATGAGTTGGAGGACCTGGTGAGCTTGGAAGAAAATGAGGAAAACTGCAGGTAAAGAATGTTTATCGGACTCGTAGCTAGTTAACTTCCTGTTTGGATTGTTGAATCTAGGAATCTAGATCGGCCTTCTCTCATCGCAGGCCGAAATGTTCTAGTCGGCCCAAAAAATAAAGATACTTTGCCATAGAGTGGTGGCGGGTTTGACCGCCCGTTTCGGGGCACTTCGAAATTAAAGTGACAGTAGTGACGCGAAATGAAAGTCGAACGGAGATGCGTTCCAACCGCAGTTTACAGCTGTTAACAGATTTCGGAAGGTGATTGAGAAGGCACTGGAATGCAGTTGAACGTTAACGAACGGCAGGCCCTTCTGTTGGAACAAACCTATTATCATATTTTTTAATCGACCTAAGGCTCGAAATTTGCTTGAATCACTTGAAATAATAAACTAATCTTTATAAATTACGAAAATCGATTCAAGATTTTTTTAAAAATCAGTAGTAAAAATCGATTAACGATTTTTACAAAAATTGGAAGTAAAAAATCGATTCACCTAAAAAATCGGAACCTGAAGATCGATTCAAAAAAATCGAAAAATCGGAACAAAACCCGATTTTTCCAAAAAATCGGAAATCGATTCCCATCCCTACATTATCCTCACTGAGGATTCCTCAGGGTTGCCAAGTTCCGATCACAAAAACCCCCGCGACTCCCTTGAAAATCCCCCCAAATCACGCTTGGAAATACTTGATTATAAATATCTTATAAATAATATTTGTTAATTTGGGGAAGGGAGGAGTTATTAAATTAAGTTAAATTCATACTGAAATTGAAATTGAAATTCTAATTATGAATTCATTTAAGTTATTTCAAGAAATCAGAAGGGGAAGGCCGAAAAATTTATTGGGCCCCAGGTGGGACTCGAACCCACAACCTCTGCATTACTAGTGCAACGCTCTACCAACTAAGCCACTGAAGATCACAGGTATGATAGAACATCGTAGATTGAAGGCTCAACTGTCCCCTGCCCCCAACACTTGATTCGGCCTTATCATATTGTTGCTTATTTTCCCCCTCTGAACCCTGCTATGAACAGGGTGTTGTGAGGGAAGCAGTCCAAAATTTCCTCAAGTCATTCCTGTAATATTTGTTAACAATATTGAATATATATCTATATGAACGTACCAGGAGCATGCAAATGAAGTTCCACGGAATAAATTTTATTGGAGACAAAGAAATACATACCTAGTCAAAAAAAAAAAAAAAAAAAAAAAATCAAATTATAACAGAAGCATGTGAAATGAATTTCCATGAAATAAATTTCATTAAATTTTGATTTAAGGCAGGAAAATAGCCCCAAAATAATATAGCCCCTAAATATTTTTAAATTGGGATATATCCCGCGCTATATGCCCGCGCTGTCTTGGTCTAAGAAGACATCTGCCCAAAAACGATGAACATTGCTCACATTCCCCCAACTTTTACTCGACAAATGCACCTGAATTCCGGATTTCTTGGTTGGATGGGATATGAAAGTGGCTGGGCTTTCTTGGTTGGATGGGATATGAAAGTGGCTGGGCTTTCTTGGTTGGATGGGATATGGAAGTGGGGTGGCTGTTGGTGTGATGTGGTTGAGGATGAAAAAAATCGTATCGGTACATCGAAGGAAAAGTATCGGTCTATCCTGGGGAAAATATCGATTTATATTGAGCATCCTATCGTAAGTGGATAGGAAAGAGATGGGGAGAAAAATTGTCTTAATTATTTAATAATAAGCCCCCGGTTTTTACGGCCGTAAAAAGTGTCCGGACACTTTCCCGCCATAGAAATTGCAGGGAAAAATGGAAACGGAATCCATGGCAAAGAATTTTAAAAAAGATTGCCGGAATCTGACATCACGAACACACTGATCACAACAAACGAAGAGCGGGCCGGATTAAAAAAGAAGCAGGCGGAAGAGCGGGATTCCGCTCTTCCACCTGCTTCTTTTCAGCTGTTCGAACAGCTGATTTAGGCCGATATGAGCGCTACGTGAGCTTTAGTGCTGTCTTAATATCGATACTCACGACTATCGATAGTTTCGATACTATCGGGAAAAATATCGATATTTATCGATAGTTTCAGAGTTTGGATTTTCCCTAAAACTATCGATAGTTTTCTATATTTTTTCTTCCAAAACTCGATATTTTTTCATCTTTTTCCCAAAACTGTCCCGTGGCTATGGCTATTTTTCGATTTCATAAGGGAAAATTGGGTTTGACAATGATAATAATTATCATTATTCCAACATTTTTCCCGGTCAACTAATAGTTCAGGTGTCAGGGAAAAGGAGGTACTAAGGTAGATGTAAACATTATTATCAGTTGTCGTTTTTAAAAGGATTTATTATTATGAAATATACCAAAATGAAAGGAATATTAATGGAAGCATGATTGAAAAAATACAGAAAACATTACTGTTGGAGCTTGGAGTCATGATTTAAACTTTATCAATTTTCAAAAGTTCTTTTAGGGTGGCTTTATTTTGATTCCAAAATATTTGCATCCTCGCTTTTTCAATGGACATAGCAGAAATTTTCTCTGCTTCGTGATGGTTAATCCGGCTGTAGAAAATGCCCTCTCAGATGGCACGGAGGTGGCTGGGATAGAAAAATACTTGTTGGCCAACAGATTCATTGGCTGGCATTTCTGGACAGTTGATTCCTGTCCAGTGTGGTCACACCTGTTGAAACTCTTGAAAGGTCGATCAATTTGACTAGCTACCTACCTAGTTTTGTGAGGATCAGCAGAACAGAGGATCAAAAAATCGGTGATCATCACGAGATAATAATTTATAAATTATTATCTCGTGATGATCACCGATTTTTTGATAAAAGAATAAATACTTTTTTTGTATAGGTAATCAAGAGATGGCGGGCCGTAAAACCCAATTTTTGGAGGGTTTGATTTAATTTTTTTTTTGCCGCCAAAAAGCAAAACTATCGATAGTTTGAAAAAACTATCGATGGTATATCGACAGCCTCAGACTATCGATACTATCGATAGACTATCGATATTAAGACAGCACTAGTAGGGATGGGTATCGATGAACAAAACATCGATGTTTAGACATCGATGATTTTTAAAAAAGAAACATCGATGTCTCAAAAACATCGGAGAAAAAACATCGATGTTTCGATACATCGATGGTTTTAGGTATATGTATGACAAGGGGGGGGGGGATGTTATGAGAAAAAAATTCTTTCCACTGTAGTTTTAGTAGAAAATTCGAAAAAAGTCATTAAAACTTGAAACGATGAAAAGAAGTAGGCAGTAAAAAAGTCGGTAAAGAATAATATTATTAAATAATTGACTAAAAAAAAAAAAAAAATTGACACCAGTTCCTCCTCTGAGAGACGATTTCTCAAGGAGCTTAAAATTAAGCCTGCTTAAGAGAATAGCCTCTCAGAAGGAACTGATGTTGCTACGTTTGGTTCATTCTTGAAAACAACTTCGGAAATGATAGAGTTGCCCGCAGTTGACCATCCAAAACCCCAAAGTTCGATTTTTTCGTTGGGAGCGTTCAAGTACAGCGAGAGCTCAGCAGGGATTGTTTCGTTTTTGTGTCAGGAGTGATGCCGCATGAACACAGATAACGACAAGTGATTAGGGATGGGAATCGATTTCCGATTTTTTTGGAAAAATCGATTTTTTGTTTCGATTTTTCGATTTTTTTTAATCGATCTTCAGGTTCCGATTTTTTAGGTGAATCGATTTTTTACTTCCGATTTTTGTAAAAATCGTGAATCGATTTTTACTATTGATTTTTAAAAAAATCTTGAATCGATTTTCGTCATTTATAAAGATTAGTTTATTATTTCAAGTGATTCAAGCAAATTTCGAGCCTTAGGACGATTAAAAATTATGATAATAGCTAATGACAACAAAACTCACTAGTTACCAGCGACGTTCGCCATGGCTTTTTCAGACAGCGAAACTGTTTACTCGTCTGATCAAATGTTTATTATCAAAATTTTTGAAAACTAATGAAATTTTAATTTTCAATAAATTTTTTTAACGATTTTTTCTTGAATCCTACCTACAATAAATATATCTACAGTTATCACTCATTAAAAAAAGTTTTTTTTTTTGTAAGACTGATTTATGAATCGATTTTCCAAAAAATCGATACTTTTATGGCGATTTTTTTGGGAAATCGATTTGGAGCATCCGATTCTGAATCGATTCAAAAAATCGATACTTCTTACCGATTTCCCATCCCTACAAGTGATAACGAATCGACATTAAAATTTAATCAACATTTAATGTTGATTGAAATTTTCGATTTCCGATAACTACCTACCTACTGTTCGATCGACACATCGATGTTTCTTGAATCTGTACCTATTATTTTTATTTAAAAAAAATAAAACACCGAGTAAGCATTTATAAAACATGAATAATTACTGTTCAGGTATAAAAGTATCTACTATTTTTACGTAAACGACCATCAAAACAAAAATTTTTTTCGCGAAAAAACATCGATGTTTGGGGGAAAAACATCGATGTCTAAAAAACATCGAAGAGTTAACATCGATGTATAAAACATCGATGTTTGAGAAAAACATCGATGTTTTTGAAACATCGATACATCGATACCCATCCCTAAGCACTAGTGAGCTTGATGCGAAAGGAAATGTAACTATATTTCCGCGAGATATAGACGATCGTAATAATTACGATCACTCAATTATTGAGTGTGTTCAATTTGCCTATTTGCACTCTGTTACTGCCTATTTGCTATCTGTTACTCTGTGAATGTGGTACCCGCGACTCATCAGCCACGCTTCGCTCCTGAGCTCAGTAGTTTAATCTGTGCTCCTGAGGTACAGTAAAACCTGCCAAGATTAGGTTATTGAAACCTCTGTAATTGACAAAATGTGTGAAAATTATCTCCCTCTTCTATCTACCCTTCAATATAGGTTGTACCTATTGTTCAAGAAGGTGACCATGTTTCTAGCGTACTTTTGCCTCTCAATCATCTCGCGCACGTAGGTACCTACTTACTCCTACTTATCCAGCGCCAGCTGTAGTACCTAGATGAAGATGTCATAGAGAACACCTCTCCCATAGAACCTGAAGTTGACATCCCGATAGTCACTATTAAAGGGTTCCAAAATAACATGAATACCGAAATCAATACAAAAAAAAAAAAAGGCTCCTGGCTATGACCTTATTACAGTAACTGGCCAGGTAATGAAGCATCTGCCACGTAAGGCTATAGCAAAAACAACAATGATCGTCGAAGTAGTTTTCAATCTTCGCTGCGTTCCTCAATTGTGGAAGATTGCTGAAGTCATCATGATCCCCAAACCAGGCAAGCCACCTGATACATCAAGTTCTTATCGACCAATTTCTCTACTCCCAGTAGGTACTGTCTAAGCTGTTTGAGAAGTTGTTGCACAGATGTCTGATGCCGATAGTGGAGGAGCGAAAGCTAATCCCGCCAAATCAGTTCGGTTTTTGGTCAGAAGTATTCTACAATTGATCAAGTACACAGGATAACACACATCATTGAAAAAACCCTTGAAGAAAAGAAGATCTGTTCGGCTGTATATCTGGATGTTGCTCAGGTATTCGACAAGGTATGAGGGACTCAACTTCAAGCTGCGTAAAACCCTGCCATCAAAGTACGCTGAGCTACTTCAATCATATCTTACCAATCGCTACTTCAGGATCAAGCAAGAAGACGGTTTCTCTCAACCAAAACTTGTCAAAGCAGGCGTCCCTCAAGGGAGCGTACCTACTTGGTCCACTACTGCACTTATTGTACCTCCACCAGAGACCTCTCAGAAACAGTGATACACGAAGCCATCTTACGTTTTAATTTCGCCAAAGTTATCTTGGGGGCCCTCATTCATCGAGAATGACAGGTAGCCAAAGACAGGTGTTAAAGGAGAGACGTTGGAATCCGGAAATGAAGGTCAATAGAAAGGAAGATAATATTAGGAGATTATCTGGGTCAGGGGACCTTGCAATTACAATACTTGATGTTTTTAAAACATGAAATTTTACCCGACATAACTGGTACCTACAGAACCACGCTATCTTTGCTACCAAAATGTATGGTAGGTACCAAAGGTGGGGTTTTAGTTAACGTGTTAAAAACCAATTACCTAAGGCACGAACGTGTTTAATTTAAAGTATTAAAATTGAATGGGAAAATAATAAGGAGCTCCTTCTACGTTAGTTATTTACAATGATGATGAAGGCTTCTATGGTACATTTAGGTGTAGAATTGGAACAGTCTGACCGTGTGGTAGGATGCAGGGGACACGCGCGTGTGGTAGACGACGACGACGGCTCGATGAGAGATGACGACGACTGATGATCGGACGTCAAACACACTGACGAGCGAGGACTATGAGGAGCGGTGCTGCCCCACTCACCTCTTGGAACTGCAAAATCATTTTCTTAGTTCTGCTGGCTCCAAGATGTGTTGGGTATCATGATGAAGGTGAAATTTTATACTCACGAAAGTCTGTTTTGAAGAGAAGAAAAAATAATCATTTGGTTGGATGGTGGGATGCTGATGACCCAAAATGGAAAATATAGGGAAACGAGTTCGATGCGGTTTGGCTGTCCAACGTGGCGATCTGGTGAAGTGTTAGAGGGGGGAACGGCAGATTCCTTCCTGAGACGGCGATGATAAAATTCGCACCTGTGCGAATGGCCGGTGAAGTTTGGTATGTGTGTACACATACCAAACTTCACTGGTCACTCGTGTATTGAAAACAATTCATGGGGCATATTAAATAATATTTAATATGCCCCATGAATTATATTATGCCCTATTAATTGCCAAATTTTGGCGTAGACAACCAGCAAGAGTCATGAAATCATGTTATAACATGAATATAATAATATTAAATTCATGTTATAACATATTATATATATTATATAATAGTATTATTATAAGAAGGCATCTATGCAATTTTTTAACTTGTTTTGTTACCTAACAAATTGTCACTGTTTCTAGGTATTTGGCAACGACTCAACTTCGGAGCAAAAGCTGACAGCGTGCTCCATCACCATGCTGTACGTCTTTCTTTGCTCCGTTTGGCCCTTTATGGTCTACCACTCGTCGACGATTCTCGACTTGGAAAAAACAGTCAGGGAAGGCTTTTTCAAATACTCCGAACCTTTTACGACCAAAGAGCGAACCATCATGTCCAAAACGAACGATTTCATCATCAAATCAACCCGGATGTCAATTATTGCATATTTTTGCGCTGGATTCGGCACTTTCTTCAAGGAAATGTCACCCAACAGTATTCGTCTTTACCGGCCGCCTTATCCCGGTTGGTTTCCATGGAAGGTCAACTCTAATTTCAGGTAGCTGCACATATGAGTAGTAGGTTACTACTAGCATCATTCATGCTCATGAGCACAAATCAGCTTCCAACTTGTAGAAACTGAATGACTGTGGCGTAGTAGGTATAGACTGACAATTCATATTTTCCCGTGTTTTGCCGAAATATCTGAACCTGCCGCACCAGTTTGGGGTCTATCCCCACTTCCTCTGCGAGATTTTGGATAGTGTTAGGGATGTCGACTCAAGTGGTTGATAGTTTGTTGTCACTTATATAAGTGACACAAGTAGCATGCTACTAGGGGATATATCGACCTAAGATTAGATTAATAGATAAAACCGCCGTAATACTAGAGGGCGGATTCCCGAAGGGCGCCCCACTTCCTGCATCGAGTTGTCTATGTCTTGACAAAATTTGTGGACATGCAAGCAATTTGGCTACCGCCCAGTTTGTCAAGAATAGTTTAATGTTTCCCCGTAGAATTTGGTTTCCGTTTTCCGCAGCAGGCGGTATGCCAACATAGCGTCGGATCATTCCCAGACATCTAGGAGTAGGAGATCCAGAAGGACCTCCATTCCAGCCGTAGGGTCTGTCCCCATGGCTCCAGTTATAGCAAGGCACGCCAACCTTAGTATCTTCCCCAGAGCCGCGGTGTTGGTTCCCTTTTCGACCTTACTTACTTACGTTGGAGGGGGAGGAAGATAGGCCTTCCGTCACCCTGGCCCACCGCCATCCCAATTCCCTGTCAACTGCTCCAAACCCTGCTTTTTGCTCCACTTTTGGAGCTTAGATGCTCCACGTGGAGCACCTTTTTGGTGGTTTCATATTTTTCACGTCATCAACACGCCAAAACGGATTTTTTTTTTTTTTCAAATTTGTTAGAAAAAGTTAAATTTCCCGTTTTTTCCACTTTAGGAGCTCAGATACGCAGCGTATGTAGCAGCTACATGGAGCTACTTTTTGGTGGTTTCAGACTTTTCTCGCACTCTGCTCTCTAGCCACAGCCAGCCTTGCTTTTGTCCTAGCTCCCAACCATAAGTCTGCGAATTCGATCTGGAATTCAGCCACTCCTCCCGACCAACATTTCCAAATCGAGAGACAAACCAGTCCCTGCTAACCTGGGTTCATCTGTCGGGAGCAAACCTCCCGGGTCACTAAAACTGTTAATTGATATCGCAAGTTAAAAGACTATAACCACCGTATTCTAAAGACAAACTGAACTTTTTATTTATTTGGGTTTTAAAACCAAAATCTATCTACCGAAAATGACTGAAGGCTCTTACCACCAATCAATATGAACTCAATAACATGGATTTCATCTTGTAGTAATTAATCAATGTATTTTGTGTGCAAGGTTCTGCATGGCGCTCTTGTACCAGTGTGGGATTTGTCTCAATACGACGTTTGCCCTGGAGGGAATATTCCTTCTCTTTGCTTTCCACACAATACATTTCGAGGGTCAGATCCGCCTGTTGAAGCAGCACTACGAGGACACGTTCCCCCAGGGTCTGCCCACATTTGTCACGCACTCTGAAGAGCACAAGCAGCGGACGTTGAGGAGGCTCAAAGACTGCGTCCAGCATCATCTTATTATTCGACGGTAAGCCTATTTTGAGATCGAGACAATAGCGTACGACCAAGGAGGCTTGCATATGAAAAACGGAAAATTAGACTTTTCAATCGCAGTGGGTCACAAGGGCTCAACTCAGAATGTCACACAGAGTCCCAACTTCCCATTGTTTGGTGATTGATGTTGAGGTTTAGGAATCCATGCTCCACAGATTGTGTAATCGCGGGATTTCTCTGGAATACGAAAATTTTAATCAACAAGGCCAGGAGTGAACCCCAGTCCCCAAGGCGAGCATGCCATGCTATAACGCCTTAGCTCACTCAGCCAAGGTCGATTTGCTATTTTCGGTGTTATTTGGAAGCCTCTATAAGTACCTAGATTTATTTATTTATAAAAAAAAAAAAAAAAAAAAACAAAAAAAAAAAAAAACGATAAACACGTCCATTCCTTATTAGGTGCTGCAAACTCGGCCCCCTGGCTGTTCTCATTAATTGTCATCCATTTTATGACGGTATCTTATCTGTCCTATCACAATACTGCTTTCCGAAGGAAGACCGTCCTACAGTGGACGCCGCTTATTGTGGCCACTTTGGGACCAACCGAAACTGGCCACATTAAGCGAATGGTAAAAGATGGGGGGAAAATTGCATCAATAAATCCATAATGCACATGTCTCGGGAAGAGTCCCGTCTCGTCAGTATTCCACACATCGGCAGCAGTGTACTGTGTCATAAGTTCAGGCCAAGTCGTTTTTAAGCATGACGCAGCACCATTGTGATATGCTTCTCCTTGTTCACCATGCGGATGCACGAACGAAATGTTTTCCCGTTTCTTCCATCGGTGAAACCTGCCTTCAGAAGCTGAAAAATCAGATTTCCCCATATTTCTAGCCAAATCTTCTGCTTTTTGTCGGAGGATGGGTCCGGTCACTCGGGAATCATTGTCACGCACTTTAAAAAACCATTCTTTGAGTGCCTGTTCTACATCCTCATCTTTCCCACACCGCTTTCTTTTTCTACTGACTTTTGATTTTGGAAAACTTACCAAGAGTGAGTTCATGTTTCCATGAGTTGTGAATCCGAGGATGGAGTCATAAAAGATTAGGTATAGGCTGAAAACGCATTTTGAATCGAACTCCGGAACCTGAATTGGCCACATAAACCGAAGCCGTGGCCACAATAAATGAATTATTTTTAATGCATTTGTATACATGTTGAACCATTCCAGCCGTTTTTGGCCACAAAAAGCGGGTGGCTGCTTTAAGCGTGACCACAATAAGCGGCGTCCACTGAATGTCCATTTTTGACCTTTTTGGTTTATTATTATTGGAATACACCTTTGTACTCGCGACGGGGGCCGTTTTGAGTACCTACCTAGTAAATAAAGTAGGTGTTTAGTATTTTAAATTTTAAATTCTGACAAAATACTCGGGTCACCATGCCCGCAAGGTTTTCAGCCCAACACCGCCGGTCACTGTGTGGTGAAGGGAGGGGTTTTTGAAGAGTGTTGGCTATGGGGTCGAGTTAGGTGTCGTTTTCCAAGTATTTTTGGACGTAGAATCCATTTTTCGGAGTCCCTGAACGATTAGATTTCATCGTGAGGGATCAATTGGGCTTTCATGGGGCAGCAAATGGGACTTGTGATGGATGTCAGGAGGTCGAATGAAGTGTCGTTTTCCGAGTAAGTTTGGACGCGTACCTATACCATCTTTTGGAGTCCCACACTGTCCCAAGCATTGTAAAGATTTTTTTAATGTAAAAATTAATTTTGGCTCAATTAACCCATGTCATCAAAGCATAATAAACTCATGTGTAAAATTTGCAACTTTTTACATAAAGTTGCCGGTACCTACACAGTATAATGTTGGAACCTCTGAGATTTTTTCGCCGATAAAAATAATAATAAACCCCAGTGTAAAATCTGTAACATTAAATGTTACAGTCAGGTACCGAATTAGTTTTACAAATTTTGTAAAAGTAATTCGGTACCTGACTCTCCTGCCCTCCTAACCTACTCATTAAAATGCGAAAATCGCCAGTTCGCATGAGGCATAGATATTATCTGATCAGACCATTATGCAAAAAAAAAAAAAAAAGACCGAGGTTATTACTCATTGAATATGATATGCCTATCGAATAATGAGGGCTTTAAAACCCGAGGCGTAGGCACACATAGGGTTACGAAAATAAAATGATGATGACAGACTCCTGGGGCTATGTTTTCGAGATTGCGTTCACGAGGCCTTTGATCTTGATGCGAGGAGGGCATGGCCAGTCCCTGCTCAAACAAGTTCAACTTTTAATAGTATTGCAAAAAATCGAAAAACGTATACGGCCCGCCAAAAACCGAACACCTGCCAGTAGGTAGGTGCGAGTGATGAAGATGAAAGGTCAATAGTGGAATTAGTAAGGTACATTCAATTAGGACCACCATTGGGGCATTGGGCCACACTTTCCTAATTTGTTCACGTGAGAACCTCATTCATCAATTCGCGCTGCGAACTTTGAGTTGCCCAAGTCCCTCGTAGGTAAATCCTCAGTGAGGAGGGAGGCTTGAAAAATGTTGTAATGGTGATCATTTTCAGAAAAACGAAAGCAAAATTCTGCACATTTTTCACCGGGGTTTTTTATTCTTTGATGTAAATGATCCAAAAATTAACTCTTCGTAAATAAAAAAATTTAATTTAATAATTTCAAATCGTTTTTTCTTTTAAAGTTTGTAGACTAATGTGGGACCCCAAATAATGGATTCGGCATACTTCAAGCCTCCATTTATAAAGCTCCATAATATGGAGCTATACAAATTATCATAATCATATTATGATATTATCCTCTCGGTGAAATCCGATAGTTCTAGGAACTCTTTTATTGAAATGGCACCTTTTTAGCCCCACAGAGCCCAACGGTGTTGGGCGATCTGGCTGAAAACCTTGCGAGCACAACTAGACGGTGGATAGAGTATTTTGCCAAAATTTCAGATTTAGAATAAAATTCCTACTGGTTTGTTGCTCCCCATTGGTTGTAAAGAAATTACCATTTAACTCCACCAATTATGCCGCTAATAAGCCTAAGCAGGCTTCTCCTCTCGTAATGTGAGCCAAATTAGGCCTTCCAAAGTCTGATGCCTTTCAATGTCAAGATCGCTGAGGTGGTGGAGACCTTCGAAGTTGATCCTGCGGTTTGGCGATTGGCGGTTCAGCCAGATGACAGGTCCACATGTCCACAGGTCCACATGAAACCTCGCAAGGCTGTCTATGTATAGACAACCTTGCGAGGTTTCATTGAAATGGTGAATTATGACTGTTGGAATGATTACGGCAAAGTATGTTGTTCTCATTCAAAATTTCACCTTAGCCTATTTTGGCTTATTATTCCCGTAATAGTCAAGTTGACTAATTCAACCTATGCTTCAGTGACGGAGATTAATTATCGGCTTTATGTAGTGTAGATTACAAAAGTGCAATGTCAGCCCACCGTCAGCGTCGTTTTTGGCCGTACGAGCTTGTGAAAAAAAGAAAAGATGCAAATTTACACAAGGGATTTTCATTTTTATTCGTTGAAATCTAGCTAAAAATGACACTGTTTTATTCGCATAGATGTATTCTAATGAGAAACGTTGCAAATTTGGGGAATTTCAACTCATCCTGGTTACCAGATTAAATTTAGTGGGAAGATTCAAAATCGCAATTTTTGAGGTAGGGGTGGGTAAGATGGGATACCTCTAGAGGTGATAGAAATCGTTCCCATCTCCATTTTTTATCAAAATATTTCAATTTAATTTCACTTGAGGTATTATTGTTGAGCGAAAATTGCAGACGAACTGCTCCTCTTCATCAAAAGTTATTGAGTTTTGAGCGCTTTTTGACGATTCTGAACCACTGTGGATCGGGCTGAAAACCTTGTGGGCTCGGTGAACCGATTGTTGTCAAAATTTCAGGTTTTTTATAACAATTCCTACCCTCCATTGTGATGCTGGGGATAGCGCTTGATGTTTACTTGATGATGAGAGAAGACTGGTATGTCAACTAAATACCTATGACATAGTCTTCATAAACCACTGCCCTCCTACTCGGGGTGATCCGGCGCAAATCAAATGAAAATAAACGTGTTTCCTATCTCATTCTCTACATTGCCTGATAGGAACCGGTGCGCAGCCTAGCCCATTAGGCCTTCAACAGGTATTTTCCTACAGTTCTAACGAAATTTCTGTTTTAGGTTTCACGAAGCGATTTTACGATACTTCGGCGTATGTTTGCTGGTTTACAGAGTGGTTTGCACTATTATGTTGTGCATCCTTTGCTACCTAACCACGGTAAGAATAGGTACCAAAGATTTCTAATTCAACTCGTTTACTCCAATTACATCGAATGTTTGGGCGTAATGGGTTTGGGAAACGGGAGGAGGAGAGAGGATGAGGAGGGCAATGGTTTCGGGGCCGTGATTCGCGTTGGGTTTGGGGCCATGAGGAGCAGGCTCTGAATGGATGCGTACTGGTTTTGGGGCAAAGGTGAATTTACTATCTATCGGGGTTTATCCATACCCTCGATCGTTCTCGAATCGAGTCGGCAGTCAGTGCAAGATGGACCCCGTGATCGGGGTCCACGTACCAGTAGTATGGGCATTCCTGACTAGCAAAGCGAAAGACACGTACGAGCGGTTTTGGATGGATCTGAAGACCCTGACATTAACCTTGATTAAAGAAGATCTGAGTTTCGAAGTGATGCATCTTGATTTTTAGCTGGCAGCCATGCCTTAAGAGTAACCTTCCCAAACTGTAAAATTTTCGGTTGCACATTCCACTTGCATCAAGCTTGGTTGCAAGGTAGGTAACCTACATAATTTGTACGCGGATTCGAGGTATATTCAACTTATTATACGCGCATGTCCGGGGATCTACGGAAATCAATGGTTTTTTCAGTTTCCCCAAACCCATTACATTCTGTATTTTAGTGACATTCCCTGGACTCCCAAACCATTATATTTCAGGGTTGGGAATGCCCCAAACCCATTGACAGTTTATCCCTAAACCATTGGGTTTCAAACCCGTTTACCCAAAACCAGACCGCCCGAAAGTTTACTAGGTTACCGACCGATGTACGATCTTAAACGAGAAACCGCTCCTCATCTCACACTATAAGTGATCATGTTTCCTTTCTATCGATTGGCTATAGCGGATTGAGAGATCAGGATGACCTGAAACACTTTCAATTTTACGTTATTGAGTGTGAAAGCAGGACTTGCGTATATATATAATATATTATATACGCGTGCGCTTATCTGCCTACCTGGACCATTATCTCCAGCCAATTGCCACATCTCAACCATCATTTTTGAAGGAAACATACGATTTTCTGGAGGTGCTGCACTCAACGCCCTTGCGGATCTCAACCTCTCAATGGTGACATCTATAGTCACCAGGATTAGAGGTTGACTGCAGTCTGTATACAATGTAGATGTCATCTATACGGCACGATGATGGGCTGGAAGCTCTGCGGTACTTCTTGGACGGTAGGCATGATGCAACGCAGCCGTCGACAAGATCTCTTCTCTCAGTTGCGAATTTCATTCTACCTCGCAACTACATCGTGTTTGGTGATAACACCTACCTCCAAAAGTGTGGAACAGCAATGGGCACAAGATTTGCTCCATCGTACGCTAGCCTGTATGTGGCACGTAGTGAACAGGGATTCTTGGCGTCAGCCATTACTGGAGAAGATTTTTGGACGACATTTTCATGATATGGCATCATGGCAGAGAGGCCCTTGGGGATTTCGTCCGGATTCGCAGGACTGCGATTTACCCATGCATGAGGCTTCTGAAGAGTCCATAACGTTTCTTGATGTGAATATTACTCGCGTTGCAGGTGGATTTACCACCAAGGTGCATGTGAAGCCGTCGAATGCGCTGATGTATTTGGACTACCATAGCTGTCATCCGCCCCACACAAAGAATGCTCTCCCCAGATCGGCTGGGAGGCCAGCGTGTTTTACATAATCGCATTGTAAATCTTTCCCGGGAGTGGCCGCAAGTCGCCCAGAGTGCTGCCAATGAAAAACATAGAAAGTATGACCGAGCGGCCGAAGATCTCAGAGGGTCGTTCACACCTCTGGTTTGTTCATGTGATGGGACCCTCCACTGCGAATTCGACGCGTTCCTCAGAAGAGCAGCCTACAAAATGGCGGATAAGTGGGGGGAAACCGTTCTCCCAAGTGGTCGGATGGGCTCGAGTTCGGCTGAGGGCTGTTATAAGGGCTGTTCCCCTTGGGCTGAGAGGGGCTCGGCGGAAGGTGAGGAACTTGGGACTGAAGGACGGAGCTGGACTTCCAGATGTCCAGGACAGACACAAGAATTGTTCGCGTTGTTGTTGTTGTAGTTGTTGATTTCCATTTATTTCAATAATACATAATTGCCATTTGCTAAAAAGCTTACTAGGGAATTTCGTACAAAATGTAATGCTCTTTCATTTTGATACTGACAACATTTGCCGCAGAACGCATAGTTTAGGAGTTGCAACTAAAAAAAAAAAAAAAAAAAAAAGAAGTAAAACGCAATATTTTGGAATTTTTTCCGAATATCTCAAAACGTATAAGTCGAATTTGTTGAATCTCTTCGATTCGGATTCAGCACCCCAAAAACATGGAATAAAACTTGAAACACCAACCCCCCGCCCCTTTTTCAACATCCAACTACCTTTTGACTGGACTAATAGGTAGTTTATCAAGTGAATATGAGGAGGTATCATGCAAAAGCGCACTAAGTAGTCACAAAATGGAAAAAATTCAGTTAAGGTTAGTTTCTGGGTCTGTTCCGTCATTCAAATAGCTTGGAATAGTCAGAATCGAACAAAACATCATAAGTTCCCGTAAAAACCAATGGCAATGTTGTCAGTTCTGAGCAATATCGCACAGGGGTGATGGGCAAAGATACACAAGTCCATTTCGACCAATCAGATGCCTCAAACGGTCACGTGAATGAGGCAATATTAAAATAATTAATAATTCAGACAATTTCAATCTAAGGCAATATAAATAATTCAGAAATTTTCTGGAATCGAACCAACAGATAAAAGAACAATTTATTGTTTTATAAAAATTAATGCTCCCAGGGAAAGTTTTAATTATAAAAATATGCAGCTTTAAAAGATTGCATGTCAATTTGCATGATGTTTAGGTGTGAAGGATACAGGGGAAAAAAGGTTAAGACTCTAGAATACAAAAGTTTTCAAGAACGCAAAAATTGACTTTATTAACTCGTTGTAAGTAAGCTATTCAAGTTAAAATGATCATAAATCGTCACCAACACCCCAAATGTAATAACAATCTAACTTGAATATCACCCTTTTTACTCTGAACTCGTCATATTGTTCAGGCCAAATCTCACAAGTCCATTCAGCAATGTGCACTACGTGGGTTACGTTCGAGCAAAACGTCACAGGTCCATTTCGTTCAAGCAAAATATCACAAGTCCAAACTTGAACTTGAAATTTCCAATATTCTATCCTTTTTTGATTTGAAAGGGACTATTATACCGGAATGTTAGGCACAAATGAACAAGTATAAAAAGACGGAACAAGAATATTGCTGGTAGAACTCAAGAAAAACGTTTTTCGCCCATACTTACTGTGAAATCAGT
Organism: Pilophorus perplexus; assembly: GCA_955831195.1. Lineage (NCBI taxonomy): Eukaryota > Metazoa > Arthropoda > Insecta > Hemiptera > Miridae > Pilophorus > Pilophorus perplexus. Next base: position 29,825,034 of record OY037007.1, read on the forward strand.
TACGGTGGACCTGTGCTATTTTGCATGTTGCAACATATTAGGGAGTTCCTAGTGGTGAGATACGTCATGGTATCTCGATTCCATCCGTATCCTACTCCAGCAGTGCGCATGCGCGATCGCCGATGGTATCGTATCTGCGATCCGTCGGTGGTATGTTTACGGAAAATGCGATACCATCGGCCGATACGGAAGATGGTATCTAGTGAATCCTTATCGCAAAGTAACCTGCCTAATTGATAAACAGCTTCCAAGAAGACATACAAACGTCGACAACAACAACGAAATCCGAGAGCAGCACAGCTGGCAGCTCAGTGCTGCCAGTACTTTCCTCTGTGTTGTCCTGAGTTTGTTAGGTGCCGATTTCACGAATCACTGCAGTTTTATTTCACACCAGTTCGTTCGTTGTTGAAATAATTTGGAGGAGCAACGAAACATTACACTATTGGAAGCAGCAATGCAGACAGCCGACCTGGAAGACGGGGAGTGCTACTCGGAAATGTGCGGTTTAACGAACACCGTTAAAATCTCACCTCCAAGCCACTGAATTACAGTGGAACTGGTCGGCCACTAATTCAGATGAGTTAAATGTTACAATCATTGTAACTCAATAATTATTATTGATTTGAGGAGCTGAGCTTCAAAACTCTCGCTCGTTCCACTCAATCGCAATTTCCAGAAATCACGAAAAACTCCGTACATCTTTGCAACTGATCAGATCAAAATGGTTATGAAGTTTAATAAATCTAATAAGTTTCCTAAGGAGGCACTTTCGACAACAAACCCCAAAAACAACTCCACTTTGAAAGCTGAATACCTCGGCGGTATAGACCTTTTCCAAGCGGAAAACTGCGAGGCGCATGCGCGACGCGGGAGGTTACAATAAGGTTTCAATACGCAGGTTTTACTCCAAGCACTTTTTGTTTACCTTGTGTTTGCTCACTGCACTGGATGTTTCAACTGTGTTTCAACGTTAAAACCGTTTAAATTCCGTTAAATCATAATGACTCATTGCGTGTACGGAAACTGCAATAGCGACTCGCGATTGGGTAGACCCGGATTCGACAGCACCGTGAGGTTTTATCCCTTCCCACAACCTTGTTTACAACTGCGGGAAGCAGTCCTCCTGTCGAAGGAAGACGAAAATAAGCTCGTCAAACAATGCAAAAATGCCTTTTGTGTGCGAAGTGGATGAAGAACTGTCGCCGAGAAGATGAGAGATTCCAATGTGTTTCGTACATTCGCCCAAATTTCCGTATTTGTTCAAAACACTTTGCAGAAACGCCGGCAAAAATGGATTTTGAGAAGTTTTTCCCTGTATCGACGGTTCCTAAGGTAATTATTGATCATAATACCAACACTAACCTCTGTAGGTAGTACACATATTATGTACGTTGGGCCGATATCATGTGATCGACGTCGCGATGGTCGGCATGTCGACCACTTTTCCGACATTGGTGGAAAGTCGCCGGACCGCCTTTGGATAGTAGACAACTGAAACAGTTGTTGTTACTATGTGAAGGCGGTCGATGCACGACAACAGCTTGACCGACAATCACCAGACGATGTTGTCCCAACGATCTGCCGGATCCCATTCTGATGAAATTCGGGGCATTTCCTGTATCACAAAACCACCACCAAGATCCCCCCCTCCCCCAAAGGCCTCTTTTCTGTCCCGAATTTTCTCAAAATGGGATAAATCGTCCCACGAACCCGCTAGGGCGGCCACCGTGCCGTTATTGTCCCACCACAAAATAAATGGGGTAAATGACAGCACAAGAAATGTTTTGATGAATAAAATATGAAGGTGGTACTTCACTAGATATTCTACAAATTCACGCAAAATTGGGGTCATAAAAGTTACCTACCTGAAAAGGTAACAGAAAAACAACAACCAAAAAGTATCACTGTGGGGCCAAAATATAACAATAATTATTTCGTTAAGAATGTCTTGAGGGGACCGTCAAGACTTGACACAAGACGTGTCGAAAATTTGCGTCCTGTGTACGTGGTTCATATGCCCACCGCTGGTCCGGTAATGTGATACCTACCGGGAGCAATCCTTTCTTCGATAATTATTATTGGAATCAGAGTTGCAGACGATCGGTCGGAAACCTGCTAGATAACTTTCCTTCGTTTCACGGCACCCCCAAAAATCCCGAGATGAACATTTCTTCTCCACCCACTTCCTGCAGTCTGCCGACGGTTGAACTTGTTGGTGAAGACGCCGCGCCACAAGTTGAACTAACTCAGTTTTTTTAAGTTTCGCCGGTGTTTTTATACCACGCACAAGCAAAAACCACTTCAACCGAGTTTGAAGAAACATAGGGGTTCGGGAGGCAAGCTCCCGGCACCTCAGAGTCCTCCAATCATACCCTTTTGAAGGGCACTTGGGCAGCCATTTGCGTAACCTAATTCAACGAACAACGTTACTATCATGATAATAACAAATAACTACGAGTAGGAACATGCCATAATGAGTCATTTTCTTAGTTAGTTGTAATTATCACAACGAGTAGGAACCTGCTTGATGGGGATTGAAAAGGTAAACAAACGTACAGTGGAGAATAACCCGTTCGAGGAAGGTTAAATCCGGGCTACTCGCCGCGTCGCGACGGTGGCGCTGCCAAGTGGTTGGAAAAGGTCTATTACCGCCTGATGTTAATGAACTTGTTTTAATAGTAACGTGACCCGTTACTCCAAGATCCTACTCGGAGATACCACCTAAAAATGCTAAATGGTATCTCAATCAATTTTGGTTAGCATCGCGCTTGGTTTCCCTAGATACGGCATCCGTATTCCAAGTGGTGGTATCTCGATCGTATCCACTAGGAACTCCCTATTATGTTGGTACTTATTTCATTGTACAGTTTTGTTGCAGGTTGGGACAGAACTGAACAAACTTTTGCAGCTGCTTGGCTTAGCAATGGCTCTCATGTTTCTCTGTTTCATTTTCTGTTTGAAAGGAGAACAGGTCGTCAAAATGGTAAATCGACTTCGTTCACTTGTTGCATTTGTGTGCCGGCTTCTGTAGTTGTGAAACTTCCCAGGCTGCCCAATTTGTGCTGTCGCTGAGACCGCCGCAGGACTTGTATGTTGGTTCGAATTAGGTGTAAAAAAATTCAAAAGGTGATCAAATTTTCGGCTTAGGAGTTGACGCTTCCTTGGGGTAACGGCCCTAGTCATATCATATCATGTTCTGACCAGTTTCCTCCACGTACTTTGGGACCGCACATAAACGCGAAGGACACAATGTGAACGGGACTCACTAGCCGCGCCGGACCACCCGATTGTTGACGTCTGACTTTCCTATATAAACCCTTTTGATTGATAGAATTCGTTAACTCGAGAAGGAGAAAAAATAATTCCGAATATTACAGGGTGTGAAATAATAGTACTACCTCACACAGTCGTCGATCCAGAGCAAAATTTGTTTGTAACACACAATGTGTTAGTGACCCAGACCAATACATTAGAAATGCATATCAGACTCCACAAAGAACTTCAAATCACAAGCCCTACTAAGTACCTACTGTAAATGAAGTAATCAAAGTTCAAGCCTTTCAAAGGCCAAAGTTTGGTCATCACAAGAGGATACAATGAAGAGGAGGGGGGGGGGGATGAGAAATTCTGTAATCTTTATTCAATATCGAAGTGTAGATAAAGTTGGAAACAAGAAAATTTGAGAAACTGCTTGGAGTATATCCTGCAACATCAGGTGCGAAAGTTTCTTTGCAGCTTTTCCCTTGTAGTAAACAAAGCATTCGGCTTAGCCCCAAGATCGGCATTGAATGTACTCAGACGATATTTTTTGGTTTATTATTCTTGGAATAATACACCTATGTTTTCGCGACGGAGGTCGACGACTCCGATTGGCCTCAAAATTTGACATTATCCGTTTCAAGAGGTCTAGATTCCAAAACCGAAATGTCCGTACGCCGGCCGGGCCATTTGGGCAGTAGGATTTTATTGGAAATCAGAAAAGTTTATAAAAAACTCGATTTACTATCTAGTTGTGCCCGCAAGGTTTTCAGCCCGATCGCCCAAACCCGTGGGGCGCTAAGGGGCTAAAATGGGGCTACGTGAGGGATTTTTTGAAGGCTTTTGGCTATGGGATCGAGTTAGGTGTCATTTTCGAAGTATTTTTGGACGTAGAATCCATTTTTTGGGGTCCCGAAACGATCCGATTTGACTGTTGCGATCTGTAGGGCTTTCATGGTGCTACAAATGGAATTTTTGAAGGATCCCAGGAGGTCAAATATTTTTCAAGTGAAAAAAAAAAAAAAATCAAAAAAATAATTTTTTTAATTGACACAGAATTAAATTTCTGCACAAGTATCCTATATCAGAGAATAATAAACCCTAGTGTAAAATTTCCATAGTTTTCGTAGTGGTTTTGCGCTCTAACCAAAGGCCTATTAATAGGACCTAACTAAACAGATACCTAATAGTGGAGACAGTGCAATTGCACTGTCTCCACTATTATCTGTTTAGTTAGGTCCTCGAAGGTTCATTGCCTACAATACAACAGCAGACCGATACAAATAAATGTTTGTGACACTCAAAAACATTAATTGAGTTAAACGAACTGGTGAATAATTTTTCGACATCCTTTTCAGGGGGACATGTGGCGGCTAACGCTGTATGAAGTGAACTGGTGGAATCAACCTGTGGAAGTTCAAAAAACAGTTCGGATGATGTTATTCGGTGCCAACAAACCTTTCGAAATTTACGGCTTATGGAAGCCCGCCATGTTCTCTCACGAAGGGATCTGCGTGGTAAGTCGAATTTTTAGCTTTTCGTTTGTATTATAATTATAATAAAATTATACCCTTAAGGTAAGTATAAAAGATATTTTAGCGGTGTTACCTACTAGAATCTTTGATATAGGTTACTTGTGCATAAATTTAATTCTGTCAATAAAAAAAATTTGGGAAATTTTTTTTTTTAGGTACATTAGTTACTTACCTACTCCAAAAATATTTAACCTCCAGGGATCCTTAAAAAAATCCCATTTGTAGCCCCATGAAAGCCCTATAGATACTACCTTCTACTTTATTCTGTACTTTCAGATTACTCAAGAAACCTTTTCATTCTTCAACATGCTCAGAGCTATGAAATGAGGACACCGATGAATTTACGCTAGTTACATTTATTATTGTAAATTAATTAGGAATTTTTCACCAGCCCCTACAAACCGTGTTTATGTTGGTTCTACTAAACGTATAGATAATAACTACTAGTTAGAATTAAGATAACATTAATTATGATATTATCATTAACCACCTTAAGTAGAACATGAACAAATTAGTGTGTAATTCACATTATTTGTGATTGCTGTCATGTTGATCCATGGATCAAAATTGAATTCAAATTAAGAGTACCTATTGAAGCATTGTAATCATCCCACCCTCCTGGGACCTTGTAACAAGATTTTCCGGGCTACCTTCGAATTGCTAGGATTATCCGGGCTACCATGGTGAGTGCAGAAACCACCAAAGTGATCCTCGAGGATTTCCAACATTTTCAGAAGAGAGAAACACGTAATAACTTCATCAAATTTTTAAATATTATTAGGTACTTCTTTTTCCTACCATAAGCTATGACAAATGAAAAAAAAAAAAAAAAAACGAAAAAAAAAAGTTATGACTCATATCATGCGTCGGATTGCTGTCATGCGAAAATTGCATCGTTTCAATACTACTAAGCCATTATGCTCTACACACGAATACAATGTATTACACGAATACACCTATGTCATAGGTGTATTATATTAATGCACCTTAGAATAATTAAATGAAGTTTCCCAGCGTTTGGACAGATGTGGGACTCCAAAAAATGGCTTCTCCGTTCAATGGCTAGTTGGTGTCAGAGGAGAGTAATTGGAACGATCGAAAACAGAACGCCTGGAGCCGAGCCCGAAAATCGCATTTCATTTTAGGAGAAGGTTTGATCAAAAATATCAAAATTCTAGTCGATTCTGAGAGAGAAAAATTTAATGCTATTCTGCCATTTCAAAGCCGGGGCTAGCAAAAATGGCGGCCATGTAAAATTTTCAGAAAATGCGAAAAATTTGCTCATTTTAGGATGGATGAAACTTATACTTATACATGATAGTTAATGTGGAATTATGGATGTTTCCTTAAGGGCCGGTTTCACCACCTCGAGTTAAGGCCTCGAGTTAGGCTAATCCACGAGTTAGCGAAAAAAATGCGTTTCACCAAATATTAACTTCTAGTTACCAGGACAGTAACTTCCACTTTTTTAACTTGTGGATTTTCGGAAGTTATCTCCTTAACTTGAAGTTATGTCCCACTCTTCCTCCTTCTGTCTCCATGTGATCTGATCACTTTTGATTTATTATTCTTGGAATAATACACCCATGTTTTCGCGACGAATGTCGACGACTCCGATCGGCCTGTAAATTTGACATTATCCGTTTCAAGAGGTCTACATTCTATCCGAAATGTCCGTCCGCCCTACGCCGTCCGCCGTCCGAGCCATTATGGGCACCCATCCAAGTACTATCCACGCCCGACGTTGCTTAACTTCTGTGATCGGACGAGAACCGGTGTGTTCAACGTGGTATGGCCGTTGTGGGCAGTAAGTAGGAAGTTTTTTCGAATGCAGTGAAATTTGACATTATCCGTTTCAAGACACATAGATTTCAAAACTTAATTGTCCGTCCGCCGTCCAAGCCGTTTTGGGCAGTAGGAGTTTTTCAAACAACTGACATTTGACAAATTATTCGGCTTGCTATCCGATTGTACCCGCAAGCTTTTCAGCCCGAAATGATAGTTCAGATAGGAGGATTAGGGACGAGTTTGGTACATACTTCTGTGGTTGAAAACAATATCAATCAACAAGGAGTGCTCCTCGTTGGAGAAGTTCGACGATCGGATCTTCCTTTTCTGGTCCCTGTCACTGTCCATAGTATGTAGGTATGTAGTAATGAATAAATATCACAATAAATATGAATCAATTTCACAAGGTCGATGACACCGATGATAAGTAAATCAGAAAATTCCTTTTTTCATTCACATTCAATGTGAAAGTAGAGATGATGTTCGACCAACACACAAAATGAGGGAAAATGTTGCCTAGAACCAGCACAGTCGATGCTAACGTTAAACTCCACTTCTTAATCTTCAAATTAGTTAACATGAGGTGGTGAAACGATGACACTCGCTAACTGGTAGTTACCCTAACTTGAGGTCTAACCTCCAAATAGCTAACTTGAACTTTAACATGAGGATGGTGAAACCGGCCCTAAGTCTGCCTAATTTTAACCAGGGCTAACCCCCGGCAGACTCAGACATTGCACTTTTAGGGTCCAAAATTGACAGTCGTTGGGACGGTTCAAATTTTTACACTTATAATTATAAAGGTATAATGAAGGACGTTGATACTAGTCTGCCGAGCCCACGCCGGTGTTCAGTACTGGCAGACTTCAATTGAAAAAGTGCAAAATTTTGAAATAAATTTCATCAGTTTTGCGAGGTTTGAAATTTTAATGCGTTGATGATCAGGGCGGGTTCGTTTTCCCTCCCGGAAAGCCATTAACTACGAGAGCGGCTTAGGAACATGTTAGGTTTCCCTCCCGGTGGCGGCTTACAGAAATCTTAGGTTTCCCTCCCGGTGGCCCGGGGTCGGCTTACAGAAATGTTATGTTTCCCTCCCAGCAATGTGAGCCATCAGCGTTACCCAGGAGACACCACAAGGAGGTTGCTCATACGTCCATCGCTGTTCTCCAGAATCCTTGAGTACCTTCTGTAGACCGAACGTGTAGCCTTCAACGAGAAGATTTTCGCAGCCTCGTTTGCTGGTGACTTTTTGGAGCGACAGCATTGTTGTGGGATGCACGTGGAATCGGACCAAAATCGCGATTGGAACTGATGAGCCTTTTATCGTCCTCTCGTCGGGACCCATAAGCGATGAGTCGATGTATCAACTGCACTTGTTTACTAAACAGGTAGGTACCGAAGGTCCAGAGACATCAACAACGTCCGCCAGTGTTTGTATAGACGACGTAGAAAGCAAATGCCAGGGAGGGAAACCTAACTTTTAACCTGTGAGCGATTCCCCTCCGAGGAGGGAAACCTAACACTTCGATAAGCCGCTTCGATGGACGTCTCGACTGCTAATGACTACTAATGGCTTTCCGGGAGGGAAAACGAATGTGCCCGATGATCAAGTGATGTAAGAACGATTGAGCATAATCTGCCTTGGCTAGCCCGGTGCTTTCTATTCTACTTCTTTCTATTTCAAAATTTATTTCTAACATCCAGGTAAAGTGGTGTGTGAATCAGGGATTGGGCTGAAATTAGTTGATCTTGGGAGCATAAAATTTATTTATTTTATATTTAATTCAATTCCCTTAACTCTATCGCGTTGAGTCACCAGTTCTCCAGTGATCGGAGGCATAAACATGGCAGATCCAGGGGCTTCCCAGTCAACAGAAGAAAAAAACGCGGAAAGGAGCACGAGGAAGAAGCTGGACCAAAGGGAAGAAGAGAAGGCTGGCAGAAGAAAGGAAGATGGTAGGCTGAAGGTAGGATGGCTCTCGTGAAGTGCCTACAGTGGGTATTTGGTTAATGTTTAGGAATGGTTTCCCATAGTTACCCATCGTAAGGGATCCTTAAGAAGGCTGACGTCGAGGTCGAGTACTTAGTTACATCCCCTCACTGCATTTTTACACATAGGTACCAAGAACCCCTTGACAAAATCTGAACACACATAAGAGGACACACACAAGAGATCACAGAACTGGACGAAGTTGTTCGCAGTTCATCCATAGTTGGGTTGGTCAAGTGTTCAACTGGTGGAGGCATAGGAGGCTCAAGGAGTTTGTGGTCTCTCTTCTTTTGAGGAGTGATGAGTGTTAGGCGGGCGTCTCCATGGAACTATTGGTTGGTATTTGTTGGGACTGAACCATATCAGTAGGTATATGTTTGGAAACAGTTGTGGAACCATGTTCTTGTCACTCGCCTGTATTCTAGTTTACGTTATTTACGTACTTTGTAAACCCCCCTCCCCATTTCCTTTTTTTTACGTTTGACGAGGTGGCTCATTCCACTGATATTGGGGGACAACGCGAGCAACCTCCTCGCGGTGTCCTCTGGGTAACGCTGATAGCTCACATTTATGTACAACTTGGGGGGCCACCCCGTGCTGGCTAAAATCATCCAACCACTCTTGCCTCTGACCTCTTTTACTCGCTTTTCAATAATGAGTATTTTTTTCTTCAAATAAAAAAATAGGGTTCGTAGGAAATTCAGTCGTTGGACGCCGAACAACTTGTCCGTCTTATCGCTGTTGATAGTGATGAACAAACGAATGATTTAGATAGATTTAGATTTAGACTCCTAATCGAATGATCATCAGTATTGGAGATTCGACGAAACGAACCTATTACTTTTACTTTTCGAACAGAACTATTCTTCTCCATTTGAACGTAGAACATCTAATGAAATTATTGGCATACGAACAAAACAGCTAGGAGATGCGTGAGATCTCGGATGCGAGAGCTTCGCGAAGACACGGCCATGCTGAGCTATAATGGGCTTCATCTGCTACTCATAAGCTTTCCAAATATTACATTTTTTATTTTCGTTTCGCTCATTTGACAGATTGCTCATTGCATCACACTTCAACCACTCACGCCCAATCATGTTATCTGCGTCTGGTATGAAAGAGGGGTTCACAATATGAAAGATAGACAACATCGGTGGTGCAAGCTCAGGCATGCCTACTTGCAAGTAGGTAAGGGCCTACTTTCTAGTGCGATGAGCATTTTAATTTCAGCAACGAAATTTTTTCTCACGTAGGTAAGGGTGCAACATATTCAAAACTGGTTAATTTCGGAGAACTTTTATTTTTTGAGTTCAACCTTTGACATGGGATGCCCCGTATTATGGGCAGTTATATATAACTGAAGGTTACCTAGTTAGGATTTCGATATAGGTATGTTTTTTCCAAAACCGAAATGGCCGTACGCCGCTCGGGCCGTTTTTGGCAGTTGGATTTTTTTTTTTTTTAATCTGAAATTTTGAAAAAATACTTGGTTTACCATCTAGTTGTGCCCGCAAGGTTTTCAGTCCGATCGCCCAAACCCCTGGGGCGCTATGGGGCTAAAATGGGGCTACGGGAGGTTTTTTTTAAAGGCATTTGGCTATGGGATCGAGACAGATGTCGTTTTCGAAGTATTTTTTTTTGTCGTAGAATCCATTTTTTGGGGTCCCGCAACGATCCGCTCTCACTGTGGCGATCTATAGGGCTTTCATGGGGCTACAAATGGGATTTTTGAAGGATCCCAAGAGGTCAAATATTTTTCTAGTAAAAAAACAAAACATTTTTGAAAAAAAAAAAAATTTTTGAAAAAAAAATCCAAAAAATGTTTTTTTTCTTAAATTTTTTCATTGATTGACTCAAATTTTTGCACAAGTAACCTATACATAGGTCTTTGATATATCAAAGTATGTATAATAAACCCTATAGGGTTTTAAACTATAGGTACCTAGTTCAAAATTTGCAGCGTTTTTCAATTGAAGTCTGCCGGGGGTTATAACCGGGGCTATAGCCCCGGTTAAAATAAGGCAGACTTATGGAAACATCCATAATTCCACATTAATTATTATGAATATAGGTTTCATCCATCCTAAAATGAGTAAATTTTTCGCATTTTCTGAAAATTTTTCATGGCCGCCATTGGTTTTCTAGCCCCAGCTTTGAAATGGCTGACTGGCATTTTCTCACTCAGAATCTTCTAGACTGTTTATATTCATGGTCAAACCTTCTCAAAATGAAATGCAATTTTTGGGCTCGACTCCAGGACTATAATACAGTAGTTTAATCTGTGGCTCGACTCCAGGACTATAATATTATGATCAGTAGGTAGGCACTTGGCTTGAAGGTCAATTGAAGCACGTTCAGTTTGAGGGGAATAACCACTGGGCTTCCTCATTGCGGGTCAAGGCGTATATGTTTCCGCTGACCAGGATAAATCTAAGCGAATTTTGACGAGATGCGTCGGACCGATTTCGTAGGTATACCGATACATTGAAATAGGTATCGGGTTTTAGTTTCAGAGTTCACATTTTTACACACCTAGTAAACTGGCGGACACACATAGGTACCCCTTAATTATTTAATTAATTAACAACCCCATACATCCAAAAATATATAGGTAATATTTAAATAAGCATTATCCAAATGTTGGTAGAAGGTATCAGCATAATCCCAGTAGGTAGTATCGATACTCTTAACAAATCGACACTCATAGCAAGATTGGTGATACCTACATTTTGAGAATTACAGTATCGAAAAAAGTATCGATACTTATGAGCATCGACGAGAAAATGTAAGCGTAATAATAAGACGGGTTTTCTGCAATGTAGAGCTATTTTCGTAACTTTGAAGGACCACCTTTGCAGGAAAAAGTGCCAGATAAACAGCAAGAACAACAGAAATAATATTTCATATTATGAAAATTTAATATCATCGTTCATAATATGAACTTAATATATTTGTTGTTGTTGTACGTAGTTAATTTCTAGCATAAAAGTTGTAACTTGTGCTGCGGGGTTCGGTCCACTTAGATGAATGATTTTTTGGGTGAATTTTCCCGGATCAAAATAATCTGTAGCATGGAAAAAGCATTTCTTAAAAACATGACATGTTTTGGTACCTACTTCGGAAGTTCCGAATCGGAACACTTGATTTCGTTTATCAACCTACCCCTGACCCGTTTTTAAGGTTGTACTTTTTTTAAGCCTGCAGGAACTCACCTTGCGGCGACCACTCGACGGAATTGCTCCAGACTATCACGAAGGCAGGTAGTATGACATAGGTACTAAATTTTATCAATAGCAGCTGATCCAATTTTAATGTTTCAGAACTCTGAATAAATAAGATTGGTGGGGAGTGTCGGAAATCGGAGCATTTTGAAGAGGAAGGAAGATTTAAATCCGATAGGTAGGGGAGACTGGGGAGGAGTGTGACAAAATTTACAAAATTGCCTCTAGGTACTGCTGCGAATTATTGATATTATTTAATATCAAGATCATTAATATCATTATTGATATTATTTAATATCAGACCATTTGGTCTAAGGCAGTCATACATGAAGCTACACATCTCACCAAGTATCTCCGATTTTTCCAGATTTTATTACAATTTCTTTCATGGCCAAAAGGTCCAAAATCCAAAGAAAGAATTTTTGTCCCAAACCTCCCCAACATGGGGAGGTTCGGGACACACGGTGGGGAGGTTTGGGAACACCATAAATTAACGAAAAATAACGTAAATTTTGCAAAAACGTTATTTTGTAAAAACGGATTTTATTTTATTATTTGCCACAGCGAACTGATAGGCAATCGAACGGATCAATTCAACCCATAATTTAATTTGACATATTTATGATAGGTATATGTTTTCAACATTTCTTCCTCATCAACAGTGAATATTTGACATCCCGAATACTCTCGTATACTGCTCGTATAACGAGCAAGCGTAGTCTTTGCAATGCCAAACTTACTGGCCGCTATTTTTCTTAACCCGCCATGTCCTTCCTCCAACAGTTACTCTTGCACCGCCGTTTGTTGGATTTGATCGTCTATTGGGACCCTCTGGCTCTTCTTTTCGAACTTCCTGGACATGTCTGAAATGAAGAAACCCAATTTTGAATGTCCCGCAAATTGAAAAATAAGGGATGGGGAGGTGTTGGACACACAACTTTCTCCGGTTAATGGTCCCATACCTCCCCATGTTGGGGTGTCCCACACCTCCCCAAACACAAGAAAAAGGTAAAACGATCGTACACTGTATTGCATCAATATTCAAGACGAAATGAAAGATTCAGCTACTTACCAATTATTGGTTGATGTTAAAACAAATGGATTAAAAAACAAAAAGGTACAACGATAGATATGGCACTCGAAACGCAAGTCGAAATTGACGATTTCACAGGTGAAAACAAACAACGAGGTGCAAAAAAAATGTAACCCCAAAAAATTGGCGGAAACACGCTGAAGGTTTCTTAACGTTCAAAAGTTTTAAATCAAAACCTATGTTTGTAGCCCATTTTCAATGGATCATGTACCTATTTTAGTTGCCTATTTACTACCCATGTCCCAAATGGGCCAAACCTCCCCAGTCCCCCTACCAACCGGTGCCTATTTGTTCAAAGAAAATCAGGTACCTTCTCGAATACATCTTGTCGAATAATTGTCAAAATCAGACGAACAATAACCCATTAAATTTAGGAATACGGCAAAATTTGCCAGGATTTAATCCTGAACTTAACCGATTTTGATGAAATTGGGCTCTAGGCGGTAGGCAAGAAGCTATTCCTCCAATATTAAATATTGGAGGAATAGCTTTTTGCCTACCGTCAAATTTTGACGGTAAATGTTCCTTCATATCACGCGGCTCTCTTAAAGCCTTGTGCAATCGGTGCCAGGAGATCGAGGGAGTTGTCGTTAAATGCATTTTTCGAAGTAATTTAAAAACTGGAAATAGAAAGATTGTTATTGTATATAGGACTTGCGTCCCTTTTTGTGGTATTTAAGACGGAGAAAGGACTTTTGAGGGTTTTAATCTGTTCTAACTGGTTGGTTGGTGCTGGTATGCAGTAGGTACCTACTACCGTTTTACGGTATAAACTGTATAGGTACTAGGGCGGTCCAAAACATTTTTAACAAAGAATGTGTTTTTACAGAGATTATTTGTCAAATGAATTTGGAAGAATTTTTTTTACGACCCGAGGTACCTTAGTGATGTCTACGGGTTGCTTTGTTATAGGCATAGAGCAGATTTCTTCACAATTTATAGGTAGTTACGTCATAATTTATCAGTAGGCCTACGTTATAACGTATATTATTAGGTATACCTAATCCTAATCTGCGCAGCTGTTTCAAAATGCGAGAAATTAAACGCTGCAAATTTTACCTACATGAGGGATTATTATTCTTTGATGTAGGTTACTTTTGCATAAATTTAATTCTGTCAATGAAAAAAAAAAAAAAAAAAAAAATGGGAAAACGTTTTTCCAAACATTTTTTTTTTTTTTTACTCGAAAAATATTTGACCTCCTGGGATCCTTAAAAATTCCATTTTTGGAGCTACAGCCCCATGAAAGCCCTATAGATCGCCACAGTGAAGTCGGATCGTTCCGGGAAAATACTTCGAAAACGAAACCTAACTCGATCCCATAGCCAAAAGCCTTCAAATAACCCCTCCCTTGCCCCATTGTAGCCCCCTAGCGCCCCACGGGTTTGGGCGATCGGCCTGAAAACCTTGCGGACACAACTAGATAGTAAATCGAGTTTTTTGTAAACATTTCTGATTTAAAATAAAATCCTACTGCCCAATTGGCCCGGCCGGCGTACGGCGACGGACATTTTGGTTTTGGAATCTAGACCTCTTGAAACGGATAATGTCAAATTTTGAGGCCGATCGGAGTCGTCGACCTCCGTCGCGATTACATGAGTGTATTATTCCAAGAATAATAAACCGAAAGCGGGTTTTAAACAATAAGAATATTATTATTCTAATTGAATCGAAGTCTGATTGATGGAAATGACTAATAGCGGGCATGTCTAGCGATGACCAACCGTTTTCTCTAGTCGCACGTCCTCTGAATCTCCGGATATCCCCTCTTTTGAATAGAAGAACTCCCACCTCTGAACTCTTCTCACGACGTACCTTTCCCAGAGCGTACTTGACCCTGTTGATGTCAGAGGGCCGGAAACGATACGGCGTTTACTGCAATAGGGCGTAGGATCACGGCAAAAACATCTTGTTAGTCCGTCACTGGTCCAAACCATTCAAATTGTACACAAACAAACGAGTGATGGGTCTTACGAGTTTTTTCTCGGTTAATAATTAACCGAGAAAAAACTCGTAAGACCCAGTGAATTATTCACTGTCAGGAACCTTACTGGTTAGATATCGTTAAGTGCAATTGTCCTCACAACTACTAGAGTAATTAGAGTACCTACCTATAGAGCTTAAGGGTAGAAAAAGTCTTCTGTAGTCTAGATTTGTTGATAACTTGACTAAATTTGAAAACGGAGTGGTTGTTTGCCGAAGAAATGTTTTTCTAATTTTGTATAAATTCAAGTGCCTACCAACCTAATCATGTCAAATACTAGGTAGATCATTTTCATTCCTGCTATTTATCCTTATCAATTTTTTTTTCTTCAAATTCGTCAACGCTCTACAGCATTCGAACTTTCCTAGTCAAATAACTTTGTCAATTGGGTCCATTTTTAAAATTTCTTCTGTCTATTCATTCTCCCTGCCACTGTTACCCTGAGCTACTCACTCGTCGAATATTTAAGGTAAGACTTATCGACCAAATACTGGCATGTCACCACCTATGACATTACAATTGTAAGGCACTATGTTACCCTTGTGGGTTGTAGGTCCTGAGGAAGGGTTCGTAGCTAAACCCGGCCCCTAGACACCATGTATTAAAGGTACTTCAACAATCCGACCTATTTCTTCCAAGACGTTCCGGTTATATACAAGCCGGTTCCTCCACCTCTACAATTTAGTACCTACAACTGCAGATGAGTCATTTATCACCCTTACCTTCACATTAAATTTGAAAATACTCTGGTGCCCTCCTACGCTTTCAGGGAACGTAATGGTACGATAGTAGGTACCATATAAATGATCTTATGTTTATACTATAGGGGTTTGAGGTGGTTAGGGAGAGATAAATCTTTAACCACCTCATTGGATTAGACCTCTGCACCGTCGGCAAAAACCACACCGTTATAGGGGTTTGAAATTCCACCAAATGAGTTCTGGTTTTGGTGAGTTGGTCGAGTCCTTCATCACAGGCAGTTTGGTGCTGGTGGAAAGCGCTTTCGATTTGAAAACATCCTCTTCGGATCGATGAGTAACACTGTGATGGGGTCATATACAAAAGAAGGGCGAATAATCATCGTTACAGGTAAGGTCTACCTTTTGAGGTGACGTGTAGATCCGCCAAAAGCGATCAAACTGAGGTGTAAATATCCTCAATAGCGTGACCGACCCGAGAAATTTTCTGAGGGAGCTTCTTTCGAGGATATTAAATAAGGATGTAAATTTTACAACATTAAATGGCAAATTTTGCCAAAGTGGGTGGAGGAGCAAATTTTGCTCTTTTTCGGCCGGCGCACAGTGCGTTATTTGAGCTATTTAGGGGAAGGAAAATTGATTTTTTATTTACCTATTTTTAACAACGCCGTGTTCATCGAAAAATGAAAGTTGCAAAACTTCGGACCTAATGTATGTGTACATGGATACCTAAAGAAAAAGAAAATGGATTACAAAACCATCGAAGACGACCGAGAAGAAAGGTTCACTTCATTCATTCATTCCAGGTAGGTACCTACTACTTACGAACACGAGAAGCACCAATTTTTGCTTCCTGCGTGCGACCTAGGCGACTTTGCCATCGTTTGTGACAAGTGAGACTAGGTGTAGTCACACTTACTGTACACACACCATAAGTCACACCTACTATAATAGTAGGTAAGGTTTAAGGTAATACTAGGTAAGTTTTAACGAGTGACCTGTGAGTAACCCGGTGGAATTTGTATTGGGGGGGTACACCAGTGGAGTGCGACACCGGTGGACATTGGGAATCGGCAGAGCTACAAAAAAAGCTCCGGTTAGCTCCGAGCTGGGAATGGTTTCTTCTCGGCGAGAAGTTCTCGCTCTAGATATGTTAAGTCAAGGAGTTAAACAAGAATCATCTGCCCCTAGCTGCCCCTCCGGTCATATTGCACGTTTGAACTTTTTTCACTCAACGAGTGGTTTTGTTCGACAGGAATAGAATTTTAATTGGGCGATAGGTTGCTGCTCAGAAATATTGTTTTTCGACACAAATCATCTGCTGGGACTACCTTATTTTTTTTTAAAGGATTTTTCAATTTAAGGATGTTCAATCGAATTCATCAATTTTACGGGTGTTTGATCGTCATCTCCTTCTAACCTCTTATTTTCGTAGCAATGTTAAATTTTAGGTTGCTCAATCGATGCAAAATTTATTGCTCTATAACTTTTCTTCGTTTTCAAACTTCGTGAGAATCCTTGTTTGGCTTCCACGCTGAAAAATATACCGAAAAACGTGAGTTTTGGAGCAATTTCAGGTACCTACCTATAAGAACATGGGGTATATTGTATAAGTTTGTACATAGGCGGTTCGCTTCATTCACATGACGCATCTGCGCCACACTGCCCTCTAGTGGCGAAGAGAGTAAACCTTACTTTTTTGTTACCTTCCTCTAGTGTAGTTCGTACACGCTTGTATTTGTTCATATATCGTGAAACCCGTGATACGCAATATAATCCGTTCTTGCCTAAGGTATGTATACAATTTATTTACTACGTGTAAATAACCCGTTTCCCTGTCACGACGTCGAAGCAGATTTCGAGTAAATCACGTTATTTTTCTCGGAATCCGTATGATGAAGTGCCAAGGAACGAGCCAGCGGGAAGCCATGGCTTTTCCTTGCTATGTTAAAATTCATCCAGACTGGCTTTACGTTACTCCGTTCTATTACGAGTTAAGGTTACGGTACCCCGTTTGCATGATCGTTTCTAGGTGACTTGTATTTTTCCTGTCGGTCCGTAATACGTTACTCCGTTTCTAGGTGACTTGTATTTTTCCTGTCGGTCCGTAATACGTTACTCCGTATCCATGTACGTTGAACTGGCAAAAGGGTGCGTACATGAATGTATTCCGTTTTGGGGCCCCCTGAACTCCGTAAAACCCCTTAGATACTCCGTCAATCCGTTCCATCTAATATCCCGTGCGACCGACAGGTTTTTATTCGAAAAATTAATCCGTTACGAAAAGAGCAATAAGGATGAAAAGATGGCATCCACGTACGAAGAAGAGATGGTTGGAGCAGATGACGAATGTGCCAAGTCCAGTTAGATGACGAATTCCGTTTACAATGCTAATCCGTTTCGTTAGCTAATCCGTTTCGTTTCGTGAATAAGTAAGTACCTACTTCGTTTAGCTCATTAATCCGTTTGCTACCCCGAAGTTGTTATTGGTGGAAAATTCCGTTTGGTGAAAAATCCGTTTCGTTTCGTTAGTAAGTAAGTACCTACTTCGTTTAGCTCATTAATCCGTTTGCTACCCCGAAGTTGTTATTGGTGGAAAATCCGTTTCATTAGCTAATCCGGTTCGTTTCGTTAGTAAGTACCTACCTACT
Organism: Pilophorus perplexus; assembly: GCA_955831195.1. NCBI lineage: Eukaryota > Metazoa > Arthropoda > Insecta > Hemiptera > Miridae > Pilophorus > Pilophorus perplexus. Next base: position 29,843,252 of record OY037007.1, read on the forward strand.
TCGTTTAGCTCATTAATCCGTTTGCTACCCCGAAGTTGTAAATTGGCGGAAAATTCCGCGAGTTATTGTTCTACATCAGTGTGGCCAGGCGGCCCTGGTGCAGACACAGCATAGAATCCGCTTGAAACGAGGTGGCTGGACCGGAGGGTCCCGCCCATTTTGGGCTGTTATAATCCGCCGAACACCGTACGACTTCCCGAAACGAAAAAATCTATAAATGATGCTTTTACCCCGATTATGCCGCTTTACACCGTATTACGCCGCTTTACACCGTATTACGCCGCTTTACACCGTATTACGCCACTTTACACCGTGTTACGCCGTTATACACCGCCCAAAAGAAATCTGTCTCTACCAACCAAACGTTATTCCGTGGCTTGTAAGACCAAGCCCTATTCCGTGAGATCCTAGGATCTGTGTGGTGATCACAGTGTGATCCTTCATTGAATATTGACGACTTATGCCAGTCTGGATGGAAAGAGCTTAGAGGGGTCATTAGTGTGTGCCACATCATACGAAAGTCTTCGCAGGGAACGTTAGGGAAACCTGCATCGAATTTAATTAAGGAAAAAGAAAAAAAAAAAAGGAAAAATTGCAACGATTTAAAAAAATAAAAAATAAAAAAGTGAAAATCAACAATTTGAGAGTGAAATGAAAACGAAAAACTACGAGAACAGGCACATACTTGACCAGATTGATTTATGAATACGTCGCTATGTAGCTCTATGTATGATGTATTAATCTGTTGCTTTAATACCCCGTTACAAAGTCTTAATCTGTATCTCCGTATGTACCTACCTACACCGTCTGAATCCGTACCCTCTATTCGTTATCGATGATGGACCCTCTACAGGGTTCCATAAATCCGTTCAGTAGGTACTCCGTTACTCCGTCAGTGACCATTGGGTCTAGTTGGTCAATCCGTCCCCTGGTATGTCACGTTTGACTCCCACTACATCACAACACGACCGAAATGCTGCTGAAGAAAGAACTGCCCGACTCAATGCATGCAAAAGGCAGTTGCATGCGGAATTGAACAAAGAAGGAATTCCAACTCCGTACCACAGCACTGTTCTCGTCTCTCCGCAACAAAATCGACAATCTAGGTACCGTTGGAAAAGAAATCACCAAACAGTACTCCCATAGCGACAATTCCTGAAACTGAGAGTGCAGTTCACGAAATGAGATGCCCAGAGAAGCCAAGCGCCTACTGAAGAGAAGGTCGAACCACAGATGAAAACTACACCCAGCTCGTCCAGGACCTGCGTGATCCAAGAGGAGTGCTGCAGATCCTTCAGAACCTTTGCAAACCAGCTACGATTATGCACGAGCATGCACGAGCATGCACTACGGGATGAACTCAAAACCATGGCCTATTTGGGTAATGAGGATGCTCATACATTTGTAGGACGCTTCAACGACCTTGTGAACCAGCTATGCAGATGTCCAGGAGTAATGCTCAAAGATAGAGCTGAAAAGTATGACTTCAAGAATGCAGTCAAAGATGCCTACCCAGAAATCATGTTGATTGACTCAGTAGGGGGTGCTGATGGAAGGAAAACCTAGGAGCTGAAGAAGACTCGTAGTTGAGGAATCAGTGGAGGACACCAATGCTGACGCTGACGCATGGATGCTGGTGGCATAGGTACCCAGACTCGGATACAGACGAACCAGAACATGCAGCTGTTTCCGACCTGAGAGGAAGCCCTGAAGATGTAGAATATGATTTGGAAGATGATCTACGCACTGCTGCAGCAAACTTCCAATATGACAGTAAATACCCCTCCAAAAATACTATATCATTTGTCGCAGAAATAGGAGCAACTTCAAACATGGTAATCGATCTATCTGTATTGGTCAATGTAAGAAAAAACCAAAATTTATATCTTTTTGAATAAGAACACCATTGCAGACATGAAAGTCGAATATATAGGATATCTTGTCATTTTCAACGAAGAGACGAACACTTATAGCTGTCTTAGACAAGTATAATATGCCCCATCTTTAGTTGAAAACTTATTTTCAAATTTCAAACTGCATATCTGTTACATCGATAATCAGCACATCAAACTGGTTGACACTAATCAGAATCAGGTGATTGAAGTAGGATACTATGATGGCCACTTTTGGTGGGTGCATTTCACCTTACCGCTTGTTAACCGCCCTAGTGAAGAAGTCAGAGCTGCTAGAGCTTGGCAAACATATTCCACTTTCCCCGAATCAGAAAACAAATTGGCTACTGCAGTAGCTGATGAAGGGAGTTCTCAAAGGACACCCATTGAGTCTGCGGTGGTAGATTTCGGAGGGAGCTCAACTGCCACTCCAGGGACCGAACCCACACCTAGGGAGTTTCTCTCAGGAGGGAGTGGACGTGTTGAAGCACCACAGATAGACAGATCCAGCGAGTTCAGGGACGTTGAGTAAATACATAGGTAGTTACTTTCACTGATGACGCCTCGAGATACGTTTTTGTTTACGAACAGAAAAATAAAACTCAGGTTCATGACGCGCTGGCGGACTGCTTGAAGGAAATGAAGGTAGGGCCTATTTGGGCACAGATGTCCAACCTATTGAACTTAGCACAGTCAGTGGACTAGAATTTCAGACCGTTCAAATGAAAATTTTCTTAGTCTTAATCAAATCACCCACACAGTTAGACAGCCATATTATAGGTACACCTCAAAATTCGGGCACTGCCGAACGGCTAAACTTAGAGCTCGAAGAGAAGATTCGTGCTAATTTGGTTTCATCTGAAATTCCCCAAGGGTACTGGAATTATGCCCTCAGGCATGTTGTCCATGTACTTACACAACCGATGTACGCAAACGATCCTACGAGATTGTCCTCAAGAAACCCCCCCAAACCTCCCTGGTTCGGAGGTGAAGCTTATGTGTTGGCTACCATGACTGGGACCAAAACTAAATTCGACCCTCGAGCGTTCCAAGCTTACTTACTTACTGGAATGCAACAACACTGGATACACGTTTTTACACAGTCAAAAAAGGAACAATAACACAATCTAAACATGTAGATTTTATTGAAACTAAAGTATATGCCGATAAACAAACTCCCAAATTTCTTTGAAATCCTTAATTAAATTCCTAGTCAAAGTCAATCCAGCATAATAACATCAGATTCACAACCGATTCGTGATCGGCCTTCTGTTCCTCCCCTACAACAGATAGGCTGAAATCGTAGATGCATTTCTGCCAGTAGCAAGGGGGCTCAGCCTTTGTTCTCATGCTGCTTTATGCGGACGACATATTGCTTATAACTAATTGTCATGAAAAGTTGAATCAAATCAAATCACATCTGAGCGAACATTTCCAGATCACAGATCTTGGTTAGCCCCAAAAGTTTCTAGGCATGGAAATAGTTAGAGATAGAGAAAATCGGATATTGTATCTACACCAAAATATTATATCGTTTATTAAACACATCCTCAAGATGAATGATAAATTTCAGGTCAAGAGTACCCCGAACTATAAAACCCCAATTGTCGAAAACTCGGAGAAATTACGCCTACCCATATTGTCTGAGGTCAGAGCCGATCTTTCCTATAATTATTATAGGTCGTTTATAAACGACCAAACGTCCCGTATAGGCTGGCAGGCAATAGGGCTTCTCCAAAAGCCAAAAAGCCACAATTTTGTAAATTTTACAAAATTGTGTTCAACCAGATATTACTTTGGCAACCAACCTGATGAGTCGTCGGCAGTCAAACTTCTTACATGAACTTCTTACATAACGCGTATGACCTATCCCACCTATATCAAAAGACACATTCAGCTAGATCTTAAATTTGAAAGTAGAGAGGATGGCATTTTACGATACGTTGACGCTTCTTTGGGTGGTACGAGAAGAGATGGCCACTCCACCACAGGTTATGTGATCAAGTTGTTTGGAGACATTGTCTTCTGGCGAACCAAGGCGCCAAACTCATGTGTATAGGTGTATAGTTTATGTGAATCCTTTCTCTAGGGCAAGAAGTTCTAAAGCTTATCTAAGTACAGTGCGGGGTCGGCTCCTGCCCCACTTGTGAGAACCAATTGGTTAACACAAAAAAACCGCTTTGCTTTACTTTACTTTTACTTTACAAACTCATGTGTACCCGTTCATCCGCCGAAGCCGAATAACATTATGTGGCTATGAGTGTAGCATGTAGGGACCTATGGAGATTACTCCATACGGGAGAGGTGCAAACAACTACTCAATTTCGATACCATCCCATTACTTTGTGAGTATAACCGATCCGCTCTCCTATTGGCAGAAAAGGAGGAATCACCTTCTCTAAGACACATTGTTTGTCTAACCTTCCATTTTGTGAGAAGCCAATTGCAAGCCGGAAGTATTGCCATCGGATGGATAGATTCACAGGCAGCTGGCTTCTTCACAAAGGTACTGGCCCGTGGAAAATTTGAATCTTTCAGGGACTCATGTGTGTAGTACCAACCCTAGACAGCCCTTGACTTCTGATTACAGGAAGAGTACGTTGTTATAATTGTATGGTGTCACACACCTCCTTCACACCAGGAATCTAATACCTGCTCTACTCTGGTACATATTTCCTTGTTTTATGTTATTGCGGCATTGCCGTCATAAGCTGTTCATATTTGTATGATACGTATCGTTTCTAAATAGTTTGTAAACATTACAGTATTGCTTTGCTCAATAGTATGCCAAGACATGTTACGCTGCATATTGTTAATGGGTGAGCCCATGAAATTGTGTTAAATCTAAGAACATGTCTTAATTCACAAAATGTGGAAGACAGAGCAGACTGTTCATTAGGTAAGTTAGGTTTAAATTCTCAGCTAATAAGCTCCCCACCTATGGGAGGGAGTGAAAAGTTTGTACATAGGCGGTTCGCTTCATTCACATGACGCATCTGCGCCACACTGCCCTCTAGTGGCGAAGAGAGTAAACCTTACTTTTTTGTTACCTTCCTCTAGTGTAGTTCGTACACGCTTGTATTTGTTCATATATCGTGAAACCCGTGATACGCAATATAATCCGTTCTTGCCTAAGGTATGTATACAATTTATTTACTACGTGTAAATAACCCGTTTCCCTGTCAGTGATTAGTGTCAAATTTCTTACAAGTATGAAGGTTTTCAGAGGTTTTTTCTTTCCAAAATATGGCCGTTCGGCCCCTTTGTGGGTCGGGGGGTGTCCTCCCGAAGTCACAAAACTCCACGTGCCATGATGATGAACATCACACAATTTGTTTAGTTCATCAGAATTACCTTTTTTTTCTATTCTAGGAGAAGACTATTGAACGCCAAGCTCGATCACGCTTTGATCTACCCTAATGCCCACTCCAACGTCCAATCTTCCTCTCCGGATCACCGAGGACACTCTGACCGCCGGGTTACGATCAAGGAGGTTGAAGTGAGGTCGAGCCTCCTTGGCGACCTACGAACGAGCCCCCAAACCACTTGAAGGGGTGGGGCCCCAAAACCAAATCCTCCCCTGGAACTATATAAGACTTCTCACCTCCCTTGGTAAGTCAGTACAGAGAACTCACAACAAACAAACCAACATGGCTGCTAAGGTGAGTCCTACAGACATCACTAGGGCGCGAATTCTTGCTTGATATTAGAAAACGTTCCATTTAACGGCAAGGGGATTCAAAAAATTCATATTTTAGGGTGTTTAACGAATTTGAGTTAGTAGTTTTAAATGAATAAATTTACTAAAAACAATAAAACTTAATACAAAAATTAATACAAATCATTGGCAGTTGAATGAAGCAGTTTGCATAAATTCAATACAAAATCGAATTCAATGCATTCGAATAATTCATAGTTAACATCGCTTCTCCTAGTTTTTCCTTTATCGGCGTTAAAAGTACCTAAATGCCATCTCCCTAGTGGCTACGTTTCTTTGGAGTCTACGGAGATCGGTTTTGCCTTAACAGTTTCGTTTATAGTTTCAGTTATAGTTAATAACAAAATACGGGCAATTTCAACATTACTGTTTTTCACATTTTAAAAGATGTAACAATTTAAATTATGGAGCTTTAGTCAGTGCCAGTGAGAAAAAACACACACCATAGTCCTGACACACTTTTGTTCACCCTACATGAACATTTTAGAAGCCAAAGGTACACTAGCGCCAGTGGCGGGGTTGGGAAATTCTTGGTTTGTCATCGTCTGTTGGTAGCATACAAATTACGCGTGTGCAGCTTTTCTAGGATGTTTTGTAAAAAACGCTGAAAATTTTACACAAGGGTTTATTATTCTTTTATATTTATATAAGTACGTTACTTGTGCAGAAATTTAATTCTGTCAATGAAAAAATTGAAAAAAAAATTTTTTTTGTGGATTTTTTGTTCAAAAATGTGTTTTTTTTTCAAAAATTCTGTATTTTTTACTCCAAAAATATTTAACATCCTGGGATCCTTCAAAAATCCCATTTTTAGCCCCACGAATGCCCTAAAGATCGCCCCAGTGAAATCGGATCGTTCCGTGACCCCAAAAAATGGATTCTACGTCCAAAAATACTTCGAAAACGACACCTAACTCGATCCCATAGCTAAAAGCCTTCAAAAAACCCCTCCCGTAGACCCATTATAGCCCCATAGCGCCCCACGGGTTTGGGCGATCGGACTGAAAACCTTGCGGGCACAACTAGATGGTAAACCAAGTATTTTGCCGAAATTTCAGATTTTTAAAAAATTCCTACTGCCCAAAACGGCCTGGACGGCGTACGGCGTACGGCGGACGGACATTTCGGATTTAGAATGTAGACCTCTTGAAACGGATAATGTCAAATTTTGAGCCCGATCTGAGTCGTCGACCCCCGTCGCGAAAACATAGGTGTATTATTCCAAGAATAATAAACCAAAAGTGGTTAGTTCTTCCAGGCCTCAAAATGTGTCCTTACACGTTTCATGATGTGTAGATTCCAAAAGTTCTGCCAATGTTATGTATAACCTTGTATACAAGGATTTATTACTTTTGGGCATAACAGAAGCAAATTATGGCAATAAAAATAAAAATCTTGAAACTTTTTTTTTATCGGAAAGATGAGGAACCCCAAACAATGCATTATCCGTCCAAAATTAATTGGAAAACGATACCTCATTTGACCTCCTGGCATCCTTCAAAAGATCCGTTTGTAGCCCCACAAAAGCCCTAGACATTGTGAAATCGGATGGATCTCGGACTCCCGAAAAGGGGGGACGGCTATGGGGTCGAGTTAGGTGTCGTTTTCGAAGTATTTTTGGACGTCCCCCAGAACGATCCGATTTCATCGGGGGGATCTATGGTGTTTTTATAGGGCCACAGATGGGACTTGTGAAGGAGGTCGAGTGAGGTGTCGTTTTTCGAATCATTTTAGAATCATAATCCATTTTTCGGGGTCCCACATCTGTCCAAACATTGTACAGGAAATTTCGTTAAAAATATTTTCTTAATGACGGAATAAATTTTTGCGCTAATTATATGAAAGAATAATAAACTTATGTACAATTTGATGAGTTTTTCAGTTTTCCTTGAAGAATTGTGTTTGACACACTTTGCCGAAAATCGGTCGCTATAAATCGCCAAAAATAAGTTTCTAGTAGGTAGGAGGTGAGGGTTCAGATCAGTTCGCTACCTCATGTTATGAAGGAATAGGTAGATTCTATGTCAACGTAGTGTGATCACGAACACAGGAGCTTTACTGATGGTGGTCGGGCAGCAGCCACTTCGGATCAATCCATCAAAGAAGGACCGGGGGACTTGCATTTTGGACCAGTCACCCCGGCGATGAGGAGAACGGTGTTTGATATCAGTTGTAAATAGTGTGCAAATTGACGAGAATATTGATGCTCACCGAGGAAGTGCATCGTGCATTGCATATTGTAAGAAAAATCCCCGCCCTGCAGTCACTCTTCACATGAAAGTGCAGCAGTTGAAGACCGCCTGCAGGCCGCTAAATCTCACTTCTCACTCCGAGGAGGAGAAACCGAGTTGTCTTTTCCCCGCATGCTGTAGTCGGCGGGTCTACGGTGACTCCCGTTTTCATCGGGGGCATGGAAGAAATGGTACCTTTCATCCATGCATCTGGGGTTTGGAAGGACGATCATATCTAGACAACTCAAGTGAACTTACTCTGAACAAACCCTCGACGTGCAATGGAGAAGCACCACGTAAGACCCCCAGCGTATTGAACTTGGTGCCTGGGTGGGGAGCACGAGGTGAAAATGTTCACTTTTTACTCATATTGAATTTGCACGGGCCCCTTCAAGTTTTCTTCAACAATTTGTGTATATTTCGAACCACTGGGATTTCAGCTTTCCAAAAATCATCAGCTTAGCTTCAATAAATTGTTCGTCAGCTCATGATTCACGATTATATCATGTCTTTTATTATTCTTGAAAAATGGTAAATATATATAGGGTAAAGCCCCGTACCTCGCCCATGCTCCTACCTCGCCCCACCTATATAACAACTTATGGATATAACAACTTTGAGCCACTGATTCGGTAGCTCTCTGAAAATGGTTGAATTGGCTGTGTACTTTTTTGTGATATCTAGTACTGTTATCTTAGGAGAAGGTTAAAACGTTTTTGAGGTGCCAATTTGGGATCGTGGAAATTGTACATTTGATCGTCCCAGGGCTGAGTTAAGTCGAATTTTCGTACAATTGTTTGTTTAACGTGTTGTCCAATATGTCTGTTAAGCACTGAAAAAAAAGTTTTTGAAAAAAATAGGATCTGTGGGTGTCATGACCGTTTTTCAAAATTGGTATGTATGCACGTACCTTGCCCCACCTAGTTGTGCGTACCTCGCCCCTAGGATTTTGTGATACCGTTGTGGTTACCAACCAATTCCTAGCCATATTTTTCTAATAATTATAATTATTATAATTTTTTTGTTCACTATGAACTTCAGTCAATTTTAAATTTTACAACTTTAAGCTTAATAAGAAAAGTATTCGTCCTTGACAATAATTCTAGGATTTTGTGATACATTGTGGTAACCAACCAATTCCTAGCCATGTTTTTCTAACTATAATTTTTTAATGCATTAAAGTTTTATATTCAATATAAAATAAACGTATTTTATTCATTTCCATACTTCTGAGCGCTCAATTTCGAGAAATAGGGTAGGTGGCGCAAGGTACGACCCTATCCGGGGCGAGGTAGGTACTATGTTCGTACCTGGCCCCACTTTGGAGGGTTTTAGAAATTTAGCTCTAGAAAACTCGAAAACTTGAAATAACCCATTTCAACACCTGGATCTTGTAGACAACTTATTTCCCTAGCGATCTGTAAAAAAAAACGATTCGATCAGAGCCCTAGGGGTCCCCCAAGAGAGGAAAATCTGAAAAGTGGGGCGAGGTACGGGGCTTTACCCTACTATTAAATAGTATATATATTTTATAAGTAAATAAATAGTATAAATTTTATACTGTCTACTTTCAAAAGCGTTTTTACAACTCCAGGAACAGCTTCTCAAGTCTTGAATAACCTCACATTAGGTTGCCATCTGAGGGTAAAAGTCGCCAAACTGACCACCATTTCTCCCACATTTATTTTTCTAAAACACTGAAAATTCGATCACAAATAGGATTTTAAAAATCTACTATATTAATATTAATCTGATCTATATTAATTTATAATGAGTGTAATTAAAACCGACGTAAATGGAGCTTATTGAAAACCTCAACTTTCGCCTCTCTCCCTACGGACTTGTGGGAATGAATCTCGATAAGGCCCGGGTCCAAAGGGGAACATTGATTTTGCTTCCGAGTCTGCGAAGCAGCGGAAGCCTTGTGTTCACTTTCGGGAGAAAAAAAATTTTTGTTGTCCGAATTCAAAATTTCCACTCGCATTTTGCGTTTCATAGCCTACTGAACAAATTTGGATCCGTGTCTGTCGGTCTGTCCGCATTTCCTTGTTACAGCCATAATTTCCACAATTTTGAATGAATTTAGCTCAAATTTTGAGGGATTATGCGGATCAGGCTCCTTGAGGTCCCATACGAATTTCATCACAATTGAATCAGCGGTACTCCCTACGCATGCGCTAACGTGAAATTCTTGAAACAGGCATAACTTTCTCAATTTTGATCGGATTTCAATCAAATTTTCATGAATTGTGTGGGTATAGCCCTAGATGGTTCCCTATCAGTTTCATCACGATTGAATCAGTGGTACTCCCTACGCATGCGCGAACGTAATTTTGTTGTTACAGTTGTTACGCTCATTTTGAACTTGGCACGAGGAAGCTCATGTGCCATTGCCTTGGCAGTGTATTTCCAATTAAGTTCACGTTTTTTCCATTTTGGACCTCTGTGCGGGGCTTGCAATGGTATAGTTGAATAGGTGAGTGGAATGGGAATGGGACTTCTGGTGTGGCCAACAATGCGAATTGCTTCAAATTTTGTACTCCATAAAGTGCTTGTTTTGCTCTTTGATTTGTAAGAGTTGAGCCCGTCCCTGGAAAGTTATTACCAGCCAATGGAGCTGTGTGGCGACAATCCTGAGAGTGGAGATCTTGTTTCCGCCGCAGATTGAAATATTTAGTTTTCCTTGTATTGTACTAGCTGCTCCGGCTCACAAAACGCTGCAAATTTTACACAAGGGTTTATTATTCTTTGATATACGTTACTTGTGCAGAAATTTAATTCTGTCAATGAAAAAATATTTCAAAAATTTTTGGATTTTTTTTCCAAAAATGTTTTTTCAAAAATTTATTATTTTTTACTCGAAAAATATTTAACCTCCTAGGATCCTTCAAAAATCCCATTTTTAGCCCCATGAAAGCCCTGTAGATCGCCACAGTGGAATCGGATCGTTCCGGGACCCAAAAAAATGGATTCTATGGCCAAAATACTTCGAAAACGACACCTAACTCGATCCCATAGCTAAAAGCCTTTAAAAAAAAAAACCTCCCATAGCCCCATTTTAGCCTCATAGCGCCCCACGGGTTTGGGCGATCGGACTGAAAACCTTGCGGGCACAACTAGATGATAAACTGAGAATTTTTTTCAAAATTTCAGATTTAAAAAAAAATCCTACTGCCCAAAACGGCCCGGACGGCGTACGGCGGACGGACATTAAATGTCAAGGCCTCAAAATTTGACATTATCCGTTTCAAGAGGTCTACATTCTAAAACCATAAATTTTATGGTTTTAGAATGTAGACCTCTTGAAACGGATAAATTTTATGGTTTTAGAATGAAGACCTCTTGAAACGGATAATGTCAAATTTTGAGGCCGATCGGAGTCGTCGACCCCCGTCGCGAAAACATAGGTGTATTATTCCAAGAATATAATAAACCAAAAGTCAAGGGTATTTAAAAAAAAAACACAGGTGTATTATTCCAAGAATAATAAACCAAAAGTCAAAGGTATTCTTTATTTGGATACACTCGTACCAATTGAAATGAGAATCCTGTTGTTTTAGTAACTAAAACCAACTGTTGGTCTCATCCACTCACAAGTATTTCTTGCATTTGAAAAATTCTAATTTTGTGCAGTTCGTCGCGGTTGCCGCTCTGATGGCTGTTGCCCACGCTGGCGTCCTTCCCGCCGGTCCCCTCGGCTACGCCGCCCCCGCCGGTCCCCTCGGCTACGCCTCCCCCGCCTACGGCCCGGCTGTTGGAGTTGCTAAGGTCGCTGCTCCTCTCGGATACGCCGCCCCTCTCGGTTACGCCGCTCCCGTCGCCAAGGTCGCCGCTCCTCTCGGATATGCCGCTCCCGTCGCTAAGGTGGCCGCCGTCGACGAGTACGACCCCAACCCACAGTACAGCTACGCCTATGACATCCAGGACGCTCTGACGGGTGACTCCAAGAGCCAGCACGAATCCAGGTAAAGAGTAGTCATCACACCTCATCAAATTGGATGAAAATATTGAAAAATTCAGCTCGGCGAGCGCAGTACAAGAAAAGTCTGACACTACCTAACAAAGCCGCCAATTTGAACTAAGTAAGTTTCAGAAAATAGGATCAAGACTGAAAGGGTTTTGAGGCCGCAACGACTGCCCCCGCCAGGGCAGAACGATAGGGGGTTGGCTGGTGTAGCCAGCAGGGGTTGGCTCCCTAGTTGTAGCGGTACATCATGATGGTAATAGGTTCCAAAACCTATGCCTAACTAGAGCTCTCTTACATATTTTATACTGAGGAAAAATTCATTAAAATCATAGAGTGTGATGGATTTTAAAAATTTGACTGGGACTTTGATTTGGGGAATGGCATTGAAAAATTTAATACCCCACCATGAACTGCTGATGCGGGATGATTTCAAGGCTTATCACCCTTGAAGAGAGCCTGGAATTATGTGCAAAAAAATCGCCCCAAATATGCAACAAGAAGTGGAAATATATGCAAAAGACCCCCAATTTCTCAAAAATATGCAAATCCTCCGTCATTATTCAGAAAATCATTAAATCTGTGGCATATGGGTAAGGTACAAGATGTAGCCAGTCAAAGTAGGTACTGCACAGGTACTCAAGTCTTTATTATTCACATCTATATTCAAAATAAGTCTAATCAAAATCAACGTCATTAAATTAAACAATCATGTGCTGCTCAAGATGCTCAGGTGTTAGAGACCGTCTTTTGTCTGAAAGAAGAGCCTTCAATGCTGAAATTGACCGTTCTACGTCGACTGAGACGATAGGGAGAAAATTCAAAGCAGCAATATCGTTGGGTGAAAATCCCACTGGCGAAGTGGAAATCTCCCCTTTATGAATTTTGGCGAGGTTGACGGCGGCTGTCCAGCCTGGGTTCTTCTCAAGGACTGCTGCCAACTTTGTCTTTAGGGCCTCTCCGATTTCTCCCGGCCACTCGGAAGTCTTCTTCTGGAACTCTTCCACTGCACTTACTGCGTCCTGGAGTTTTATTCCTCGCGTTAAAATGCGACTCAAAATGTAATTTTATGAAAGCTAGGCTTTGAATCACAACTTAGAAAAAAATTCAGATTTCCCGAAAAACTCTAAAATATGCATAATATGTAAATTTAAATTTGAAATTTTGAACCGGAGATGAGTGGAAATGATCCAGAACGTCGAATCCCAACGATATACCTACTAAAAAACAAATATGCAGATATGCACAATTCCAGGCTCTATCACTGATAAGGCACCAGCAAGTCACTCCCATGCCGTGTTCAATACCCATGAGTGGAGGTATGATACTCGTATAAGTTGGAGAAAACGTAGCACGTAGCTTCGAGTATGTAAATCGCAGGGATGGTAAAGATGTTTAATCTTATGAAGGCTGGCTTACAATCCCGTTGGTACTTCAGCCCAGCGACCACTCGTACAGCCCTGCGTTTACGACTGAGGGCAACAATTGCATGACATGGTATCACTAAGTCATGGTTATTTCGTTCATGTTAATACAACGTAAATTTTGTATTTTTTAAAACTACTGCTCCTTTGCTACTGTCTAAACCTGCAGAGCTTGGAGGGATACTCTCCCACTCCATCCTTAACGACCACATTAATTGAAAATATCAGGACGGGATGAGGGCCCATTGGAGCGGCAAAGAGCTTGCAGGCAGCAAGCTACAGCTGCTCTTCTATGTCTATGGAGCGGGGTTGTAACATTACACAACTGGCAACCCCCTCTTCAAACCAGTTCACCCCCACCCCACTGCAAAAAGCGTTCACCTGCCGCCATAAAGTCTTCCTTCTTGTTTCAGGTCCGGAGACGCCGTCCAGGGCAGCTACTCCCTCACCGACCCCGATGGCACCAGAAGGACCGTCGAATACACCGCTGACCCCGTCAACGGATTCAACGCTGTCGTCCACAAGGAACCCCTCGTCGCCAAGGTCGCTAAAGTCGCCGCTCCCGTCGCTTACGCCGCCCCTGCCGTCGCCGCTCCCGTTGCTTACGCCGGCCCTGCCGTCGCTAAAGTAGGATATGCCGCCCCAGCTGCTTACGCCCATCTCGGTTAAGTCCCCATCCCCCTCCAATCAAATAAGACTGTCCCAAATCCCCCACAATTTCGCATTATTTATTATACAAATAAATATTTTTTGTACTCAACGTGCGCATTTGTATACTTGACCCTTAACCCATTGGCTTCATTGACACCGTACTGTATCAACTTCCTTCATTTCCTATTACCTACCTTAAAATCTCCCTAATTATCTGCAGTCTGCTAACGCATCCACATGTGACGTGAAGAGCCAACTTCGGCATGTTTAGAATCCCGGCAACAACTGTAATATTTTATATCAAATTCTTCGTGGAAAAATGGACGTGACCCACAAACGAAATTAGGCTCCCTCCTGCTCTTATTTTTTCCGTCTAAAATTAGCCAAGACCGTCAACAGTGTTATTCCCCTTGACCCGAACATCGCAGTTTGTCCCGAGCCGTTCAAGTGTCGAATTTCTTTCTTCTGAGACATTTTCTCTCCTCAAGATGATGTTCTCACATGAACAAACCTCTTCGCCTGCAGTAGCATTTTCAAATAGGATTCATAGCCTTCACTTATAGCGCGATATTGCAGAATTTTCGGCAGGAAAAGTAGCAGAATCTGATAGAGCTGATGATGTTTAGAGCCTGACGCCCAGTGGAATATGGTGCTTTTGGTTCATTATTCTTAGACTAATCAAGCTATGTTTTCGCGAAGGGGGCCAACAATTGTGATCTGCCTCACACTTAGTCCTTCTATGTTTTATGTAGATTCCATAAATGAAATGTCCGTCCGCAGGGCCGGACTGGGACCCTGGAAAGGGCGTGGTCCGGGGAAAAAAGTCAAAATATATTTTATGTATATATTATATCGGCCTTGAACCTATTTTAGCCCCTTTTATTGTTACTCTAAAATTCCAAGCAAAGCAGCAGTAAAAACCATCATATAGGTACCTACCTAATATATTATTTGTACACCAATACTGTTAAGCTGTTTTATAACTTTAGATACCTATAGATATTTTTATTCTAGATCTAGAACTTTAAGATAGGTATGAAGAATTCTTCATACCTATCTTAAAGTTCTAGATCTAGAATAAAAATATCCTCGAAGTTACTCATGAGCTTCAGTTCAGAAGGCTCGAAGTTAACTTCGAGCCTTCTGAACTGAAGCTCATGAGTAACTTCGAGGCGCTTTAGAACTTCCAGGAATCAAAAGATTGAGTATTTTTTAAGTTCAGCACATTAGGATCTTCGAGGTTCTGTAGAACTTCGAGACGTCAGAAGACAGGGTGGCGCAATGGACTAAGGCGTGTTTCGTCTGATTAGAGTTCAGTCAAGAGCACTGATCAGCCTGGTGCGAATTCGTGACGAACGTCAATTAGTTTGACTAAAGGTCAATCAAGTGTTGTAATTCCTGCCTCGTCAGAAACTCGTCACCTTTGAACCCAAGTTCATGCGAGTCCGTCGAGATCTCTAATCATAGCATAGTCAGTAACCAACCAAGAGACTCAAAGCCATATGTGACGGCAAAAAGTTTACTAGACTAAACAGTAACTGTTTAGTAGGGGAAAGTAGGGTAAGACCGGGTGGATGGGGAAGACCGGGTACCCCCCCTCCAGCTCATGCGAGCGCAGCAAAACGGATTCTGAGGCACGAGACGCAACTACTCAGCCTTTCGAGTCACAGTCTAGCCGACCACTGCTCGGAGATATCTATTGTGTCGTTTTCACGGCCTGTTTTCTTAAAAAGTGAATTTTCTTTCGAGTCGTAGTTTGTTTTGGAGGTGCCCACACGTCGTCCTGCGTTATTTGAAATGAAAGGTGAGTGGCTCATACTTTGATGTGATTAATCAGCTACCTTTTCCAGCCATCCGCACTCCTCTAAGTTGTCCTCCTTTCAATTGACGCCATTTTCAGTCGTCGAAGCTCTGTGGGGTAAGACCGGGTACCAAGGGGTTGGTTAAGACCAGGTAGTACCCGATCTTACCCTCCCACTGAATGTCCAGAAAAGGTTCTGCCCTGGCAGTTTTTAATGGATTTTATTTTGATTTCATGTTGACAGGATGCCTCGGAAGTACCAGAGGAAGACATCAAGAGGGAGTTGGTCCTCAGAAAAACTGAGAAACCACCAACCGCGGGGCGAAAACCCCGTCAGAAGTCAAAAGGGAAGAAAGAAATGATAAATTCCAAGGGGGCGGATAAGGAGGAAGCTCAAAAGAAGAAGAAGAAGAAGAAGGGCAAGAAAAGAAAGATCTCATCATCTGAAGGAGACGAAGAGGAGGATGAAGTCTGGGTGCCATCATCAGGCGAAGATGATGAGGATGGTTCTGACGCATGCATGCACTGTAATGCACTTCTTTCGGACAACATGACCCAGGAAGAATGGTCGGCGTGCACTGTTTGCAAGGAATTAGCCCACGATACCTGCAGTGGTTTTGATCCTGCTCAAGAAGAAAATTTTGTTTGCGATTTTTGCAAGACGCTAGCGCCAGAAGTAACCATTTTGTAACCTGATCCCAAAATTCTTACTAATTTGAACTTTTCAAAATGTGTGGACAGGCCTTTTTGTTATTTTCACATGTTCAATCACCCAAAACTTAATAAAAATTGCTTGGGGTATTTTTTTTGTACTTTTCTTGAGGTACCCGGTCTTACCCATCCCAACCTAAAAAAGACACGACTCAGCTTTTTTTCATTTTACTCGAGCTAAGGATCGGGAAACAATAATTCAATCAATTTGGTATGAATTCTTGATAGCCAAGAAGTGTACAAAGGGAGTCATGTGTTTATTAGCTGCATTATCATGTTTTGGATGGAATTATTCCCTCGAATAGTTATGGTACCCGGTCTTACCCTACTTTCCCCTACAACTTTAAGACGTTTTAACGGCAAGAACTTAGGTAGAGCAATAATTGGGCGTACTCTAGGACTCGGCATTACGCTGTGCCCCTAACTGAACACAGGAATGATTGGTTCACTCCTCAGAATTTAAATGATGTCCTCCAATAATTTAATCGGCCAGTGGTGAAGGGAACTAAGTGCAAAAAATGGATTTTTCAGGAGAAGCAAAAATTTTGAGGGAATAACCAAAAACCAAATTTCAATTTCTGGAACTTAGTGCCTTTTACCAATTTATGACCTGGGCATGAAGAAAATAAAGACGGAATAATATTTCATCATATTACGATGAAATACCTTTACTTGAACGAACAACACTGTGTATTGAATTAACGATTGAATTAACCTATTGAATATTATTAACAGCAACGAACATGCCCGCGGAGACCCAAGGGTGGTGAATTCACCACCCTTAAGGGTAGGTACTGACTACACACTTAGTTCCTTTCTCCACGAAAGGACGAAATACTTATGATGAAAACTTGATTTGAACGAACTTTATTTGAATGAACAACACTGTGTATTCAATTAACTAATGAATATTATTAACAGCAACGAACATGCCCGCGGAGACCTGACATCTGGTGGTGAATGGCACTTAGTTCCTTTCTCCACGAAACGCTCGGTGGTGGAACGTGTTATCTGACATACCGACGCGAGAACTTGGTTCCTTTCAGCCCCAGATGATAAGTCTTGCCAAGGAAAACTCGAAAACTCCAATAAAACAAAATTCGATTTTTTGCACATAGTTCCCTTCACCACAGGCCAATACCCGCTACACGCTCTACCTAAGTAGGTACTACTTGCTCTTAGAAGTATTTTAAAACTTCAAGAGATCAAAAACGTGAAGTACTCAGTAGGTACCTCTTCTTGAAACGTTACTACCATATCACATCATAACCCCATAATAAACGTTTTGGCACAAGATCGAGAATCACTCTTTAGCCACACCTCATAACGAAGTAGGTAATTCACATCCAGAACCAAACATTATCATTAAGCAGAATGGAAGAGCGTGGCGCGGGCGGATGCTGGCTAAACCGTCTTGACAGTTGGCCAAAAGGAGGGGCGTGGTGCGAATCACTTTCAAATTTGGACTAAACCTAAAAATAAAACTTAAAAACGCCGGTGGAAAGGGAAGCCCCGCAGAGGACTCAGCCTCCGCCTTCAGTCGGTTGAAAGATCCTCAGCAGACCACACCTAGCAGACCAAGTTGAGACTCCCCTCCCCAAGATCCTTCAAGTACCCACAAACAGTACTCCGAAAACCACCGCCAACATGGTCTACGAATCCGACTTCTACACCCGCCGGCCCTACACCCGCCCGACCATCACGTCTTACTCCGTCACGGTACCTACTTCTATTTTGTCATTGTCGTTGTCGATGATATATTTTTTGTTGTTTGTTTGTTGAAGTCCATGATTTGGTGAAATGTGGAGAATTGGCGAAACACAAATTGCAACCGAGTGGTGTTTTTACGAACTGTGATTTGGTGATTTGATATTATCTTAGGCCACCAATTCAACGTCACGCCGAAAAGACGCCAAACTGACAAGACAGCGTCACCTCCCAACATTTAACAACATAACACACACTGGTAGACCGAATTCAACCACTCCACCTTCAGTGATGACCAATGAATAAAAAATACTTTAACAAAAGATAGGTACGCCACTTGATGAATGATTTGCGTTTGGGTATTGTTCGTACATGAACACTCAAAGGACATCTCAATTCACAGTGGCCATTTCAGATGAAAATTAACTAGATGCAACAAAGTTTTTGAACACACATTTACAAATAAAAACTTGTTTGTTTACACCCTCTCCCCTACAATTAGTAATTTATTGTTCTTCATATTGCGTGGTTAATCCAACATTTCCCGAAATTGTTACCCATACCAGACCGAGGAGTGCGATGGACCCACAAAAAAGAGGAAAAGAAAAATGGGGTTTAAGCAAAACAGAAAAAAAGTTGAAAAAAAAATTAAGTAGTTACCTAAGTAGCCAAACCCCTTCGCCAACTCTCAGTAATATTTTGAATTTTCTTTCATGGTTCCCTGCCACACATGGGATGGGAACGATTTACCTATTTTTCAAAACATCCATTTGGCTATGAAAAATTGAATTCTGAATCGATACTCACGAGTCCAATTTTAACCTTAACGGATTCTTTTATAACATCGAAAAATCTGCCCCCCTATGGGAAAAAATTTATCATTTAATGGGCTCCTTGAAAAGGACGGAATTTGGCGTTTCTAACATCATATTTGGATCCAGCACTCTTTTAAAGGCCCTAACACCAATTTTCAGTTTGAAAATAAGAATGGTTACGTGCAGAGCTGTTGTGGAAATTTTTGAGATCTTGAATCGAAAGGCGAAAATTATTTAATATTACGTCACGCATCGAACGTGGGGCACCGAGCCACCAGAGCGCGCTGAGATGTTTTTACTACACAGCAACCCTGTTCAGATCATTTCATGTCTTCAAGAACTACCGATCACTGAGTGAATTTTGTGGGCTGACGATAATTTGAGATGGTTTGGTTAATTATACGATTGTTGTTGACAATTTTACGCTTGATGACGCCAAAAACGGCCTGACGCGGAGAAAGGTTGGCTAACTTGCCTCTCCAGGACAAATCAAAACGGATGAATTAGAACGTCAGTCCCACTCTCAATTCCTATACTAATGCCTTATAAATAATGGAGGCGGTTTTGCTGCAATGTTGACCCGTTTTTATAACTTTTGAAGGATGACTTTTCCAGGAAAAAATAAAATAAAAATAAATCATTCAAGGAGCTCAAAATATTTGAAAAAGAACATCGTAGGAAGTACAAAATCTGTAGTTGTAGAAAATGATCAAGAAGAACTGAGTCCTATCAGAGCTATCATTACAGGTTGGTCATTCTCAGATTTTTCCGTTCAATTCTGAAAACTTTAGAACCCATCATTTCAAGAAGTGTTTGAGAAAAAGAAACATAATTCATCTTAATAAGAATATGATTCTACATTCATCATAAGGGACCCTTATTAAGGGTTCTTTTTAAGGTCTACAGGAACAGGTAGGTTTGTTGAATTGAGCTTTCAATAGATCTAGGTTCTACTTTTTTCGTACATTGCAAGAAAAAAGTAGAACCCAGATCTATGTCATGAAGTTGGTCCTCAAGGCAAGTAGGTAAACTTTGGTTTGGCCGCCATTGAAATAGAATCGAGTTGAAAAAGAAAACCATAAAAAATAAATAAATTAAATTAAATTTTTAAAAAAACATAATACATTAAAAACTTCAAATTTTACGCAAGGGTTTATTATTCTTTTGATAAAGGTAAATTTAGCAAAAATTGAGTCTGTCAACAGAGTTTTTTTTTTTATTAAAAAAAAAAAAAAAAAAATCAAAAACGAAATTCCCGTACAATGTTTGGACAGAAGTAGGACCCTGAAAAATTGTTTATACGTCCAAAATCACTCGGAAAACAATACCTCTTCGACCACCTGACAGCTTCGAATGCTCCATTTGTAGCCCCATAGATCAGGTGAAATAAAATGAATCTGGGATCCCAAAAAATAAATTCTAATAAAGTCCAAAATATTTCCAAAACGACCAGGGAGTTTTGACCGCTGGGAGCATAAACGTCTACGCCCAACGACCATGACCCCATAGTCGACACCCTTCAAAAACCCCTCTAGCTCCCTTTTGAACCCCAATGGGATCGGAGTGAAAACCTTGCGGGCACTACTACTAGATGGTAAAAATCTACTGCCCAAAACGGTCCGGATGGCGGACGTACTTTTGATTTATGAAATCTACGTGACATGAAACGTAAATTTTGAGGCCGATCAAGATTTTTGACCCCCAGTTGCGAATGCATTAGGCGTATGAATCCAAGAATAATAAACCAAATTAAGTAAAATGTAATGTAAATTTTTCGGGAGATCGGAACACTGCGGGCAACACTTTGGGGGAGACCCCGAGTACGGAAGCCTCCTGGCTTGTACTTGTACTACTTGTACTTGTACTTGTACTTGTACTCCCGAGTATCCGTTTTTTACTCTACTAGCCGTCCTAACTGGGGGGAAGGGGAGGCTCGCTTTGTTCGGCCGACCACTTTCACGGCAGGGGGGGGGGGGGGGGGGCTCTATCGGACTGTAAACAATGAAGATAGGAAGATTGCGCGGATTTGCGCACGTTTGCGTCTGCATGAAGAACGCGCAACGGGGTTTTCGGACGTACAATTTAACGTAGATCTGAATCCATGATAAAAAAAAAAATTTGGGGTTCAGTTAAGAAAAAAAAAACCAAGTTGCGCACAATTGGGCGTCACGCTGGATTTTAATATAGCCTATATTGTGCGCTATCGCACCCGTGATCGTTTACAAAAAAAAAAAAAAAACTGCCAAAATCCGATCAGCCCGTGTAGGCGCCTATAAGGCACGACAGACAGACAGACACACAGACGGAAACCCGATTTTATAGAAGTTTAGAATAGAATAGAATTGCCTCCTGGGTGTTCGAGGTCCAATTCCTAATTAGGTACCTAATACACGGCTTATCACTTTGTCCAAGCACACTAAAAGGAGTAGCTAGCTACTCTTCGGCCTGTATGCACACACCTATCACATCTAAAACGACTCATAATTGTTCATGGTGCTTCAAGTTCGCCTAGTATGCACACTGAAATATCACTTGTCACAGTTGTAAACCCTGGGGGCCGAGCAAACATGATTGGAGGTTCAACATTTATTAATAGGTACCGTCAAAATTAAATGTAGGTATAGCAAAACCCCCACTAGTCACAGAAAACGAAAAAAGAGATTGAGGTGCCATCCAGTTGTTATACCATGGACTAACATCGCCACGAAAAAATACTGCAAAAACAACTCAAATCGAGCTCAACAAAGCTTTGAAGACAGGGCGATTAAGCAAAAAAAAAAAACCCCTCCCACTAAACGAATTCAGACAGGACTGATAACGTTTTGCGTGAGACAATGGGGAAATTGCATAAACTTACGATTTTAAATTTAACCCTACCGTTGTATTGTAGGACCGAAGCATATGTTATAGAAACACTGAAATCAGTTTTTTTAATTGTCGGAGGAGAGAAGAGCAAAAAACGAGTAGCGCAGTTTGAATTTTCACGGGTCTGCCCGCGAGGCTGCCTTAACCAATCTTCGTCACTAACAAGGCAAAGCTCTCACTTGGGGCGCTAGTGTAGATGGAATTTACGAAGGTTTATCATTTGATATAGTGAATAAATAATTCAGAATATATTATACTTATAGTTTAACGTCTTATAACATCAGATTGACGGTGATTCGTTATCGTTCGTTGTGATGGGTTGTCAGATGGCAACACTGGTAACAACTTCGGCAGCCCGCCGAGGTTGGTAGCACCTTTGTTACCAAACGACGTCACTGACCCTGCCGATCGATTCTACTCCCGCGTATTTTCAAACGTCACAGCTTTCTCTAAATCATAATAATTTTCTGGAAGCGATTCCAGACGGGTGACTGTCGTTTTTGTTATTCTCGTAGGATGTACTTTCGAAAAAAAATTGAAAAAAATTTATGCAATTTCCCCATTCCGTGATAATTTGGCGGTGGTTTGTTCCTGTTATATTAATAATATAAAAATCAGGAAAAGATTATGATATAATCTTTTCCTGATTGTTTTTTTAGTTAAATGATGGGTGATGCAGATGTCATCAACAGCCTTGTGTCGGCCTAGGAAGGATCCAAAGAAAGTGAAAAAAGATAATATCTAATAATAATATCACCATATTATGGTGATTCCAGCCAAAACCCCACAAGTTAAACACTTTCCCCCCTCTCCTTCACAAGGACCAAAATTTGGGTCATGAAACTAGCGACAACAGATTTCTGGTGCCAAGAGAGTTTATTGTGTAAAATACCACATTTATCTGTCCACACATGACGGAGGTGGACAGTTTATTTTGTTTTCCCGAAATCCGTAACTTGTGACTAACGGGGGTTGTGCTATCAACCCTTTGAATCATTGATTGACTTGTTTTCAACGTGATTCTTCAAAAAGGTCAAAATATGTTGACTGATTTGTTTATAATATAACTGGGTTCACGGGGATATAAGGGGATGATTTGAATTCAAATCCCTCATCTACGTGTGACGTAACTAAAGCCCGTTTTCCCTACTGTCAGATCTTTCACGTCAGACCTTACCGACCTAATTTTTTTTTTTTTTTTTTTATGCTCATGCTTCGGAAAACGCTGCAAGTTTTAGAACATTGTTAGGAAAATTCTCTTCACATTTTCAGTAGCGCCACCCAACTTCAAACCCTGGGATTCCGCTAGAATTACCAATTCAACCATTCGCAACATCAAAATTTACCTACAGTTTTGATTATGAATCCCATGACACTTGAAATCATCGAAACGGATCGTGGGAGTTGCGTGCGTGAAAGGGAACCAAGACAGTCAAGGACATGCAAGCTGGGCCAGATGCTGCGGGGGTTCAGGGATTCAAGACTAATCCGTAAATATAAACTGAGCCAAAAACGATCAATTCCCACGCTGATAAAAGACAAGCGAGCAGTTTATAAAGCAGCACCTTCATCTGAGAACAGTCATTCAACAACAACATGGGGCTGCTTTTAAACTTGAACTTGATAGACGATTAGTTGAGCGATAGACGACTACCCCAATACTGTTCCAGGTTTGCATTCCGGTTGGGAATATCGGTTCACTTTACCATCACAGAAAGAGACAAACACATTAAAGTTCTTCGACAATTAAAAAAAAAAAATGTAGGAATCATAAGCATGTGAATGTTAGTCCGTTTCCACTAAATCGTTACTCCATAAATTTCAAAAATGATTCATTAGGTACCTACCTACCTACGAAAAGATTCTCCTGTTTGAAATCCTACTAGGATTCAGTGATTCCAGAGGCCTTGTAATATCCCTACACTTCCCTCCGCCATGGCCATGGTCTGGGTGGGATAATTGAGGTGGCGCGCCACCTCAATTATCCCACCCAGACCATTTTTCGCTTAAACCTATCATTAAAAGTTAGCGCTCCCTTTCACCTCTCTCCCTACGATGACACCCCTTTTTCATGTTTCATGACCATTTTTGGCTCAAGTGTTGGTTCTCTGAATAATCAACCATGTTTTATTTTTCGTGGGTCAAAAAGTTGACAACCCTGAATGTTTGTCCTCTCATTTTTCTTGATGCGTGGATGCGAAAATCGCAAAATTTGTGCTCTTTTTATAGTTTTGACCGGTTACGACCCCGAAGGACGACTTTTTCGATAAACACCTCTTCACCAACCACCCACCATTGTTCTATTTCTTTCTTAATTAAATTTTATTATTGATTTAAATGAAGTCCAGGCAACGAAAATGTATAGAGGGAAATGTTTGGAATACAATTTTTGACTTGGTACCTAACTTTGTTTGGACTGATTAGGAGGTGGACAAGAGTTTTTTTTTTAGTAGGTGAGCTGGTCCTGCAGATTCAGCTGCAAACCTTGCTTCAAAATCCAATTTTTCCCAGCTCTTTCTTTTCAAAATTAAAAGGAATTTTAGTCCGAAACTGGGTGTAGAAGGGTTGCTCAAGTGGTGAATCCGAATATGAGGTCGAAAATTCGAAATTCTGACCTCATTTTGTTCTTGAAATGCCTGCAAAAGTTTAATAAATTATTGTTATCATTATTAAATTTACCTTGAGAAAAGAGCCAAAGTTACACGGAGAACTAGTTAATATCTATCATCTAAAATAGAAGATTTTGAACAGAAGCAAAAGAGCAGGGTGTAATATTCATTCTACTGTAACAATCGTTTCTCAAAACAATTGGTGGACTGTTAAGAAAAACGATCAACTATTAGGTACATGCTTATGATTCCCACAAAATGTTTTCTTGAAAAATGAAACATTAAGAAGAGATTAAAAGGAATGTTCAAAAAAGTATCTACGAACGATGAAACGCAACAATCGATCAATTAGGTACTTCATAAATCCGGCGCAGGTATAAGGCTCCAAGAGCAAGGTCAACGACGGTTTTGAAACATTGAGTCGTAGAAATGAAGCTGGATGATGAGAGGGGGGGGGGGGGGGGTGCTGGACCAGAATGCCTTAATGACGTCATTCGCCATGTAACCTAAGACACTAAAACGCCTCTAAAATAGCACCAACGCGTCGGTCGGGAGCCTGAAATACTTCAAGATTCGACTCAACCCCGTTGTTTCGATTCTCTTTTTTTTTCTTACTTTTTTTTTTTTTTTTTTTTTTTTTTTTGCCGCGTTGCGATTGTGATGTAAGGTTACTATAATTACCTACTCAAGCTGACTTAGTGTCCATTTTGAGGAGGCGACGGTCATTTCAAGTTTACAGCGGGCTCGTGGCAATTACAACCAACGTATTTTTGTCGTTTTCTAATAAAAACATTCTTTTCGGGGGCAGTCAAAATAATCACCAAATAATTCTGATCGGCCTCAAAATTTGACATTATACGTTTCAAGATATCTTGATTCCAAAAACAAAATTTCCGTCCGCCGTCCAGCCTGTTTCGGGCACTAGGAATTTTTCTGAAAACGTAAAATTTTGACAAAATACTGGGTTTAACACCTAGTTGTGCCCGCAAGGCTTCGGCCCAATCGCCCGAACCCGTGGGGCTAAAAAGGGGCTACGCGAGGGTTTCGGCTATGGGGTCGATTTTTTTCCAAAATATTTTCTTAATCACACAGAATTTTTCACAATAGGTTAATTATTAACCAATATCAAAGAACAATAGACCCTTGTGTAAAATTTGCAGCGTTTTTATCTGGCAATGCTGACTAATGTTCATGTTGCGTGAGATTAGCTGAGTACAAAAAACAAAAACTTTCGCTATTTTAATGTTGTATCAATTGCGTATAAATGGAGTTCTATGGCAATAAAATCATTGGATAATGAACCCTAAAATTCTACGTCTAAAATACTTGGAATGACATCCTACTCGACCTCCTGCCAGGGTTGCCAAGGTTATTGCAACAAAACGGTCTAATAGTCCAGTAAATTTAGGTGCAAAAAGCCCGCTCCAGGAAAATACGCAGGGAAGTTTTTTCTCAACGGCTCTCCATGTTTTTCGGGTCGCTGAATCCAAATTTTAGGTCTGCACCCTCGCCAGAGGTGAGCTAACTTCAGAAAACGTCAAAAACCTCGAAAATTCTGACTTTTCCAAGTTTCCTGCATTTATCTCGAAAACGGTACGTTTTAGCAAAAATAGCACTACGTACACAATTGTAGTACGTAAAAGATACTGCAAGAATGAACCATCACATTTGTTTTTTCTCTAATAGGACGGTCGCTAGAGCGCTCTGAAGATAGACACTTGGCAAACAAAGGTCTCTCTTCAGATCGATCTCTCTGCCGTGTTATTGAAGATAGAAACAAACCTAATGTTATAATATTGTAAGGAATTGTATTTACTTTAATTTTGAACCTCGTGGTTTTTTCGCTAAAACGTGGTTTTTTCGCTACCGTTTACGAGATAAATGCAGGGAACTGAAAAAAATAAAAAATGAAAAAACGAACTTTTGAGGTTTTTGCTGTTTTCTGAATTCAGTTCACTCTGGCGAGGAGGAAACCTCAAATTAGAAAGAATTTCTATATATTTTTCCATGGAAAACCCTAGATTTACTGCACTGGAAGTATTAACACATCTCAAAAACCTCGTTATATTACCACGTAGGTACCACATCTCAGAAAATATAGTAGTTCCTCGTAAAATTCCTCGTAAGCCTCTCCCCAAATCTTCTTGGCAGCATAAGGCAATTTTAATAAGTAAGTAATAATTTAAATAAGTAAAAACCAACGTATCAACACATCGTTCCTCTCGTTTCAACACATGACATGAATACACAGCTTCTTCTTTTTCGAGTTACCTTCTGATGGTGGGATAAATAGGACGGATAAAAATGAATTAAGAATTGAAGCTTTTTGGGACCAAAGGACTTCAATTAATTTCGGTAATCGTAAGTTGAAATTTGCCTATCTCTTATGTGTTTCAGGTTTTGAAAAAAATAAAAATAAAAATAAAAAATAAAAATAAAAATAAAAAATAAAAATAAAAATAAAAAATAAATAAAAATAAAAAATAAATAAAAATAATAATAATAAGGAGGTTAGGGAGAGAAAAAACCACCGTCGGCAAAAACCACACCGTGAAAATAATAGTATTTTCGACCAAAAAAAAAAAAAAAATATTAATAAAATAATACCTAATAGTATTTTCGACCCAAAATATAGTACATATAACACATTATATATAATGTCTGGCATTCCGAACTGTTGCTAACGGGGGCGATCGGTCTGAAAACCTTGCGAACTTAACTTGTCAAATACCTACTTGTTTTTTGTTTAAATTTTCAGATTCTATGAAAATATGTGTTGATCATTATGGAAATAACAAACCAAAAGGAACCTAGGTTGCATAAGAACTGCAACAATTAGCGACGTGGCAGCTGAATATTTCCAATTGAATAATAAATTATATACTTAATGATTACAAATTCCACAGATACAGCAACAATTTAGGACTTCCTCTACAATTGAGACTGAGGTAGGTCATTCACGTCTCTACGATAGCGAATTCTGCACAGTAGCGCTGTAGTAAATCAATGAAATCGACTAGATTCGTAGCTGTTGAAGTGCATGTATAGACCAAATAGTGGAATCTGACAATCTGAATTAGAAACATAAATTAGGCTGGGAGGGCCTTCTCACGAAAAACTCACATCATCCTGCGGTAGTGAATATTGGCTGTTTGCGCTCACATCCTCAAACCCCTCAACATTTCACGTTTCTCATCCATCAAGACCAAACATTTTCACCGGTGACTCGAAAATTCGCCCCCGGAAAAAACGCCCCCATCCGTGAATTTGAGAAAGATTTGTAATATTGGTAATTAGAAAAAAAAGATAAATTAGGAAAAAGAGAAGAGAAATGCAGAAGATGAGAGGTAGGCCGTTGAATGCGTGTATGATTTCGGTATGATGCTCGAAGAACGGTCGGAGGACTGTGATGATCCTGTGATGATGAGGTATGACTTTCGAGAGAAATAGAATTTTTTCTGATTAAAAAAAAAAAGAAAGAAATAATTTAAAGATTAATTAAATAGGTATTAAGTTTATATATAAATCAATCTTAATTGTTTTTTAATTAAATAATTCAAAAAATAAATAAATACCTAGGTATTCGAAATTAAAATTTAATTTAACTAGTGGGCCCGGTGCGCTTTGCTGCACTCCGTCCATCACCTTTATCGGGCGTCACCACCAAGTGACAGTCGCTCAATGCGCTAAATTTAGGCTCTACCGTTGAGGCTGGGTAGCGTGGATTAGACACAGCCAGCCACAGAGACGAACAACTTTAGTAGTATAGATAGTTGGGACACCCGTGCTTCGCACGTACTATCACAAACCCGTCCATCCCCCATGCAAACACCCTTAGCAACCCGTCGACTCGTAATTTTTCTTAGTAACAACGATTGATGGCCTCTCGTTGTGAAGTATCAAATTCCCGTCTATCACCAACTATACCTATGCAGCCCATAGCAACCCATCAACTCAAAAAGGAAATTACCTAGTACCTATCAAACTAATCGAAGGCTCGCAAAAAATACTCGTACCCACCTACCGACGATCTTCGAATAACTTCCAAACGCGTTATCGCACAGAAATCGTTTTGAACTCGTTGAAATCAGCGTGAAAAGCTCGTTTTAACAGACGTAGTTTCGTTCAAAAGCGACGCCAAAAGTTGTGTCGGGTTTTGGCGTTTCGAAAATTTTCCTAGCAATCCCTAGTAACGACGCTATTTGACCCGGCTCTCGTCGCGAAGGAAAGCTCCGTTCACGACTAAGGAAGAGAGTTGGCGAAATCTAATACGGCCTACGACACATCCGGGCCTACGCGGAACCGACTCGAAAAAACCCCGTCTCTCTAGGCTCTACCGTTGAGGCGGGTTAGCGTGGACAGCCAGTCAGTCAGTCAGTCCGAGACACGAACAACTTTAATTGTATAGAATCTATACAACTATCTTATAACAACATAAAATATGTAATTTCATAAAAAAGTAATAATAATTATTACTTTAGTATATTATATTGTAATTAGCAATAATTATATTATAATTGGTAATAATAATTCTTTAGTAGGTTTTTCACTTTGACTTTGAGAGAGCAGCCATATTGCATTATTTCTCAATTTCACGGACGGGGGCGTTTCGTCGTACCACGAGGGCGTTTTTATCCGCGGCGTTTTTTCTGGGGGCGAAGTTTCGTACAATCTTTTCGCCAGAGCTCCTCAGCAACTGAGATCTGTTCCAAATGCCTCACCGCCGTTTCCCAATGCACTTGTTATGCAAGATCCTATAATTACCGGGGATGACTAATAATGCAGTTTTGGCGCGACTTCCCACCCGTCAAGGTCAAGCTGAGATTCTACAGATTTACGACCCTAAGACAAATAATAGGTAGAAGCAATCTTATGAGTTTGACAGTCATAATTTAGTAGCAATTTTAACACACACTAACTCTCTTCAAACGAGAAAATCGTTACGCAATGTGATCCACAAACCCTAATAGGGGACGCAATTTGAGTTAAGCTTGATAATGAGTTAATATCTGGGTTATTTTGAGGTTAACTATTCCAACGAAAACGGAACCTCTAGCTCCTAGCTTCTCTCTTTTTTTTTTAATTCTTCTCACTTCAACCACTTCAAACTACGAATTTTGGTAATAGTCTACCTACTATTCGTAATTCACCTGCGATTTTTATGTAATATTTTACTCTGACGGTAGTTGCAATGATAAAATAGATGAAATAAAAAGTCAGAAAGCCATACAATTCGAGAATTTAAAAAAAAAAAAAACCAACCTTAGAATTCGTCGTCCGAAGTATCGAGTTGTTGAGGATTGAAGTGAAGAACACTGGGGTTTGTTACATTGTATGGGTCGTATAACTGGCAACTAAAAGGTTATGTATTCGTTGTTCGTAAATAGGATATTATTATGGTGCTTCCGGTTGCCGTAAAATTTGTATGCCTTTCCGACTTTTTATTTCATCTATTTTATCATTAAAAAAATACGCTTTGGTGATGGATCCAACTATCTCGCCGCCTCCACCTTACATTATTTTATCATTCTATCTACCGTCAGAGTAAGATATTTCAAACACAAAACAATCCTATTTGGAATGGGTGTCTTGTTATCTGCCCTACCAGTCGTTATTTAGGTAACTACCTACTGGATACTTAAGGATACTTTTTTGACGGACAAAACAAAAAAATAGTCTTGACAAATGGTGTCATCCTCTCTTGTTGCGGATTTTTTCCCCCCCATATGACACCGTTTTCGTGAGAGAAGAATACTTCACTTTACTCGACGAGTCGCCTAGAGTTTTGGCATAAATCCCGCAGTGAGAGTGACGGAATTAGTTTTCTGAAGCTCCTCCCACGGTGTTTCGGTCGCGTTCCTCGATGTGAATCACGCGAATCTGCGGTTACCGTTTCCAACGTCAAAATCCGCTAAGGCGCATCTCATTCTTGATGAGTGTAAACTGCAACAACAAAAAAGAGGAGCATATGTTACGCAAGGATTCATCATTTGGCCTGTGCAAATATTGAATTCCACGACAATAAAGATCATTGGAGTATGAACCAAAAGAAAATACAAACCGCGTTCCTGTAAGGTGGCACTAATAAGGGACCCCCCGTAAATGGACCCATGTCCAAAATTACGAGGAACGCATCACTCAACCCGGGATGAGGCCTGTAGGTACCTATAATCCTTCGAAAATCCTATCTGTAGCACCTGAGAGCCACACTGGGTAGTGTGAATGACCAGAAAACCTGGCAGACACTAGAAGGGGAACCGAGTAGATTAAGGGGTATTCACGTTATGCACCAGTAATGAGTCTTGACGCCTCAACGGCCACCGCTGCGTTACAAATTTTTGAAGAGTGAATGACTTCTATCAAAGTTCCGACCATTTCAATTTATGGCGATTCCAAGTCAAAACTATCAGCCCATGACGACCTCTATAATAGAGTTCTAAGTTAAAACGTCCTACAGTACAAAGAATTTGAACTTAGATTGGACATTTTAACTTTGGACGGCAATATTAGACTGTAGAGGCTCTATAGTCAGCAATTTTAGATACACACCGCATTTTAGGAATCTCCACATCATTAATATTATAATATTTCACAGTGTGGACAGTTAACGGACAATTTTGGGGCCAATCAAAATGTTCGACCCCAAAAACAAAAATCATAATAATAAATAAATAAAAATTTAAACAATAAATGACGATTAGGTTTATTTATGATTAATACATTTTAATTTATTAATCATTTTTAATAAAATTTTGTCATTTTTATTTTTTAAAAAGTTGCCATTTTTATTTAATAAAAATGGCAACTTCAATCAGGAATTTCGTTTAGAATGACAAAACGTGATTAGAAGAGTTGTCCCGATTGCTATAGATGCAGGTTGATCAACTGGGCGACACACCAAAATGAACAGCATGAGATGCCATTTACTGTTGACAAAACCATCCATCCATTTTAACCTATAAAGCCAGATGTTTTTACTACTTGAAGAGAAAAGCTTGAAGCATACAAGCCGTGAGATTTGGCCAATACAGTAGACCTAAATAACCCTCAAACCTCGTGTTGCAGACGGTCAATCCTTTCCATTGTCTACGCCGCTTCAAGCGTTTACCATTCTACTGCCAATTCAACGTTCACATAACGGCCCTCATACTAGTCCTTGGTATTGCCCCCCTCCTTTTGACGCCCTGGCAACCTCAACCATCGAATCTGAGGGTCTTTGCCAAATTCTTTCAAGTCAATAAAACGAACAACCACCTGCCACGCAAGATTCCACAACGTCTCTCGTGAGCCTCGTTGGCCATCATTTCGAATAAATCCGAGCGGACGACGAAAGCCATCGATTGAAACTCCGGCATGCGACAGGCCGATTTATTCTAACGCTATAATACTGCCTTGAATCCATTTAACGTGGTTAATTTCCGTTTGTTCCGACGCAATTGAGGTTGTTCAACTTGATTTTGGACAAGGTTCATGGCTATTAGCCAATGTTTGGCTGGCAATGCCTACAAAAGCTTTCGCACTTACGCCGCTCGGTCGAAATTGTCGCTGATAGAGCAGAATATTGAAGAGTTGAAGTGGTAGACGTTTCCCTATGGTGGAGATCGGTTTCGGGCGTCGCATCCATCCTCAGTTCAAAAAACCTCCAACAGAGGTCCACAAATGAACTCTTAAAATATAGGTAGTATTTGAAATTCTACATTTGGCTAGTGACAGCGAAAATCAAGAACACTGATCACCCGTCCTCACCCCCTACAGCTTGCCCCTGAGCAGCGGTAGCTCGCTCTTGGAGGGTGAGAAGGTTATTTTAGAAAACAAGTGGTAACACACTAGCCGTTTCCATTTCTAATTAAAAATGTATGGAAAGAAAAAAGTATATTTGGGGAAAAAACAAAAAACAGAAAGAATAGTAGGTATACCGAATTATGAGGAAAAACAGAGTATAAATACTATAAAAAGAGTATACATATCTGGTAACCCTAATCACAATAGAAAGAAAACCCTATCTGTTTATTCACCTTCGAAATTCCAAGATTTATAACAGAATTTATCTACTATTTTATGATTAATATCGTTAATCGTTTTGTAATCCCAGGGCGCCAAACTAGTACAGCCTCAGGGCACCTGACTGCTCACAAAAATGAAGAGCGAAGAAGGTTTCTAGTACCCAATGTTAGATCTGAAAAATGATGACAGATTATCAATGAAGTAGGTACTGAGATGGCTTTGCCACTTAGACAATTAGGGCTCACTCAGAATGTAGTCAGGATTGTTCTTGTACGATCCCACCACCATAGTCATGACGTCACATCCGAGAAGGTGGAGGCAAAGTGCTTCTTAACCTTCTGGCAACTAACTAAACGTTGCAACTGGCGGCAAACAAAGGATCAATCCGCATTGGTAGTGAATATTATCAAGAGATCCGCGAAGAATTGAAATTTGGAATGAAATATTCGTTAAATATAGATTGGTGAGTGAATATTCACGGCCCAATCCCGATTGAACATTTGCTTGCCCCCAGTTGCAACCTTGGTTGGCTACCTAAATGCAGGTTATGAAAGGAAAACGGCCACATCCCTACAGGTAGTGACGTCAGACTCAGCCAGTTTATTAAATAAACCATAGACATTTGCTATGGTCACATCAGGCAGATTTCCATGGTGAACATCAAAAACTCCTGCTCGCAGAATGAAAAGACCGTATAGCCAAGGGGTGAGCAGTAGTTTCTCAAACTGCCTATCGAGCTATCCCCTAATATCCCCTAATAATTTGGGCGCACTGACCAAATCAGCTGATTTTTGCGGGGACTGCCAGCCTTTGCACCTGACAGTACCAGCACTAAATTTGCAGTTCGAGAAGCCAGAGCTCAGAATAGACAGTATTGAAAAGTAATCACTTTTGTTCTATTGCAAACATGACTGGAGAACCTGCAAACATGACTGGAGA
The DNA here is from genome assembly GCA_955831195.1 of Pilophorus perplexus. Classification (NCBI taxonomy): domain Eukaryota; kingdom Metazoa; phylum Arthropoda; class Insecta; order Hemiptera; family Miridae; genus Pilophorus; species Pilophorus perplexus. The sequence goes on from OY037007.1 coordinate 29,876,583, forward strand.
ACCGGTAACCATGACCAACTTAACAAAACAAAACGCAACTTTTTCCTGTTCCATTGCTGATTCGTTTAGAGAACTTCCTTCTCCCCCCGCTAGGTTAGGGGGAAAGGAGGAACAGCATCATTTTCTAACATAATTAGGGTGATTCTCAGGAAAAGGGCAAAAATAGACCCTCAGAAACGTGAACTCATGAACCTTTCCAAAAAAATCCAAAAAAAATCATGTGTATTCTAGCGGTACCACACAACAATTTCAAACCTAGTTTCGAGGTCAAGAACATAAAATTAAAATTAACACAAAATATAAATGTAATGAACATAAAATTAAAATGTGGCGCTAATGACAGGTTTCGGGGTTCGATAATGAAAATTCTCACTTTGACACTGTAGGTAGATCCTCCATACCGGGTGTGGAAGGTGTACCTACATGAGCAATTTGTGTACCTAAATCGGTTATATTGTCCCTATTGGTTGTTTTGTGTGTTTGGGAGAAGGCCTCTGGCGTGACCAAGATTTCGCTCCCTGTGTTTGTGGTGGATGAGGAGGGGAGTGCGCAAACACATCTATCTGGGGCTTGACACAATTTGTTGTGATCAGCTTGTCCAGTAAATAGTGTCGGGGCAATTTGGGGAATTTCGCAGTCCCCAATTTGACCAAACGGATTTAGCCTAATTGGGTCGCGTTCGTTCCCGGAAATGAGTCTGGTCGCAGGATCATCTGAAGACAATAAATTGCCTCCATCAGAACCGCGGCCCAGAGCTATACCTGAGACAATCAGCTTCTGAGCTACACCGAGCGAAGTGTCAGTAGGAGTGGCATCAGAATCAGATTGCTCCTGACGAGGGGTAAATTTCCCGGCTGATCCGAGCGAATTGTCGGTAGGATCGGCCTGGGCAAGTACCCCGCGTAAATTTAAAATAGAGTCCGCTGAGCCGGCTTCCCCAACTGAAATGTCTTCAGAGGGGGAGTCCTGGCAAGCGGTCTCAACCAAAAGTGTGCGATATATATCCAAATCTACGATAAGTAGAATGGGGATCCCAAGCATAAGGATAAGGATGGCGCCGATGTACGAGAGGCCCGAGTGAACCATGGGGAGCTCGCGGTATCGGGAACGTAATCCCGCCGGCCTCCCGCACGTGGGCGCCGGGAGCTGCTGCCCCCCCCCCCCCCCCTGAGCGCGCTGCGAATGAATGCAGCGGCTGCCGACCAATTTTAAGGAAGATACCGTGGGGTCTATACTGAATCCCCACATGGCTCCCCCCAAAATTGGTCGGCAAGGGGAGACAGTAGTCCGAGAAATTTAAAAAAAATGATGACCATGTAGGCCGTGAGAGCACCGAGTGCCAAAACGAGCACGCGGTCGGTGGTGTTTTTGTGAACTTCTGGATGCCGTCATTTGTCCCCAAAGAATGGGCTGGCCATGTCGGCCGAAAGGTTGGCATAGAGAGCCATAGAGATGGGTTGTGAAATGACTGCGTTTATGCGGCAACTTGTGGGGTCATGGTTACGAGGTCTAGGGTTATATTGCAGGGAGCATCCAATGTTAGGATGAGGCATCCCTTGCGTCAAACGCTGCCAGAACCTGTGTGAACCAGTTGACGAAAGTGTCCGTGCATACCCGCAGGGAGAACTGTCCTTCTCCAGGATGAATTAGGTATTGAATTTTGGGACTCGTGACGGCAAAAGTTCTAGAACCGACCGTGTGTGGACACAGTTGTGTGGCTGAAGAAGCCGGTGCTGAAGATGAAGTTAAAAAAAAATCGGGATGGTTCGAGTGACTCTCGAATGATGACGTCGAAAAACGCGTCGTTTTGACGTTGTGGAAGTCGAGTTCCAAGGCCCGGTAGCCATGGTGCAGAAACTCCGTTCTGACTCGTGTTAGCTTGGGGGGACGACCCAAGATTTAATTGATGGAAACAGAATTTCCATTGAGTGGGATATTAAGAAAAGAAGATGTCTGAATGTTGGTGGGGGAATTTGAATTTAAATTCATGCCACCTTCATGCCGCGACTGAAGTGAAGACTGCGTCTTCTGGAGGGGGTCACCAGTTGTAGGTAGACCATGAGGCTGAAGCAAAGGCTCCATGTTCAAGTTGGGGTCACCAGTTGTAGGTTGACCCTGAGGCTGAAGCAAAGGCTCCATGTTCAAGTTGGGGTCACCAGTTGTAGGTAGGCCATGAGGCTGAAGCAAAGGCTCCATGTTCAAGTTGGGGTCACCAGTTGTAGGTAGACCATGAGGCTGAAGCAAAGGCTCCATGTTCAAGTTGGGGTCACCAGTTGTAGGTAGACCCTGAGGTTGAAGCAAAGGCTCCATGTTCAAGTTGGGGTCACCAGTTGTAGGTAGACCCTGAGGCTGAAGCAAAGGCTCCATGTTCAAGTCGGGGTCACCAGTTGTAGGTAGATCCTCCATACCGGGTGTGGAAGGTGTACCTACATGAGCAATTTGTGTACCTAAATCGGTTATATTGTCCCTATTGGTTGTTTTGTGTGTTTGGGAGAAGGCCTCTGGCGTGACCAAGATTTCGCTCCCTGTGTTTGTGGTGGATGAGGAGGGGAGTGCGCAAACACATCTATCTGGGGCTTGACACAATTTGTTGTGATCAGCTTGTCCAGTAAATAGTGTCGGGGCAATTTGGGGAATTTCGCAGTCCCCAATTTGACCAAACGGATTTAGCCTAATTGGGTCGCGTTCGTTCCCGGAAATGAGTCTGGTCGCAGGATCATCTGAAGACAATAAATTGCCTCCATCAGAACCGCGGCCCAGAGCTATACCTGAGACAATCAGCTTCTGAGCTACACCGAGCGAAGTGTCAGTAGGAGTGGCATCAGAATCAGATTGCTCCTGACGAGGGGTAAATTTCCCGGCTGATCCGAGCGAATTGTCGGTAGGATCGGCCTGGGCAAGTACCCCGCGTAAATTTAAAATAGAGTCCGCTGAGCCGGCTTCCCCAACTGAAATGTCTTCAGAGGGGGAGTCCTGGCAAGCGGTCTCAACCAAAAGTGTGCGATATATATCCAAATCTACGATAAGTAGAATGGGGATCCCAAGCATAAGGATAAGGATGGCGCCGATGTACGAGAGGCCCGAGTGAACCATGGGGAGCTCGCGGTATCGGGAACGTAATCCCGCCGGCCTCCCGCACGTGGGCGCCGGGAGCTGCTGCCCCCCCCCCCCCCCTGAGCGCGCTGCGAATGAATGCAGCGGCTGCCGACCAATTTTAAGGAAGATACCGTGGGGTCTATACTGAATCCCCACAGACACCTTCTCATTTCACAAGTATTGCTGCTATTCAAAAAATCAAAAGTGCGTTTATTAAGGGGTTTTATAGAGATTTAGGACACACATTCGGAAAAATTCAAAAGTCAACCCATTTTGAGTAGTATTAGGGAACGGTAATGAAAAGTTGAAAAGTACGCACCTACCACTGATGCTTCCACGTCGGCTCCTCCAGCCCCACTAACTAAGAAGTAGTACTAAGGGGGAAGCTTTCAAGGAAAGTTCATCTTTGCAGGTCTGCCAAATGTTGCTTGAGGGATTTTTTTCTTCTAAAAGTCCCTTCCACCATCGTAGGAGAGGGAAAGTTTATAGTGTGGTGGTATTGACCAAAAAAATCGGGACAAAGTTTAAAGCCACGTACCGGAGTGTGAATAACTAACTCCCAGTGTTCAGAGAGTTCACGTTTTTAACACATCCAACCATCTACTTTCATCTATGGAAATAGCTTTTTCGGGAACATGGTTTGAAATGGATAAATTGGATTTTGAATTGCAAACTCGTGTACAGGTGGTGGTAATGAGATTTGAGGTGTTTCAGCTAATGAAAATGTGGATAAATTTATGAAAATACCCATTTTTTATGCTGGTCGTGGTAGAGGGGATCGAAACAAATGAAATGAGTGAAAAAAAGTTGAGTCTGTGAAGTCACAGAGTCCCTGAGAGTCCTCTCCTACTGGTCAAAATGTGGTAGGGACACGATTTTTGCCCTTTTTCTGAGAATCACCCATTAAATAAACAATTGGAGCAACCTTCCTGAGAAATTAACATGATTATTTCTGAAACATGGTTTATATAATATATAACATATATAACATATTATGTTACCGTTAAAGTGCATAAGTTGCTTAATAATAAAGTGCTTAATTCCGTTATTGTGCGTATCAACTAGTTACTGTGCGTAATAACGGGCGATTTCAGTTAAAGTGAATAATCTCACCTGCTTTAAACACTTTCCCTAGGTAATGACTAGTTATTGTGCATAATAACGAAGTGCTGTTCGTTAATGTGTATGATACACACGTGGGGGTCGTCATTTGGCAATAGGTATATGAGATTTTGGAATCGTTGCAACCTTATAATACGCTCACTTGATTTTTAGGGGACAGTATGGGTCGAAAGACGGCCTGGAAAGTGAAGCTTCTCTTTTTTTCTGATTTCACTAGTCCTTTCACATAACGTGCAGGCGGATGATTCCTTATTATCGAAAAAGTGATCGCATGTAGGGCATTTTGCAGATACAATGCATATGAATTTGGTCAAGTGATCTTGATACACAAAAATGAACTTGTGTTGTCCATCCGACTGTGACTGCATATCAATTAAATCTAACTGGCATCTACTGTTGAAGGAATCGCTAATGAGTGGCTTCACTACTATCCCTTTTTTTAAACCTTTTCTCTTGCGCTGACAAACCTTGCAGCACTGTAAAAACCGGGTGATCTGCTTCAGGGTGATATTTTTGTAGTGTTGTCCAATTTCATGCAGCATGCGATCCCCGCCCCCATGTCCTACGTTTTCGGGAGCAGCGTATAAAACGTCGAAAAGTTCATCAACCACAACGTACCTATTTCATTACTCTTCCCCATTCATAACTGAGAGTTTGTTTTCATTCGCATTACAGACTTTCCCGGTCGGCCTCCCGTTATTGTACATAATAACTAGTTAAAGTGCGAAATGCGCAGAAATTACGCACTTTAACTGGCCCCCGCAGTTATTTTACACAATAACTAGTTAATATGCATAATAACGGATTGCTCACTTTAACGGTACATAACATATATATTACATGCCGAAGCTGCCAACGTACATTGCGATCCCTACGACACAAACTACGTTCATCTCGACCCCCACCACCACCCCACCCCCTAACGATCCGATTGAGACAGGAAGTGTGACAACCGTTTGGTTTTTGTTTTCTGTTTCTGTTTGTTTTTGCCGTGTTTGGTCGGGGCCGACTCACCTAGAGGCGAGGAGTCCCCTGGGAGAAGGTGCCCACAGTCCCCAGGCCCAGCCAAATCCCGGAACCCTTCACCGTACACGGGACCAGGAGCCTGTACTACGCCGAAGACGCACGGGCCCCTCGTCAAAACATCTTCACTCACAAGAAAATCCTCTTCAAAACCCTTTACTAACAAAGGATCAAGCCTCTTGGCGGTTTCGACAGGGTTGCCAACTTATTAAAAAAAATACTGCCGTACTTTTTCTGTCCTTTATTAATACAAAATCCAAGTGCAGTTAAATCTTAATCTTTTAATCTACAATGCCTTCTCACAATGTGTACAAGGTGCAAATCAGACCCCACAGTAATAATTATTACTGTTATGTTAATGTTAACATTAATCAGTCTTCTTTCTCACATGAAGCTCAAATAAAATTTATTTTAGAGTTTCACACTATGGAATATGAGTCGGCAATTCTGATGGGAGACCAATTTCTGTCGAATGTATAATCTTCTTCATTGTTACGTTCCTCATTGTTTGTACTGTTTGTTCAGATTGTTTCATGTTTGCACTAATAAGGATAAGATAGGATTCATGATTGTTTCTCGTAACACAGGTTTTAAAGCAATGAGAGGTAGGCATCTGTTCAGCTCCCGAATTTCATTAAAACACTGGAGAAAGTTACGTGATCAATTTTACCAATGACCCTCATTTTCATTGCCTACGAGGCTATACTATTCATTATACCCTTGTGTGCCCGTTATTTTGACTTTTCTTATTTTGCCGCAAGAAGATTTGAAGGTGGCAACCCTCAATTTTGTATATTTCAACAATAAGGATAGAAGTATCGCAAAATCTTTTGTTTTGTCAAAAGAAGGCTCATTAACAACACCTAAAGTGAAGTAAAATCTCTGATAAACATCTTAGGGAGGTGCCATGAGGATTAGGGAAAGTGAGCGAAATCCAACTTTCAATCGATTTGAACCAGCAGAGGAGTCACCGCGGGATTGCGACCCCTAGTCACAGCATACCTACACCTACCTTCATAGCACTATGGCCCGGACAAATAAATTGGAATGAGAAGAATACTGTGACGTTTTGTACCAGGACCGGACGTTTTGTAGACTACTTACCTCATTTTTCTGTAGTTTTGCTGATTCAGTCACAACAAGTGTCAAAGCGGGAGGAATATTCAATATAGTTTGTATCAATATAGGTATTTAGTGTCAATATTTTTAAAACACAAACTTTATTATTTGTGCCAAATTTTACTAGCCTTCCAAAAGTTTTAGGACGATTAGTAGTACCTAATAGGGTAGGTAGGGGTAAGGTCCCGTACTATTCGTAAAAGGGCGGACGTTATAATTTCCAAGTTTTTATGTCAATAAATTGGAATAAATCTGAACTTACCTAACTTAAAATTGGAATGGGAAATCGGAATGAAATCGAGATGCCCAAAATCGGTCCGAAGTAAGAAAGAAAGCTAACAAGCAGTAACGACTGTTATGATAGTAAATAGCGCCAACGATGAATTCGGTCTCATAACTGTCATGTCCATCACGAACCTCCAACTGATCGGGCCAAGCACATTGGCGGGAGCTTTTTCTGCAAATGCACCACAATAACTGACAGTACGAAATAAGTATAACAGTGGCGCACAGTAAACGCATAAACAAATAATAATCATTGACGGGGAAAAACTATTGTTTCGCTAGTATAAAAATTGTGAAATAATGTCGACTTATTCGTATTCTCTTGAATTCGAATAGAAAATATTTCGAGAGTTTGCTTATTCAGAAATTGAAAGAAATGGTTTCGGGGCTCCCGATGAAATATAGGTAGGTAGGTACCCTCTGTACGTTAACCTTCTCGTGAACATTTCGTCACTACTTACTTCAAAGCCCTTTTCCACCGTAGAGCATTAGTTAGGTTTATTAATGACTGATGAAACTACTCAATGTGAAGAATAGAAATATAAGCCGCCCACAGATCTGCAATTGTAGAAGAGCATTCAGCTGTGCAGAAGTCACGAAGGGGGATGCAGAGGTTTGTAGATCAGATCCTGCGGACAGAACAAACATCAGTAGGTTCAACAAAATGAGGGCAGAAGTTTGTCACATTTATCAGTTATGATGAAAAGTGAGAAACAAGGAATAGTGTAGTGTCATCAACCTGCAGAATACAAAGTGACGTGACTCGAAATTTTTTTTTTAATCGATAAAATGCTTCCAATTAAAGCTAGAAGTGAGTTATAAGTTATTATAGCTAGAGTTAAAGCTAGAAGTGAGTAGTTATATTATTCTATAAAAAAAAAAAAGCTTTGGTCGGCCTCCGAATGCACTCTTTTACGTTGTCAAAATTTCGACAAAATTTGTAATTACTTTTTGTCATGCTTTGTCAAAAGTTTAATTTTTTTCAAGGCGTGTTGATGATACAAAGAATTCCATTTTTTTTTTTTTTTTATCAGGCGTCCACGCACTAGGAATTTTTGTTTCTAACCTTTAATTTTGACAAAATGCTAAGGTCTTCGTTTTAGTTGGATAAAGAAATGTTCAGCCTAATTCCGACCACGTTTGGGTGAAAAAAGGCTAAGGTTGGGTATCTTCAAGTATGTTTGGTGTAGGGTACCTACTGTGAGGGGCCATTTCATATTACGAACCTCCCTGCAACAAATATGTAATAAATCCCGGCTAAATGAATATGGGTGGTGAATTTTGAGGTTGGTTCAAAGAATAAGGGTAGGTATGCTGAATAATAACGTGTCGGAGGTCGAAAATTCTGATCGGCCTCAAATTTACATTATCCATTTCAGAAACGTAGATTTCAAAAACAAAATGTCCGTCCCGCTGTACCGAGCATCTTAGGTTGCATCTAAGGCCATTTCTGGCCCATTACCTACTACCTTTCTCGTACCGTCTGCTCGCTTTCTTCCCCCATGGGAAGTGCCTCGGCCTTCAGCACTCCCCTAGAGGCGGGCTCTCCTGTCCGCTCCGGCGTTAATTAAACTTCGCCCCTATCAAACATAATTAGAAAACACCGGATCCACTCAACTGAATCTGTTTTGCAGCAGTTAAAAATAGAGGTTTTTTTTATAACTGAGATTTGTGTGCTAGTTTTAGAGACTCGAATTGGTCGGAAAACCCGTTCTGAGATATTCTGCACGGCCCAAATAAACGAAAGGAGGAACGGAAAAAAAATCTTGCACCTGGCCTGGTCGGAACTAGTCGGAGAGTTGGCAGGCGATGGAACCTTGGTCGACTGCCGCATTTCACTAACTGAATGCACTTCGCTCTGGCACTCTTCTGAAAGCACATCAAAAGACAAGGAAATCGTTATATCATGATCCGACTTGAGGATCAAAATTCAAATAAAAATTCAAAAAGAAAGAACGAATTTTCCTGTACAATGTTTGAACAGATTTGGGACCCGAAAAATGGATTATGCGTCTAAAATTACTCGGAAAACTACACCTCATGCGTAGTCCCAAGAATGCCCCATAGATCCCCACGGTGAAATCGGACGGTTCTGGGATCCACCATAAGGACTTGAAAAAATTCTACCTACCTCGCCCCTATAGCCGAAAACCGAAAGACTGAATATTGTCGGTATAAAATTTTAATGTCTTATCTAATGTCTGCTGGGTGCTCCCTCGACTATGACTTTTGACACACTAACCGAACGGACTGACATAATTAACGAATTTTTTTTTAACATACCAAAACATAGGTGCAGGACCGGACCTAGCATTTTCTGACACACAAAGCGAATTGTTCCACTAACCGGTGGCACACTAAGTGGCGACCACTGTATAGAAAACTCAACATGTTTCTCTTGACATAATAATATTATCGACATTTTTGTCCATAATGATATTATCGACATTTTTGGACGATATTTCATATTTATTGTCATATTATGACATCAGTATTAGATGTATAAGCACAAAATACAACCGTGTACACACACGGCGCACAATTCCGTGTTTGGTACATTGTACTGATACCTACATCATTGATAGGGGAAGATGGGGAAGTTGTGACCAAGGGGCAGTAATGACCACGTCTTGCATTCCTTGGGGGTTTGAACATTGGAACCATGAGTCATACCATATTGAGATGGCAGTTGACTTGAAGGTTTAGCACCAAAAGGAGCCGTTTCCCAGTCCATGTTCAGCTTACACGGCGATGAGAATGTTTTCCTCACAGAATGGAAATTTGTCAGCTACATTTCACATTCAAAGCTTTGCATGAGGTGCTTTTTTGCTTCACTTCATGTAAAATGTGCCTAATTGTATAAACTACCTTCATCGGATTAGAAAATTGAATCTCCAAGGAGTAGAAATAATTTCTACTATTGTTGTTTATCTGTCGTGGCTAGTTATGGGGCAGTTATGACAACAGTTGCTGGGGCAGATAATATCAGATATTATCTGCCCCAGCAACTGCCCCAATAAAGATTCTTTATATGGTATTATATTATAACCAGTGGCCATAAAGGCACCAGCGGACATAACTGCCCCATGTTTTGACTACTACCTTAGGTACTTATTTTCTAGAAACTGTTTATATTTTACGATTGCGTTTTTTTTTTTTTTTTTTTTTTTTTGCGTTTTAATAACTCCTTCGTTATGAAAAAAAAAAAAATCATTTTAGCACTATTGCTCCGCTTCAAAAGGGTGGTCACACGTGCCCATGGGGCACTTATGACCAAAATTTATCTTTTTTAAAAACACCAAAAACAGTGTTTGACTTTTTCTTCAACTAAATCGGGATTCCGCTGGCAAAAGAGTGCTAGTTTATGGAGAGTTTTTTCAAAGTTCCAGAAAATTCAGTTCCGTACCTGTAATTAAAGGATTTCTGGAAAATGGTCAGTACTGCCCTTCTTTCCGATTTTTCATTCAAAACCTCAAACGCTTAGAAATCATCCAAACACCAGCCTAGACAGGACAGTCATTTGTATGGGCAATATCATCGAATAGACGTGCCTCGAGATTATGCTTTCATTGACAACACAACCGTGAACTAGTCACTCCGACAGCATTAAATGGTAATTAAATAAATATTAAATTAAAAAATTCTACCAGAATGACGACTTTACGGTAAATTTCACACGTGAATTTAAAGAGAACTGGAAATTTACATCTGCGGTGGGAACAAGGGCTCGTTTTAGCGGTTTGATTCGAGCACTGTCACGGTAGGTCGCCCAAAAAAAAAAGCTGGATTATTTGGAGCAACCGATTAAGGCTCATTGATTGAAAAAACCTTTTGGTAGCCATAGATTTTGCATCCCTCATGATTGATCCACATAATCAGTGAAGCGCTGTTCAGAGAAATTACCTGCATTGCTGCTTATAGTTCGTGTAGGTACGATTATATCCAATGAGTGGGGGACACCCTCAGAATAGTTCAGTTTAAATTTTTAAATACGTATATTTTTAAGAGCACGAGAACATCTGAACATTCGAAATGGCTCAGAAATCGCTGGTCATGGGTGGCAGTGTGACAGAAAGGTACACTAGTGTGTGGCAGTGACCTATTCGTCAAGGATGCGACTGAACACAACAAGCCACTGTATCTTTACTGATATGAGTGGAACTTTCGAAGTTCGCTCGACGGGAAATGCTCTGCGACGTGGTTATGTGAGCGGGGTTTTTTGGACGGCCGCCCGCGAGAATGATGATGAGGAGAACGTAGGGGTACGCCTGGGGCCGAATGCCAACTCGTTAGCCGATCTGCAAGTTGTCTCGAGGATCAAATACCGTCGTCGGGAAGTTTCCGAAGGGCCGACTTTGCCAATATCGGTGATAGAAAGTAATTAATTTAATGAATCAAATTAGATAGGTACCGGGCCAACGAGACATGCCCTCAAGCTAAGAAAAAATCTGTTGTAGGTCACCAAATCGGCATCCTGATAATAACAAGTTTCAAAGTTCTCCGGAGTGTATTTTTTGCATAGTGTAGCGAGACAAGTACAGTTCAGCACAACAATGTCGGATTAGAAGAACATGGAATTGCCGAAATAGGTAGAGAAGTGCAGGTTTGAAGACCACAGGCGTAAGTAATGGGATGCAAAAGTTAAAGAGAAATGTTCCCAATTGACGTTTTCCACCAATAAAGAATGGACGTGCTACATAAATCTTATTTACTTGCAATTAGAGATTTGACTACACGTTTCTCGTTATTTGATAAACTTCAATCGATCGAAAAGAAAACGCTGCAAATTTTACGCAAAACTCCTGTACAATGTTTGGACAGATGTGGGACCCCCCAACAATGGATTCTACGATCAAAAATACTTCGAAAACAACACCTAACTCGACCTTAGAAAAACTCAAACCTTAAAAACCTTTAGATAACCTCCAAAGATAAATACCCTAAAACCGAAAAACCTAACCGAACACCTTTAAGCCTAACTAAAACGCTAAAGAACCTTTGAAAAAAAAAAAAAACGAGAAAAACCGGTGCTGTGTCAGTATGCGTCCAACCTACCGCGTTCTGTTTTGGTATGCATTCTACCTATGTACTCTGTTTCGGAGAGCGTTCTACTCGCTGAATCGTTCTTGTGGACGAAACCTCGCCTTTGAAGGCATCGATAAGCAGCCCACTCGTCGGAATGAATTTCGGACCCTTGTGCACATACCCGTTCGATGATGGGCAGAAGGATTGCTGTGTCTCGTCGTGGAACATAAAAATACCGACAGTCGTTGCCGTTTTTCAAGCCAAAACCCCAGGAGCCATCTGCTCTTGCACCGTGATTTCTTTGGTTCACTATTCTGCGTCTGAAACAAGTGTCAAGTGTCAACACAATAACAAATCCAGATCCAAGGTAGAACGCAGCCCGGGGAAGGGTAGAACGCGACGAGACCGGTAGATAACCCCCGGCTGGTATATTGCAAACCGAAACAGCACCAAAAAACCTTCAACAACCTCAAACCAAAACAAACCCTTCGAACGAAAACCCTTAAAAAGCCTTCATAGCCCTTCAGAACCTTTTAAACCATGCTATATAAATGTCGAGGAATTCCTTAATGGAGAGCCGCCAAACAAAGCTAAAAAATCGTGCTAAAATCTTTTCCACCTTTTCTGGACAGTTCTGTGATGCCAGGTGCAGTCAGTGTCGGTGCATTGTTTGGTTGAAGTTGCGTAGCATCAACACATTTGATGCCAACTAGAAGGGAAACCGAACAGTGTTGAAATTTCTTATTTAAAAAAAAAAAAATAATAATAATAAAAGAGTTTTACTCAACGACATATGAAACGTAAAAGGGCAAATTTGGATGCCGTACAAAATTTTAGACCCCTGCCACAAAACAAGGTTAATTATAGTAAGATGGTTTATAAACCAAAATTGAGAGCATTGTATGCAATGCGGTTACACAGCACGCTGCATTGAGCAACAACAAATGCATGAGCATGGGATTACTGTATCTACCAAATAAGACGAGGTTCCGAACTATAGAAGGTGTGTAGTCGATACTATCACACTTCCAAGACGGATGTTAGTAGTTACTATTTCCCAAACACAGCTTCCACGTTCAGCTTATGAGATAGTACGCAGCACAATCGGCCAGGCAAGTGAAAGGGTTCCCTTACACGATTATAACAGCCTGACAACATAGTGAATTAATCACAACATAACCGCAAAACCCTTCGCACTACATTTTGCGGCCTCTGCCAGCGTTGGGGTTTGTGAAACCACCCTTGGACGATTCTTGGACTCCAGGCATTCCCTTCTAGAAACCTTGGACTCCAAGCATTTCCTTGGAGAATTCCTCTCCATGAAGCCACCTCGGGCTTCATGAAACCACCAAGGGTTCCAAGCGTACCATTGGGGAGTTGGATTCCATAAAACCAGCATTGGACTCCTGCAGTCTAAGGTTACCTTGGAGGATCCTTAGACTACATGAGACCACCTCTCCAATGGTTCCATTGGCAGAACCATGGACTCCATGTAACCACCCAAGGACCCTAAGGGTGTTTTCACCTTTTGCATCTTGGACTCCAATGTTTCAGGTTTCGTGGCTCATTGCAACTTAGTGATCTCCAACCTTCTTACACACATTCACATTCCACCATAGTTTGTAAAAAAAAAAAAAAAAACTATACACAGCGTACCGGGCCAGGCAAGAGGGGTGAATGTCATGATTATGTTGTAGACCCCCCGGCACTACGTAGTGACGGACACACCTGCCCGCCGCGCCGCCGAAGAACAGTACTCCTATAGCTACACCTCGGAGACCTCCCGCGGCAGCGGAGTGCCGTCCAGGAATTATTCGTCGAGCAGCGAAAGCGTCCTGCGCTCGTCAGGAGGCGGTCCAGGATCTTATAGCTACACGACGGAACGCAGTTCCCGCTCTGGGGGCGGCCCAGGATCCTACCATTCTTCCTATTCCTCTACTCGCTCTGGCCCTGGAGGCGTCCGCCATTTCTCATACAGAGTCTAGATCACCTCAAAACCTTGACTCCCATCCCACCCCCCCCCCCCCCCCTTTCTACCTTGGCTTCATTATTTATTGTATTTATTCTACTAACCTAGTTGCACAAAAAAAATCCCTCTTTCCAAATAAAATCCATAATCCTTTAACACGTAGCAAACTTAGAAATCTTGTTCTAGACAACAACGGCCTAACATAGTGCTCCCATTCAAACACACATCTATTTATATATTTAGAAACCAGTTTATATATATATTCGTAGATCATCACACTTCCCTCACTTGCGCTTAAATTACTACCTAAATTAGTACCTCAAATACACCGACTTTTTTAAAATTCACTAACGAACGAAATGTTATAACGACCTAAGCTCGAGCTTTATTTTACGAAGACTTTGGGAGTAAAAATCCATTTTTTCTTCATTACGTACTTCTTATATTTTATTTTTCAAAATAAAATTTAAAAAATCACCCTTTGGTTTCATTTTTAAAAAACGCCGGAATTCGATGGAAATCGCACGAAATGGGGACCATGACGAAGCGCAAGCATGACGAATTTGACATGCTAACCCTTGTTTTTGTACGTGTAGTGCTAATTTGGTGTTAATTAATGGAAAAGAAACTGTGAAAATGCCCATTCTACGAAAAAAAGGTGCACAGTTGAGCTCATGGCATGCCGTAGCCGTTACCTTATGGTAAACACACCATGCAATTTATACACATCAAAACTTTCGAGGCTCATTTCGAAGTGGTCACCCATCCAAGTAGCGAGTTCTGCGGATTCTTCGCTGAACATCGGTTCATAATTGAGAAAATTCAGTTTTCGGGTCACCAAAACTGTTCGATTGTCAGGTCAAATATTAATTAATTTTGGGAGTTCCCAGTTTCCCTTCCCAAAAACCCATTTCCTGTTCCGCCCCACTCCACGCTGCCCTTACATCAGCATGTCTAGGTAAGCCCTCAACCATTATTTTATGTTTTTAAATTCTGTGTTTAGTTATTGTTAAAAAGGTTCTTAGTCCCAAAGCATTCAGTTTCCAAGAAGCTGAGTGAAGACATTGGGCGAATAGCAGCATGTCCCAGCATGCCAATTTTTGCCTTGATAAGGTCAATATGGGAAAGTGTGGCTGATTCAATTTTATATTTCAATTATGCTCAAGGACAGGGTGACCACTTTCGAATTGATTTGTCGTTCCTACAATTTTAATTTGAAGCATTCGCAGATTAACACGCCGTGAATTGTCATCACTAACATGTGATATCTGATATGATTAGTCCATTCTAGTTCAGGGAACGTCCGGGGCTGAACAGGACTGACCCTCCCCACTTTTGGGAACATCTGCCCAACCACCCCTTAATAGGGGAGGAACGTCAAGTCCTGTGGGGATAACAGTAACTGTTGGTTACTACTGGCAGTTGCTCGACCAGCTCCCATTCCCAACTAGGTCCTATGTTGCCAGTCTCCCTGTGGACTCAGCAGTCAACTCCGCCTGCCACTGGGCGACAAGCATGGCCAGCACATCCTGGCGCAGCCTCGCTCCAGCATCAGAAAGGACGTCCCTGGCGAATCCTACCGGCAGCTGAACAGGGAGCACCCCAGCAAGAACCCGAACCACCGCATCAGAGCCGTGGGCTGCTTGGATCGTCCAAGACTGGTTTCTCCGCACTAACTGGAAGCGCTGTGGCGCCGAAGTGGGCGGCAGCACGTTAGGGGAAATGGAGCAAAAAAAGCAACACGTTAGGGGAAACCACAACGACACGTTAGGGGAAGGATTTTATGTGAAAAACAACACGTTAGGGGAACACTGAATTTGACGATATCATCGTGAAACGGAAATGAATTTTCCTGTAAGTACATTTCAATTTTCTTATGTGAATATCAATGAGATAACATATTTTAATTTTGTGTTGTCGCACTCAAATCAAATAATTTTAGAGGAAAAAAAAGAAGTGTTTCCGCCCGGGGCTTAATATCATACAATTTTCCCTCGTTTTGTGTTAACGATTTACACAATTTTGAAGGTTTTTTCTTACATATTTTCCTCCCTCATTGAACGTACTTTCCAATGAAAGTATAGGTGCTACATCTCAGTGTCTTCAAAAGTTTAACCGGTGGGCGAATTTGGGAATAGTATTTCGTACAAAAGTGGTAGGCATTTAATCCTATAATATGGACCATAACTGCATTTTCTTCCATCATTACAGGTTTTTTGTTTCTGCTCTCTTCCTATGAAATTGATCGAGCTCTAACAATGAATTCTGAGAAGGTCCTCGTCTTGGAGAGACGGCCCTCAGAAAAATTTCCCCTGTCGTGTTATTTATCTTTTCCCCTAACGTGGTCCTTTTCTAGCGTTGTTTGAGGGTCTCGTTTCCCCTAACGTGTTACGGCCGCGAAGTGGTGATAATGGCCGGATCAGGGTTGAGGAGTAACACTAGAGACTACATAACAATAACAGCAGGATTTCCGATAAAGGAGTTTCCACTTCTTACTAGCGTATAAATTGAGGGCTCCCAATGGCCTTACCTACTTTGAAATGACAAAACTGGTTCATGGCAACACAACAGCAAACTTGAAAATAACGATTTCTGAGAGGTGGTAAAAACAAAGTAAAGTAAACAAGGGACATACACCCTTAACTTTCCCGTCTGCCAATCCTAGTCGTCAGCCGTCCTCTCAAGGAGGATCAGATCTCGTTCAGACGATTGCGCTAATGCCTCGTCCGCCGAAGGAGTTTGCCGACCGACTTCGATTATGCCTTGCTGTGCGATTTCTTAATGGTAGAGAAAACTCATAAGATAAAAAATATAAATTTGGAAATGGTATTTTCAAACTTCAAGTGCTTGCTGCACCTCAAAAACTTAACATACGTGCAAAGGGAAGGCGTACCTTCACCCTGTGTTACATAATATGAATATTATAGCAAATTAACTTGGTGGAACAGTCTTGAAAAGGGAATACCAATACTACAACATCGGATACCTACCTACCATTGACCTATACAGCCTAGAACGCCTTTGAACACCGTGTTAGGCTAATTGGTTCGTCGTATTTGTGTGGTATTTTCGGTTTGCCGCCCTCTTTGTTGAAGGCACTCGTGCAAAACAGGGAGCGAAGTCACAATGATACGACCCCCACCAAAATTTAGCTTAGGTAGTAAGCCAATTTCGTTAATGGTTGAGAATTGCGAATAAGTATTCCTTAATTCACAATTGGAACTGCAGGTAAGTACTAGTAAATCCGTCACTTGACCATTATATGCTATTATCGTGTTTCATTCAGATTGTCAAGGGCAAAATGCGTTGCCTCATGTGGATGTAGCTTGTGATTGTTTAAGCTAGAATGGATCTAGGCTGGTCTGTCAAAAGTTGATACGTCACGTTTTGGCACGGCAGAGCCGTTTGAAACGTTGCCGGTCCTATGGAAGTACATTACAAGTAAAAAATAAGTGCTTATTCCTTGCTGTACACATTATTCCTTGTTCGACAATAGTGGTTACAATAGTTACTATTCTTCTTCAATAGTATGTCAATCATGACTGAATTCACTTCGATGCCTTAATTTACCTATTATAATTAGTAGGTACCTATGCCACATAGTAGGTATGACAGATAATTCGGTCATGTTATTCTGATTATTGGAGTCAGAATGAAAAATGGAATAATAGAATAGCAAATATAATACAATGACATATCGTGACTAAAGTTCTAACACCACGTAATTGGCATTTTGACGAAAATGAGTTTGACAAAAACGAGGAAAACGCGAAAATGACTAGTAGTCATTGACTACTGCGCGTAATTGTTAAAACAGTGCGTAACTGATAAAGCAGTGTAACTGATAAAACAACGTAGCTGATGAAACAATGCGTAACTGATAAAGCAGTAAAGTTGCGTGAATGTCAATTACGTGGTCTTAGAATTCAAGTGACAATATAGGTAATAAATACTATGACAGAATAGTATGACTAACTAGTATGATAATAGAATGACTAGTATGACAGAATTCATTTCGATGCCCTAATTTAATGATTTGTCCAGTTTTTCGAAGAAAAAAAAATTGTATAGTATGCATAGTATACAGACCCCACTATCCTTATTTTTGGAGCTACATCGTTGTTTTAGTATTTCCAGCTGGTTCTGCCTCACCATATTTTGCCATAATAATCATCCTAAATAATAAATATATTATATTTTTATTAAATAATCAATTTACAATAATTTTATTATTAATAACTATAATAATAAAAATAGGAATACCCCCATTTCACTTTTGATTCCCAGAAATTATAAACAAAATTAATTGAATAATATGTTTTATATTAATAACATGACAAAAAATTGCACCAATATCAGTAACTAAACCGACTATAATCGACGAATTATACAGCTGAAAACCAGAAAGTTTTAAAAAGTGACTCATCAACGTTTGAAAGACCAGCCTAGATATGGGAAACCCCATCAATCTGCAGCATTTGGCGAACAATCCCCCCCCCCCCCCCCCAACCAAAACCTATTGATGACGTCAGGGAGGGGGCCAAGTGGGGTTGTTACTTACAGCATGTACCACGCTATAAGCCATAGATAGTGTACAAGTAACTATGAGCAACTGTTATCAGCAGTAGTAAATGTTTGGCAGTGAATAGAAAATAGTGATTATCCTTACAGGCTTCATTTAATCATTCATTAAATGTGTGAATAATTAATTAGACGTGGTAGGTGTCGTTATAGTACAGACATTGGTATTTGTAAATGTGTATAGTAAGCAGTTCTCGACAAGTAACTATTTATTTGAAGAAACCGGTTCAATGTTGAGTATACCTATACATACAATGACATAGATTTATCTCTCCCTACTGGTGAGTACCATAAGTACCTACCGGAAGTACCTGGACTTCAATATTGCTGAAAATTCCACTCAAAGGTTTATTATTCACTGATTAAGTAGTGTAGAAATGCAATTCTACATCAATTTAAAAGGTACGAGTTAATAATAATAATTGAATGCGCAAATTGCACACCTCACCAATAATTACTATTGATAAGGTGTGCAAGTTGCGCATTCAATCGCTCATATCCGGTCTAAGCCCGCAGAGCTTGGAGGGGAATGCCCTTATTCGCCCTACCTCCAGGCTCTACCCTGAAGGACTATTTCTCGACCCAATGTGTTAACCCTCCCGAGATCTATTGAAGGCGTCAGGACAGTAAGGGCCGAAGAGTCTACTGGCAGTAAATTGCAGCTACTCTTGCAGGTATTGCTTAGAATGGGGTTGTTACATTGCCAGGCAGATGTCCCGCCAGGGCAAAAAGCATGTCTCAAAAACATAGGTGCATGCTATGGCAATAGAGGCACAGATCATGTTAATTTCTACCCTTTACCAGATGGATATAAACTCCTGACCATGAAACGGAACAGGAAACCACCAGGCCCTGGTCCTGGTCCTGGTTCCTGTTTATCTACCATGAATCGTGCCGTGGACGTATTCTAATAAAATAAATTGAGTGACCCAAGTGAGCTTCAAGTCCACATGAGGAAACTTGCGTCTACTTTCAAGAGAGTTTAGGGAGGAAGGTTTTGTCGATATTGGAAGCAATAAGTGAACGTAACAAGCAACAGCCAGACAACATCAATGTCAACAAGAACTTTGAAGGTCTCCGGATTCAATGGAATCTGTGTTGAAAGGAATATATGAACGATGTATTTGATGCCTTGGGAATTTACAGGCACTTCGGCCCTGCATGTCCATCAGGGGAGTGATCGCACCGCCTGGGACGCATTCCAAAGTCAGAATGTCCGTTCTTCTGGGAGAGCTGAACAGGATCCAACACCGACATCGACCCCATCTCGCCATTGTTCCAACTGAGGACTTCCTCTGCTCCAGGCCTCTCGTGGTACTTTATAACTAAGCCAATTTGTTTTTTGTCGCTTCATGGGCTTCTAACACATCTACGAGAGCTATTTTCTAATTTCGCTTCGTCTGTAAGTCCCAAGTGCCATTACATCCGCATCAACCAGGTCTTCATTGATGTCACGCTATTCGTTTCCATTTCCTCTACCCGGTTACTGCCACACTACATCTGTGTTTCGGCAACTGGTATTTCAAGATTCTGCATCGCTCCGGTTTCAGCAGAGGGTCACTTGGCAGCCATACTAAGCTTCACTGTAGAACATCTATTAGCTTACTTCTCTTTCATTAGCTTTCTAGTTAATCTACATAGGCACTGTTTCGTTTCGTTGATGTTCTGTACTCATTTCTGTCTCTCCATATCCTCAATCATTTCAGTGAATCATCTGACAACGTTTCTGATGAGCAACCCTCTCATTCTCTAATTTCTCGATGAAATTTGCTAAACCTCCTGGTCTTGATGGTTTACAAATAGCGTATTCGAATCAAACTGCCTTCTTACTTCCTTACATTTGCTATGCTATTCACAACCTCTTAAACCCAATTTGTAAATATCAATGTTTCATAAAATGCATTCCTTATTCTTCACGCCTTTGCCACACTGTTCTGTTAATCTTAATGCTAATAATTACATAAGTTTATGTAGACTGTATGAAGTACCAACTTTACGATTCCCTTATACTGTACACTATTTTCAAACAAGCGCTCCACCATGAAGAATTCTAACAATTCTACCAAGTGGTATTCCCAGGCACAAACCTGGCAATTTGGCAACATGAGACATTGGAATTTTTATGAGAACAAATGCACTCTGCAAAAACGTCTTGTTGGTTATTTTATTTTCCTAACTAAAAAAAACCTTTGCCAACAGGATTTTGACGATGAAGCCAAGCACATCCGAGCCGCCGCAGACAAATTGATCAGATACGTCCACACGAGTGTTCCCCACGAATCTCGTCATCCCATCAGGATCATCACGTGAGTGCAATTTGTGAGTGAGAAGTGGAAGTGATGTCCGGTAAATCACAACGTGCTTAGTCAACTCGAGACAATACCTCTGTAAACTAGGTACTCTTAATATTCGAGTAGAATAGGTACACTACGAGGGAAGTCCGCCTCAGGAACCAGCTAATGCATTTTTGGGAAGAAGTGGGTAGGTAGGTACCAAGGTGTTAACTGATGATGAGAGTCCGAGTCCCTACTCCGGCGACTTCACACCTAGGTACCATACCTTGATGCAACCCCGAATACATAAATCAGTTAATCATTGTTGTTTATCACAACTCACCGAGGAATTCAGCCCTTCTGTGGATTATACCCACAATAACAACCAATTTATTGGGTTCCTTGTCGTCGCGGTTTCTCTTTTGTGATTTTGTTACTAGTTGGTTTTGTAACGCTCTTCCCTCCTTTTGTAAGAATGCCAAGAATACCAAATTTTACACAAGGGTTTATTCTTCTTTGATACAGGTAGGTTAATAGTTCAAAAATTAATTCTGTGTCATAAGAAAGTATTTTAAAAATTCAATGTTTGGACAGATGAGGGATCTCAAAAAAAAAAAAAAGGGGCTTTGCGTCCAAAATTACCTACTCGGATAGCGACACCTTATTTGACCTCCTTGGGATCTTCAAAAATCCCATTTGTAGCGCAACGAAAGCCCCATAGATCCCCACAGTGAAATCTGATCGTTCTGGGATCCCCAAAAATGGATTCTACGTCCAAAAATACATCGAAACGACACCAAACTCGATCCCATAGCCAAAACCCTTCAATAAACCCTTCCCGTAACCCCATCTTAGCCCCATAGCGCCTCACGGGTTTGGGCGATCAGGCTGAAAACCTTGCGGGCGCAACTAGATGGTAAACCGAGTATATTGAAATAATAATAATCATCGTCATCATTATTATTATTACTATAAATATTATACATTGGAATTATTCCTACTGCGCAAAATGGCTCGGAGGGCGGACGGACATTTCGTTTTTGGAATCTAGAGCTCTTGAAACGAATAACGTCAAATTTTGAGGGCAAATTTTCCAAGAATAATAAACCAAAAGTGTCTAGTCATTTCAAGAGCAGTCTTCCAAATGCAATCATGTCCATTGTTCAGTAAACACTCGTGATTAAATCACAAGATAAATTTTATCTTATAAGCAGTAAGTTGGCAAAGCGTGGTAGATATGAGGTAGCCCCTGCTATTAAATACAAATTTTGTAAATTGTAGGGGCTCAGACTTACGTCATCAGTTTGCCTACTTGGTGCCCACTTCTTTTCAAAAATGAAAGCGGATACTTGAATTCCCCTCACATTCTCTACATTTAGTAGTTTACACAACAGTTTCGTGGGAGTAGTTCACACAAAAATTTCTTCACAAAGATTCTTTGTGCTCTCTATTGAGTTCTGGATGTTCTGGAAGTGAAGTTAAATTCATGGTGGTGGAAAAAAGTATCTGGAAAGGGAAGATCAAAGTCAAAATTGATTTGCTTGTTTACACGAATTCCCTTTATTGACCAGTCAAACCGAAGACGTGGAAAAAGACAGGTGGTTGGACTTTCAAGTTTATTATGCGTTCTTTGAGGTGCTGAGTCCAAATCTAAAGAGATCCAACAAATACGACTGGTGCGTTTTGAAATATTCACAGAAAAAAAAAAATCCAAAAGTTTGGCACTTTTTTCCTTATAGGTAACTCCGAAAGTATGAGTCGAACGGCAAAATTTGCCGTATGAAAGAGCAATAAATTTCCTACAAAACTTCACTAGTCAACTTTGATTACTGACCCACTAGTGCAGGAGCTATTGCGCGTTGAAAACTTACCGAATTTCCGCACTTCCATCTAAACTCATTCTAAGCGACTATTTTTCTTTTCTTGACATTCCGTACGCAAGTAAAACGGTTCTAAACCCTTCTAAACGGTAACTATCCCTGGCATCTACAATCAAAAAGCAGTGATTTCAGAAGCAGGTGTAATTTTGTTTAAAAAAACGCTGCAAATTTACACAAGGGTTTATTATGCTTAGATATACTTAACTATAAGTGTGAACAAATTAATTCTGCGTCATTAAGAAAATATTTTTGAAAAAATCAAAAGAACTTTTTTTCTGTACAATGTTTGGACAGATGTGGGTCCTAAAAAAATGGATTTTGCGTCCAAAATTACTCGGAAAACGACACCTTATTTGACCTCCTGGGATCCTTCAAAACTCCCATTTGTAGCCCCCATGAAAGCCCCCCAGTAAAATCGGATCGTTCTAGGACTCCCAAAAATGGAGTCTACGCCCGAAAATGCTTCGCAAATGCCACCTAACTCGACCCCATAGCCGAAAACCCCTCCCGTAGCCCCATTTTAGCCCCCAAAAGCCCCAAGGTTTGGGCGATCGGGCTGAAAATCTTGCGGGTACAAATAGATGGTAAACCGAGTATTTTGTCAAAATTTCAGATTTAAAAAAAGCATGCGCACCCGCCTGGCTCACGTCGGTCCCAAGAGATTCCTCCCTTAATTTAGAGCATTTATGCGTTTTCTTTGGTCAATCGGACTCTACGCGCATAGGAGAAAGTGGGGAAATTCGTTAGGTAACCTATGTTGCAAGGGTAGATACAAGGGATACCTTCTAAAACCGTTAGTCTTGCATAAAAAAATGGTAAGAAAAGGAAAATTGTTGCTTAGAATGAGTTTGCAGAAGTGGTGAAAGTTTTCAACACGCTGTAGCTGCTTTACTAGTGGGTCGAAAGTCAAAAGTTGACTACTGCATTTTGTGTGAAATTAAATGCTCTTTTTTTTCGAAAATGGCAACATTTGCAGTAAAACACATTGGTACCTGTTGTGCCTGGCTGAGACTGAGTTGAAGAGTGAGAGCGATTGGTGAATTTAGAGCTCTGGAAAAAAAGAGGCTTTTACAACGATTAAGAAGGATGGGGGAAGTTGAGTCTAGAGAAGGTCCGTTGAAATATTCTGTTAGCCAGGAGCTTAGCTCAACTGCAGCCAGGTCTTTTTATTCGACAGGAGTTGTACTCGACTGTATCGAAACGCCAGGAGCTGAGCTCGACTGCAACGGTGTTTTCCTTCTGATGGTCGTGGAGTCCAGAAACGTCCTACCAGGCCAGGAGCTTAGCTCGACTGCAGCGAGGTCTTCCTTTCGACAGGAGTAAACACGACTGTATCGAACTGCCAGGAGCTGAGCTCAACTGCAACAGGGTCCTCTGTCCAGTATCGTCTCGTCGATCACAAGTCCCCGCAGGGAAGAAAACGCCAGGAAACGGTTGTAAGCCCTCAGTTCAGTGGTCCAGTAAGAAGTCGCAGGAAAGAATGAGGAGCGGAGCGAAATCGGCCTCTATTTATACTCCTCATCGTTTCGCCGATGTCGGCGGAGCGTTGAGGAGCTGAGCCGTCATTGGCTGACAGAGACAAGTCACTCCCCCGCATAAAATAATTGCTTCTTATTGGAACACGCACGTTTTGGGAATTTATTGGTAGGTTCAAACAAAAATAGGGTAATATTCCCTACGTAAATTTCTCTATACACCTCCCCCTGAACCTAACAATGAACTTGCCGCCCTCCCCCGGTTGGTAAGAAATCTTACCGCTGGACAGTGTGGTGACCGTTGACTGCGTGCACGGAGTTGTTTTGAACTTCGTGGAGTCGATCGGCGATGTTGGCCAGGGTATTGAGGTCTTCTGTGGTGGCTGTGAGAAGGGCTCGTCGAGTCTCTGGTGGTAGTTGTTGGAGCCAGAGCGTTCTGATGATTTCTGCCGGTGTTGTGTCCGAGAGCTGGTAGCGGATGACGTTCAGTGCGTGGGAGGGCCGTTCGGTGGGGTCTGGTGGATTATCCAGAACTGCCCTGATGCGCTGTTCGGGGGTGGTCCCATAAAGTTAACGGATGAGCGTTTCCAATTCTGCGTAGGGACGGTCGCCGGGTTCCCTCAGGAGATGGGCAATCTGGTAGTAGGCTTTTCGTGGTAAAGCTGAAACTGCTGCGTTGAATCTCGATCTCTGGGACGTGAGGCGTTCCGTTGCGAAGAAGCTTTGGAGCAGAAGGAACCAGAGGTTGGGGTCCTCTTCTATAAATTCAGGAGTTTTTCCCCTGCTGATGATGGCTGCGATTCCGCCTTCTGGGATGTGGACCGGTTGGGCTGGAATTTCTTGTTGTTCGGCCATATTGTGTATTTATTTATGCTTTATGATTTGTGTTCATGTGTTACCTGGGAGGATATCGTGGAGAGACGATGAAGAGTTTCCAGGAGATTGTGGTCTTCTCTAGTTGAGAAGTGACGCTTCGTGGAGGCGTTGGAAAGGGGTCTTCCTGAGGATGTGTTCTTCTTCCGTGGAGAAGTGGTCTTGAAACGCCGTGAAGGTGTGGTTGTTCTCTAGTTGAGAAGTGACGCTTCGTGGAGGCGTTGGAAGGGTTCTTCCTGAGGATGGGTTCTTCCTCCGCGGAGAAGTGGTCCTGAAACGCGGTGAAGGTGTGGGGTCACCAGTGTTGTGCCAGGCTGAGACTGAGATGAAGAGTGAGAGCGATTGGTGAATTTAGAGCTCTGGAAAAAAGAGACTTTTACAACGATTAAGAAGGATGGGTGAAGTTGAGTCTAGAGAAGGTCCGTTGAAATCTTCTGTTAGCCAGGAGCTTAGCTCAACTGCAGCCAGGTCTTCTTATTCGACAGGAGTTGTACTCGACTGTATCGAACTGACAGGAGCTGAGCTCGACTGCAACAGGGTCTTCTGTCCAGTATCGTCTCGTCGATCACAAGTCCCCGCAGGGAAGAAAACGCCAGGAAACGGTTTTAAGCCCTCAGTGCAGTGGTCCAGTAAGAAGTCGCAGGAAAGAATGAGGAGCGGAGCGAAATCGGCCTCTATTTATACTCCTCATCGTTTCGCCGTTGTCGGCGGAGCGTTGAGGAGCTGAGCCGTCATTGGCTGACAGGGACACGTCACTCCCCGCATAAAATAATTGCTTCTTATTGGACCACGCACGTTTTGGGAATTTATTGGTAGGTTCAAACAAAAATAGGGAAATATTCCCTACGTAAATTTCTCTATAGTATGTACCTATCTAGTTTAGGAGTTATGTATAAGTAAAAATCTGAATAAAGGGCCATAATTTTGGGTTTTTTTGCTTATAAGCAAAGTAATAAAATTTATTACTTTGCTTATAAGCAAAAAGTAATAAATCAAAGTAATCAAGACATTTAATGACTCAAAATACACAAGACGAATTAAATTCTGAAACAAATTTCGTTGGATCTCTTCAGATTCGGAATCAACACGCAAAAAATAGACTTCGAACTCCAACCACTTATTTTTTCCACGTCGGCCTCATTTTCAGTAGGGCGCTTTGACAGGGCTATTACAAACCTACCAGAAAAGCAATAATTTAAAAATAATAAAAAAAATTATATAAAATCCCGGTTTTTTTTTTTTTTTTTTTTTTTGGTTTTTTTTTTCAATCAATAGAAGGCTTCAAAATGACACTAGATGTGAAGTTAAAACCGTAACTATAATTAAAATTCACGTTATCCATAAATTTCATGGAAAACTAGAAATTCAAATCCGCAAAGGCCCTCTCGGCCGCATGATCCTGTCTCATTCTGATCAGGCATCTGATCAGCGATTCATTCAATTCAATACTTCACGATTGTCGATCACTATTGACGTTTTTTTTTTTCACTCAGAGCATACGACCGGTATGCACCAGAGGGAAGGTACGTCTCCAAGTACTCGCCCGACATCCCAACCAACATCCAGTGCATGTCTTACTACACGGAGCCGTCTCGCGTCACCATCGGTAATATAATACCTACCTATAATATTTTGCTACTCGCAATTACATAGGTATTATGTAATAGCTAGTAGAGAAACACCCTAATTAATAATATGTCAAGTTATTCCTACCGAATATCCCCTGAGGAGTGCCTGTCGAAACTTCGCCTCTTCGGAGAAAACCACGCGAACATAATGGGAGATCCAACCCACTTTAAAACACACGTACGACTGCTAATTGGTAGGAAAGTTTACTTGAGGGCGTTTGCCGGCAACGTGTTGAGAACTTCGGAAGGTTGTAGAGCGTAGTAATATCATTAGGTACTAAGGATGAACACTGCTCATCCTTACGAGAAGACTGAACACCGGGAACTTCGAGATTTTTGCGCAGATCAGAACACTAAAGAAGAAAAAGAAAAAGACTTCGATCACTCTAGATCCAGTTAGATAAAACGATCCAAACTAATTTAAACAAACTCATTCCAATTTTGACTAACTGGGGAATAGTCAAAAAGATACATATCGATACTTTTTGTCCCCGATACATATCGTAGTATCGATACTTTTTTTCCCGGTATCGGCGCCGATACTTTTTTTATCCCTCACATTTCATCAGATTCAAAACTTACGGCATATAGGTAGTTGACAGTACCACTAACTTGACCAGCAATTGAAGAAAGTTGATGTAGGTACCGACCACCACCTCCTGGAGCTGCACCAGCTCTCATATCAGAAGAATCAGCCGTCCTCGATCAAGGGCGGACCACCAAAATGTTGGCCCAACCAACCAACCCAACTCACACATCACAGTAGAAACTAGTGTGGCCACAGCTACACCAAACGAAGTCCTTCGTTTCCTGAATGTTCCCTTTTTTGCTAACTGTACCTACTCCCCCGAGGCTTGGAGCAAGGTTTTTAGTCCGATCGTCCAAACCCGTGGGGCGCTATGGGGCTAAAATTGGGCAATTGAAAGTTTTATTAAAGGCGTTTGGCTATGGGATCGAGTTGGGTGTCGTTTTCGAAGTATTTTTGGACGTAGAGTATATTTTTGGGGATCCCAGAAGGATCCAATTTCACTGTGGGGATGTAAAGGGCTTTCTTGGGGCTACAAAAATGATTTTTGAAGGATCTCAGAAGGTCAAATATTTTCTGAGTAAAAAAAAAAATAAAATAAAATAAAATAAATTAAAGAAAAACCTTTTTCAAACATTTTTCATTGAGACAGAATTAATTTTTGCACAAGTAACCCATATCAAAGAATAATAAACCCTTGACTAAAAATTTGCAGGCGTTTTTGAAAAGTATCGATACTTCGATACCGATACTTTATTGAAAGTATCGTATCGATACTTTTAGATACTGTCTGGATGTATCGATACGATACTGTATCGATACTTTAGAAGTATCAAACATCCCTTCTGGGGAATTTCAAAGTGAACTGGAGAATCCCTACGGAGAATAGGGGTGTAAACTACGAACAATATTTGTTAATATCGATGTTTTCAGGTTAATATAAGTTAATATCGATTTTTATGTATATCAAGGACCGATATACATTTAAAAATATATATTTATTCCTTTAGTAGGTAAATATTAATTTCAATTGTAATATTAGTATATTTCAAGTATTAATTTTAATTATAATGTGTTGATTTTTATTATTTATTTTCTAATTTTCTAACTTTGTAAGTTTACTTCAATCTACTGAATCTTTGCAACTTCAAACATTAGGTACTATTAAATAGTAGGTACCCAACGTTTGAAGTTGCATTAGGCAAACAGATTTTGTTTGTTAAATATTGTTCGTTGGTCGTCTCGGTGTTAATATTCAGATACACATCATCTGATCATCATCACTAGTTGTATGTAATGATTTTTTCCTTGGCTGCTTGGGCAGTAGGAACTTTTTAAAGTCTGAAATGGGCAGTTGGAACTTTTTAAAGTCTGAAAATTTCAGACTTTAAAAAGTTCCAACATTTAATGTTGAAAACATACCTACTCAGTTCTTCATCTGGTTTTCAACCTGATCGCTGTAATCCGTGGAACTCTATGGGGCTGATAAGGGGTACAGAAGGGGTGTGTGAAGGTTTTTGACCCAGGGATCGAATGAGGAAAAATCGGAGGAAACATTTGAAGAAAAAAAAAAGGTCGGGAAAAATTAGGAAAGGTCGAATTTTTAAACCAAAATATTTAAAAAAAAAAAAATTCTTTGCAATATAAAATAGGTAGTTCTTTACTATTATAAAACAGCATGTATAAAGTAAATATAGGTAATAAAGTATACCTAGGTACCATAATTCGGTGGGGTTTCATTTGATAACAATTATTTTTGAAAATAATGATTATTGTTTTGCATAGTAAAAATTATATGAGGTTTCATCAGTTCGGAAGAAATAGGTAAGCACTAGAAAAATGGTGAGAGGGAGGGCGACTCTCGATATAAACAATAAAATAAACAACAACCACTAACTTTCTGGTTCACTTATTGAACCAGTAGGTAGTGGTGGTGGTGGTGGTGGTAGGTAATCTTCCTGTGTCTGCAGAGAAATTCTCCTTGAGGACATTAATGATAGTCCTTTGGTTGGTACCCCCTTCTTAGGATCTAAAGGCGCGATTACACGAGGCCAGTCGCAGTCTGGCCTCGTGTATTATACGTCGCACAGTGGTGCAAAGGCGGCCGAAACCCCCCAAATTGAGTTGTGCCTTTTCCCAGTTTTTATGAGTGGGTTTTACACCTTAATATTTGTAGAATGAAGCCTCATAATTAGTTTTCTTTTAAAAAATTATTTGGAGACTTGAGAGTCCTTGAAAGTTAATTTTTTTTTAATTAAAAAATTACGAATTACATGTTACTTTTTCACCATTTTTTTAACCTATTGTAATGAATAGTATAATTTAAGTAACCACCCATGAACTTTACTATACTAATGTAGTTTCCAAAATTTGCTTTAGTTGAGGGATTAATTCCAGTTTGTACTGTCTGTGCCACGACCTTGTAGGTAATAAAAAAAACGTATTTTTCGCATTTTCGATGGAATCGGGAAAAAAAGCTGCACCGAGCTGAGCTCCGCGAGTAGAAACATTGTAATCTGTGCCTATTGGAGTGTCTTTTCTCAAATTTTCATCGCCGTTATCCGCCGTATATGTTCAGGGTCCACGTTGTAAGTCGCTAAGATGGGTGCGTCAATCGACAACATTCTGAAAGAACAATCGTACAGTTGTTGTGTATCGCGCAATCAGCAGCTCAGAGCACAATAATGCTGAAGAGGACAAACCGACCTCACCAAGAGAGTGAGAGATGAAAGAAATTAATAAAGATAGCGTCCGCGATAATCCGACAAGGTCTGAAGAGTGTCTCGCCACCTCTTGGAGAGTTCAGTTGCAGTGTACGTCCTTTTTGCAAGAGGAAAGATGGAAATGGTTATTCCTCATAGTGTTTTGTGCGAGATATTTTTTCGGCCGGGATGCACCCTTAAACAAGGGTTGAGAGAAGAGTACCCGCATTTACATGAGGACAAGCTGGACCAGGTAACACTTGAAGTTACTAAAAAAATTTTTACCCACCTTTATTAAAAAAAGAAAGGAGTGCAGTAAAGTGAATTTTAAGCGTAAATATGAGGAGTGGCTGAAGCGCAATTTTCAGCTGGAATTTGAATCACCTTGTGTCGATGCAATCAATGTGGGTGGAAGGCCTTCTAAACATTTCGCAGATTGTGCTAGTCGAACGCAACGTAAAAAAGTCCAGGATTTAAGACGATTTTTAATTGAATTTTTATTTACCTAGCTGTCATTGTAATATTTTAAACGATTATTTCCTTTTTATTAAAGAGCTTTCAAGTCAAACTAATTGAGTTAATGGTATATTATTCTGAAATTAACGCTATTTTCATTTTCATTCATTTTTATTCCATAAATTTCGTAAAAATGGTTTGAATTGTTTTCAAAACCCTTCCTTCAACCCAGGTTTCAAGACACAATGGTTTTTTACTGTATAGAGCGGTGAACTTGGGATAAATTTTATGGGTTATACTCGAACATAAGCAAAAACAGCTGAAAAACGCTGCAAATTTTACACAAGGGTTTATTATTCTTTTATATACGTTACTTGTGCAGAAATTTAATTCTGTCAATGAAAAAAATAAATAAATTTTTTTTTGGATTTTTATCTCAAAAAAAAATTTTTTTTTGGATTTTTTGTTCAAAATGTGTCTTTTTCAAAAATGCTGTATTTTTTACTCGAAAAATATTAAATATTTTTCGAGTAAAAAATACAGCATTTTTGAAAAAGACACATTTTGAACAAAAAATCCAAAAAAAAATTTAACATCCTTTAAATTTTAACATCCTGGGATCCTTCAAAAATACCATTTTTAGCCCCACGAATGCCCTAAAGATCGCCCTAGTGAAATCGGATCGTTCCGGGACCCCAAAAAATGGATTCTACGTCCAAAAATACTTCGAAAACGACACCTAACTCGATCCGATAGCTAAAAGCCTTCAAAAAACCCCTCCCGTAGCCCCATTATAGCCCCATAGCGCCCCACGGGTTTGGGCGATCGGACTGAAAACCTTGCGGGCACAACTAGATGGTAAACCAAGTATTTTGCCGAAATTTCAGATTTTTTAAAAAATTCCTACTGCCCAAAACGGCCTGGGCGGCGGACGGCGTACGGCGGACGGCGGACGGACATTTCGGATTTAGAATGTAGACCTCTTGAATCGGATAATGTCAAATTTTGAGCCCGATCGGAGTCGTCGACCCCCGTCGCGAAAACATAGGTGTATTATTCCAAGAATAATAAACCAAAAGTGGAGAGCCAGTGAGTATACCCATTAAAATGTTGAATTATGGTCTTTAAAAAAGTGTAGCGCAATAACTGACGTCAAATTCGGATTCTACGCCCCGAAAAACATGAGTGTACCGAGTTTTATTGAAATACTCCGATGAAAAGGGGTTTTGGCCGCTTTTTGGCGGTTTTGCACCACTGTGCGTCGTGACGACGTGTAATCGCGCCTCAAGAACCAGATTCTGATATTGTCGTTGTTTATTATTATCTCCTTCTCGCGCCACGAGACTCGTGGGTCTACTGTGCTAGTAGAAAACAGTGAGTGGGTACATTGAAAATAAACAACGTAGGTAGGTCGATTTTGCAAAAAAAAATACACTGCCAAGGAGATGGCACAGCAGCTTCCTCGTTACAATCAAAGTGACACCATCATAAAATGCGCTGAGCGTACCCCTGATTCAATCTTAATGAAACAGTTTCATTTCATTACTGGTTCATTTCAGTTACTGATAGGGGACCATCTAGAGCTATACCCACACAATTCCTGAAAATTTGATTGAAATCCGATCAAAATTGTGAAAGTTATGCCTGTTTCAAGAATTTCACGTTAGCGCATGCGCAGAGCGTACCGCTGATTCAATTTTTTACCCAAAGCCTGGGTAATCATCTACGGCACAACCCGCGTAATCCCTGAAAATTTCATCAAAATCGGATCAATATTGGCTGAAATCCCCACTCCTTCCCTTCTTTAGGGAAGGAGAGGGGGTTGAAGGAGGGGAAAACGGAAAAAATCCTTGAGGGCGCTCAACCTATCTCAGAACGTACATCATTTTTGAATTTCTCGAGATTTTCAAGAATATATATATATAAATTACGTTCGCGCATGCGCAGGGAGTACCACTGGGGGAACCATCTAGGGCATGGAGGAATAGAGAGGAGAGCTCACTCTGTGTTAAACCGCGTGCCCAAAACTCCAACCCAGTGATGGATCAGCGCAGTGGCGGATCCAGAGGGGGGCGGGGGGGGGGGGCGCCCCCCCCCTCAACGAGAAAATATATGAGATTTAAAATTTTATAATCGCCTAAATTTGAAGAGAAGTACTCAACATAAATTTGATTAAATGTCTGTGTGTTGTGTGGTGGCTGCGCTGCGTTCATCACTGTGCCGAGAAGGTGTCAGGACGACAAGCAACAGGGGTAGGTACCTATAGTGAATAGGGCGGAGTGAAAACGGCCGAAAAAAAAGTTTGAGAACCGGAGAAACCCTGACCCTGGAATAGTGGCGAAATTGGTTGAAAATGATTGTGTAAAAATTTGTGCCCGAATTCGGTCATCTTGAGGTGGCACAAATCGTTAAAAGTTTTAGGTTTGCGTAAAAAATGAAAAAGCGCGAAAATTAAAGAATTTTATTATTTCTGACCCCACAAATCGTGGTAAAATGGCTTGAAAAATCATTTTAAAAATAACTCATTGTTGTGGAGCATTATCCTGAGGTTGGTCACCACCATTGAAAAAATGACGCTTTGTCTCAAATCGTGGAATTTGCTTCCGGGATTTTTTGCGGGTCCTTATAAACCCATCTCTATTGGTTTCACCGCAAACTGAAGTAGAGGCCTCGGTTACCAATTTTATGTGCCTCTCAACTGCCTGGGAATGGCACGTGCCATACCGTTCCGTACGGAACTGCAGCAATATCCATTTTGATGCCATTTTGGGCAATTTCCCCCAGCTCAACATCGCTTAAATTGATCGTAGATGGAGGTTCCTCTGTATTATCTTCAAATGAAACCATGGTATAATATTCGTCAGCGTTGAAATCCAACTGAGGAACATCGAACTTTCGAATATCAGCAGTCCCTCCAAACCTTCTGGCATCCTGGATTCTCTGGACAGCGAGTTCACGAACGGGTACCTACCCTCTCATCGTGCAGCATTGCCAAGATGATGTTCTCTGGGTGAGAATTTTGATGTTGAGGCGCGCCCTTCTCTCTCCACTTGTCTCTCAAATCGACGTTTTAGAATTTTCGTAGTATTTTTATCTACTCCCCCAATCATCATCATTCTTTCCTGCCTCTGATCAATCAAAAAAGCCCGTTCAGCAATGGATACTTTTTGTTTGCACTCGCAAGACTGGAAATCAACGCACTTGCAAAAGGCCACGTCAAAGAGGGTCATTTTGGCGTGTGCTACAAACGCCTTGATCTCCCCATTCCTCTCTGCTCTCAATTTCGGGATTTTTTGTAACTTCTTGTATTTTTGATGATAGTTCTGTATCAAGCGACCAATTTCTTGTTCACCCACCACTGGTATCGAAGCTTTATCCCTCACTCTTCTCAAGTCCCTGACGACGATTTGGCAGATGGCTTTCACAGATGGGTCCTTATTATTTTCTAATTCACGCAGTTCCTTCTCAACCAACAAATAATGCTTCATCGTCTGTTCATAAATAGGTAAGCTGTTCTCATTGAACTTTGTCAACACTCCAAAGATAGGGCAAACGAACTTACTGCGAAATGATTTGGATGACATATTTGGTTAGCAGAAACAAATCACTCACACTAGAAGGAACTATAACAAAACGATAAATACTCTTCAGTTGTACAGGTCGTCAGTACAGGTTGTAGAAATAGCTAAACAGCTAAACTTTGACTCAGAGGAAAATATTTTTCCTCTGAGTCAAAGTTTAGCTGTTTAGCTATTTCTACAACCTGTACTGACGACATTTAATGTGCTTCACTGAATCTTGAAGCAGCTTTTTCCTCTTCTCGCTACTAGTCTACTAATACGTAGGGATAAATATAGACCAAATGCAACTATCCAAGCCCAAGGCTCAATATTTGACAATTTTCCCGGGTGGGGGGGGGGGGGGGTCGCCTGGAACACTTTTTTGGTTTGGGGGTATCTAGCATTCAATCATTCCCCCCCCCCCCCCCCCCTCAGAAAAATCCTGGATCCGCCCTTGGATCAGCGGGTGGGATTTCGACTGCAGCGCGACCCCTACGAGACGTAGTGAACTTTGAAGGTGGTAAGTTACCAAAACTGAACCAGAAGATGGCGCCCCTGAGAATTCCGTCCAGAATTCCGTCGTTTGCATTCACAGTGTACTCAACTACACAATCAATTTCGTTATTCAGATATGGTTCCTTCAATTTTTCCTTTAATTTAATTGTAGTAGCACAACAGTGGAAGATAAATCCGTTTAGTGAGGTATTTGGAGCTTTCCTTCATAAGAAGGGCTAGTGGCTCTCTCTAATCGGATTTGGTACCTACCAAATTTGGATTTGGTGGGTGATTAAAAAAAAACGGAAATTTGGGGTTTCGTTTAGGCCGAAAATTTTTCCATCGTTTTCTCTAGAAGTGTTATTGATTCCGGTCCAGGGAAAGCCCTAGTTTTCGAAAATATATAGGGTGAGATACTTTATGTAGCCCCCAAAAAGATATCACTACAAAACCACGACGGATTTATGTGCTTTCCTCAAGACCATCACATGAATTGGTGTAGGTATAACTATTGAGGAACTCAATATATATTCCCAATTACTTTCAGTATCCGTAGCCAGTAACCGAATATAAAATATAATTAGGGTTAGAAACTAGATTTGAAGGTCAATTTCTGCAACTGAAATGGAGAAAGCTACGCGTGAAGGACTTGAGTTTTCGTGATGGTCTTGAACTTTTGTGTGAAGGTTATGAACTCTTGAGTGAAGGTGTAGGTAGTTCCTCCATACCGGGTGTGGAAGGTGTACCTACATGAGCAATTTGTGTACCTAAATTGGTTATATTGTCCCTATTGGTTGTTTTGTGTGTTTGGGAGAAGGCCTCTGGCGTGACCAGGATTTCGCTCCCTGTGTTTGTGGAGGATGAGGAGGGGAGTGCGCAAACACATCTATCTGGGGCTTGACACAATTTGTTGTGATCAGCTTGTCCAGTAAGTAGTGTCGGGGCAATTTGGGGAATTTCGCAGTCCCCAATTTGACCAAACGGATTTAGCCTAATTGGGTCGCGTTCGTTCCCGGAAATGAGTCTGGTCGCAGGATCATCTGAAGACAATAAATTGCCTCCATCAGAACCGCGGCCCAGATCTATACCTGAGACAATCAGCTTCTGAGCTACACCGAGCGAAGTGTCAGTAGGAGTGGCATCAGAATCAGATTGCTCCTGACGAGGGGTAAATTTCCCGGCTGATCCGAGCGAATTGTCGGTAGGATCGGCCTGGGCAAGTACCCCGCGTGAATTTAATTTTGAGTCAGCTGAGCCGGCTTCCTCAACTGAAATGTCTTCAGAGGAGGATTCCTGGCAAGCGGTCTCGTCAAAAATTGTGCGATTGATATCCATATCTACGATAGGCAGAATGGGGATCACAAGCATAAGGATAAGGATGGCGCCGATGTACGAGAGGCCCGAGTGAACCATGGGGAGCACGCGGTATCGGGAACGTAATCCCGCCGGCCTCCCGCACGTGGGCGCCGGGAGCT
The DNA here is from genome assembly GCA_955831195.1 of Pilophorus perplexus. NCBI lineage: Eukaryota > Metazoa > Arthropoda > Insecta > Hemiptera > Miridae > Pilophorus > Pilophorus perplexus. The sequence continues at coordinate 29,912,146 of OY037007.1, forward strand.
GCTGCCCCCCCGTGAGCGCGCTGCGAATGAATGCAGCGGCTGCCGACCAATTTTAAGGAAGATACCGTGGGGTCTATACTGAATCCCCACAGAAGGTCATGAGTTTTTCACAATGGTCTTGCCTTTTACGTAGTAATAATACAATATACGTACATATATACTACAATAACTTGGTCAAGTCAATGAGATAGGTTATTAAATCATCCAAACCTTCACTAATCCCTCATGACCTTCACAAGTTTACTTGGTAAAACGTGATGGTCGCGTGAAGGTTTTGAGTGTGACGGTCATGAGAAAGTATCTCAAAATGGCTGACCAGCTAACTCTGTTGTTCCAGAAGGGTAAACTGGGCTTTCATCGCCACATGAACCCGTTTTGTGTTCTAAGGGTGATTACTGTCTAATCAAACAATTTGAATTACTCATTTTACGAGTGTGAATGTCTGGAAAAAAAGTATCTCAACAAACATGACTTAGCTCAGTAAACTCTGTGAAAATTTTTCTTTGGCTGCTGGAGATCCCCCACGAACCGTATTTTCCCTTCCAGGGATGTTGGGCTACTGAACGGACTAGCTCGGAGATCGAAATAGTTAAAAACGCGCTCTTCAGGCGAAATGAAAAACTAACTTTTTTTCTTGTGCTGGTCTTGAGTCATCGTGAGTACGCAACTTTTAGAGGGTGGTTCTGCATTTAGATAATTGATTACCCCTTGAACGTAGTAAACTATTGAAATATGGAATCTCCTATTCACTTGGGGAGAAGGCGTTGACTGTAAATCCATGATATGGGATCTAAAATCGATTCCAAACTTGCTCATAGGTCTTGAGGGTACGCGTGAAGGTCGTGGAGTTTTCTGTCGTAAATCTCGATTTTCTCCTAGTACATTAGCCGAAATAATTCAGAAGTATTTAGAGTGGTAGAGCATTTCGTGTGGAGCTATACAAAAAAAAAAAAAAAAAGTTGGAAGATTAGGTAATTTTTGGAAGCTAAAGAGGCGAGTACTCACCGATTTCCGTTTTTTTTGGAATCACCCAGGTACTATGTAGGGTGTGAGGGTGTGTGTGTGTGTGTGTGTGTCTGTGTCACTACGTTCCGTAGGGATAGCGCCACCGTCGACTACGGCACATGAAGTCCTATTTAGTGAACTCTCCTCTCTATTCCTCCATGCATCTAGGGCTATACCCAGACAATTCCTGAAAATTTGATTGGAATCCGATCAAAATTGTAGGAGTTATGGCTGTGGCAAGGAAATTACGTTCACGCATGCGCTGACCGTACCGCTGATTCAATCATGATGAAACTGACAGGGTACCATCTAGAGCTATACGCACACAATTCCTGAAAATTTGATTGAAATCCGATCAAAATTGAGAAAGTTATGCCTGTTTCAAGAATTTCACGTTAGCGCATGCGCAGAGCGTACCGCTGATTCAATTGTGATGAAATTCGTATGGGACCTCAAGGAGCCTGATCCGCATAATCCCTCAAAATTTGAGCAAAATTCATTCAAAATTGTGGAAATTATGGCTGTAACAAGGAAATGCGGACAGACCGACAGACCCACAGACCGACAGACCCACAGACCGACAGACCGACAGACACGGAACCAAATTTGTTCAGTAGGCTATGAAACGCAAAATGCGAGTGGAAATTTTGAATTCGGACAACAAAAATTTTTTTTCTCCCGAAAGTGAACACAAGGCTTCCGCTGCTTCGCAGACTCGGAAGCAAAATGGGTACCTACCTACAATTAATCGATTGCAAAAAATTGAAAATTGAATGTAAAAAATCGATTTTTCAATTTAATGTAAAATCTATAGTTACCTACTTCCCTAATGATGATAAGACTTATCAACATCTTATACTTGGTCACGGAATGGGGAGATTAATACTAGAATAATACTAGATTCTTGAGGTTTATACTTAGTTCTGATGAAAAAGAAAAAAATCAATGTTCATATCAGGAGTTCTCTGCGCTTTTTACGGTAAGGAAAAATTTTATTTAATAAAACCACCAATGTCGTCCTCCACTTTCAGCGGAGGAGAATTGCAGCGGATGGCGAATTAATAATGGCAAAGTTAGAGCATAGGAAAAAGTCCCTGAAAACCTCGAACGTGAATTTCTCTTTTAAAATGCTCATTTTTCACAGGTCGTGGACATCTGGCATGTGTCAGCTACGCCGGAGGCCGAGGATACCCCCGGAGGAAGCACCTCTACAACGACGAAATCCGGGACATCGGCGACGAAATTAAATTCCGTTCCTACTACGCCAGAAACGTCCACCCGTCCAGGAACGACGACGCCCTTCTGCTTCCCACAGGTGATTCTGACAAATCTAAGACCGACACACAGTGAAAATCCTTTTTCATAAGAAATAAATCTCAAAATTTTTGCTGGTAAATGTCAAACCGCTTTGAAACCAGGAAAATATTCAATGATCGTAAATTCCATTTATTTTTTAGTTTAATTTCTCAGTATATATTTTTTTACTACTTATCTGTAAATCTGACCCAAAGATCCACACCAGCCACTAATCCACTTTCTCAGTGGTTCCCCCTGAATGTTGAAGCAAGCTTTTGTTTATTTATGTATCTTTCTCTAAGCATAATACAACTTGAATTATAGTTGATGTTTTTGAATCACCTTTTTCAATTTTCACCTTTACGTTAGATTCATAGGATGTTTTGTTCTGTTTCTTGTCTTAACACTTTCACAGGCACTCGGTGTGATTAACCTGTAGAATGCATTTGTGTAGAAAATAACGTTGTCACAGTTTGGTGAGTAAGTTATTGGTTTGGTAGCATATACATAAGCATACGTGCAGCTGGTTAGTTATTAAATGAATCATTTTAGCATGTGCGTGTGTAGGCACACCGGGGTTGATCATGTGCCCCTACAATATGAGTTATGCACCTCTACTGTCATGATTACATGTTACATGTAAGCATGATTACATGTTAGAGAGATATAACACGACACTGCTGATTGTCTCTTTTTAAATAAGTCGACACCTATTTATTAGTCAGTGAAAAGGGGGGGGTCTACCTTGCACAAATCCTGTTAGTCCTGATTATGTAGTTTAGGGGCGGAATTCACAGACGTTTCTCAGCTCTGAGTCCGTCTTGAAACGACGTGGCAACTCAGCACATTCATAGACGGCACTTAAAACGCCAAACGGCATTTACTTGAGACCGTCTCCAGTTCGTACATATTCATAAACCAAAACGAGCCAAAACAACTGAGATAGAACTTAAGGGCCATTAGGTAGGTTGTAAATCCAAGTGTCCGTCATTCTCGTTCGTATGCTTTCTTGAAAACCGTAAAAATATTGCGACTTTTTTCAGTTTTTGGCCTATAACTCGCCCAGCGCGCGAGGTTACGCGCGCGGGTGCGCGTGGTTTACGTGCAGTTTTACGTAAACCATTCTATCACTCAAATTGAAGAGGACGAAATTTCCTACAAATTGGATTCCCGAAGGTTTTTTGGTCATACCTATAGTTACGGAGATATGAGGCTGAGAAGAAAGGGTGAAATCTCGTGGTTCGCAAAATTTTAACTTTCTTAGGTAGGTACCACTTAGCAACGCAAAACCTTCCAAAAGACTTCGATTTAGCGAAAAATCGTAGTGGAGACAGATGTAGAGAATTTAAGGGGGGTGACTTTTCAAGTGGGTGACCCCCCTTAAGTAACTATCAAATCTGTATCAAGTCTGCAAACAAATGTACAGCAAAAACCAAGGAGTGGGGGTAACCACAAAGATAAATCTTTGTTTTTGACCTGAATATGTCTGATCGCTACGGCAAAAAAGCGTTACCCATCTTGTCCTCTAAAAAGCGTTTCACTGTTTGACATGGTTCTTCGACATTGTCTTTCTTTAAAAAAAAAAATTTTTTTTTTGTAGGTCTACAGATGTTTGTTAACTTGTATCGAATGTGGTAACCAGGGGTGGGTGTGAGGTGAAATCGTTTGGTTTTTGACATGAATATGTCTCATGGCTGGAGTCAATCCGAAATGTTGTCCGCTAAGATAAATTACCATCTATATCTGTCTTTGAAATGATTCGTCAACTACGAAAGAATCTTTCTTACTCTTAAGTGCCAAAAAATGCAGTTGGTCAAGTTTGTTGCGATTTAAAAAAAAAATACACTGCCAAGGAGATGGCACAGCAGCTTCCTCGTTACAATCATAGTGACACCATCATAAAATGCGCTGAGCGTACCCCTGATTCAATCTTAATGAAACTGATATGGGACCATGTAGAGCGTGTGCTATACGCACACAATTCCGCGCGCGCCGTGTGTGTGTTGTGTGCTATACGCACACAATTCCGCGCGCGCCGTGTGTGTGTTGTGTGCTATACGCACACAATTCCTGAAAATTTGATTGAAATCCGATCAAAATTGTGGAAGTTATGCCTGTTTCAAGAATTTCACGTTAGCGCATGCGCAGAGCGTACCGCTGATTCAATTTTTTACCCAAAGCCTGGGTAATCATCTACGGCACAACCCGCGTAATCCCTGAAAATTTCCTCAAAATCGGATCAATATTGGCTGAAATCCCCACTCCTTCCCTTCTTTAGGGAAGGAGAGGGGGTTGAAGGAGGGGAAAACGGAAAAAATCCTTGAGGGCGCTCATCCTATCTCAGAACGTACATCATTTTTTAATTTCTCGAGAGTTTCAAGAATATATATATATAAATTACGTTCGCGCATGCGCAGGGAGTACCACTGATTCAATCGTGATGAAACTGATAGGGAACCATCTAGGGCTATATCCACACAATTCCTGAAAATTTGATTGAAATCCGATCAAAATTGAGACAGTTATGCCTGTTTCAAGAATTTCACGTTAGCGCATGCGCAGAGCGTACCGCTGATTCAATTGTGCTGAAATTCGTATGGGACCTCAAGGAGCCTGATCCGCATAATCCCTCAAAATTTGAGCTAAATTCATTCAAAATTGTGGAAATTATGGCTGTAACAAGGAAATGCGGACAGACCCACAGACCGACAGACACGGAACCAAATTTGTTCAGTAGGCTATGAAACGCAAAATGCGAGTGGAAATTTTAAATTCGGACAACAAAAATTTTTTTTCTCCCGAAAGTGAACACAAGGCTTCCGCTGCTTCGCAGACTCGGAAGCAAAAGTGATGCGAAACGATGTAGTAGATCCGGCCTCATCGATGAGTAGCGATTAAATCGCAAATTTTGCGAACGACGCTCGTTAACTCCAGTAACGTGTTGCCTGTACTTTGAAAAGCTGTTTGATAGGATTCTCATTCTTCGAAAATCGTTCTCGCCATTTGGCCAGTATCGCGTCATCGACTACCCCACGCGCATGAAATTTCAGTCAAGTTGATTCGCGAACGCAGCGCAATTATTATCTATTATAGATCTGGTGTTTATCGGATCTTGGTCAACTACCACCCGTTTGTCACTCTCTAAACACAAATTTTGCTCTGAAATCGTCATCCACCTGTACTAGTGATGCCTCAAGCCGACATGGAGTTCTCGTCCGTACTAACGAAAATTGGCGAGGGTCGTCCCTTGCAGTAGAGTGAGCGATGCCTGAGTGTGAACTCTTATCATTATTCGGTCCTACAACAGTTACTGTGATACCCTAGCTAAAGCTGGCTCTCGACTCGAGAGTCTCGAGTATCAACGCACACACGACTGGACGTGGCGTTTGGACCACCTACAGTACCATAAGGCATATTCCAGTTACAATGTGTCAGCCTGAAGCGTTGATTCTCGTTTCATGAATTTAATCAGAACCTCTAGCGTAAACAATTTTTTCTTTTAATCATCTCATCCTAAAATTAAGGTGGTGTATAAAATTATTATCAACTTAGATTCGAAGTTATAAAAGAACGGTTTTCGCTAAAACGAAGTCTTTTGTGAGGTTTTGTCTCGCAAAGTGGTATGAAAGTTGAGATTTTACCCCTTCTTGGCAGCCTCGTATCTCCGTTACTGTAAATCGGACCAAAAAAAAAAAAACTTATGGAAGCAAATTTGAAGGAAATTTTATCTGCTACAATTCGAGTAATGGAATGGTCTATGCAAAACTGCATGGGAAATGAGCTATGAGTTATAGGCCGTAAACTGAAATAATCCCCAAATTTTAACGGTTCTTTCAAGATTGCAGAGAAAAAAAACTGACGAGAATGACGAAAACTTGGATTTAATACTACTATTACTACTACCTAATGATCCTGAGGTACCTACATAATATGTTTATGTTATACAAAAATTAGGACTAACTGGATTTGTGACAGGTGGGCCCCCTTAAGGCCCAAAAATTTTTGAGCCTCTATTCACTGGACACGGAATAGAATTTCTATTCCGTGTCACTGGACATTAGTGTCGGCCATGTTGAGTTAAAGGATTGTCTTCGTGTGGGTTTCATCAACCTTTTTACTCTGAATTCTCGCTCTTCGTTAGGGTGTTTAAAATCTTATTCAGACAATGAACCAAAAAGAACCGAGACTACTTTACGACTTACATTAACACTTGTCAAATACTAGACCTGAATGTACCTAGGACGTTTGAAAATGACATTCCAGTGAAAACTCGGCCCGAACTCTTACCGAGTAAATTTCAATATGTATTTCATTTTTTTAAACACATTTGAACAGGTCGTCCCAAGCGGGTTCAACCTCGTCAACCCGGGAATTCCAAAGAGGACGATAAAGTAGAAACGCCGAAAAGTGAAGCACCGGAAGGTTTGATTATAATCATTTTTCACACAAATGTGAAAATATTGTACAAATTTGTGGGGTTCTTCAGAACTTTATCACTTTCAAAATTTCCCGAAGTGACAATGTTTCCACGCTGTAATTTCATTCCGGACGTTTCGGTACAAAATCCGAAGACTTTTTTTTCACAGATCATTTCGACCAAACTCTTCTGTGTGGGTGGCCTTATTGGCGTGCATGTGTTAACTGGACGGATATTCGGAAGCTACGTTACGAGAACTTTGGTTTTAATTGTTTTATCTGCGATGAGCAAAAAAAAAAAAACAAAACAAAAAAGCATGGTGTAGAGTTACTTGACCTGATTCGTTGCAGTTTTGGTTTTTGAGAAATTTGTTCCTATTGACTTCTGGTGAAACTGCGTCCAGTTCAGAAAATCCTGAAAAGTGGGCCCTTCCGCTAGGACACGTTTTACTCGAGCGAGAACTTTTTGGAAAAGGTGGGATCTCGAGCCGTAACGAATATTGTCGTGAAAGTCCACTGGTTTTAGGAGGGAGCGAAAGTTCCTAGTCCTACAGGTTTTATAAAAATCATAATAAATAAATTCGAAGGAGGGAGTGAATGGAATTTGTACCTCGATCAGAGAAACTAGGTACTGCCACTTCTGCTAAACTGCTAAACCTAATATGCCAATATATTGGAATATGAGAGCCACCTACACCAACAAGGGTACATTATCAAGTAACTGGCAGGTACTCAATATTCAACCAAAAACATCTGAACAGAATTAAATACTAACTCGATTAGTTTTTTGGTTTACCTCGAACCTGTGTTAGTATCTAAAATACATTCCACGCCAAACTGTGAACTAAAAAAAATAATTAGGTACCTACTTACCTAAAATTTACCGTGTTGGGAAATTTTGTTATGCATTGTGAGAAATCATTTCCCACCAAGTTTCAACCGATTTGCCGAGTTTGTAGACCGAAGAAAAAAGGGTTTCCTCCATCGACTGCTAGCACTCTTGTACGGATTAATTTCAGAGCGCTCTGGTGGCAGGAAGAGCAATGTTAGTGGAGGTTCCCAAATAAAGTGAATCAGCGAGCAAAATAGGTATTTTAGGTTCCATTGCTTGATTGATACCAGATAGGATGTGGAAGTGGGTTCCTAAAGGGCACCCCACAACCCGCACCTGTCGACCTGTGCCGCCTCTCAGAGTTCTCTAGTGTGTGTGCCTTTACAAAGGTTCTATCGCTCTCCTACAAGGTATTGTTGCGCCAGTATCTCTCTCCATTCCATTTATCCCAGGGTAAGATACTTTTTGCCCTCCAGCGCCTCACACTCGATGAGGTAAGCCACTGTCTCCTCCTCGTCACTCAAATCTGTTTCTGTCCCTCCTGAAACTGCCATGTCCTGCACACGATGAACCTCAGTTGCCTCTGCCGTAAATGACCAGACCATGCACTTATGGTCTGGCCCAGCCATCATGGTGTCCTTCAGGTCCCATGCATTGCAAATTTTGAGAATTGTTGACGGTAGAATAAATTTCATCCCTACGAAGATGCTCATGGGGTTGAGAATACACAAGTTCCATTCGACCCAACATCGTTTCGCCTCACTCCCAACAATCACGTTGAAATCACGCCGTGGGGGATGAATTACGAATGCGCCGCTCCCTCCAATATCTTGTCAATTTGTAAGGTTTTAAGGTAGGAAAGCGCTAGGTACTGGAAAAGGTATGGATGCGCTGGCTCCCCGAACGACAACAGGCACAACGGTCGCGTAGAGTATACTCTTTATAATAATACTCTATACTCTATAATAAGGGTACTGTCATTCGCATTGACCACTTGTGCGAAGACATCTCGGAATGTACTGGGAGGATTTTTGAGAGATGGGATTCGCCTGGGGATGGCGTCGCAAAGAGTCTTGATGTTCTTTGGAATCTCGCCATCCCCAGACACCCCAACCTTCCACAAGTCTTGCACGATGGTCCTCATTGTGAAGGTGACTGGAGTTGAAATCCAAACGGCTCGTAGAGGCTTACCACTGCCGATAGCATTCCACGTTTTGATTAGACTGAAGTTCGAGTCTACAAGGAAAAACGGAAACTGTCGTCAGCATTACGTCACCCAGTTATCTTCCTTGTTTAGCAGAGATGAAGATTTTACATCACTGCTATACTTGGAACTACTGACCCATTTGCTGAGCTGAAAACGTTTTTGTTCCTTCTCGACAACAACATTTACATTATATAGAGTGATATCTACTCTATTCCAAATTTGCCAAAAATCCTTGAATTAGTGTTCCTACTCAATAAAAAATGTACTTTGTTTGAAACGTAGGTATCACTACCGTATGATTTGTTTTTCAAGAGATATTTAATTAGTAGCCTCGCTGTGACACTTTTTGAGATATTTCAATAATGCTCAATTTCACTGAAGCATTCGCATTTGTGTCTGTACCTACTCTATAGAAAAGCTCACAAAATGTGGGCTTGTATCTTTTCTCTTTGAACCTGTATCACAATTCCACGCAAATATTCCGCCATCAAAAAATAATCATAATAATAACACCGCCAGTGTATGTGATAAATGCAGAAAGAAAAACTTCCTCTTTTCTGTGTTGTAACCTTTTTTCAATCAAAATCATATTTCCCCCCAAAAATCGAGTTTGAAAACTTAAAAAATGAGTTTTCTCCATTTTCTATAATATTTTTTGTCTGATTCACCTGTGGAACATCCAGTTAATGGGCATCATGGGAAACCAAGTAGGTACCTAGTTGAATGTCAGTAAACACAAGATATCACTGATTTATGAGGAAAGATGTGTTTTTTCTCCATTTTACCTGTTTTTCCATGGTTGCATTGTCTCCATCCTTTCCCTCCGAGATCGTGGGCTTTAATTAGGGTGGCCAGATTTTTTTTTTTTTTTTTCGAGGAAGCAGTAGGTACATTAAACAAATAGTCGTCGGACACTAAACAAAAAAAGTTTTAATGTCTAATAAAAACACACATTAAGTTAAATCATTGCCACTAGCCACAAAAATATTACGACTCTATGATAGATCAATGCTATTCGTTTGCATTAAAAAACGAGTGAACTCATTAAAGCAACGGTTTTTGTGGTTTTCAAATTTTGAAAACCACAAAAACCGTTGCTCAGACTCAACTTCTTCTTCCCCTAATTGATAAGAGGTGTAGGTGTTATATCTAATTTAGGGTCCGGGCGTCTGGGGACCATCATTCTTTGGAAGATATTGCCTAGTGCGTAAGTAAGTTCGCAGGAAGTAGCGATCCTAAAACTCTACTAGTTTCAAAAAGCAGTACATTAAATGTACCTGAAATTTTCAGGTGTACACAAGGGCATCTGTGTACAGTAGTATCACATAACTTAAAGCAGTATATCTGGCCACCCTAACTATAATGACCTCATCTGCTACTCATGAGCTTTCCCAGTAGGTTCCAATATTTTGCCATTTCAAAATCTCTGTGTCAGCTCTCACAAGTCAAATTGCCTCAATTTGGAGGCATTTAAACCCTTTCTATTCGGTCCAGATTCCTTTACTTACCCACTATAATTAGGGGTGATGGTGAGGAAGTCGCTTTCTGCATTTATCACATACCTACCTACGACATCATCTCCTGACAAATTTCACTTTTGCGCAATACTTGGCGATACCCCTCTCAAACTCGCACACCGTGTCTGATGGGGCTCATTAAATGGATCAAGCCAACGAGAACGAAAAGAAGCCATGGTGAATATGTTGCACTGTAGGTAGGTAGCTCTGTAGTACGCAAACTGGCAAAAAAAAAAAAAAAAATCAAATACTTGATGAATTTGGTGTGCAATGCTCGTTCTCCATTCCACGACCAAAAATGTAAAGTAACCAGCGTTTTGGAATCAGAATTTTCCTTTTTCAATTTTGCGACATTATTTCAATCAAAACAGTAGGTACTATCAGTCGAGTCTTATTTTGGGTGAAATTTGAAGCCCTACATACAAATATGTAATATCCTATTATACGGGTAACTTGGGATTCCCAGTCGTTAAGACTCACGTGGCGCAAAATTTCACTGGGTTTGGTTCATTATTCCCTGATTTTGCCAGCCTTTAAATGGGCCCTGTTGTAGTTCACGGTATAAGGATTCGTAAACATTCATTTTTGAGTTCATAGTTTGGCTTGGATTGTCCCATAAATAGAATTTAACTGAACAAATGATGAATAGACGTACCTTGAGACTATTTTGGATTTTTATCGTATTAGGCCTTGGTGTCATTAAATCTCATTTCTTATGTGGTCAGCTGGGCTGATTATGACCTGTGTGAAACTTAAGTTTCACACCTATTTTGAAATGCACTCTTAATTCTCAGGGGTACCGCATCTGGTGGGCTGATTTTGATGAACCTTCATGCCAAAGCGGATTCGCATTACGACACTTGTACTTTAAATCCTGATGATTTTAGTTTGCCAGGGCCTGTAGTAGGTATGGCTCGTAGTTCGCGTCATAGTGCTAGTTGACCTTCCAACACTTGGGGCCGAGAACCTCTTGGGATTCCTGCGTATTTTTGACTAACGAACACCGAACTTGGCTCTCGCAAAATAAAGGTAACCAGTTCAAGTTCATTTTAGCTTCGATTGGTTGTCCGTCCTCTGTGCTTCTGTCAAAGCATGAAAAATTGAGTCTCGTCCCGTGCCTTTGAATCATCGAGATCATTTGGCCATTTGCCCAATGGGACTTATCCGAAGGTATTCGGTTGTTTCAATTCGGCGTCAGCTCGTTTCATAATCACCAAACATTTTACTCTAAAAAGAGTGAGTTTTGCTCAATGCCAGTAACATGAAAAATAATTGCGGGAGACGGACGAAGAAATTCCTGACCGTTGGCGCATAACAGCTAAGCTACTGAAGCTGCTGCTTCGTTATAACTGCAAAGCCTAAAATAACACGCTGGTAATGGAGGAGATCCTGAAAAAGTTGGAGTTTGAGTACAGGCCGAGGAGCGCCCCTTTTTTTTTTTAAAGGCAGACGATATTCGTAGGTACAGTATCGACGGATAAAAACGTTATTCGTAGGTGTCGTGCTTTTATTATAATAGATAACATAATGCCGTTTATAAATAATAATAATCATCATATCGAATAATAACAGACACCATCTTGCAGCTGAAACGATTCAAACATGGATCAGTATGCCTTTGTCTCTCAATCTCTCCTGACATTTCCTCACACCTTGGCCGAGTCTTTTACCATCAGCCACTGGTGCACTGCCCCTAGATGAGGATCTCTACCTTGTACTTGCTGCAGGTACTCTGGTTCGTATCCTGAAAGCACCAATAGCATGCTCAAATTGTCCTCCGAGTGGAAGAAGGTTGGGCGCAAGTCCGAGGGCTCATTATCTCGCCGGTTGGGGCACGGTAAAATTGGGCGCATTCCCTAATCCCACTCTTCCCATAAGTGGAAAACTTTGCACGAGCCGAAAAGTACCTGGGAGGAGGAATGAAAGAAAAGAAAACCGGGCACATCACATGTATCACATCATTGAAGGTACATAACTGTTAACGCATGTATCACACATCACACATTCTATCACAGGTGTTAGCTACAACACTGTTTGTCAGAAAAAAAGACGAAATCCGTCTCATGAACAATCTGATCAAGAATAACCTTGTTTGGGGGGGTGCAGTGGTGGCTAACTCTTACGACAACGCCATAAGGCTTGGCATCTGCCAAGTACTTGCCCAGTTGGGCAGCAAGGAATAGTAACTATAGTCTAATATATTAGACTAGACAACAACTGTTGTCTCTGTCTAGTGTGTGAATTTTTCGTCGTGAGGAGTGGTGCGCAACTATTTATTTTTATTTGTTCTTCCTTCTGAAAATCGAGTAACTGACAAGTAAACGAAAACCGGCACTAACCACCGGTCGGCCTGCGACGAATGTTCCACCTCGCTTCTCTTTTTTTTCAAGATTATTGTCGCCGAACATAACAATATAGTTTGACAAACGTCGGGAACATAAAGTCTACAAATAGGTACAATATGAAATAAGTTTCAACAACAAATGAGTAAGTTAGGTCCAATCATACGCTTCAATTTCTTCGACCGAGGGGGCCAATTCGACGAGCTTCTGCCTCACCTATCCACCGAAAGCGCCCTACGACAACTCCCTGGCATGCTCAGGGACCCGGTTGAAGAGTAGCACCCCCCCCCCCCCCCCCCCCCGGTAGTCGGGGTCACTCGCCTGGACAAGCGCGAGACCAAGGATATTAGACTAAGTGAAAACTAAGACTTAGTTTTACACTTGGTGTTAGGAAGCCTTCTATTCTATCGATGGAAAAAAGCAAGATCATTCCTCATTCTCAGCACAAATGATCAGTAAAAATGAGCTAAAATGAAAAACAAATTAGAGTGTAATTTGTCAAGAGGTGGTTAAAATAGAAAACTAACGTCGCCCTTGAATTACACGAGAAAACAGTTGAATGTCATGGGTGTGGCGCTTATTTTTGACCAAAATTTGATTTTGAACTCAATATTGATCAATGGCAGAAAAACTCAGCTGAGGGGTCAATAATTGAAGTTGTCAACAATACTTATTGTCAAATCATTTTGCATTAAAGGAGTATTCGGCGTAGAATGCCGAATATGAAATGAAAAATGAGGTTTCTGTATCAAATAACGCAGCTGGTGCCTATTTGGGGGCTTTTGGGCTTTCGGAGATATTCTACATCGATCGGGCATTTAGCGAAAAAAAAACAAAAACCGATGATCCACTCTAACCTAGACATCCTGTATACTCAGCGTTCAATTTCTGATTCTAACTTAGGCATCCTGTAGGTATACCTTTCAGGCATAATAATATTGTGTGCCTCAGCGAAAATCTTATCATAATCAGGGCCGTGGAGAGAAAATCAAATCAATGGGGGCAAAATTCATCGGGCCCCTAAAAAAAAAAGGTTGTATGAAAATTCATTGGGCCCCCTAAAAAAAAAAGCTATGAAAATTTTTCCTTTTATTGATCTGTCCCTTTTCCCATTTTGCCTCTCCTACCCCCTTTTTTTACAAAAAAAAAATTCTCAAGAAAATCCGGGCCCGGGGGCAACGGGTCCAGTCCCCCCCCCTCTCTACAGGGGCTGATCATAATATGCTAATATTGAGGTGCAATTATGAAACCTTTGTCGAAGGACAACCGAGAGTCAGATTCGTTTGAGGAATGCAATCGTAAATGAAAACTTGAAAATGATTGAATAAAAACACACTGCACTTCCAGATGGTGTACATTGTTCACCTCAAAACATACCAAGTTGCAATTTTGGTTAATTTGCGAAACTATCGTATTATGATAATTTTCCACCGTACAGTTTTATCGTGTAATCTGAGATGATACACAATAATGTTAATTAATGATCTTCCCATTGTTTCTTAGTAAAGTAACACTAACAAAAGATAATACAAAAAAAGCTGACGAAAATCCGAACTAAATAACATCAACTCTTGTTACGAATAATTGAATAGTAACATCAACATACCTACCTACGCGTCAACATTTTTATTTCTTTACATCAAATGGAGAACCAACAATAATTATTTAATAATTATTATTAAATACCTAGTATCCATTTTACAATAATTATATGTAACTGATATAAAGCCTGTCAAAATGAGCTAAGCTTTTAGAGCTGAAGTGCAATGTCGAACTATTTTTGAATATTTTTCTATATTTTTCAAGATTTCATTTGTCATGTAAAAGCACATCACCACATAAACAGCTCACGATGTTCAAAGTTTGTGCCATAATAACATTTTGGCATACCGATTCTATATTACAACCCATAATTTTCGGTTCATTTTCCTTTGCCCCATTCATCTCTTCAATGTGTCTTCTTGGTATTGGCGAATCTACCCAATCAGCGCACTGAAACAGCAACAAACAACATAGATATTAAAGTGATAGTTGGGATAGGAGATGCGCATGATCTGTAGGAATTGAAGAGCCTCGAGAGAGTAAATCATATTTTTAATCGGTGAAGGGCTTCCGAACACTATAAGTAGGGTGGCCAGATATACTGCTTTTTGCAGTACAGTACTGCTTTAAGGTATGTGATACTGCTGTACACAGAGACCCTTGTGTACACCTGAAATGTACTGCTTTTTGAAACTACTAGAGTTTTTGGAGAGCTGCTTCCTGCCTACTTACTTACGCACTTGACAATATTATTGTCAAGTGTCTAGGCAGGAAGTAGCTCTCCAGATATTATCTTCCAAAGAACTTAAATTAGATGGGACACCAACACCACTTATCAATTAGAGGAAGAAGAAGTTGGTCTCAAAGGCTCAGGCTCAAAGTTTGAGCTACGGTTTTTGTGGTTTTCAAATGGGTTCACTAGTTTTTAAATGCAAACGAATAGTATTGAGCTTTGAGTATTGATCTCCTTCATGAGATATTGTCTGCATCATAGTCATAATATTTTTGGGGCTAGTGGCAATGGTTTAACCTAATGTGATGTTTTATTAGACATTAAAACTTTTTTCTCTAGTGTCCTAAAATTTTTTGTTTAGTGTCCTACGACTATTTGTTTAATGCACTGCTTCCTCGAAAAAAAAATCTGGCCACCCTAACTATAAGTGAAGTAAAAACTCAGATTGCTTGTATGTATGTACTTGTGAATTAATAGAAAATCGGCAGCGGTAACAAAGGCTCATCGGTTGGGGTTGACGGCACACTGGATCCCGGCTTCCCATTGTGATAGCCAGGCCCACCGAGAGGGGGGGGGGGGAAGGGGACATTTTCCCCGGGCCTGGACTTTTACATGGGGCCCCAGCGGGCCCTAGAAAAATAAGAAAAGGGAGGGGGGAGAAAAAGAAAAAAAATGACTGAGTAGCCACTTGGCAAGCAACGTAGTCTTCCGTGTGATTGTGACTGACCTGTGTGCGTGGCAGCAATGGCCTTTGCCAAAGGTCCTAGGCTGAGGAACCTTTGGGGTAGCCCGCGGAGTGTCACTTGCTTCCACGCAGCTCCCAATGACTGACCCCTCGTCGCCTTTTTATGGCAAACCCAGGAGATCAGAAGAGGATTTCACAATTGGTTAAAATCCCTTCCAAGTGGTAGGACCCCCATAAATATATTTTACGCTAAAAATTACTTCAAGAACAACACTCTACCCTCAATCCTTAGACCCGGTTATAATAATATTATAATAGTTATATATTTTCGCAATGGTTTAATTTATTTTTGGAATCACCAATCTTGAGGAATGCTGACATGACGACCCGATCGTAAAAATTTTACGATGATGCTGAGTGAATCCAGCCTTTTCGAGTTCCTATTTTTACCAGCCCAAAACAGTTCGTTTCGATTGTATTATTGGAACGTTTCCAATCCGGTACGTTAGAGGATCAAAGTCTCACCTCAGTCCATGTGTTTGGAATTTAGCAACTTGATGTAACAAGTTAAACAAAATCCGGTTCAAGAAAAAAATAACTTTACAAAAAAGAACTTGTGATATCTACAGATCGCATGGCCAAAACTTGAAATTTGGCATATAACCAGAACCCTCTCCTGAAACATTAATAGGTACTATTATTGTGGTGGAAGTGGGCGAATGAAAGTAATAATAGGTGCGAGATTGGGAAACATGCGACGATAAATTTTGCTTGGATTGTGCCAAATGATTTTTACTCCTCAAACTCACTAACGAAGCTGTTATTTACGGAAAGTAATTAGGCGGGGAACCAACTACAAATTTAACAGGTTGTACTTGTTAGCTTTCGTCACTTTCATTTACCCGAATCGTGCTGTCATCTAGCGAAATTTGGCTGGTATGAATGGTTCAAACACAGTTTAAATAATTCAAGTAATTTTATCTAATTAACTCTTGACTACACAAATTATGCATGCGCTCAGAAATGCTTATACGTTATGACGGTATGAAATAACGCTCTGCAAAAAACTTGCTTGTGCGCGCTTATGTAGTCCAATCAAAGCGTAGTCGGACGTGGAAAAAATAGGTTGTTGGAGTGGTAGGTGGAGGTCACTTCCTTCAAAACCCATTCTAAGCAACCATTTTCCTTTCCTTGCCATTAAATAATTAAGACCGTAGTAAGAAATTTTCTTACTACGATTTTACAAGTAGTTGTAAGGGATACCTTCCAAAACCTCTAGTGGGGAACTTTGGTAAGTTTTCAACGCGCTCTAGCTCCTTTAGTAGTTGGTCAAAAATCAATGTTGACTAATGCATTTTGTCGGAAATTTTAATGCTCTTTTATTTCCATCATGCTAATATTCGCCGTAAACCGCATAGTTTTGAAGGTATAAGTAAAAAAGTGCCAAGTTTGGTTTTTTTTTTTTTTCAAATATCTCAAAACTTGTACCTATCTCTTCATTCTCGGATTCGGGTAAAGGGAGTATTTTCTTCCAAAACCATTATTATCGACAAGACTTATCGCACAATCAAACTTAGTGAACCTGTTAGTTCAAGTTATTTCAATCCTTAGGCCAGTCAAAACCACAAAAAATCTTCAAAACGTGATGTAGTTATGATTTTTTTATTATGTTTTCGGACCCATTAGGGTACCTAGTTCAAATCCGAGTTGGCAACTCTCTAAATGGTGTGGAAGTTGCGTAGGACGCGTAAAACCGCGAAATGTTTGGGCTCTTCAACGTTTGCTCTATATCTCCTAAACTATACAGTTTTTGATAAACAACCCCAACGACACCTTTGAGACCAACCGGAGCTCTGTAGGTCAATTAGGGACCGGACCTGGGGCTGTTTGAATGTTCGTCATTTTTCAAAAAAAAAAAAAAACTACCTACAATTTTAACGGCTCTCTTTCTTCACACCGAAAATCCGGCTATATAACATATCCTACGAGGAAAATTCTTGAAGTAGCAGTTGTAGGTAATTTGGTTGGCTTTCATTTAAGCGCAAAATGGGGTCTTTAGGTCTCATAGTTCGATCACAATCTTTAAAAATCCAAAATTAAGTAAACATCGAAATTGTGTGGTCTATTTTGTAGTTGTGTGCAGTAAAAATGTCAAACTGTTGAATAAATTTTGTAACTAAAAAAAGATAAATGATAAAATTTGATGAATATGACTTGAAATTCGATTTGAGCATATTGACGTGAGGAAGAGCCTAGGTACCTACCCCAAATTTTGAATGTCTAGCTGCGTGATGTTAACGCTTAGCATACCTGGACGAGAGGGAATGAAGATGAGCGTTCCTATGAAGATGTTCCTGGTGGGCGAGCATGCAGCGGACTGAACTGCTGGGCCTGACTTGGCCTTCCTCCGCCTTTCTCGATACCGCCCTGAACTTCGCCGTCGTGAATCATTTGAGCCGAAACGAAAGAAGGTTCCGCCAAAATGGCTAATTATCTCAAAAGTATTTTGGGACTTTTACAGCTTTAAAAGATGACAGTGGCAAGGGGCCAGGTGTCGTTACTAGTGAGTCAAAAAAACTACTCTGGGAACACCCCCTTTTCCTCTCCCTGTCCTTCCTACGCCCCAGCGGAGAAGGATAGCTGTGGAAGCTGTGGTGAGGTGCGGAGCTTTTATCCTGTCCGCTCTATTTCAAACTTGAAAGCCCACAAATTAGCACGAACGTCGTCAGTTGGTTTGGCAATAAATAGAGCAATGATAGCGAAAGTGGGCGTTCGTGTGAGCCCCTGAGGGTTCAAGGGAATTTAAAATGACTCTGAGACGGCTCGTTGTGCGTATCTCACGGACTTGCATCGGTTCGTAAATATGTAGGACTGAACATTTGCTGATAACCTGATCGCTCCCTCCGGCCATCAACTGGTCAACATTGGGTTGAGAAATGGTCAATTTACGGTCAACAGGAGGGATTATTCTTTTGATTGAATTTTGCAAACATTTGATCCCTCAATGAAAATTAATTTTTAATTTATGGAAAACAAAAAGAAATTACAAAATTAAATAAACTGTAGGCCTGTTATAACATTATACATTAAATAAAACACTATAGTTTAAACACCAAATTAAATTTAAAATGATTCAATTTATTTTTTATTTAAAATAATTTTTATTACTTTTATTTTCTACAATTTATTTATTCACATTTTTTCCATTTAATTTACCAATTTACATTTATTTAATTTAATATCTCAATTTAAATTAAATTAAATTACCTTGTATCGCCGGAAGGCCTTTACAAATAAACCTTATCATTCTCATTCATTCATTCAAATTAAATTAAATTTAGAATTTAAATGTTAGATAAAACGTTATAGTTAAAAACATTGCAAATTAAATATTTTTAAAACAGTAAAATATTAATTTTAATGGCCTCTGTAGTTTTAGTACAGATAAGAGACCTCTAAAAATATACTCATCGTTCAAAATTGCTACGGAAATTATACCTCATTCGACCGCCTGGACTCTGACGTTAAAAGCACCATTTATAGCTACATAATATGGGGAATATGTTATATCCCCACGGTGTAGTTGGATTGGTCTGAGAGCCTCATAATTGGATCCTACGTCGAAAACGACACCTCTTGGGTTAACTCCTGCAAAACCCCCAATTGTAGCCCTAAAGTGCCAACAACCAACAGTTACTGTGAAGTCGGATGGGTCTAAGAGCCCCATAGTTTGGACCAAAATACTTCGAAAACGATACCTCATACTGTCACCGAGCCAAAGTTCTACAAAAGCCCCATAGATCCCTAAAGTGTACTCGGATGGGTCTGAGACCCCGATAAACGATTTCTACGTAAAAACATATTTCGAAAACAACACCCCACGCGAGTCCCTACCCGAAATCGGATTGGATCGCGAATCTAGCTGGTCAAAATTATTTTTGCCAGATTTTCTATTAAGTAGAAATAAGTAGACATTCTAAGTCTTAAAATTTTGCGCTGATTGCAGGAAAAATAACGAAAAAAGTTTCTCCATTATTTGGAATAAGTTAAATATTGAAAAAAGTTACGAAAAAAAGAAGTTTTTGTTCAAAAATTGAAAAATATTGAGAAAAGGTTGACATTGAATTTCCCGGACATGAACAATGATTTCTGGGAAAATCTTTAAAAAATTCCTCCATTGCTTGGATAAACTCAATTCTTGAAATTTTCGCGTTTTCATCAGTTCAATACGGTCTAGTGATCCTAGAGGGAGATATCTTCTGCACTCCAGGGCATCACATTCAATAAGGCAGCTACAGTGTGGAGCAGCCATCATGGTGTCCGTGCTCGTTTTCTCATCCTCTGGTAATCGAGCGAGTCTGGGTACCTACTGAGAAGTATCTCATTGAAAACCCCAACTCGCCTGATTTGGATATTAGAGAACATGTCTGCCTTATTTCTAGGGCTCCCCTCTCCCTCTTGACCATAATCACTTATATCGGCTTGGTTAAGTATAGTCCAACGGCCCTTACCCAAAAGCTGTGTATTGTACATTCCCTCTATTTCCCATCTTGTACCCGTCTGTTTACTATCTCCAAGCCACGCTCCAGGCGGTTCATCCATCCAGTCTTCTCCACCAGATATAACTTCCAAGTTCTTATCCAGTCGGGACTTTGTCTGGGCTCTCAGTAAGCTAGAACAGAGGTTTGTTTTTCCATGGCATATCTTTTCCATTCTTCGCAGCGGTATGCCGTTCTCATTGTCATGGATCCCCCAGATTGGAGTGGGAACTCTTGTAGCTGGCATGGCTCCTGTCAAGGCAAAGCACCTTGGGCCTCCATCAAAGCCCTGATAACAGACCCCCGTGGTCGACCTTTTTCCACCAGACGTAATCCGTGATGCTGAGAAAATCCAGAAGATTTAATGACCCCCTAACCCTTCCTGCAGGTCCTGCGCACCATATTGACTTGTAGTAAGGTAAGCTTGGGATCTAGTTTCAAGGTGCGTCAACACAATGCCAATCAGCATGGTTATGCTTAGGGGCAGAGTGGATGTTTCGGCCAGGATCGCTGCTTTGCCAAAAGTCATACGTCAAGGCATGCCCATACTATGCCAAAAGCTGCTCGTTGAATTCGGGAAACTTGATTCGAAATGACATCTAGAGTTGCTTTCAGGACGATTCGGTTTGGCAAGGCAACAACGCTCGGCCTAAGTGTCAATTAACACTGCCCGCGATTTGGAGCGAAGCGAAGCGATCACGCGCGAGTAGGGATTTTGAATGGGAGAGGGCGATGGGTGTTCACACTCCGAGCGGAGCGAAGCGATTGTGAGCGATTTAGCGCGAATTGTCTCTTGCAATCGCAAGCAACTTTGCGATTTGAAGCGAATTGACGCTAATTTCGCGCTTTTTTGTTTGTTCTCTTGTTTTCAATTCTTTTGATTTTCGATTCAATAATATGGATTCAAGTTAATTCAAGTTCATCAACTGTGGGTTCAAAAGAACTGTTCTGAATTTAAAAATTCTTTGAATTTTAAATAAGAACGCTCCAAATTGAGCACAAGGGTTCATTATTCTTTAATATAAGTAGGTAAAATAAATTCTGTGAATTGATGATGATGGTGTTAACCGTTTCAATGAACTTTTCACCCAAATTCTGTCAATAAAAGTTACATAAAAACTACAAAGAAAAGAAGAAATTTCCCTGAACAATGTTTGAATAGATGTGGAACCCCGAAAATTGGATTATGCATCTGAAATTACTCGGGAAACGACACCTTGTTTGATCTCCTGGTAGCCTTCACAAGTCCCATTTGTAGCCCCATGAAAGCCCCGTAGATATTTTCCTAACGTACCTATTCTTGGCTGATTGACTTTATGCACCCACTTACGTTTCCTTTTCATTTTCAATTCACAATTCTCCAACAAAAACGAATTAATGGGGTCTAAGTTGAACGACATCTTTGTAGGACACCACAAACTCAACTGGCCTATTTGCATGTAATCGCTTGCAGTGTGAACACATCATCGCGCCTCAAATCGCTTCGCGTGCAGTGTGAATTCACCCTAAGCCAAATCATGCCTGGCGGCATAGAACCATGCGGCTCAAGTCGAACCAGGTTTCCCGAACTCAACATCCCGTGCGCCTTGAGCTGCGGGGCAAGCATTGTGTGGATGCGCCTTCACTTGCCCGTGGGCTGCCTGGAAAATGAAAGAAGGAGTTGTTATTCTTTGGGGAGATGGCTTCAGTGAAATTTATGTATAGATAAACAGATTATGATTTAGGTATCTAAATGCCTATTGATGATGTCAGACATCTCTGGCTATTTTGGTGCAGGTAGCGACTGCTTTTAATGTGAAGACCTTGCGTAGGACTACTCAGTGAGAAGATGATGTCTTCACATCGAAAGAAATCACCACCAACGCCAACACAGCGAACGACTCACTAACTGACTGACTTACCAGATCTGTATTTAAAATACAGATCTGAGGAAGCCTTACGTCTTCTCTTCATTTTCTACCCTCCTCAATATTAGCCATTTGCCCTCGCTCTGATTTCCTATTTAAAAAAATGGGTTTTTTCAAAAATTCTGTATTTTTTACTCGAAAAATATTTAACATCCTGGGATCCTTCAAAAATCCCATTTTTAGCCCCACGAATGCCCTAAAGATCGCCCCAGTGAAATCGGATCGTTCCGGGACCCCAAAAAATGGATTCTACGTCCAAAAATACTTCGAAAACGACACCTAACTCGATCCCATACCTAAAAGCCTTCAAAAAAACCCTCCCGTAGCCCCATTATAGCCCCATAGCGCCCCACGGGTTTGGGCGATCGGACTGAAAACCTTGCGGGCACAACTAGATGGTAAACCAAGTATTTTGCCGAAATTTCAGATTTTTAAAAAAATTCCTACTGCCCAAAACGGCCTGGACGGCGGACGGCGGACGGACATTTCGGATTTAGAATGTAGACCTCTTGAAACGAATAATGTCAAATTTTGAGCCCGATCGGAGTCGTCGACCCCCGTCGCGAAAACATAGGTGTATTATTCCAAGAATAATAAACCAAAAGTGGAAAACAAAGCTTGCAAACTTGGTATTCAGTTTTCTGATTTCTCATCAGCTGATTTAAAACAAGATATCCATTGAATTATTTAAATTATGATTTAAATCATGCAACCCTGCTTACCTAATCAATTTTCACGCATTCACGAGTTTTCCCTCTAATTATAATTGATCGAATTGGTTTAAGCTGTTGATAAGACTAATCAAGCAGGTGGATCCGCTTATGGCTGTCATTATGCTCAAAACTTACGCTATAACACACAAGCTTGGGTGTTTGTGTTAATAGTTAGTAGTTTTTACTGGGTTGAGTTCAATAAGGCCAAACAAGTTTGGCCTTATTGAACTCAACCCAGTAAAAACTACTAACTATTGAATAATGACGGAGGCCACCGTAAACCAACGTTTGTGTTAATATTCAGTGATAGTTATTGATGATTATTGGGTGATAGTTAATATTCGAAAGACTAGGTACACAAAAACCAATTCCATGAGTGGGTCCATTCTTGAGCTTTGTTCAACGTACCCTTAATCTATTTGTAATAGTTAACAATTCCTTGTTTAGGTTTCGCTTCTCGAATTCTACTACCTGATCGAAGGCTGGTTGGAACAGATGAGGGCAGAGCGCTTGTTTTTCAATCGGTAAGTACGTTCTAATCTTTGACCCAATAAATTAATCGGCCAAGTACAACCACGAATTGACTGAATGTTCCAGAAGTTGATCAAGCCCGTCAGCTCGGGTTTGTCCATCAAGAGAGAAAAGCCCGAGAAAAAGTCGGAGAAATCGGCAAAACAAAAGTCGAGGTCTCAGGCCATCGAGGAGCAGATTTTGGCGGAGGAGGCGAAAGCGGCTGCCGCCCAACCGAAAGTTAAAGTGGTGGAAGTGGTGGAACTGGAAGAACCTCCGAAAGAGGGGGTCAAGGAGGAGGAGCCAGCTGAGCCGATTGCTCGCCAGGACTCAGCTCCTGTCTTGGAAACAGAGCCGGAACCTACCAAAGAGGCGAGTCCACCTCCAGCTGAGGTCAAGCCAAAACCAAAAAAAGTAAGCTAACCAGTGAATTCACAGATAAAATTTTAATGTGCCTGTAATCACAGCCTGCTTCTGCTGTTAACTTTGATTTACTTCGCTACATAATTGTATCATTTGTTCTTATACTATAGGAGAGCAAGAAGAAATCTTCAATAAAAACATCTCCAGCTGAAGTTGAACTGCCAGTTGAAGAAGCACCTAAACCCGTGGCAGCAGAGGAACCTGCGGTTGAGGAAGCCAAACCAGCAGAGACTCTAGCAGAGCCTAAAGCTGAAGCACAGCCCGAACCAGTTTCTGAACCAGAACCCACCCCCATTCCTGAACCTGTGCAAGAAGAGCCCAAAGAAGAACCGAAAGTAGAACCGTCGGAGAGTGAGGCACCAGTAGAACCTGAACCAGAAGCAACTCCCGTTGAGCCAGAGCAAAGCCAACCTGAAGAGATTTCAGAACCGGTTGAGAGCCCACCTGTCGAAGAGCCCATTCAAGAAACTGTTGTCGCTGAGCCAGAAGTTACTGCTGAACCTGAAGTAGCTACTGAACCTGCTGCTCCTGAAGTTGAAGAGCAAAACGCAGAAGTGCCAGTTGAAGAAGTACAAGCAAGCTCAGCAGAACCTACATTGGCTGAGGAAGACACTAAGGCTCCAACAGAGGATCACGTCCCTACAGAACCTGAAACTGCACCAGCAGAAGAAGCTAGCGAACCTGTAGAACTAAAAGCAACCGAATTGGAAACTCCCACCCCAGTTGAAGCCATCGTCGAAGAACCCACCGAAGAACAAAAACCGACAGAAGACCCACAATCCAGGTTGGATGCTGCTCCTGAAGCAGAAGCCGAACCCGCTTTGACCCCAGCTCCCGAGGCAGTGGAGGAGACCCCAGCTGAATCCGCTGATCCTCAACCCCAAACCCCTTCTGAAGGAACAGTGATATCAGAAGTCGAAGGAGCACCTTCCTCCGAACTCCAACCTGAAACGACTGAGCCAATCATTGAAGAACCCCCATCCCCCGTCACCGAACAATGAGACCCAAGTATATCTTGAACTTATGGTCCGCATTTATATTCCAACTGAAGAAACCACCTGTAAAAGTATTATGTTCTATTATACTTAAGTATCTTATTTATAATACATTAATAATACGCGCCGGTCGCCTTTTAAAGGCTATGTAAATCAAATAAATTCCTATGATATGTTCTTTCATTATTTTCACTACCCTTAATGCCCTGTTCCGATAATTCAATTGTTAGACGAGGTTGGAAGGTTTGTATGTTTCGAAACCAAGTGTGTTGGCGTACTGTCAATGCAACTCCCGTGGTAGCTCTAGACACCCCAGCTAGAGACAATGTACGTGCGAAAACAAAAGGCATCTTCCTAAGCTGGCTGAACTAACCAGCTCAACTGTTGCATGCGTTTTCATTTCATTCTCGGTACCCAAAATCTTGAGAAGAGGGAATGGATAAGATACTAACAGGCGTGCTGCAAGTGGAACTCTTCTATCATCTTTAAAATGAGCTCCGACTGGGTGGCAAAAGCATCCCGGCGATGTCTCCTGTTAGGGATTGGCACCTCAATCATTGTTGCGTTCTGGCCCTGCATACCTTGGATGAATTGCTGAAATAGAAACAGACATTAAAAATGTAGTTTCTTTATTAGATAAAATTGACATCTGGCCTAGCGTTGATGTGAACCAAAGGAATTGTGAAGCAAAGGGCATTCAAACGGCAAGCATGGAGTTCTTCCCCGCAAGCTCCCGAAGATAGTTTTCCCCTGCCCTTCTTTGAACCCATATTAAATATGGGTTCAAAGAAAATTTTGACAGCATAAGTGTTTTTCACTAATCATGACAGCATATTCTGCGCCATCAACTACTTTTCGACGAAAATGTCAATGGTGGGGGTTTTCCCATGTATCTGTCATGTGTTTTCCTGTTTTTGTTTTGTATTTCGTGATGTGAAGATACGAAAACGCTACAACTAGGGAGGGAGCAGGCCTTGATCCAGAAGGACTCATCTGTCTGGGCGTCAGTAGCCACTATGATTTGAGCTTTTTTCTGTTGGCCAACTTCTTCATCACCAACCAATGAGAAGCCAGAATCCTGTGTGACTAAATTCAGAGTGTTGAGCTATGGGCAAGTTTTTAGGAATTATTATCGCTCAACCACAAACTTCCAGGCACTTCCACTCCTTATGGTAACACTTGAATGAGAATCCAGAGTGGGAGGACGGTGTGGGGAAAAGATCTTGCAGACGATTCGTTGATATTGCTCTCATAGTGACTAGGGGTGGAGGTGTTGGCAATCCGGGAACCCTATTACACAAGGGGCAGGCGAAGGGGGTTGTGGGGTTTCAAGGGGCACGGATTATTACCAGAGTAGGCCCCGGAGAATCCCCTTGAGCAGCTATAAGTGGACGGCCTGGGTCGAGCACTAATAGAGGCCCGTTACGATCATGGCAGATGTCAATGCTTTATCTCAGCAGTTGTGATGAATCCAGCCAACCCGCCTGACAAACTACCGAGCTTGGGATAGGGGCTTCTGTCTGGATGGTCATCTATCAACGTTTGCCTCACCGGCACATATGAGGTCTGAGGAAGGTGAGAGTAAGAATCATGTTACTTTCTTTACTCACGGCAGCTAGCATGTTCTCAGGGGTCTGGTCTGGGCACCCAACATGGTCCTAAAGCCAACACCAGCCAATTCTCATGTGGCTGACAATTTCTCCCCAGAGCATGCAGTCCAACGCACTGCCTGAACGTCTCTGCCTGGGAAGAGCAGAGTGGCCATGCTATCAGAAGCCCTTGGCGGGATTCAGGCTGGCCACTGGCCAGTGCCAACTCCCTCTCCCGATCCAGAGGCCTGGAAGGGATGATGGGCTGTTGGAGGGGGGGGGGGGGTGGCAAAGAGCTTGCAGACGTCTAGATAGTTGACGTTGCTCTCATACGTCCATGAAACAGAGTGCATTACATGGCAGGTGCCCTGCTCACGCCGGTGTACCCCCAGTAAAAACCACGTACCATGCTAAAATAATCTCAAGGCACATCCATTCCATGTTATGTGCTCCTGTTTTCCACACCGCCAGTGCCAACAAGACAAGGCAACTTGCTGCACCTAACCCTCAGAGGTTCATTGGATTTTGTAAGGCCAACCCATCCCAACACTCTTCACGTTTAAATCTCACCATTTAGATAGAATAACATACATTACCTTCACAATTTTGATGAGGAAGACGGCAAATGTAAGAAAGGAGATGGTGAGAAGAGCACCCTCTAGGGAAGGGAATGTCATCATCTCGTGGCCCCGAGCTTGCTCTGATCCTTCGATCACCCACAACCGCTGACTCCTCTTCCCTGTGATAAACAACATTAACATCCTGCAGTATGAGGGGCTAGGGAGAGAGAAAGACTCCTCGGATGGTTTGAATTCAAACCAGCAGAAGAATCGTTCTCTCTCCCTAACCACTTCATTGGATTAGACCTCTGCACCATCAGCAAACAACCACTTTGTGATCCTGCAGTATTATTGAAAGTTTCGCTGATGCTACAGATGTTGGTCGTTCACGTGATTAGAGCAGTAAAGGAGGCCATTCACGGCAGAGCCAGATCGCCCAAGGCTGCACGCTCGAGTCTATTTAGCTTCGGTCCAAATTATGGGGGGGTCACATACGAGTAGGCCAGTTACGGCCACTCATAGCACTAACCCGGTACATTTGGCGGGGTTTTCCCGATTCCTCTCATAATTCCACTCTTCCGTTCGAAATGGGCGGGATTCCTCTCAGAGTACTGCTGACAGAAGTTAAGAGGCGGCATGATTCCTCTCACCTCTTAACTGTCTTATTTTGGGTAGCCAAACGAACCTAGAGTACCTCACTCGAGCTCAGTGGTTGGTTGAATGCTGATGGGAAGTCCCAGAGAAATACACCAAATTTTATTTATTAATAATTAATAAACCTAAACACTTATTGTTTACAATTATGGTTTTTTTAACGGGGTTTACATTCCTCTGTTGTTTTGTTTACTGCCAGACAAACTCAAGACAACCTAGGTACATCAAGTGTTTAAGAATAATAATTATTCTTAAACACTTGATGTACCTACCTAGGTTGTCTTAATTATTAAGGACGTATGCGTGAAACAAAAGTTGGTGTTGAGCCCAAAATTTATGGTCATTGATTTTCAGCAAGGTATCCATAGTGCTGTCCGTCTTGTATTGCCAAACACCACATTTTTCGGATGACGTTTTCACTTGGCACAGGCGGGGTGGAGAAAGATTCAGAGCTTAGGTCTGTCGACAGATTATAGGAAGACAATGAAATGGGCTGAGGGTTAGAATAGTCCTTTAGTATGGTTTTCTGCCTTCTGAGGTGTTGGACTGTTTCACGTTTGTCTTGATGTCGGTACACCCTGCAACCGGCTGCTGATGGATGCCCAGCATTTGAACAATAAACCCATGTCTAAAATCCCAATCTCTACTTTCCTAGTTCTGCACGTGAACTGTGACATTGAGCTGATGAATGTAACTGAGAAGAATCAGGTTGTGGTGATGAGGGCAGGGCGGTAAGTGAGAGAGGAATCGGAATATGGGGATAATCTCTTAAGCTGGGGTAGTCCTAATTGGAGAGGAATCGGGATCCGTCCCATTTGTCGTCGCAGGTGTTGCAGGCGTCACCCCAAACACGGCAGGTCCACTAGTTGACTCTGTGGCTCGGCTCCGTGGATTTTGGACCGCCCGAAAATCCGGCGATGTCGCTAGATGACGCGGGGCCACCAGAAATTTCCCCACACACGGTGGAAAATGGATCGGCTCAAGGCCGTTTGCCTCCGCCGTGAATAGCGCCCTTTACTTTTCCAATGCACAGAGAATTATATACTCACACATTTGATTGAGCAGATTATTTTGTAAGGACTGAAGATAGCGTAGTTTCTGTCTAATCGGTTGGCCAGCCTGGGTGATCAGGGTTTGGTGGACTTTCAACATCATCGACTCGATGAGAGGATCTAGATAAGTGTAGGTGCTGTTGGGATAGTAATCGTTGGGCGAGGGTGTCGTTCTTTTTGACGAAGGCGATGTGGCTTCATCTTCCGACTCTTCGAGGACTTCCATATCGAGTGACGTCCTCTTCGAACTCTGCGTTGGACGGGAGGTAATCGTAGGCCACAGGTTAGATTTCGTTTCCAGGATTGACGAATTTCGCTAGGAAAAGAATAGCACTTTTAAAATGAATTTTTTTTAATGTATCAATCACGATAAATTCTCATCTATATTGGGAACAAGAGCTCACTAAGGTTGACGCCACACAGGAGCCTGGCTTCCCATTGGTTGGTGATTTGAGCTCTTTCATGGGTGATTCTCTGAAAGTAGGGAAATCCCAGTCAGGAGCTTCTAACAGCCGAAGTATGGGAGAATTAAAAAAAAAAAGAAGTCATTTAGAGGGGGTTTGCTGTTACAATTTTTAATTTCAATGGTTTGGTCTTTCAGTAGATATTGAAGGAGGTGTCTTTCAAAACTGAACATGTCCACTTTGGGGAATTTTACAGGAGATAAAAAAAAAAACGTGCCACGGCTTCCCCTCAACTTCAATAAGCAAATTATTCGCACTACAGTCTCCCTCCCCACGCTCTATTTCTAACCCTCGAACCTCACTTTTCCAACACCAAATAAAACGAAGTTAAGAGGAAAAGTGTCTTGGACATGTTGACTTTTGTTAGAAAATCATTTGAAAAAAAAAAAAAAAAAAACAGCTGATCTTTGGAAGATAATGGGAAGTAGTTTAAAACGACGTACCTAACGCTGAAAACCCTTATATTAGCAATTTGAATTTTTAAACTGTTTCCAAAATTTGGAAACCTATTTAATAGGTAATAAACATTTAAAAAAATAAAATTTAAAAAAATGAAAATTGGTAACCCGAACTCGGGCGATATTGTTAGCCAACTGGTGATGTTGACTGTTCAAATGTGACAAAGAAGCAGGGTCTTAATCCCATCGGTGTAGTAAACTAACATCGATGCTTCATCCAAGCAATCGTAGGCGGTTTTTTCCTGTGGAGTAGGAGGATCGTCCTTACCTACTGGTTTCTCCACAAGCTTCTTGGTACCTACCACATCAAATTCTGGAGTTGGCGGCAATCCTTCCCAAAATGTGATTCAAGGAGTTCCAGGACATCTTTTGGTTTATTATTCTTGGAATAATACACCTATGTTTTCGCGACGGGGGTCGACGAATCCGATGGGCCTCAAAATTTGACATTATCCGTTTCAAGAGTTCTAGATTCCAAATCCGAAATGTCCGTACGTCGACCGTCCGGGGCGTTTTGGGCAGTAGGATTTTTTTTTTAACTGAATTTTTGACAAACTGCTCGGTTTACCATCTAATTGTGCCCGCAAGGTTTTCAGCTCGATCGCCCAAACCCGTGAGGCGCTATGGGGCTAAAATGGGGCTATGGGAGGGATTTTTTTAAGGCTTTTAGCAATGGGATCGAGTAAGTTGTCGTTTTCGACGTATTTTTGGACGTAGAATCCATTTTCGGGGGGTCCCTGAACGATCCGATTTTAATGTGGCGATCTATAGGGCTTTCATGGGGCTAAAATGGGATTTTTGAAGGATCCCTGGAGGTTAAATATTTTTCGAGTAGGTAAAAATAAAGAATTGTTGAAAAAACATTTTTTGAAGGAAAAAATCCAAAAAACATTTTTTTCCAAAATTTTTTCCATTGACACTGAAATAATTTTTGCACAAGTAACCTATATCAAGGAATAATAAACCCTTTTGTAAAGTTTGCAGCGTTTTGGTTTATTATTCTTGGAATAATACACCTATGTTTTCGCGACGCGGGTCGACGACTCCGATCGGCCTCAAAATTTGACATTATCCGTTTCAAGAGGTCTACATTCAAAATCCGAAATGTCCGTCCGCCGTCCGCCGTCCGGGCCGTTTTTGGCAGTAGGAATTTTTTTTAAAATCTGAAATTTTGGCAAAATACTTGGTTTACCATCTAGTTGTGCCCGCAAGGTTTTCAGTCCGATCGCCCAAACCCATGGGGCGCTATGGGGCTAAAATGGGGCTACAGGAGGGGTGTTTTGAAGGCTTTTAGCTATGGGATCGAGTTAGGTGTCGTTTTCGAAGTATTTTTGGACGTAGAATCCATTTTTGGGGGTCCCGGAACGATCCGATCTCACTGTGGCGTTCTATAGGGCTTTCATGGGGCTAAAAATGGGATTTTTGAAGGATCCCAAGAAGTTAAATATTTACGAGTAAAAATTAAAGAATTTTTGAAAAAACACATTTTTGAAAAAAAAATCCCCCCCAAAAAATTTTTTTGAAATATAAAAATCCAAAAAAAAATTTTTTTAATTTTTTTTATTGACAGAATTAAATGTCTGTACAAGTAACCTATATCACAGAATAATAAACCCTTGTGTAAAATTTGCAGCGTTTTTTTTTCTTTTCCTTAGTCATACCATTCTCCTTAGGGATCTCAGTAAGGTCGGGCAAACTATCTTCGTTTCTTCCTCTCTTCATTGAACTCCTGAATGGCTCCGTCCCTTAGTCGAAGCGATAGTTGAGAAGGCATCGTACCTTCGTAATCACAAGCATTGATCGGGTTTGGAATTTCCTTACGACCACTCTTTTTGCATGACTGATCCCTCCAATGCGGTTATAACTAATACGTAATATATAAATACGAATTAAGCAGGCCTTTCAAATCATACAGTTTCTAGTCTTCACCAAGAGTGTAGACCTGCCCAAATTCCCGATAGACTTCGTTGTATTGGTACCAATTTAGTATGCGATCTCAACTCAGCCTGCGATCTCACGCGTATGGTCCGACCAACCACTATGCGATCTCACATGCGATTTTGTACGCGGCCCACTTAGGTATCTGATAAAATAACTGATCCGAACTCGATTTCCCGTTTTATTATCGGAAGTAACGTTGCCCGGTCCCGCTTCTCAACTACAAAAAGGCTGCGTTCTAAAATCGCCCCCGCCTGCAGCACATACCGAAGACCCATGGGCCTTGAACACGGGTACCGTTGTATTCACTGGGCTGGTGATTACCTCCATTAAATGGAAACCTACCTCCAGAAAATTTTTCTTGAGTCTCATTTCGACGCAGTCAAAAGCCCGATCAACCGATGAAAACTGTCCTCGTACCGTAACGGTTATTTCGATTTCTCGCACATGAACAGGTGATTCTTTTTTCAACCAGTAGCAAAGCGGATGGATAATGTGCGCATTGCGATTCTGCCCGCCGCATCCATCACAAAAAAGCTTGGTCTAAGTAATTGTGGTAGGTACATACTTTTCCATTATACCCCCCCACGAATTTCGCGACTGTTTCACGCCCGCACAATGTTTCTAGGCACCGGTAATGATCCCTTTTCACATTAAATGTGAATGAAAATTTTTCATTAATGTACGCACAGATAGAAAGAGTGAAGAGGCATCGTTGAATTCTTGGAAAAACAAGAGGGTAACTCCATTAATGGTCAATTGACCACGAGGGCTGCGCGCTTGCTTGGGTCAAATGTCTTCCTGATGAAACGGCTGGTTTACTAATCTCTTCACAAAGGTCAGAAGATAAGGAACGGAAATAACAATTATTATTATTATTAATATAT
Organism: Pilophorus perplexus; assembly: GCA_955831195.1. Classification (NCBI taxonomy): domain Eukaryota; kingdom Metazoa; phylum Arthropoda; class Insecta; order Hemiptera; family Miridae; genus Pilophorus; species Pilophorus perplexus. The sequence goes on from OY037007.1 coordinate 29,944,409, forward strand.
AATATTATTATTATTAATAATTATTAATATATAATTACACTGCTCTACAAAAAAAATTTTTTGGCATGTATCTTTGATGAAAACTGTCATTCTTTACTATTTTTGGTGTGCAGAATCCAAATTTTCAATCAGATTTGCTCCATTAGCTACTGATTTGGAGATACATCAACCAGCATCAAATACAAAATAATTTGCTACCGGGAGACACATAAACACCTATTAGACGTTGAAAGTACTAATTACCTACTTACAAAAAAATGAACTTCAACTCCATACAACAAGAGACTGCCCTAAGGAGGCTTTTTAGAGTTATTTGGAACGTTTTTTCTTTGCTTGACGATTGTATTCTTCTTCCGGTAGATCCCTCACAACGGTCCAACAGTAGTCTGCAAGCATAGATGTGTGCCACCTTTCCTGATACCTTCGTTCCATTGATGAAATATCTTGATGGAATCGCTCTCCATGTTCGTCACTTACTGCTCCACAATTGTCGGGGGAAAAGTTTAAATGAGAATGAAGAAAGTGAATCTTGAGTGACATGTTGCATCCAAGATCTCTGTACTTCTCAAAGAGGGTTTCTACTAGATCAGCATAATAATCTTGTCTTCTGTTACCCAAGAAATCATGAACTAAAGCTGTAAATGCATCCCAAGCTACTCTTTCTTTTCCCTGAAGAATATTCAGAATATTCAAAAATGCTCTTCTCAAAAAAATGCTCTTTGTTTTCCTTCCTCCCTATCTTTCCTCTTTCCTCTTTCTTCTTAAAAAAAAGGAAGCGAAGCTTTATATCATTTTGCAAAATCAGTTTTATTGCATACCTACACCGGGAGTGAGTGCGGGCGCTCCGAGTCCGCATCAGCTGCCAGTATAGTGTCCTATATATATCGCGTTAAGGACTGACTCACGATTTTCACTTCAAAAAAGCTTCGCTTCAAAAATTTCCCCGCCTCCTCCATCTTTGTAACGTCCCCCGGACGCCCGCCCCTCGGATTCCACCCGTTCTGAGTACGTCTGAGACTCACTCACGATATCACGTTAGAGACTGACTCACGATTTTCACTGGGAGACTCCCCGAGCGGCGAGCGTTCCTAGCGGGGGAGGGGGGCGTCCGTATAAAAGCTTCGCTTCAAAAATGCTCTTTGTTTTCCTCTTTCTCCTCCAATTTTAAGTGTTCAGGAGGACTGGGAACAGGAAATTCATTCCCGTGAGGGATCGGTCGTATTGCGGAAGGAATGTCAGGGTTGTTGACTGCACATTTCTTTTTTCGGGACATTCCTTTATTAAGAGGAGGGGTCATGCAAAAATAGCAGTCGTCTGTGTGGTTACTAGGCTCCCTCCACACCATGGGAATAGAAAAGGCATTGAACGACCCTTGATGTTTAACCAATCCCTTAAATTAACACTACATGTGATACTTACAGCAGATGAGAGGGGACCAAGGTTTGTCTTGGTCACCAACCTTAACACCAAAGTAGTGGTGGTATGCAGTTTTGATCATCTGGGTGATGGGTCGTTTTTGATTACCAAACAAAGGTAACTTCACCACAAATGTAACAAAAGTTGTTTGGAATGTTCCTTCACTTTCGGGGCCTGGTAGGTGATTAAAAACTATGTTTATTCAAAAAAACACTAGGAAGAACATAAAAAACAAGCACAAAACAATGCAACAAATACACCTGATGAATGTAAACACTGCCCACAGAGGTTAGGAAAGTGATTCTGTGGATCACAGAGAAGTTTAGTGTCAATCACAGGGAGAGCAGTTTGGCCAACCGAAAAAAAAAGAAATTTACCTCAGTTTGTGCCACTGTTGGTGTATCTTCAAAACTAGAGCTAACTAACTATTTTTATGTGCAAATTCGTGTTTTTCACACCAAAAAAACTTAGATAGGGACAGTTTTCAAGCCAGATACATTTTCAGTGTAGAGCAGTGTTATTATTAATATAATAATTATTATTAATAATAATTGTAATTATTACAATAATTGTAACAAATTATTTGTTTCAACAAATCCTCACCGACATCGGCAACTTCTGAAAACACGGTACCTAATTGTTTTTTCCCCTTCTTTTTTAAAAATAATATATTATATTTTATATTATTATTATATTAATAATATATAAAAATAATAATTTTATAAAATGTCTTCTCACAGTTTAAAATTGTTTGTAAATATCAAATCTAAGTAGGTAAGAGGGAATGCCTAGAAACATCGGGCGGGCGTGAAACAGTCGCGAAAGTCGTAAGGGGGGGCGGGGGGGGGGGTTAACGGAAAAGTAGCGTTGCTTCTGAAAATAGTTTTCCTCAAGAAAAAAAGGACAGCCGAGCCAATTTCGTTAGAACGTCTTTTCGCCTCAACTTCGCTCCAAGTTCCTAAAAAAAGTGGGGTCTCTGGATGAGTACGAGACACAACAGAAGGTATAGAAAGATAGGTACTGTCCGCAGATCAAAAGAATACTCGTGAGGGCTTGAAAACTACCCTCGCCAAAAACATTGTTCCCCGACCCCTCCAGCCCCCGCGCGGTCAATGTGACAAACGCTTTCATAGGCGTAGGATACTGCTCTATCAGGTCTAGTGTTTCACTTTCCCTCTTCACTGGTCCCTCTGTGGCTGGGCCTGAATTCTACTTCTGAGGGTTAATACTGGCGTTCGGTTTCTAGGTACTTCAATATAATTTAATAATACAGCGTTTTGGGTATTAAAAACGGACTGATATTAAAACTATTATTTATTATTCAATAATTTTGCATTTAGAATAGAATGAAGCATTAAATGTTATCATTCATTCACAGGAAAATAAATTTAATTTACTTATATCCATTTATGCACATTTATTGGCATAAATATTTACATTATTATTATTATAATTATGATAATAATTATTATTATCATCATTCCCCTCAAAAACAGGAGACACGGACTTACACCGGCTACAAGGAGAGGCCATACAAGGCCAACCAAAGGAACTGCCCTGAAGTAATACTAACTATGTAGTCCCGGGGCAGCTTCCTGAGAGATATCGAGGTGTTTTTTAGTGGGTAAACTGAGGTAAGCAGGACTCCCACACGAAGGGTGGGGACTTCCCCGCTGACAGTCCATAAAGGATTTTTCATCTCGTAAAAAAATATATATATATATATATTATCATCATACAATTATGTACATACAATTATCGTCATACTATTATTTACAGTGTAAGTAAGTTGATTTGCACAGTATTATCATAACAAATTATGCTATTGTTTTACGCTCACATACTTGAAAAATTGTCGTTAGCTTGGCAATAAAAATTACTGAAGCGATTGGGAGGAAGTACGTACCTACAATGTAGTGAATTATTTAATGTCATTAAATAATTCACATGGGAGAAAAGATTGACATTAAATGTAAATTTTACAAAACAGTCTTTAGAATGAAATACTTTACTTAGTGTAATTATTGATATTACCTATTATGGTACATAGCAATATTATGTGGAAGGGTTCATTGGTAATTTAAAATAATGTAGTGCATATTATGTAAGATTGACATTAATGTCAATTAGTCTTTGTAAATTTACAAAACAGTCTTCAGAATGAAATACTGTACTTAGTGGAATTATTGATATTACCTATTATGGTACATAGCAATATTATGTGGAAAGGTTCATTGGTAATTTAAAATAATGTAGTACATAATATGTACTAATAATGTAATATTATTATGTACTATATTAGTTTAAAGTACAAATGAATCTCGTACGAATAGTACATGTTATGTACTATAATATAGTACATATTAATACCATTATAGTACAATAATATTATTATTATTTTAAATTACGAAAGAATCCTTCCATAAACTATAAATAGTTAGGATTAATGAAAATTTACCTTATTTACACAACAATTACTGGGGTGTCGCCAATTCTTCATCTTCGGATGAACTTTCTTCTTCATCTTCGGAATCTTCAAAATCTGCCCCAAGAGATATTACTATCCTGTCAATTGCCTCTTCTTGTACTCCATCATTGGTCCAAAACTCCTCTTCCAATTTTCTAGAATGATGATCAAAACGTTCCCAATCCGATGTTCTTACTGATTCTATAGCTTCCCTGGTTAACTCTTCCAGTCGTTTCATGGACATATCCCCTGTGGTGTTCCTTTCTCTCAAATATTTCTTCATATGAGCCCATGCTAATTCAATCGGATTCAACTCGCACATGTAAGGTGGAAGTCGTACAACCGTGTGGCCTCTTTCTTTCAATAGTTCGTCAACGACGAATACTTTTTCTGCTGGCGCATGGGCAGTAATCAGGTCAAACAGCTCACTTTTCCTCATAGTTGAGTCGCAGTTAATTCTGCGATTGGTGAGCCATAAAACCATCGCCGATTTCAATGCATACTTCGTTGGAGGTTTATCCACCTTTTTATTGTAATTCATTCATAATGTTACCACAAAATATTAGGTAATTCTTTTCTTCTGCAATACGGCGGCCGCTGCGGCAGCTAATCTGAAAACTACGATGATCACCTAGAGTAAAATTTCATGACCTATAGCTTTCAGGCTTTTTCTGAGGTCTCCAGGAAAATCCTAATATCGGTTCTCAAAGGAAATTTAATCAGCTTTTGCGTGGGGGCAATGAAATTTCGATCGGAGAAATAGTATCGGAGGGAGAGAAGAAAATGTTTTGAAAAACGTGGTCGTAGATGGTCAAATTTGTTGTTTCCACTCTTTCCGGCGAATACTAATAGCACTTATGTTGTCTCAATAGAAATGCAATGTACCGTCCCTTATATAACATTTACTCAGCTTTCGCCATAAAAAAAGATAATCAAGAACGTACAAACCGGTCCCGTGTTGTGGGCGAAAATGTACAAAAAGACTTCTTTTTTTTTTCAACATTTTCCATTTTTTTGCCGTGCCTTATCAAAGCTCCCTCCCTTATCGAAGCTCAAATAAAAATTTCACACAGCACAGCTGTGGTGGGGAGTTTAATCCTCTTTTATCAGGAAAAAATAAATTTGGAATCGGATGAATCATTCCCGAGCTACAGCCGAAAACGTTCTGAAAAACGCTTCCGAGTGGTGTCACACTTGGCGTTTCTTGTTTTGGTTTAAATTCGTTTTCTCGGTTCCTATTTGCCTACAGAGTTCTAATAGTGCTCAAATGAAAGCAAATTAGATTTGCTAACAAACCATACCCTTACGTAGGGGGTGAGAAAGCATCAAAACCGAGATATTGGCTGTGAAAGACGAAAAGTGAGTGTAAACTGCACTTTCTGGCGAAAATAGCCTTTGTTTGAAGGGCTGTTGCTCGAAAACGGTTTGGAATCCGTATACAATGTCTATAATCAAAGTTGTAGAAAATTTTGTGTTCTTTATTTTACTATACGGTAAAGTTTTCTGTAGGGTTGACCGTTTTAGAGATAGGGGCGAAAAACGGAAAAAATTGTAATTTTTGTAATTGTAATTTTTGCCGTAATATCGTCGGGAGAAGCCGACCTTTCAGGGGGCCCTGCGCTCAGACCCCCACCAGGATTGTGAGCAGGCTCACTCCCCCCGAAAAAAAGGGTCGGCAGATACCTGGCTCGGGCTAAGTTTAAATAAACGGCTAGTACATCAGAAATCACAAAGTTTTACTACAAGGCCTGTGACCTATTTCTATTGCCAAGCGTGAGTATTCTTTTGATCTGCGGACAGTACCTGTCGGCGGTAAAATGCCTCTCTAATCGGTGTTTTCGGCAATGGATGAACTTGCTGGAGATCAAAAATAAAATGTTCAGTCAGCGCACAAACTGCACGAAAGTCCGAAAAGTCAAACATAAACGACATGAGGTGAGGTTTAAACAACGTTACTGTGTCGTCTCCTCGATTGCCGCAGAGAGAAGCCTAGGTATGATGTTGAGGTCGTGATAGTGTGCAGCTCATTCAAGTGTAGAATGTGTTCAGAGACAGTGCACTACCACAATATTAGTCCCTCCCTAAGTCAGTCCCTCAACAGGGCAATTCAACTAAAATCAGAATTTTAGGATATTTTGTTCAGATTTTTTCGAATTGAAACTCAGGCAGTGGACCTTACCTTATCGCATGCTAAGGTAAAAAACGCACCTTTAGTTCTTCAAGAGATGATACCCAGATTTCAGTACTTTCGGAAAATCACTCTCATTGCAGTAATCACCAACCAACGCGAAGCCAGTGTGACATCAACTCAAAGTGCCCAAATTCTCATCACAGATGTATAGATTTCAATATATGTAAAGGTACAAACGCAATGCCTCGAGGTTTATTTATTTATTAATTTTTTTTATCGATAGAAGTTACAATTATTGTAACTTCTATCGACTAACTTCTATTTTATTACAATTATTGTAATAAAATATTATTGTGTTACATATTGTATTACAATTGTGACTTCTATCGATTAAAAATAATTAACCTCGAGGCAGTCCGTATTCCAATCCTACCTTAGCATTGTGCGAAGGGTGCGTCTTCAAGCTTGCTTGGTCTTCATCGTTTACCGGTTCGAGGTAAGCAGGGGCTTGGAGGCGTATTACGGTGTCAGGTGGACGTACTTCGGGAGCGGGTTCATCTTCCACCTCCAAGATGCCGTCCCACCGTGTTGAGTCTGTGGGACGAGTTGTAACGTCCAGCTGTAATAATTCTTCCGCCGACGAAGGGTTGAACTACCAGAAAATAAAAGAGGGAGACAAGCAATAACAACGCTGGCAACACATGGGTTTCCTTTTGACTCAATTGACCAGAAATTTACCTTAATCTATATCAATATTTAATTATTGGGTAAAAAAAAAAAAAAAACTGCATGCATGTCTCAGAGAAGGGACCCCCATAAATAGATGCTAAGTCCAGAACTACTTCGGAAAATACACCTAAATCGACCTCGTGAGTCGTCGAAAAGCCCCATTTGTAACCACATAGCTCTACACAGTAAAGTGGTCTGCAATCACGAAAAATAGTTTTCACTAAGTGAAAACCTTTAAGTCTTAAAGGTCGATCCACACAATGTGTGATCGATGATATGTCATATCAGTGATATTCCGTTCAGTACAGTGACGTGTTTCGACGATAGTTCACGTTTAATTTAAATTTAACTTTAATTTCATCGTCAAGTACCCCTCTATACAACGTCATGAATTCTCCTTCCATTTCTCGAAGCATCCATATGGGATGAACCCGCTGTCTTCTTTTCTTCTCATCTTCACCATAGCAACCTATCAGAACTTCTTATTAGCCAATTTATAATCAAGAAAGCATAAGTTAAAAATCTAGAAATAATTTTATCCTTTTCCTGTTTTCAAATAAGAAAAAAAAAGAAAAAATAAATTAAAAAATAAAAATAAATAAAAAATCGTTGCAGAAGTAACCTATATCAAAGAATAATAAACCCTTGTGTAAAATTTTCAGCGTTTTTTAAGTAACTTAAAAAAATCGGAAACAACTGTTGTTTCCGAGGTTTTTTTTCGTTTCCTGAACAATGTTTGATTCTTGTACAAGTAAGTTTACAGACTTTTGCACTTTGGCTGTCGATGTGTAGGTACGTACTTATACATAATCCTGCATTAAGATCGCATCATCTCACCTTTTTCTGAGGGCTTAGATGAACTTTGCTGTCAACTGGGGTCAAGTGCTTCACAGGTTCCAAGGGTCCTTCGACGTTCCACGGTTGCAATTTCGGCAGTTCGACCCACTCGCTCTTTGATTTCCCCCAATACCCGAGAAAAGCCACAATTTGCCAGAACCTGCAATCACAGAACCGAATCAATTTCCTCGCACAAGGCTCTGACAGACAAAACACTACAAATTATAAGCACTCAAGGGTTTATTAGGTATAGAAAGTTCTTAGATACATATAGAAAAATACATACGGAAAACGACACCTCATTCGACCTTCCGTGGTCTTTTAAAAAACTCCTTTCGTAACCCCACGAAAAGCCCATGGTCATGGAACAAGGGATTCTTGTTCCATGGCCCACGGTGGAATCGGATGGCTCCGGGACCCCCGAAGTTGGATTCTACGTCCAAAAATACGACACCCAACAGCTCAAACCTTTCAAAAACACATTCCGTAGCCCCACAGGTTTAAGCGATCGAGCTGAAAACTTTACGGGCCAACTAGAAAAACGCCTACTGTCCAAAACAGCCTGAACGGATATTTCATGTTTGAAATGTACCCATCTTGAAGCATACCTGCTACAATATGTAGGTTGTTATATGGTTACAATATGTAGGCTATATTGTTGTGATGTATACATCCCAATTAAAGTTTAAGGCAGATTGTGTTATGCCCCCGTCGCGAAAACAGGTTGATTCATTTTCGGGAATCTGGAATAGGACTATTAAATAGGTGAAAACGTTTTAACTCTAACCACCTATAGGGGAAGCAGCATTAATGTTAATAACGTCTCTTGCAAAATTTCGAGACTATTATCCAGCTACAAATGTTTGGTCACCAATGTGTGGTGTCGTATGACATACATTGTACCTATCAATGCGTCTCACATGCAGCACATACCTGCCTAAAATTCGCTAACGTTATGAGTACCTACCTAACAAGCCAACAATTTTGAACTTACATAGCAGCGGGTGAAGACGGAAACTGCTCATGTCTCTCCGAAGCTCCCAACTCATCTGTCGCGTGAAGACTCGAATTTACAGTTACCGGCGTCTGGCCGATTATAATTACGACTGGAAGCGACAAGACTGCATAAATGTGACGCAGTAAAAAGCATCAAGTGAGGTGAAGTGGGTTGTTATTTCGTAGGACGAAAACAATTAGTTCAGCCAAGAGATAATGAACTTCACGGACCGGGAAGCTGGTGACGAGTTTCCCGGATGCAGGAAGAAAACAAATGAATTCGTGTGGAGTGAACATAAACGGTGAAGCAGAAATGAGGCAATGCAGAAGTGCAGCTTAAGCTCTTTAAAAAAATCTACAACAATTACAAAGCTAAAAAAAAAATTACGGACACAATCACAATATTCGAATTCTTCTGTTTTGCGGTGTAGCAGGGAAGCCGATTATTCGGTTCAATCGATTGTGGCTAACCGATTATTCAATCATTAAAATTTAATAATAAAATCATTTAATGATTTTATTATCATTAAATTTTGAAACAAGGGGTTGTTAACCGTTTATTTTGTATCCCTAGATTGTGGTCGGGAGTTTAAAATATAAAGGTCATAAGTAAAGTGTCTCTTTTGGCCAGTCGCATTGACCAATTCCGAAAGGTGAAAATTTTCAAGTTTTCCCCCATGGTTCTCCTCTAAGTCTTCCCTGAGTATGCTGTAACTCGGGGAGTGCTACAAGTTCATTGGTTCATTATTTCTTAACAATTTTAAATTTTGGTTGGGCAAGGGAGTTACGCCGATAAGTAGGGAGTTCCAAAACTCGCAATCATCTTTATTCTATGGCACTTCTAGCGGCCAGAAAAATATGAAATTGGACTTAAAAATTCAGTTTGGCGAGCATATTACAAGAAGTCTGAAACCATCAAAAAGTTACTCCACGGGGCGCATGTAAGCTCCAAAAGTGGAGAAAAACAGGATAATATCATTAAACTTTTTCTAACAATTTTGAAAAAATACCATAATTTAGTTTTGGCGAGTAGATGACGAGAAAAATTTGAAACCACCAAAACGTTGCTCCAAAAAGGGCTGGAGCAGTTAACAGGATATTGGGATGGCGGAGGGTCGAGAGGTGTCTGACGTTGCGGCCTCCTTCTCCACCCCACCAAAACCACACAAATCTGTACATATTTCTTTAAGAAACAAAAAACTACTTAATATGGGAAAACGAGTTGTTGGTTCTGAGGCTATGAATTTACGGTCGGGGGTTGGCTGGTGTAGCCAGCAGGGGTTGGCCTTCAAGTCATGCTTAAAGCGCATATTATGCGCTACAATGCAATCCATCTGTGGAAACGATGGTGTCTGAATTATTCATCAAAAACTGATAAATCCATCAAACTTTAATACATACTATTTATATCTCGCTCTAAACGACACCTAATTTTTGAAGTTAGGTTGACGTTTAACCCAAAGATTTGTCAATAATTATAATTATAATTATCAAAGTTGATGACTTCAAATCAAATCAAATCAAAACTTTTACTTGCCAGAAACACAGAATGTATGGGCAATGGTCAAAAGATGCATACCTACAGGGAAAAACAAGAAAAAACTGATTAACTTAACCTAGGTAAAAACTGAATAACCTAGAAAAAACTGATTAACTTAACCTAGGTATAAAAAAACAAAATACAGGCACACTACATGGACCAATTCACCACGTCTGCCAAGAACTCATCAAAGCTGTAAGGAGCAAGCCTGATGAGGAAACCCTTGATACGGGCCCTGAACGCACCAGCAGGAGCATCCCGGATATCTGCTGGGAGAGCGTTAAAAAATTTGAGCCTCCACCAGGTGGTGCTATTCCGGGAAGCAGTCAGGCGATGAAAGGGGAGTATGAGTTTGTTTTTGCCACGATGGAGTATTGATGGTCGGGCCTGGGGAATTTATCAAAGTTCCTCCTCACATAATTTAAGCCCTCAAGGATGTAAACAGCTGGGATAGTGAGAATTCCGAGCTCGACAAATGCTGGTCTACAGTCCTCTCGATAGCGAATACCAGCCACGACCCTACAGCTTTTCTCTGAGAAAACTGACTTGTCAACCGAATCGCTTCATAGAGTCCTATAGGCAAGTTTTTTGGAAATCGAAAAAACCGATTGGTCATTAATTGTTACAACGTGTTGGTATACCAAAATATATGATGACATAGGTATGAAGTTTTCATCAAGTTTTTAGCAAATATGAACAATGAGGTAGGTAGGTATATTTTTTCTCAATTTCAGAAGTCTTGGATTGATGCTCCTTCTTTGTGAAATAATTTTTCCATGGAAAATTTGGGTCTTTTTTGGTAATATTCACATTCTATTTTTGGTAAAATTCACATTGTCATAAGATGCTCCATTTTTATAAACTGAAAAACGCTGCAAATTTTACACTAGGGATATTATTCTTTGATATAGGTTACTTTTTCAGAATATTAATTCTGTGTCAATGAACAACAATTTGGAAAAAAAAAATTTTTGGGTTTTTTTTTTTTTTTTTTTTTCACAGATTTTTTGTTTTCTACTTGAAAAATATTTGACCTTCTGGGATCCTTCAAAAATCCCATTTTCAGCCCCATGAAAGGCCTATAGATCGCAACAGTGAAAATGGATCGCTTCGGGAACCCCAAAAAATGGATTCTACGTCCAAAAATACTTCGAAACGTCACCTAACTCGATCTCATAGCCAAAAGCCTTCAAAAAACGCCTCCCATAGCCCCACGGGTTTGGGCGATCGGGCTGAAAACCTTGCGGGCACAACTAGATGGTAAACCGAGTATTTTGCCAAAATTCCAGATTTTTAAAAAACATTCCTACTGCCCAAAACGGCCCGGACGGCGAACGGACATTTCGGTTTTGGAATCTAGACCTCTTGAAACGGATACCTAATGTCAAATTTTGAGGCCGATCGGAGTCGTCGACCCCCGTCGGTAATAAACCATAATCTGTACTTAGGTACAATGTTTGGACAGATGTGGGACCTCGAAAAAATAGATTTTGCGTCCAAAATTACTCGGAAAACTACACCTTATTTGACCTCATGGGATTCTTCAAAAATCCCATTTGTATACAAATAGCCCAATAGATCCCCACAGGGCTATAGCCCCCAAAAATCCCAATAGATCCCCACAGTGAAATCCGATATTTCTGGGACCCCAAAAAATGGATTCTACGTCCAGAAATACTGCGAAAACGACACCTAACTCGACCCCATAGCCGAAAACCTTCAAAAACCCCCTCCCGTAGACCCCTTTTAGCCCCATAGCGCCCCACAGTGAAATTCGATCGTTCCGGGACCCCCAAAAATGGATTCTACGTCCAGAAATACTTCGAAACGACACCTAACTCGACCCCATAGCCGAAAACCTTCAAATAACCCCTTCCCGTAGCCCCATTTTAGCCCCATAGCGCCCCACGGGTTTGGGCGATCGGGCTGAAAACCTAGCGGGCACAACTAGATGACAAACCGAGTATTTTGTCAAAATTTCAGATTTAAAAAAAAAAAAGTGTTTAATGCCTAAGGTGTCGTTTTACGTTTTTTTTTTTTTTTTTTTTTTTTTTTTTTGAGGTCCCACATTTGTCCAAACTAATAACTATTTTTAATTTTTTTAAATATTTCCTTTGGTACCTACAGAATTAATTTCTAATTTTTTCAAAAATATTTCCTTTGGTACAGAATTAATTTTTTCATAATTAACCCATAGGTACCTATCAAAGAATAGTAACACTATTAACCTCATACGCTTTATTCAAGGAATTTTCGCATCATGAGATGTTTAAGGGCAATGTTGAGTCCCAGGGGGGGGGGGGGTCAAAAATTTAGTATAGGTACTTAAAGAAGAATAATTATTATTCTTAATGATTATTATAATCATTGTTATTATTTTTATTCATTGTTACCTACTTAGTTGAAGCCCTCTCGCGGAACCACAGAGTCTCTGTAGGGTCTATGTTTGACTCGCCGTAGCCTTACACGCAGTAGACATACACGTGTAGACCTTACACGAACACCAGCGAGGTTCGTGCAACATGCCACCTCGAACGGAAGGGTGTGGCCCCGGCCTCGTCATCACTCAGTCTTCTCCCAGCAGCTCGACGGGGAGGTTTTGTTGGGGTATTTTTTTAATTTAAATGTAATTTCAGCCCTATTCATTTGAAATTACTACCAATTATCGCACAATGTGATATTATCATCCGGGAGAGTAACAAATTGAAAGAAACTTGTCGCGTTGGCTTGTTTTAGACGAAAATCGCGTATTTTACTTATTTGGTATGAACTGATGATTAATTCATCATTTACGAATAATTATTGTTTCTCACTCACGGTATTCTCTATTCTTGAAGATTACAAACCCTCCTGACTGGTTTATTTAGTTTGGCCTCAAATAATTTGAGGCCAAACTAAATAAACCAGTCAGAAAAAAAGCTCAACAAGAGAGACAGAGAATCCCTCAATGAGATCAATTATTGATCTCATTGAGGGATTCTCTGTCTCTCTTGTTGAGCTTTTTTCTACTGAATGAATTAGTTTTATTATTCTCGGGAGTTTTTTTTTGGAACCGGCCTCAAAATTTGTCATTTTACGTTTCAAAATGGGTAGGTTACAAAAATGTAATGTCCCCCCTGCCGGCCGAGCCCTTTTAGGCGGTAGGATTTCTTTTTTAGAGTCTACAAATCTTACAAATCTGACAAATGTGCCCGCAAGGGACAGTCAGTTCGCGATGTGGCAAACTTGAAATTTGTATGTGGAGGTTAGGGAAAGAAATCGTCTGTTGTTGCAGTAGTATAATGGGGGGGGATGTCCGGGGAAGTAAATTTCTTAAATAAAACTGGTTCCCACACTTCAATTTAGTACCCACAACAGCAGAGGAGTAATTTCCCTCCTCAACCTCCACATTAGACCTCTGTACCTTCGGTAAAAAACTTCACTCAAAATTCGTATCCACTTCGTTCAAATTCCTATTCAGTACACATTAAAACAAAAGTAAACCCCTCAGGCGATAAAAATAAGGCGATTGGTGTCTTATTTTGTTGCCCTGAATCAAGCGTCATTTGGTTCACAAAATCATCCGCCAAATTCCATCGAGGAAATAACTAATTCACAATGTCCATCCAAAAAACGCTGCAAATTTTACACAAGGGTTTATTATTCTGTGATATAGGTTACTTGTACAGACATTTAATTCTGTCAATAAAAAAAATTAAAAAAAATTTTTTTTTTGGATTTTTATATTTCAAAAAAAATTTTTTGGGGGGGATTTTTTTTTTCAAAAATTCTTTAATTTTTACTCGAAAAATATTTAACTTCTTGGGATCCTTCAAAAATCCCATTTTTAGCCCCATGAAAGCCCTATTGAACGCCACAGTGAAATCGGATCGTTCCGGGACCCCCAAAAATGGATTCGACGTCCGAAAATACTTCGAAAACGACACCTAACTCGATCCCATAGCTAAAAGCCTTCAAAACACCCCTCCTGTAGCCCCATTTTAGCCCCATAGCGCTCCACGGGTTTGGGCGATCGGACTGAAAACCTTGCGGGCACAACTAGATGGTAAACCAAGTATTTTGCCAAAATTTCAGATTTTTTAAAAAATTCCTACTGCCCAAAACGGCCCGGACGGCGGACGGCGTACAGGCCGTTTTGGGCAGTAGGAATTTTTCCGCGGACGGCGGACGGACATTTCGGATTTTGAATGTAGACCTCTTGAAACGGATAATGTCAAATTTTGAGGCCGATCGGAGTCGTCGACCCGCGTCGCGAAAACATAGGTGTATTATTCCAAGAATAATAAACCAAAAGGGTTTGTGGGCCCGCCAGTGATTTCATAACTCTGGTCGAGCCCGTCATCACTGGCTGTTTTGTTGGTGGTGGCGAGCGCTTTCGATGTGATAACGTCATCAATGATCAGACGATGAGGCTTTCAAATTGAAAGAGCTCACCACCACCAAATCAGTGGTGACAGAATCAACCAGAGTTATTAAAAAAATCAAAATTTATTTCTAACATTCAGGTAAAGTGGTGTGAATCTGGGATTGGGCTGAAATTAGTTGATCTTGGGAGCATAAATAGGAGCAACCGCGTTGGGCCTCATCGGAGTGTTAAAGTGCAGTGTTGTGTTTAAGTGCGCGTAGGCTAGTTGGGTGGTGTCAACAGGATGTGTGAGACGGTTAGTAGGTAAACGTGGTACGCAGCAAGGATAAGCCAGCTCGTAGGATCCCGCCTGCCATTCATTATTTGATAGCTTGCGAAGCTGTGCCTCCTTGCCTGCCTGCCGCGTGGATTATAGATTGTAAGTTAGTTATAGTCTTTCCCTTTAGGTCTCGGGTAGGTAGGTAGTCTTAGGGCGGATGAAGTGGCAGAAGTGGTTAGCAAGGCTGGAGATCGCTTCTGCCATGGTGATTCGCCGCGCATGTGAGTGGGTGGTCACTGTGAGAGTAAGGTTGCATTGGTTGGTCAGCTCCAATTATCAACAGCTGGTAAACTTGGTAAACGGATCTGAACTTCCCATGCTAGTCGCAGGCGTGGTGGACTGGCACAGTGATGGAGTTTCAGTTTGGTTCGATCTGGATGGTGGGGCTGATTGTGTAGGTAGGCTCTGGTGGGAGGGGGGGACTAGGTACGCCAACCAGGGAGAAACAAAACTCGGAACGTTTCTACTGTGTTAATTACCATTAGCATTGAACTCGACAGTCAGGCGTATATATTATCATTGGCACGTAACGACTGAAGAGCGTCAATGCCAGTCTGTGTGCGTGGGCTATCACAGTGATGTTAGTGTAAGAACACACTTCCTGTTTTGACACCACCGAGAAGAAAAGAAGACTTCTAGACTCAATCAAGACCTCGAGACGTGCAGACCTCCTTGGCCATCACTGCGTTTGTCGACTTCACAACCTCGCCATCGCTGCTGCTGCTGCTGCTGCTGCCACATCAATTCAACACGCGAGTGTCCGTTAATGTTCCCAAGTCTCGCGGCGTTTGGGTGGGGGGTGGGTGTGGGGGTCTTCTCCGAGTTTCTCCAAAGTTCCTGAACGCTTCATAGACAAGGTTTGGTTGGTGAGTAAATTCTGCGTACATTTTGTTAAAACGTCCTACAGTTTCACATCATTTTTTAAAAACGATTTCATTCTTTTTTTTTCAGGCATGCTCATCTACATTTATTGAGCCAGGTACAATTCAAAAGCATGTTAAACCATTCAAGATGGCATTCAAGTTCCTTTTCAACATTCTTGTGACTTGATGGTCACTACTCACTTGATTTTCATTTTCCACTCTTTGGAGTTTTCAAGAAAACCCCTAAAGAAATTCCTCAAATTGGTCAATCTGAACTTAAAGCAATGCTTAAATACTACACAACCTGAATGCCATTTTGTGGAGCCACTGTTTGAAATTAGTCTCTTTCCCCTCCTTTGGCATGTTGAACTTCATGAACTTCAAGAACTTCAGCTGAAGAATGATGAGAGGATCCACAGACACATTTCACATGGTATTTGTTTGTTTCAAGAATCAAGAACAGTATATAGGTTGCTAGGATATATATACAACACACACCCGCACACACATTACAACACAATGTCATTTCAAATCAAGCAATTTTCAAGAACTACTAAGTAGACTTCCAATAATTGCAATACACAAAACAATAAGTTAGAATTAGAATATTCTTCAGAACTCCCACAACTCCCTACTTATTTTTGCATAAACCAGTAAAAAAACGCACATGTACTCAAAAAAGCTGGTAAAAAAACAACAAGTTTACAATAGATTAGTGGCCTCAGCTTACAAACCATAAATAGACTCAACAAGCCCACCCATAATTGACTCAACTGTATCCCCCCAAATTCTTCAAGAGAGAACAACTCAGCTCTAATGTTTTGTTTTGAAGTGGTAGGCTTCAAACATTCTCTCATCAATCTATATTCTGTAGTAAATTGCATGCCAGTGGCTCCAAGGGTTTTTTTTTTTTTAAGCAATTAGGGTATTAGGTAGTTGTCTTTGTGAAACAAATTGCTGTCAGGTTGTCATGTTTCTCACGCTGGGTTCCGGAGCCAGGTGTTGGCTTCTCCAACCGGCACAATATTTGATGTTGTGTGCATAATGTTGTTGTCTCTGACTTCTACATTGTGCAAACCGAATAGGTATCTCTTACTGTGTCGTATATCCGTGAAGTTTGGTGGACCGTTCTCAGCTCGAGGAATATGACGACCAGGCCTGGTTGTTGTTTCCACTGTTTTTGTCTTTTCTTCTTGTATTTGGTAGTCGGTGAAACAAATTGCTGTAGGTTGTCATGTTTCTCACGCTGATTTCCGGAGCCAGGTGTTGGCTTCTCCAACCGGCACAATATTTGATGTTGTGGGCATAATGTTGTTGTCTCTGACTTCTACATTATGCAAACCGAATATCTCTTACTGTGTCGTCCATCCGTGAAGTTTGGTGGACCGTGCTCAGCTCGGGGAATATGACGACTAGGCATGGTGGTTGTTTCATCTTTAGGTACTTCTTCTTTATTTAGCAGAACACTCATTTCGTAACTGGCCTCTGATGACAGACCACGTGAGAGCATCAGCGCCATTTACTGAAGTAAGTAAGCAGGTACCTACTCTGAATGATGGGTAAGACTACCAACATAATAATATTATATAACATATTATGTTTGTATTATCTGCTCATCGTCTACGAGTCAATCCAGTTTTTCTGCCATGAAGCGAAGTTATTCTGCGGACAAGTCAAGGTTCAGCTTCGTAGCTTTCTTCGTGCTCCTTGGATGGATTTTGTTTGACTCCAGGAAACAGCCCTCAACATCTGCCATCATGCTGCCTTCATTGACTGAATTTACATAGAAGACATTGTTGGTGAGTTTGATTGTCTACAGTGAAATTGATATGGAGTGGATTTCCTCGCTAAACGGTCATTTTGTATTTCAGCCTCGCTGGCAGACATCTTGGAAGCATCAGCGTCATTACTGAAGTAGAGTAGTGTTGGACCACCAACATCTTCTCATTGTCTACGAGCCAGTCCAGTTTTTCTGCAGCGAAGCGACACACCAGACAAGAGTTGCTGCAGCAATGGTCACCAAATTCTGCATGAAATCACCAGGAAGGCAAATAATTTGGCAAATAGCTTCGTCTTTTAGTGAGTACCTATATTAAATAAGGAGAGCGTTCTATAAATTTTAAAGAACGCTCTCCAAGATCCCAAAGGGTCTTCAAAGAGCAGCAAACTATGAAAAGTAAGAAGGGACGTTGATGGAGAGTAGTTAGGTACTGTTTTTGAAGCCTTATATTTACATGAGTCCTTTGACAAAATGAAGACATGTAAGTTCTGATTATCTACTCTTGGCTCTCTTTCTTTAAGGGTTCCATAGGTTGCTCAAGAGGTTTTTGAGGTTGGCATTCTTTCAAGTTTCAGGGTTCCATCATTGACAAGTCAGGAGTGTGCAAATCGGATATTGAAACACAGATTTCACTAGCCAGAGGAACAATTCAAGCTCAACTGTCAGTGGTGGGGCAGAGAAATTCATTGCCGAACTAAACAGCTCATCCTCAGTGCTATTGTTGAAAGTATACTGCCAATGGAGGGGGAAGAATGGTGTGAAGAGAGGCAAATTATGAAAGGTAAGAAGACGTTGAGGGAGAGTAGTTACAGTTTTGTCTTCAAGGAGAATGTGCTGTAGGTCGTGGGACACGAGGAAGCTCCAACGGTACGAGCATGTCCGTCGTATGGCCGCAGAAAGGTGACCCAGGCAGGTTCTCCAGAAGGCCGACTGAAGAAGGGTCACCCACGTCGCGTCGCCTCAACCTCACCAAGAATCAGTGTCAGGACCATAGGGTTTGGCGTCAGGTGACATTGAGCAGCCCCTGGTAAGAGGAGAAACGCTCGAAAGTAAGTAGTTCCATTGGACATTGCCTGTTGCCTGTGAAAAGTTATCACCGCTTGTTTCCATAGTTGGAACGTCTTCCTTTCCCTGCTTGTGGCCAAATGGAACGACCTTTGCCTGTTTCCTCTATAGAATGTTTACAGACTGTGTGCTGCATACTGCCTTTGTTCTTCATGGAGCGTTTATACTGCCTGTTTGCTGCCTGGAGCATTTATACTGCCTGTTTGCTGCACGGAGCATTGATACTGCCTGTTTGCTGCCTGGAGCATTTATACTTCCTGTTTGCTGCACGGAGCATTGATACTGCCTGTTTGCTGCACGGAGCATTTATACCGCCTGTTTGCTGCTTGGAGCATTTATACTGCCTGTTTGCTGCCTGGAGCATTTATACTGCCTGTTTCCTGCACGGAGCATTGATACTGCCTGTTTGCTGCCTGGAACGTTTTACCGCCTGTTTCCGTAGGATTGATGCTTTGTTCCAGTAACCTACCCAAATTGGTGAGGAAGGTGTGACTATTTGGGGAAAGCCCCCCTTAGTTGAGGGGTAGGAGGAGGTCACACGGGGGAAACCCCTTTTCATAACTAATTAATAATTAGTTGTAAAAAGGGGTATCCCTTTATATATAAATGCCAGGGCCAGGAGTTAGATCCTTTTCTCATTATTTTCACATTTCGCAGAGTCAACAGTTCTCCAGTGATTGGAGGCTTAAACATGGTAGATCCGGAGGCTTCCCAGTCAACAGAAGAAAAAAAACGCGGACAGGAGCTCGAGGAAGAAGCCAGACCAAAGGGAAGAAGAGAAGGCTGGCAGAAGAAAGGAAGATGGTAGGTAGAAGATAGGATGGCTCTCGTGAAGTGCCTACAGTTGGTATTTGTTTTAATGTTTAGGAATGGTTTCCTATGGTTAGGTACCCAACATAAGGGAGTTACATTTCCTCCCCTCACTACATTATTAAACATACCAAGAACCCCTTGACAAAATCTGAACACACATAAGAGGACACACACGAGTTCGAAGAGATCAAAGAACTGGACGAAGTTGTTCGTAGTCCATCCGTAGCTGGGCTGGACAAGGTGTTCAACGGCTGGAGGCATAGGAGGCATCAAGGAGTTTGGAGTCTCTCTTCTTTTGAGGAGGGACGACTGTTAGGCGGGCGCCTCCATGGAACTATTGGTTGGTATTTTTTGGGACTGAAACGAATCGGTATACGATCGGAAACAGTTGTGGAAACTGTATTCAAGTTTTCGTTATTTCAGACTCATGAGTACACCCCCCCCCCCCCCCCCCCCCCATTTTATTTTTTTGTTAACGTTTGACGAGGTGGCTCATGCCACTGATATTGGGGGACAACGTGAGCAACCTCCTCGCGGTGTCCTCTGGGTAACGCTGATAGCTCACATTTATGTACGACTTGGGGGCCACCCCGTGCTGGCTAAAATCAGCCAACCCCCGACTCTGGCCTCCGACCTCTTCTACTCACTTTTCAATAATGATTAGTTTTTCTTTTAAAAAAAATAAAATAAAAATAGGGTGATTGAGCGGTTCGTAGGAAATTCAGTCGTTGGACGCCGAACAACTTGCATGTCGATGATTATTTAGATCAGTAATCGAATGATCATCAGTATTGGAGATCAGACGAAATGAACCTATTACTTTTCGAACAGAACTACTCTTCTCCATTTGAACGTAGAACATCTAATGAAAATCTAATTGGCATCCGAACAAAACAGCTATGAAGTGAAATCTCGGATGCTGAGCTATAATGGGCTTCATCTGCTACTCATGAGCTTTCCCATTAGGTTCCAATATTAAATTTTTGTTTATTATTCTTGGAATAATGCACCTTTTTAATCGTGACGGGGGTCGACGACTCCGATCCGCCTCAAAATTTGACATTATCCGTTTCAAGAGGACTAGATTCCAAAACGCTGCAAATTTTACACAAGGGTTTATTATTCTTTGATATAGGTACGTTACTTGTGCAGAAATTTAATTCTGTCATTGAAAAAATTTAAAAAAAAATTTTTTTGGATTTTTATCTCAACAAAAAATTTTTTTTGGATTTTTTTGTTCAAAAATGTGTTTTTTCAAAAATTCTGTATTTTTTACTCGAAAAATATTCAACATCCTGGGATCCTTCAAAAATCCCATTTTTAGCCCTACGAATGCCCTAAAGATCGCCCCAGTGAAATCGGATCGTTCTGGGACCCCAAAAAATGGATTCTACGTCCAAAAATACTTCGAAAACGACACCTAACTCGATCCCATAGCTAAAAGCCTTCAAAAAAAAACCTCCCGTAGCCCCATTATAGCCCCATAGCGTCCCACGGGTTTGGGCGATCGGACTGAAAACCTTGCGGGCACAACTAGATGGTAAACCAAGTATTTTGCCGAAATTTCAGATTTCAAAAAAATTCCTACTGCCCAAAACGGCCTGGACGGCGGACGGCGGACGGACATTTCGGATTTAGAATGTAGACTTCTTGAAACGGATAATGTCAAATTTTGAGCCCGATCGGAGTCGTCGACCCCCGTCGCGAAAACATAGGTGTATTATTCCAAGAATAATAAACCAAAAGTGGATAAAATCACCGAAGTTGTATAAAATCAGTTAGTGAAACGGAAATCAGTCCGGACTTGCTCTTCTTTTACAAAACGTCGAAACACAAGGCTACTACTCGAAGGAAGCGTCGGACTCATGCCCTTTCATTGGAAATCGATCCAACGTACGTCTTAGACCTAGAAATGAGAAAAAAAACCAATTCGTAATGTTTGCGATGCCCTTTCTTTGTGAAGCGAATCAATTATTCATGAAATTAAAATTTTGTTAATAGAAAAGTCCAGAGAGTTATCATGGCTATCAATGTCAAGTTGATGTCCTCCCTGTGAAAACTGGCCAGGGTGTGAACAGCAACTGAGAATAATATTCTTATTCTCTATTTAGAGAATAATATTCTTTAATAATATTCATAGAATATTCTATTTTATATTATAATATATTCTCAGGTTATAACCTCACGCCCTGCAACATTTGGGAAATTCGATAATTATTATCATACTAGCCTAAAAAGATGAACAAGACCGTCATGTGGCAAAGTAAAAATCGTAATTTTTCAAATCTTATGATGTGGTACCTATATGGGCTTGAAATGAATAGAAGGAATTTTCGTGTTTAACGCTCCATTTTTCAACGTTTCCTTTGACTTAAATTCTCGGAAAATTTGCTTTTCCCCATCTTGTCATGCTCGTGTAAAATCGTTCTTTTTCCTAATAAACCCAAGGAATGTACTAGTTTACTTGTTCAAATAGGTATCATTTTTGGCCCTCTTCGCGAACGCGTAGGTAATTCAGACACATTTTCTGAATTTTTATTATTTTTAAATAATACCTAATAAATAAACAATAAATTAAAATTTATTTTTATAGTAAAAAAAACTTATTAGATTTAATAATAAAATTAGAATTTAAAAAAAAAAAACGAGGTGAGCACAAATATAGAATGCGTACTCCGTCCTGAATAAAAACAGGAAAAGTACCGAAGAATATTATTAAGAATTCTTATGAAGACAATGTCTTCATAAGAAGGCATGTCAAGGAATGTCATTCCTTCGCAGGCAGGTTTGTTCAAATATCAGGGGCCGTATAAGTTGAGCGGTTCTGAAGTTTACTTCGTGCGTCCCACTGAAGGGTCAAGTTGAGAACGAAGCAAATTTTAGAAACAACTGGAAATGAGAGAGAGAAAAAAACGGCTAGGAAGGAAAAACAACTTTTTTCTTCTTTTTATTCAATTACAAAGCGCTCCTATAAAACTTGAATGACATTTTCCTAACTATTTTCGTACTAGACTTTCCTTTTATACAAAAAAATTAAAAAAAGGGAAAGTCGTACTGAAATTTCAGTAGGTAGTTAAAATGATGCCTTATCCCCTTATCAAATGAATATTCTACTAATTTAGATCAGTGAGGGACCACTACTGAAATTATGATCAGTAAAGTTTCTTACATTATATGGGGCCATGATAATTGCAATACATTGCCAAAGAAAAACCAACGAAGAACGCAACGGCCAGTGAAACAAAGATGCGCGTTGATTGAGACCCCACTCCAGTTATGGGCGTAGGCGCAACGAGCTCGCCTGAAGACTTCTTCTTGGGTCGCCCCCTATTCTGAGAAGTCGTCTGTCTGGGAGTTGGCGCAATGGTTGATTGAGACTCCGCTCCAGTTATGGGCGTAGGCGCAACGAGCTCGCCTGAAGACTTCTTCTTGGGTCGCCCCCTATTCTGAGAAGTCGTCTGTCTGGGAGTTGGCGCAATGGTGGTTGAAGACTCCTTCTTGGGCCGCCTTATTTTCCGAAGCGACCTCCGCTGCTCGAAATTTTCGACCAGCCTCCAGTCCAGAACATTTTCTGAAGGCTCCCAAGTAGTTTCTCTGGGGTCGTGCCATTGTATCTTGTACTCAACTACTCCGTTTCGTACCCTCTTGTTCAGGATGCTCTCAGCAGCATAGATGTTATCTTCCATCACCCTGTAAAAAAAAAAAAAAAAACAATACCGTGAAATCTCTTCACTTGAACGGGAAAGGTAAAACGTACAGCACATGTTCGGAAGGTGGTATTCAAGCTTTAGCAATGTAGCCACGGTTTTCCGGTAAAAATAAAGAATGTCCTAAGAAATTTCAATGCATTCTCAAGTCTTTCTTATCTTTTCGCATCAATATATTCGAGTTTTCCTCATGTTTCACGAATTCCTACAATTTTGCCGCCCACTTCTCTTCTTTTATCACCGTAAAATTCCAATTATGGTCCTGCCCAGAGTGAACTGCTTCGCTCCGAGTGACTCTAGTGAACTGAACATCCCATCAATCTGACGTCCTTCTGAAATTAAGAGCTCCAAATTCGTTTGTTCCAGGTCTGACGGCGTCTGCCGACAAAAGTTAGCTGCGTTCGCAGAGTAAGTTCTGGCCGTTCGGAATCGAATCAGAACTCGAATGCTTACAGAAGTAAAAACGCTGCAAATTTTACACAAGGGGTTATTATTCTTTGATATACGTTACTTGTGCAAAAATTATTTCCGTGTCAATGGAAAAAGTTTTGGAATTTTTTTTTCTTGATTTTTTTTTTCAAAAAAATGTTTTTTTTTCAAAAATTTTCAAAACATTTTTTACTCTAAAAATAGGTATTTAACTTCCTGGGATCCTTCAAAAATCCCTATTTTAGGCCCATGAAAGCCCTATAGATCGCCACAGTGAAATCGGATCGTTTCGGGACACCCGAAAGTGGATTCTACGTCCTAAAATACTTCGAAAACGACACCTAACTTGATCCCATCGCTAAAAGCCTTCAAAACCCCCCTCCCATAGCCCCATAGCGCCCCACGGGTTTGGGCGATCGGAGTGAAAACCTTGCGGGCACAACTAGATAGTAAACCAAGTATTTTGTCAAAATTTCAGATTTAAAAAATACCTATTTTCCTACTGCCTATGGCGGACGGACATTTCGGATTCAGAATGTAGACCTCTTGAATCGCATAATGTCAAATGCAGGCAGATCGGAGTCGTCGACCCTCGTCGAGAAAATATAGGTGTATTATTCCAAGAATAATTAACCAAAACGGAGATAACTTTGGTCCTCCGCCAATGAAAAAGTAGTCCCTCTTGTAAGCACCCGGCTGGGTAGCGTCAGTCGGATACTTACAATGTAAGTATATGTCATATTATGTAGGTTGATCTTCCTGGGAAGCTGGAAAGATTATCCCACTTCAACCTTCCCAATCTTGAATTAAAATGAATTTATTATGGCCGGCTCCTGGCTCTCTCTGTCGTTCTTCAATCCCATGCAAACCCACTTGGAGTTGAGGTGAATAATTGCTCGGAGTTTAAACAACGTGATAATATCTCAACGTGATTTATATATTTTATATAAAATATATTATATTGTATATAAAATATATAAATAAAAAATAATAAATTATTATCAATAGGTTCCCCTGTCACACAAATACAGTACTACTGCAACAAATATGGTATTGAGTTATTATTAAACTGGTATAAACCGATGAAACGATTTCAGAATATAAAAGGGGGTATACTGGTTCAGAGCTATAGGGGGGAGGACATCTCAGATTGAATTATGCACCGGATTGATGCGCTGGATCGGCGATGCACCAGGGTTGATGCACTGGGTCGCGCGATCCCTCAAACGGAAGTTCGCCGGTTTAGAGAAGGGGAAAATAGATCGTCAAAAGGGACAAAAGTTCTGCTTTGAACCAATATACCGGGGATAAATGCAAAAAAAAGAAAGAGATTAGTGAAAAAAAAAAAAAACTACCAAAGAATATACAAGGATTTGGTGAACTAGCTAAAATCCAGAATCGGGGATTAAAAGAAAAATGTATCTTAATTTCCTACCCAACTTGAGAATAATTAAATGTCGGACTTAGTGTCGCAATAAAAGAAAAAATAAAAATGCAAAAGAAAATACGAAAGGGGAAGTTCTAACTATTGCTGTCGAACTGGGTCAAAATCACGGGCAAATGGCCTGAGAGAAAATTGACAAACTTGAACGAAAATTACCCTGGAGCTTGCTCTGATTGGAGTCACTCTGGCGACGGGATTTTGGGAGTCCCAGCAGATGTGCCGATCTCTGGTAAGCTGCACGGTCGTTGTCGTTCTAGATCCACGGATTCCCGTAGGTTTTCCGAGGGCGAGGACGAAAAAAGGGGGTACACGTGTCGCTTGATACCTACCTCACTTTCGTTGGTGCAGTGTGATACCTACCCGCTAGACGCAGCCTACCCTTACCGAAATTATGGAAATCTTACGTTGTCCTCGGGGTTCATTCTTCTAATGGGAAGAGTGTCGTCGAGATGAGGGGGATGATTTTGACTACAAGTTGTGCTTCATGTAGGCGAAGAAGCCATGAGATCTTTGTCTGGATAGAGAGTTCGCCACCATTCTTCAATTAATTGTCTTTCTAGGAGTTGACGTGCGCCACACCTTCTTATTTTATACTTTTGTTTGACCTGATTCCACAAACTTCCAACTTGGCAGATCACTTGGACAGATTACGGCACAGATTAAACTACTGATTACGGTCAGGAGGTTTGAAGGTGAGCGTTGTAGGTGAACACCATCGTAAACATCAGCGCGTAGGTATCACACTGCACCGCCCGATTGGTCGGGTAGGCTGTGTCTAGCGGGGTAGGTATCACGCGACACGTGTACCAAAAGGGGGGGGGGGGGGAAATCGCGCGTGAACTTGCGTCGACTGGGAGAAAAACGCCGTAAAACGCGTCGAAAAGTTCTTCACGAGAGCCTCGATAACGGCTCAGAGGCACGAAACACTTCCACTACTACAGTCCACAACTACTGATTGGAAAAAAGAATGTTTATCACAGGATGGCTTGACGCACGATGGGGCCGGCGCGCCGGGGCCTTCGCTTCCCGCCTAGATGGCGCGGCGATCGGTCACTGGCAAATCAGCTCCCGGGGTGGGGGGGAGATCGGGCTACTGTCCCCGTCTGCCCGCCAGAAACGGGGCGGCTTTCCCTGTTTTCTATGGAGTTTTCGCGGAGCTACAAAATTAGCAGATCATCATCCTCCCGTAAATCATCATCTGGAAGAGATGAGTGGACAACTTGACACGCCGAGCACCAAAATAAGGTTTGTTCCAGGTTTGACAGAATGTTAACAGAAATCGCCGGAGACATGCGCAGTTTAGAAACTGCTGTTCCAGGTCGATCGTAGGTTGAGAGCTCGAGAAGGGTGCGGTCGGGTTCTTTCGACAGCTGTCAACTTCTGTCGACAGACGCAGTCAGACCTGGAACAAACCTATAAAGTGAGAGGTTTCAATTGGGTAGGATTATCAATTTCGACAGCTCCCAACCAAACTCATTGGAGCTATCGGTTCCCGTCCGACTGCAGTTGAAGTGCTGTCAACCTACAGATCGACCTGGAACTGCGCATGTTTTCGTTGATTTCTGTTAACTGTCCATCAAACCTGGAACAAACCTACTTTCGATTCCCTAGACTCTAGGGCCTAGAGCAAGGTTTGACAACGTTGCACTCGGAAACCTCCCTGTTGGAGGTCGAAAATTCTGATCGGCCTCAAAACTTGACATTTCATGACACGTAGATTCCAGAAACGAAATTTCCGTCCGCCTTCCAGGCCGTGTTGGGCAGTAGGAATCAATTATTTTAAAGTCAGAAATTTTGACAAAATAGCATCTGGCTGTTCCCGCAAGGTTTTCAGCCCGATCGCCCAAACCCATGGGGCTAAAAAGGGGGGCCTTTCTATTCCGTGGGCGGACACGTTCCCGAACAAGTTTGACTACATACCCATGGCTACAGTGCGCGAGCAAGTTTTCCACGAATTTTCATTCCCACTTCAGTAGAACTGTGTGCACTGCAACATGCAGGTGTGGTGTTGAAAAAGATCCAACTCTATTGAAAACACGTTGTTGGTGAGACTCACGTCGGCTGAGTTACTCGCCCGAATCCGTCTTTTTCCCAGGAGTCAAACGGGCTCATAGCGCCCTCCCAGTTCTAGTCGCCTGGGAGTCAACCGGGTAACGACTCTACCCTCTTCCGACGTACGCCCATATAAATGTGTTTAATCCCTATACTTTTGCACGTCCTGTTGAATGTAGTGTGTGTGGATACGTACCTGGACAGTGTCTACACAACCTGGGAGAGCTTCAGCAGGAAATGGCGCGACGTCAACGTTATCAGTCGTCAACGAATCCCGTAAAAAAAGCACGGAAATGAACCTTATCCCGAAGGTCTGAAGGAAATAAACCTTGTTCCACTAGACTCCTGCTCTCTGTAACTCTGTGCAGTGATACCAGACGACTCGCCAAGAAAGTTTCTATGGGCCATTTGAAAAGTATACTTTTCCCTCCAAATTCCCTATA
Organism: Pilophorus perplexus; assembly: GCA_955831195.1. Classification (NCBI taxonomy): domain Eukaryota; kingdom Metazoa; phylum Arthropoda; class Insecta; order Hemiptera; family Miridae; genus Pilophorus; species Pilophorus perplexus. The sequence continues at coordinate 29,971,806 of OY037007.1, forward strand.
TCATCTCCAATTTCCCTACACTGAACATCTTGACCATTTATTTGCAAGAAGTACGGTAAACAAAATTTATTCTTACCTATAATTATTATAGGTAAATCCTAATAACATGTGGATTACGCATTGGCTTGCATCAAGATAATATTAAGGTAAAATATTTCTTTCGTTGTTTTACAGGGTACCTAATTTCCAAAAGGCGACAAAGATCACAAAATATCACTATTTATTGTTTCCATTTAGTTTTTCCATTGAAGAATACACATTAATAGTGATGGGGAGCGAAAGAGTGAGCGACTCCTAAGGAGCGATTCTTTTCAGGGAGTTCGTTCACCAAATCGCTCCCAGGTGGAATTTCCCTGACGCGTCTGCGGCGCGCGGCGGCGCGCACAGTGGGGCGAGTGACCCGATTCCGCGGACATCCCACTTTCAGACCCTTACAAATTTTCTTTTGACACGTAACCTGGGTCTTTAATGTTTTTTGGGGTGCTGAATCCGAATCTGAAGTCAGTTTGTCGCTAGAGAATCACGTTATGGAGATACAGCCCCGTAAAATGGTGAAAACGTGCAAAATTTTCAACTTTCGATTCCGCCCAATTAAGTGCGCCATTCTTACATGAAATTTAACGTTGAACACGAATATGTCACCCATGATGGGTCTCAAATACTCCTATATCATGGAAATGGGCAAATAACCCACTTTTTTAAAGCGAATTTTCCAAGAAAATTCAGCTATTTGTCTCGTTCTGAAATTTCACATGACCCACAAAAAAAAGAGCGGAAACACCTCCAAAGTCCGATGTACATTTTTTTGTATGTACATTTGTTGTTTGTTTTCTATGTACATTTTTTTTTTTTTTTAATGTTTCCCCCATTTTGGGCATTTTAGGAGGGGGGGGGGGGACTCGTGAGATACCCTATATACGTAACTCTCTTTTAATTTTCGCGATAAAAAATCCGTTCTTTCGCAGAAAAAAACCTTCTCCCCAAGAGTAATTATGAGTTCGTTAGCCAGCCCAATTGGAGTGTTCCACTTTCCAAAATATTGCTCCATTTAATCCCAAAAAAATCATCCTAAACCAACATTGGCATCTGGGGTGACCTCGAATACGTATTTTGGAGTGCTGAATCGATTGCAACTAGTCCCAGCCCAATTTTCCCCACCCAGATTACCAAATGGGCCAAATAATGTTGTTCTAAAAAATAGCTTATTTTACAAAAAGGCAAGTGAGGTGTAATTTTACATGTTTTTTGGGCCGTTGAATCGATTGCTACCAGTCCCAATCGTAATTTCCTAACGAATGCCTATGATAGTTGGTATCACACAAAACCGACAAAATATTTTGTCGGTTTTGTGTGATACCAACTCATATGACATTTACAGTGGTTGAGCTAACAAATTATCACCGTTCTCCCAAGGTAGGAAAAAGTAGGTGGTAAAATCAACAAGATTCCCTTCAGAAATACGTCAGGAACACGGGGATATAAGCCGTTTTTTGAACCATTTTGAACCACTTTCGGAAATGAGCAATTTGTGTCAGAAACCGGTCAAAAACTCCCTTTTTTCAACGAAATAAATCCACAAATACCCCAAAACAATTTATTTGCGGTCAGTTGCTACTACAAAACATTGGTAATACATGAACAGAATGGAATGGGGGGAAAAATTGATTCCACGAACGCATCCGAACACACCGTGAATTTTTAAAAAATCCCATACCAGCTGCCCGAATAACGCTGATTTCCCCATACCACTCAAGTTCATTCTACCGTACGTTCCCCAAATTTGATTTTTCTGTCTCGGCAATTGGTTTTCCATGTTCCTTGGGGTATTAGGGATAGGATGTAAGGGTGATTCTCAGAAAAAGGGCAATTTTCTACCCCTTGTAGTTCAAAAAAATGCAAGTGCTCTGATTGCTTTTCTTTTTTTTCACGCGTTCCTTATATGAAAACTGACAGAATATAGTAGTTTTTAGAGGTCAAACTCCATTTTCAAGCCCAGAATTCGAATTTTAACATTCAATAGAGCCACGTCACTGACCATCCCTCCACGTGACTGCCAACACTGAGGATGTTTGACAAAATACTGAGTCAACGAGTGTATTTGTTTATTAAAAATTGTTTAAAAAAGTAAAAAATAAATTTTAATTTGCAGGTAAATGTTGACTTCAGTCAAATTTTAGTCTTAGCAAGTCTCAAATCGACCTGTCCTTCATATTAATATAATAGCAAAGAAAACAACGAATAAACATCTGAATAATTGACGCGATTCATAAACTAGAACTAAGAAAACAACGAATAAACATTTGAATAATTGACTCGATTCATAAACGAGAACTTAATACTTTTGGTAAATCAAGACTTAAGAGCGAAAAATAGCTGAGCTTATCTGAGCTGAGATCAAATTATGCTACTTTTAAGGAACTCAATGTATTTATAGTCTTCCACTTTCATTAGGCGGCTTGAGACTGATACAGGAGGACTCTTCAATTTGCACAACAACCCGTTCAATGGAATAATCTGCCTGTCGGGAATGTGTGGCCACATGAAAAGATTATTTGTGCCAGAACGGGCCATGAAGTTAACCAAAACTTGTTGGTCTTCAATTTTTTCCACAATACCTGAAACAAAAACAAAAAATTATTAGTAAAAACATGAAATCATTATTTTTATATCCACATCTGAAATTTCTAGTCGTGGGAAGACGCACGAATAAATTAGAAACCAAATGATATTCGAAAAAAGAATTTATACACTCACCGGGGTACCAATCGTCTCCAAATATTGCCGCTACCCAGTTCAATTCCTTGATGACTGTGGTAAACAGTGGCGCAGAACAGGATTCTACTGCTGAGGTCCCTTGGTAATGGCCAATCTGGACAGGAGGGCCAACTGAATAGTGGTGGCACGTCTGCCCTAGCTCACAATTCATGCAGCTTAGGCAGTTCATGCAAGCTTCGAAGTTCAGTGTTGTAGGTGACTTGATGGATCTTCATTGTCTGACGAACAGGTGCAATGAGAATATCATTTGTAATGTTGTCGTCCATCTTGGAAATGTCGTCAGGAAGTATTACAGTTATGCCAATTTGAGTAACTGCTGATTTAACTGATGATGAAGAAGTTTGTGGGGTTGTTTTTTTTAGCAAGAAACTTCTGCTTTGCTCTGGATTTTTTTTTCTGTTCCTTCCAGATTTTTCTCTGAGCCCGCTTCGATCTTTCGGACATTTCTGAAATCAGCAGCTTCAGCCCCCTCTCCTTTATTTTATTATACCTCATATGCTGCTTAATCTGGTCCTCCTGCTTCAGTTCTGGGTTATTTTTTTAGGGTTAGTCTTTTTTCTCTTCTCTTTTTTTCTGCCAGGCGCTTCCTCTCTTTCAGCTCTTCTGCTGAAAACCTTTTTGCTGGTGCCATTTTCAATCTGCAAAATTAATGAAACTGCTATACTATAGTATAGCTACACTATAGTGTCTCTGTCTCAGCAAGAAAATATAAAAACAGTTAATTAGGTATTATTCCTCTGTAAAATGGTTTTGTCGATTTTTGGTAAACTGGTCAGAAACGTGGAAGTATCGTCAGTAACGTGGATCAATGATACTCCCACGTGACTGACTACGATTGTTCCACGTAACTGACATTTCTAACTTTGAACTCTACCCACACCTTTCTCCTGAAGCCAATGGAATAAATAAAATCGTGTCAGTATTCTGCACGATACATACTACAAAAATGGGCAAAAGTTAGATTTGAAAATTTTATACATTTTTTACATTTAATGTAAACGTTAGCCAGGGAAACATTGAACCACGTTACTGACCTGAATAAAAACACGCTGCAACCTTTCCTCTTCCATGCCGTTTTGCTGGCGACTGATGGGCCTAGGGATGCTCAAAACGAATCGATTCTTGAAAAAATCGATTCTTTATGAAAAAATAATCGATTCTTTTAGATTCTTTATTTTTTTGAAGAATCGGCCCGATTCGATTCTAAATTTCCAGAATCGAAAACCGATTCTTCTCTGCTCTTAACAAGTATTTTTATATTCAGTTGCTCTGTAAAACAAATCCATGTATAAAAGAATCAATATTATTTTCTAAATTGAGTCACTGCAACGACAGCTGAAGAGATGGAAACAGTTGCACAACAACCACTGACACAGCTGAAGCTTTCCTACCTACCTTTTCCTACGTAATAGTGCTGGTTTGCAGTTGGATTTATTAGTAATTGGAATTCAGGTTTCGTAACGTAATAATGCTTCTTCTTCTGATAAATTTGAAATTTATTAAATAATTTGGAAAAAGAATCGATTCGCAGATGTATCGATTCTTTTTGAAAAAATAATCGCGATTATTTTCGATACTTTTCTAAATAATTGATTCGATTTAAATCGATTCATTTTTGAGAATCGGACATCCCTAGATGTGCCCACGGGGGAGAAGCTATGTACGTTCGCGTCAGCCAGTACTGCCAACACAAAATGACTGCAAAAAATTGTCCCTACCTTCGGTTTTGCTGGAGGGACGGCACCTTTTCCATTATTCCACGTCACTGACGGACTTCGCCGATGCAAAGTTTGCGAAACTCCTTAGCAACCCGTGATTGTTTCACAAGGCTAAGAAACAGCGTAAATAGTTGAGCGTAAATAACAAAATCAGGATATGAAGCTCTTTTCACCCACCGGCATTTTTCGCATATGCTTGGTACACCCCAGTAAGTACTTCAAATCGTATTCTGATACACCCACGTTACGGACATTTCCTAACTTTGCACTAAAAAAACTACCATAAAACCATGGTTCTGTGGGTAAATAATGTATTAGCGAAATAGGAGGAGCGTAAGAGAATGAGTGGTGAAAAAAATTTTTCCAGTTCACGCTGGTTTGAGAGCTGGGGTTGATCTGATTTATGAAAATTGCCCTTTTTCTGAGAATCACCCGTAACAGGTTTTTCATCGGTCCGAACATCTTGGTTTTTTGGCCAATGTCGCGGGTTTTCTACGTATTCGCCCCACTGTGCGGCGGCTCGCGTCTAGACGCTCCCCACTCCTTCAGTGTTGTTCAGATGGAACCGATTTCCCCAGCGCGGCTGCGAATCACAGAATTGAGCCTGCTCATGACTCAGCAAGTAAGTAAAGAGAAGGGGGGGGGACGAGTGAATTTTATCTTTCCGTTTGCGTTTGCGTGCTTGTCTGAAATGAAGTTCACCGACGAAGAGGACGAACTTCTCATCCACATCGTGGCATTCCTGTACGATAGTGAGTCGGAAGACTACATGGGCATTGGGAAGAAAGAAAAAACATGAGGTTGGGCGGTCTCACACGAACCGCCGGTGGTCGGTCACCGCATCCCACGGAAAGTCTCGACGAGCTGAGATTCAGGCCATCTCTTGTACCAGATTCGGGCGGTCTCACGTGAACCCCTGATGGTCTGTCAAAGCAATGCATGAAAAATCTCGACGAGCGGTCACCCGAATGTAGCTGTACCATCTTTCGTCAGGTCTTCTCTCACCAGTGAAACAACGTAGGTAGTCAAATTGTTGGAAATTCAACCGAAAGAACGATCCGAACCGCTTTTCGTCCTTTTTCAAGTGGCAGTCGATGAGAATGTTAAAAAAATCCCTCTTCTTTTCTTCTTAAAAACATAGGTGCGTGAGGCACCCTATCCATCAACAATAATCCCTCTTCTTCGTCCTCCTCAGACAATAAAAGGGCCACAATAATATCCTCGCTCGACTGAAGCTAGAGCCAAGGTAGGCGGTCTCTGGCCGCCGCCGCGGCCGCGCCTCTTTGAGAAACCACTCTTCCATAGCGCGGCGCGGCTGGCGGCTGAGTAGAAACATGACAAAATCGCGAGCCGCCGCCGCGGGCCGCAGACGCGTCAGGGAGTTCAGACCGGGGTTCGTCATACCGCAACAGGTAAAAAGGGCCAAGCGCTATCCCCAGCATCACAATGGAGGGTATATCTAGGGTGGCCAGATTTTTTTTTTTCGAGGAAGCAGTACATTAAACAGACAGTCGTAGTGCACTAGACAAAAATGTTTTAATGTCTAATAAAACATCACATTAGGTTAAATCGTTGCCACTGGCCCCAAAATTATGCCTATAGTATTACATATGACTATACGATGCAGAGAATAATATATTATCTCATGAAGGAGATCAATATGTACTATTCGTTTGCATTTAAAAAATAGTGAACCTATTCAAATTTTGAAAACACGGTAGCTCAGACTTTGAGTCTGAGCCTTTGAGACCCACTTCTTCTTCCTCCAATTGATAAGAGGTGTTGGTGTCCCATCTAATTTAAGTTCTTTGGAAGATATTATCAAGTGCGTAAGTACGTAAGTAGACAGGAAGTAGCTCTCCAAAAACTCTACAAGTTTCAAAAAGCAGTACATTTCAGGTGTACACAAGGGTCTCTGTGTACCGACAGCAGTATCACAAACCTTAAAGCAGTACTGTACTGCAAAAAGCAGTATGTCTGGCCACCCTAGGTATATCGCTTGACCCTTTCTTGGTGCCGCTTCGTTAAGATAATAATAATACCTGCGACGGTAAAGGGGAGTTGGAGATGGAAAATGAGAATCTAGTTGTAGTATTCGTTTCAGAGTCAACAGACTTAAACACATCTCGCTCTTGCACTTGCCAACTCCCAACTCAACAACTCCCAGTCCCGATCGAGGGGGGAGTGGGACTGGCAGGTATTTTGTGAGTTGTAAGAGTTGTCAACAATGATCCCTATTGGCCCAAAACGAGCGAAAGAGCGAGAAGAGACGATGTTTGATAAAGAGGTGAGTTGGACGGTCAGGTAGGCGTGTCAGGAGTTGGAAAGGAGTTTAAAAGAATGAACCCTATTGGCCCAAACTGAGCGAAAGGAGACAATTAGTGATTGACGGGGGGAGTTGGACAGGCAGGTAGGGCGTGTTAAGAGTTGGAAAGGATTTAAGTCCTGCAGGACAGTAACTTCCACTTTTTTAACTTGCGGATTTTCAGAAGTTATCTCGTTAACTTGAAGTTATGTTGTTGTTGTTGCAAAATCATTACCCGAACTTGAGCTCTAACCTCAAAATAGCTAACTTGAACTTTAACATGAGGTTGGTTAAACCGGCCGTAGGTACCTAGTAGGTACTACCTACCTACCACCACCAGCTCTCATATCAGGAGAATCAGCCGTCCTCGATCAAGGGCGGACCACCAAAATGTTGGCCCAACCAACCAACCCAACTCACGTGACGATTTTCTCGACAGGTACCAAGGACTGGGGAAGCCAACATAAAATGAAACATGATAGGTTTACCTACAATATACCTACATGTACAGCGTTTCTACCCAAGTACCGTCTCTAACAAAATTTTTTGGAGAACAAAAACTGATTTAATAAATTGTTGTTTTCCTTGCTTATATAGCTTATAATATAAGCTATATAAGCATGGATAATATCCATGGATAGGTATATATAGCAAATATTTTGGTCAAATAATAATAATTATTATTATTATTTAATAATTAATAAGGTAATTTGCCTTAAGGTGTCGTTTTCCGAGTAATTTTGGACGCATAATCCATTTTTTGAGGTCCCTCGTCTGCCCAAAAAATGCACAGAAAATTTTTTTTTTTAGGTAGGCACCTACCTATTTTTTTTATTTTTACAGAAATATTTTCTTACTATTTTAACAATTAGGTAGGTAATTAACCTATATCAAAGAATAATAAACCCTTGTGTATAATTTGCAGCGTTATGACAAGTGGTTTAGTCCGGGATTTGTTTTGAAATTAAAGAGGCTAACGCCTAATAATTAGGCCTAATAATTCGTTCCAGGTTTGACGGAATGTTAACAAAAATCGTCGGAGACAAGCGCAGCTGAGAAAACTGCTGTTCCAGGTCGCTGGGTCGGCGAAAAGTCGCCGTCGCCGGCTGTTCCAGGTCGGTTTGTAGGTTGACAGCAGTTCAACTGCAGTCGGACGGAAGCCGACTGCTCGAATGAGTTCGGTTGAGAGCTGTCGACTTTGATAACCCTACTCAGTTGAAACCTCTCTCATAACCTTCTCACTTTATTAAGGTGCTCGGCGTGTCAAGTTGTACTCGCGTCCTCCCGAAGTCCTCGTAGATACCTTCAAACACATAAAATGACTCATTCCCGCCCTTGTGATACTCCTCTCTCGAAAAAGGTTGATTATTCTGAACACAATAAACCGAAAAGAATCCGAGTTTATCACTTGAATTTTTCCATATGAAACTTATTGTCACGTGAATCACCGCGAAGTAATTAAATTGTTGTAGCATTACTTCACGGTGATTCACGTGACTGGATTGAACAAATTTTTTTGACAGTTCTCGTTCCAGGTCAGCAGTCAGGCTGTTCGACAGAACTCAACAGCGATTCAGAAGGCATTGGGACTGCGGTCGACAGCTGTCAACTTTTGTCGACAGACGCAGTTAGTCCGGGAAAAAACCTATTAGGTTTGTTCCAGAAATTGCCGGAGACGTGCGTAGTTTAGAAACTGCTGTTCCACGTCGATCGTAAGTTTGGACGGAAACCGAAAGCTCGACTATGTGTGGTCGGGTACTGTCGACAGCTGTCCAACTTCTGTCGACAGACGCAGTCAGACCTGGAACAAACCTAATATTATGCACCAAGAGTGGCTAACTCCACGAATTTTGTTTCAAAGCAGGCTACGACCATTTATATACCGAGTTTATAAACTCTACCCACAACTGTGTAGGAACTTTAAAAATAAATATTAAATGAAGTAAAAAAAGAACAAGTCAACAAGCCAAAGTCATGTAAACAATTCCAAAACCCGTCAACCCAAGTTTAAAAAAGTACCTAACAAAATAAAATTAAAAAAAAAACGCTGCAAATTTTACACAAGGGTTTATTATTCTGTGATATAGGTTACTTGTACAGACATTTAATTCTGTCAATAAAAAAAAAATGAAAAAAAATTTTTTTTTGGATTTTTATATTCAAAAAAAATTTTTTGGGGGGATTTTTTTTTTTTTCAAAATGTGTTTTTTCAAAAATTCTTTAATTTTTACTCGAAAAATATTTAACTTCTTGGGATCCTTCAAAAATCCCATTTTTAGCCCCATGAAAGCCCTTTAGAACGCCACAGTGAAATCGGATCGTTCCGGGACCCCCAAAAATGGATTCTACGTCCAAAAATACTTCGAAAACGACACCTAACTCGATCCCATAGCTAAAAGCCTTCAAAACACCCCTCCTGTAGCCCCATTTTAGCCCCATAGCGCCCCACGGGTTTGGGCGATCGGACTGAAAACCTTGCGGGCACAACTAGATGGTAAACCAAGTATTTTGCCAAAATTTCAGATTTTTTAAAAAACTCCTACTGCCCAAAACGGCCCGGACGGCGGACGGTGGACGGACATTTCGGATTTTGAATGTAGACCTCTTGAAACGGATAATGTCAAATTTTGAGGCCGATCGGAGTCGTCGACCCGCGTCGCGAAAACATAGGTGTATTATTCCAAGAATAATAAACCAAAAAACACCTCAAAACAAGTGTACCTATTGCTTTGTGCAGAAATGGTACTGTGGGCAAATGGAGATGATGACAATAATTGTAAAAATTACAATAATGATAAAAATTATTTTTACCTTTTCCCCCTCGGTTCCACCGATTCATGCAGAATGGGCCGTTTCCCGGCATTATTTCACCTACCTACCTACACTGAAAATGGAATGCGTAGGCCTATTTTACGTTTCATGTAAGAAGGGGCCGGATTCCGGGATACTTTTGGTTTATTATTCTTGGAATAATACACCTATGTTTTCGCGACAAGGGTCGACGACTCCGATCGGGCTCAAAATTTGACATTATCCGTTTCAAGAGGTCTACATTCTAAATCCGAAATGTCCGTCCGCCGTCCAGGCCGTTTTGGGCAGTAGGAATTTTTTTTTAAATCTGAAATTTCGGCAAAATACTTGGTTTACCATCTAGTTGTGCCCGCAAGGTTTTCAGTCCGATCGCCCAAACCCGTGGGGCGCTATGGGGCTATAATGGGGCTACGGGAGGGTTTTTTTGAAGGCTTTTAGCTATGGGATCGAGTTAGGTGTCGTTTTCGAAGTATTTTTGGACGTAGAATCCATTTGGATTCTTGTCGTGAAGGATGCCCCCAACGCGAGACGCCGAACCATGTGCTGCAAGTTTGTCCATCTATGCGTGAAGCACGTTGCAAACGACATAACGCTGTCTGTGCCCTGTTTGGTGAATATGCTCGGCGGAAGGGTTGGAATGTGTGGACGGAGACCCTGATTAGGACCGACGAACAAGCCATTCGACCCGACGTCATAATCAAGAAAGATGACACTGCTTATGTCGTCGAGGTGGCCATCTCGACAAACTCTCCGGCCTTTCCCTTGCGCACCCTCCTGAATAGGAAGAAATCTAAGTACGGGACTCCGGTAGCGATGCAAGCCGTCAGGGAGCTCACGGATTCGACGGTGGTGGAGGTACTTCCGGCTATTCTCCAATGGCGTGGACTCTGGGACGCACACGCAGCGAGGGGGCTCCGAAGGATCTTTCCGCCGTTCATATTGGAGTGGGCTGCCAGGAGAACGTTGGACGGTAGTGGCTTTATATGGGCTGCCTTTAGACGCAGACACCTAGCGGGGGCTCATTGAGCCCCCCCAAGGTCAGTATTCCCGTCCCTTATATTTTCTCCCGGTATTGATGCACCTTCTGATGCGCTACCTGTATTTGTTTCCGATGGACACGGCGAGGGACACAACGCCTCCCTGGGGAGACACCACGTCCCCCTATCCCCCCGGTGCAGCTACCTGGACCCCAAGGACCACGGCGACAAGAAGAGTTTATTACATGAATCATTTAAAATTGTATTGAAGTAGTATAAACCAATAAATATTTGTTAATGGACGTAGAATCCATTTTTTGGGGTCCCGGAACGATCCGATTTCACTGGGGCGATCTTTAGGGCATTCGTGGGGCTAAAAATGGGATTTTTGAAGGATTCCAGGATGTTAAATATTTTCGAGTAAAAAATACAGCATTTTTGAAAAAGAAACATTTTTGAACAAAAAATCAAAAAAAAAATTTTTTTTTTAGATAAAAATCAAAAAAAAAAATTATTTCTTTATTTTTTCATTGACAGAATTAAATTTCTGCACAAGTAACGTATATAAAAGAATAATAAACCCTTGTGTAAAATTTGCAGCGTTTTTTAAAATTATTATCTCGAAACGGAAGAAAATTTTGCATTTATGCGTAGGTCCTTTTGGTTTATTATTCTTGGAATAATACACCTATGTTTTCGCGACGGGGGTCGACGACTCCGATCGGGCTCAAAATTTGACATTATCCTTTTCAAGAGGTCTACATTCTAAATCCGAAATGTCCGTCCGCAGTCCGCCGTCCAGGCCGTTTTGGGCAGTAGGAAATTTTTAAAAAATCTGAAATTTTGACAAAATACTTGGTTTACCATCTAGTTGTGCCCGCAAGGTTTTCAGTCCGATCGCCCAAACCCGTGGGGCGCTATGGGGCTATAATGGGGCTACGGGAGGGGTTTTTTGAAGGCTTTTAGCTATGGGATCGAGTTAGGTGTCGGTTTCGAAGTATTTTTGGACGTAGAATCCATTTTTTGGGGTCCCGGAACGATCCGATTTCACTGGGGCGATCTTTAGGGCATTCGTGGGGCTAAAAATGGGATTTTTGAAGGATCCCAGGATGTTAAATATTTTTCGAGTAAAAAATACAAAATTTTTGAAAAAACACATTTTTGAACAAAAAAATCCAAAAAAAAAATTTTTTTTGAGATAAAAATCCAAAAAAATTCTTTTTAAATTTTTTCATTGACAGAATTAAATTTCTGCACAAGTAACGTATATCAAAGAATAATAAACCCTTGTGTAAAATTTGCAGCGTTTTTTCTCATGAAGCGATTCAAGTTTAAAAAAAGTCAAAATTTCTGAGCTTATGAAAATTCCTACCTACTGCGCAAAACGGCCTGGACGGCATAATATGCGACATCGTATGACGTGCGACGGAGGGAAATTTCATGTTTCAAATTTACACATCTTGAAACGTATAAGGACACATTTTGAAGCCGATCTAAATTGTCTACCCTCGTCGCGAATACATAGGTAGGAGTATTATTCGATGATTAATAAACCAATAACAGGCAATCTGCACACCGACAGATGATCCGATTTTATCTGATTATATCATTCATTCATTGCGGTTCAGTAATGAGATCTATGAGTGATATTAAATTGGATGGCCAAATTTGGAAATGTCATCATCCGAAATGATGGGATATGAAAATGACTTACCGTTCGTCCTTCAGTTAGCGCTATGTCAACACGGAGAAGTAATTGATTGTCAAACAAGTTGGTGACGCTCCCGGTGGTGAAACTTGGAACTAGCGTGATCAACCGTCATGGCGTCTGCCGTGAACTCTCCTTCTCCGTGTTCGTCTAACAATGTAAAATAAGTGTAAACCCGCCGGATGATAATTCTTATTGTTATGATATTTCGTTTAAAATTTGTCCACTGTTGTCGGGAACGGTCAGAGTGTTTCATACAACGAATGTCGTCGCCTTCCTTTTGATTATCGTGTGTAAAAACGTCGTATTTTGATCGCCAGTGATGTCTTGGACCGACCATTAGACTCGAAGGTTTTGTTGGGGTCCTTTGTGTTTCCTTAAGATTTGTGTAGTGAGTTCGAGATAAAAACCCGGTCTTGAAATACCTTCGTGGAGCCGGTTGACGTTTTGTATTTACTAATGCGAATTTTCCCCGTGAAATTCTCCTCTCGGTTGAAAAAAGTCCGGTGTCGCAAATGAGGGGGAGGTCGTAAAATGATAAATGATAGCCCAGTCAGTTTGAAAGGAACTCAATTCTTCTCCGGCTTTCTTCGTGTTTATCTTATTTCTCTTTGACGGCCTCAAGTGACCAAAAGAACATGAGACGTTCTATGGTGTCAAATTGACGCGGTTCCCGCTCTGTTCCTGTGAGATGTCCCTGTCTTCAGCGATCTCAAGACCTAAGCACTTGCTAGGCAAAGCACACACCATTCTCGTGTGGTAAGTTCGAATAAGCGGTTTCAACTATATATTAACATTTTTGTTGAATCCAGAGAACACCAGGCGATCATGTCGGTTACTACTTGAGGTGGCGTTCGTCTTGTCACCTTGTTTTGTTTTTGTTTTCGGTGATTCACACCTTCTATCATGCTTCGTTCGGGGCTTGAGTCCTGTTGACCGATTCCTGGTAGCAGAAACTTTCCTTTGAGTACCTATTGAAATTTGGTTCATCACGTAGGATTAATTCGCCCTTGTATTTAGATTACCTATGTATTATTCTTTTAATAATCAACCCATTTCGCGTCTAGGGTCGAACATTTTGATCACTCAGAATTTGTCCTTATAATTGGAAATAGGTATACTATATTGCTCATTGTGTAGATTCCAAAAATGCAACGTCCGTCGTCAGGTACCTATTGGAATTTTTTAAATTTAGTTTTCGTCTATGACCAAGCGGACAGGGGGGGCCTCGCTTCGGTCGACCACCAACAGGAAAGGCTTTAAAATAACTGACTCGATCCATGAACGGCCCACAATGGTCAGGTCGACGCCCTTGTGGTCGGTGGAAATGGAAAAACAAAAAAACTCGAATACAAATTCGAAGTTTGCGTTAGAAAAGTTCTCCTGAAGCCCGTCCTTGGCATGTCTAAGGACGCCCGAGTCCGCGAGGGGGCCTCGCTTCGCTAGTCCATTAGGTGGCCTTTAAACACAAAAAATAATCACTGAACTGAACACTTTTTTTTTGTCACCAAAGGGAGGAGGCTTATCGAGCACTTGGCTAAAGTCGAAGCATTACCTAGGTATCTGGAACGCTGATCTCGAGATGTCGGCACCCCGTGAATCGGCTTCTTTGAAGGAAAGTTTAGTCCAGTCAAAGCGTAGTTAGACTTGGGGAAAAAAAGGTTGTTGGAGTTTTAAGCCCTGGTTTTTTGGGATGCTGAATCCGGATCTAAAGAAGATGATCAAGTTCAGCTTATGCGTTTTGAAATATTCGCTAACTCCCTACTTTTGGTATTGTTTCCAGTTTTCACGTATAACTTCGAAACTATACGTTCCACGGGAAATTTCACTATTATCAAGATGACAGAGCATTAGATTTCCTACAAAATGCATTAGTCAGCTTTGAATTTTGACCCACTAGTGCAGGAGCGAGACCGCGGTGAAAACATAACGCATTTCCCCACTGCCGTCAAAAATCATTCAAAGCGACTATTTTTCATTTCTTACCATAATATGGTATATTATGGTAAGATATTATCTTATGTTAGTCTAACGGTTTTAGAAGGTATCCCCTGCATCGACAATCAGAAAGCAGTAACTTCAGAAGCAGGTGTAATTTAAAAAAATAAAGTTTCGGTGACAGTGGGGGAAGAAAAGAAGAAGAAGAATTATTCTGGAACGCGCTCTAGCTCTTGTATTAGTGGGTCATGATGAAATCCATGGAGGAATAGAGAGGAGAGCTCACTCTGTGTTAAACCCATAGATATGAAATAACTGGATGTCTGACTCCGTAAGGCGGAACCGTGCCAGAGGTTTTGGGAAAACCCAGAGCACCTCCCCACCACCACCACCTGCCCACCGTCCTTCCTCAGTTTCACTGGTGGGCAAAAGCAAGTAGGGCCAGCGCTTGGAAACGTGGGCATCTGCCTTTTCAAATTCTTTTAGTGTTCTTTTCAGCAATAAGGGCTAAGTAAAACGATTCTAAAAAATATTGTGAATATTTATACTCGTGTGTTTGTATTCGTTTAAAACAATGAATGATCGGTAGAAATGGGGTAGTTAAGTTCAGGTGAAAATAGAAAGGAAACTACTCATTTCACGTTCATAATTACTGTTTATTATAACAATATATTATAGTACCAAATATGATCAATCAGTCGAGTGACAACAAATGATACAATGTAATGTCTAGGTACATTGAATATCAGAATAATAGGTAGGTAGGTACTAAGCACTATTAACATTATTAAATAATATGAGTTTCTTAAATTTTTGTCGAACACCAAGGTTTTTACGTGCATTAGCCTCAATGGTCCTTTGCTTAGCCTGGTGGTAGCATATAATTTTAGCAGATAAATCTGTAATCAGTTTAATCAAAATTGCGAATTTGAAAATTTACGAATACCATATGACTTCTTTCCAGGAGAGAGGTACCAAAAATAGGTACTTACCGATGCCACGAACTCCCATTTCCTTTCTTTTGACGGTTTTGCCACCCGTACGAATCACACGATGCCACCATAATTAATATGGTGCACGAGAGCAACAATTATTATTTAATTAAAAGCAAATCACTGTTGCAGCAGATACCAAGTTGGCTTTGATTGACGCTTCTTGCCCACCAGTGGTCTCGGGACTCGGGAAGGCGGGCCGAGGCGGCCTCGGAGCCACACGACTTTAGCCGAAGTCATTCCGGGGCGCCGGGGAATCCCGTTTTACCTGTCACGGAATCGTCAATGGATTGTAATAGGCAGTCAGACATCCAGTTATTCCATATCTATGGTTAAACCGCGTTCCCAAAACGCCAACCCAGTGATGGAACGGCGGGGGGGGGGGGGGGGGGGGGTTACGACTGCAGCGCGACCCCTACGAGACGTTGTGAACTTTGAAGGTGGTAAGTTACCAAAACTGAACCAGAAGATGGCGCCCTGCGAATTCCCACGTGTCGTTTGCATAAATGCAAACGTCACTGAACTGTAAATTTACAGTGTACACAACTACACAATCAATTTCGTTTAACGAAATTCGTTATTCAGAGATGGTTCCTTCAATTTTTCCTTTAATTGTAGTAGCACAACAGTGGAAGATAAATCCGTTTAGTGAGGTATTTGGGGCTTTCCTTCATAAGAAGGGCTAGTGGCTCACTCTAGTCGGGTTTGAAGGTACTATGAGTAGTTCACTACGTTCCGTAGGGATAGCGACTATGGCACATGAAGTCCTATTCAGTGAACTCTCCTCTCTATTCCTCCATGGATGAAATCATTATCGCCGTTGACTTGGGGTTTTGAGGGGAAGCCCAAGCTCCATGGAGGATTATAAACAACAAAATTTAATACACAAATAGTTGCGACCATTTGTCTGCGATGGGCTTACCGGATGTACAATTGTACAATATGATGCGAATCTGGTAAATGGGGGGTAACAATGTGAAAGTTGGAAGCTGGGCGCAAAATTGAAAACCTTAATTTTATCGTTTGCAGTTCAAGTGGATAAGGCGTGTGACATACCCACAGACATCAGGGTGACGCGGTCCTACAGGACAGTCTCAGATGCGACGGTTTGGGTTCTTGCTGGGGCTCTGCGTTGAGCTGGAGGTGGCACGCCGTTTTGCTGCCTGTAGAATTCGCGAAGGGTGCTCCTTTTAGATGCTGGGACGATGCTTTGAGCCTGGGCCTTCTCTGGCCAGGTTGCGCCAGAATGTGCTAGCCATGCTCGTCGGCCAGAGGCAGGAGGAGTGGGCTGCTGAGTCCACAGAGAGACTCATGTTTGAGTTTTCCCATCTTTGGCTCAGCGGTGCCGGATGCAGTGGATGCTCCCTGATCATTAGACTTCACTACGCTTCGGAACGGCCATGCGTTTGCATGGGAAGTCTTTCCCTGCTAACCTGGATTGCCTCGCGCTGGCTGACGATACTGGCTGCTCATGGTGCGGCGGCCCTGAAGGTTCGGAAAAGCTTGTTCTTCAGAGTTATCCGGCGTTTGAGAGGGAGAGGGTCGTCCTGAAGGCTGAGATTTTCCCTGACACTGTAGGGAGGATAGTAGCAGGTATGTCTCCAGCCCGTCAAGATACTTGTCATTTACAGCCTCTGCAGCAGCGGTTGTGCAGATGCTTCCGCTCGGGTCGAAAGCCTCCCTTCCCCCACTCTTTTTGGGTTGTAGGAGGTGGAGCCAGGCAGTACCCAAATTGGTCCACCTGTTGGCACTCGCTGGTTCCTGCCAGGGGGCCTGCTGAAAGCCGCTCGGGCTCCATAGCTGCTCCCGCTATTTAAAAAAAAAAAGAACTAACAGACAACAAGATGATAACTCATTTGGGAAGAAGTACCTTGGTCGAATGGATGTAGGCCGGCATTCCAAATATAGTGAGCCGGTTGTAGAGACTTGGCTATGAGTGAGACCATGGGTTAGTAATAGGGAATCTACACACCTTGATGGCCGATCAAAATTCTGACTCCGTTGCGAAAACATAGGTTGATTATTCAAAGAATGTTGGCATTGTTTGACATTGAATTTATTTTGATTGTTTTGCTCTTTTTCAGATGTCATGCTATAGGCAGAATGGGATTTGCTCAGACTGGACTGTTGGTTTGTGTTTTGGTTGGCTCACTCATTCATGTGTGCACAAACAAATCCGTCATCTCCCAGTTCCCGACGCAGCAGTACGGCAATTGCTCCGTCTCCAAAATTAGGAAGCTCACGCACTTGGCCGTCGACCCTGTGTCGGGAAAGGTATTCGTCGGAGGGCTCAACCGGATCGTTCAGCTGAGCTCCAACCTTAACCTCGAAGAATGCGTAGTGACCGGTCCCAAACCAGATAGCGCTCTGTGCCACGCAGCGGGATGCGATGCCGGCAACGAAGCGGGCAAAACCCTGACGGACAATGTGAACAAAATCCTCATCGTGGACGCCGATGCACGGACGTTGATAGCTTGTGGTTCAGTGTTGCAAGGCGCGTGTGAAAAATATCACGTTAACAATATATCGTCCACGAGCTTTTTTTACGCGCACAGTATAGCTGCTAATGATGAATTCGCTTCCACGTATGCATTTATAGGGCCCGAACGGTATGATGAGTGGGGCCACTCGAACGTTCTTTATGTGGGAACAACTTTTACTAATAACGGTGATTACAGACATGATGTGCCTGCAATATCTAGTAGAAACCTGTTCAATTTGGATGTAGCTGAGCTCTCTTTTACCAAACAATCACTTCTGCGGATTGACGTCAAGTACAGAGACCACTTTTTAGTCAAATATGTTTACGGTTTCAATTCCAGCGACTACGCGTATTTTGTTATCGTCCAAAAACAGTCGCATCTCCCCGGGCAGGAAGAACTGGGCTACGTCACCAGACTCGCTAGGGTGTGCATAAACGACGCCAATTACGACAGCTATACTGAAATAACCATCCAATGCGGGGTCAGCGTTGGCTCGGAGACGAGGAACTTCAACCTGATTCAAGATGCCAAATTGAGCCGAGTGGGGGAAGAAGTGGCCAATTCGCTCGGGATCGATCCGAACGATCCGGTGCTCGTAGCGACGTTTTCTCCCAGCAAGACCATTACGAATGAGCCCCTCCAGCAGTCCGCTCTCTGCGTCTACAGTGTGGCAGACATTGAAGCCAAATTCAACGAGAACATCCACATGTGCTTCAACGGGAGCATCAAATATCGGAACATGCCTTACATCTCGGGGTTGATCTTGGATGGAAATTGTCCGGAAGCAGGCGTAAGTTGCTTATTTTACACTATGTTATATTTTGTTATGCACCAATGAGGGTTTCAAATCGTCATGAATAGAATGTGGGAGTTTCACGAGGCTTCTCCAGTTTTTACAGTCAAAACATTCCCGTCCAATTAGCACTCCTTGCAGCTTTTAGTAGGACTGATCAACGCTTGATTCACCTAGTAAAAGCATGAATCAACAGTTATCACCAAGACAAGAGGTTTGGAAAGCTGCCGCTGTGATTGCAGCGCTCCTCTTGACGACCTTTTCAAAGATTTTTTGCTCCTAAATTTTTTGCTAGCTGTCGAATTTGGTTTGTATTCATTTTGGCTAAAAATGATGAACTATCATCGTCTAATTCTCTGGCATTTGTTGCAGACCACTGGCAATATACTGAACTTCTGCGAGGTTGGTTTGAAAATATCAGGTTTCACACCGTTGAAAGCTCAGTCCGCTTTACATTTTCCCAATGTATTGGTGACGTCGGTCACTGTCGGTACTACAGAAAGGAACACAGTAGTGTTTCTCGGCACGTCCAGGGGCGCCGTTAAAAAGGTATGTTGGGGGCGCTCGTTAAATTCACTTATGCTGTTATGTGTTTGACGTTTGTTTATCTCCGGCAGATTTTACTCGTGGGCCCTACGACTGGACTGGAGTACGAGCAAATAATGGTGAATGAAGGCAAGCCGATACTGTCCGACACGCAGATTTCCCTTTCCAAAGAACATTTGTACGCATTGACTTCGGATAAGGTAGCAAATCTTTTCCTACTTCTCAGCGATGCGCCAGTCAGTTACAATGGTAAATTCGCAAAACGTGATGTAGCTATGATGTTTTAGTATGCTGTTCAGACACATTAGGTTAGTTTAAATCCAAGTTTGCAACTCTCCAAATGGTGTAGAATTTGCGCACACTCGAAAAACCGCGAGATTTTTGAAATCGTTTTCGGTTATTGCTTTATATCTCCTAAACTATGTATTATTCGATAGTTAAGTCCAACGAAACTTTCAAACAAAACTAAATCTGGGGCAATTTGAGACCAACCGGTTGGTCAATTAGGGCCCGAGCATTTTCAAAAAACGATAATTTTAACTTTCCTTTTTCTTTACACCGAAACTTCGGTGATAAAGCTTATCCTATGAAGAAAAGTCATCTAGAAAATGAAGGTAATTTAGATAACTTTCATTTAAGAGCAAAATGGGGCCTGTGGGCCTCATAGTTTGATCATAATAATATTATGATCAAACTATTATCCAAATCACCACAATGACATAAAATCGGATTTTCGAAAAAAATTCACCAAAACACATCGTACATGTTAATGTGAGCAAGGTAAGGCACGTAATAACTTGAAGATGGTATAATTTAACTTTTAAGTAGTAATAGTGATATTACGCCAATCGGTTCAGTGACTTGGTCTTTGTGGCATTCGGCAAGCTGTTAGCACTTTTGCACCCCCCCCCCCCCCCCCCCACACCTTCAAGAAATCCTGGACCATACCCGTCTGGTATTCAGTGTCTTAAACTTCCAACAGTCCGGTATCGACGCCTGCTAGGTCTACAATGGCTTGTAGCATTTGGAATTGGCTCATCATTTTCCCCGGGCAGAACCGGACAGAGGTGGTGAAGTGGATGTGCGCAGTTCAAACAATTCCTGCGGATGCTGCAGCATGGTGTCGAAATCACTCTGCAAAATCAGAACTACATCATGTTTTACGAATCTGGCGATTGTTTGTGTTCGATTTAGACTGGTCTATGAGTGATAACGTCTTTTCCAACACCCATGCTTATTCCAGTTTCTTTTTGTAGGTGTTGAAGGTACCCATTGAACACTGTAGCAGCTACATGAACTGTTCATCTTGTTTGGATGCCAAAGATCCCTATTGTGGTTGGTGTTCTTTGGAAAGGAAGTGAGTCTTTCACCATAATCTTTAGGGCCATTATCTTTAATATATAAGACCCGTAATCTCCATAATATAATTCCCTAATCTCCCTCTGCCTTGCTTGTCCCTAACGAGCTCAAATCACCAACAAATGAAAAGCTAGATTCTGCGTGACATCTATCAAGAGCGTTGTGGTCTTGTTCCTGCTGCAGATTTAAAGTTCTAGTTTCCATAAATTATTTAATTCATGCCACTCGCAATCAGAGTTTTGGCTTTGACCTCTATAGTCGCTCTTTTTTTGCAGGTGTACAGTTCGAAGTGCGTGCCAAAAAGCCAGTCACAGTGCTCCACGATGGCTCTCATACGGTACTGGCCAACAATGTATAGATTTTGAGCAAATATCACCCGATCGCATCCCAATAAAGCAGATGTCTACCGTACGTCAACGTCCCAATTAAGATCCTAAATGTACCAAAATCCTTGAGTATATTAATTCCATTTTTCAAACTTTCTCTGACAATCAGGTTCTTCTTACTATTCGCACGCTGCCCGAACTTCCGGCGGGTGCCAAATACAAATGCGTCTTCGGTGGTGCCGAACCTCTTGATGCCGGCGTCACTTCGCAAGGGCTTTCCTGCCCCACCCCGAGCATGAACTCGCGCCCAGCCATTCCGCCCGGGAAAGACCACGTCCTCGTTCCTTTGTCGGTTCGTTCGTCAGAAACGAACAAAGACTTCGTCTCCAGAAATTTCGCGTTTTACGATTGTTCCGCCCACACCAGGTGCGCCGATTGCGTTCATTCCAAATGGGCCTGCAATTGGTGCGTTTATGAGAACAAGTGCACGCACAATACTTCCATATGTCAGCGAACTATCATTAGCGGGGAAAATGTAAGTACGCCAGGAGGTCTTGATTGATATTCGTCTGTCGGACTCATACGACTCAGATATTTATTGTTTCTTTTCAGAGTCCGTCTCAGGTGAATTTGCATGGTGTTAGTGCTTGCCCTCAATTTTCTAAAAACAGCAAAGAACTTCTGTTGCCCAACCGGGTTTCGAAAGAGATAATACTGGAAGTTGAAAACATGCCTACGCCTCAAGTGGGGCATTCGGGTTTTCAATGCATCGTTACCATTGAAGGAGCGAAAATGATGGTGCCGGCTCGGATGGAACACCAAAGAATCGTTTGTGATAAGACCACGGTTAGTATGTTAATCCTATCTACCGACCTAAGTAACGGAGATATTTGGCTGCGAAGAAGGGGTTCAATATCTTGTTTCGCAAAACTTCAACTTTCTTACCTCTCCGCGAAGCGAAACCTCTCAAGACTTCGTTTTAGCGAAAAGTCGTAGCGCAGTCGTTGGGAATTTAAGTACCTATTAAATCCATGCCAATAAAAAAATGTACCTACAGCCAAAACCGAGGATTAGGGGTAACACCATATCTTTGTTTTTTCCGTCATCACATACTGATATTAAGGTGGTGTATAAATTGTTTTATAATATAAAACCTGCAGTCCTTGCTGTCGGCGATACCAACTTGGAATCAATTTCGAAACTACAAAGGTCAATCAAGAGACTTCACAGCTGGACTCACAGTGGAGGATCCAAATGAATGAGGCAAAATCGGTACATGTCGACTTCACAAACCGTAGGTGTGAGTACATACCCGTTCACCTCAAAACAAAGTCATACCGCACGCAAACGAAGCCAAGTACCTGGGCATGACCCTCGATGCTAAGCTTCGGTGGAAAGCACATGTCAAAAAAAAAAAAAAAGAAGAAGATGGAACTAACCACCAAATTTCAGAAGATGTATTGGCTAATGGGGCGACGGTCATCCTTGTCAATCCACAACAAGCTAACACTATACAATCAGGTCCTTAAGCCAGTCTGGGCCTATGGTGCACAATTGTGGGGCTGCACCGCTCCGAGCAATCGCTTGATCATTCAGCGATTTCAAAATAACGTGCTACGAGCATGCGTAGATGCGTACCGTTACACCAGGAACGAAAGACTACACCGGGAACTTCAAATTCCTACTGTCGAAGAAGTCATCAAAAAACAAGCATTAGCCCATCAGCAGAGGCTTCGGGGACACATCAACAGCGAGGTTGTCCAGCTCCTCGACGTTGAAGGCCTGCTCAGAAGACTTAAAAGAACAAAACCTCATGACCTGTGGGAGTGGGGTGCCCTGTGAACTAATTATCAGCTCAGTGAGTAATTACTAGTGCGTCAGTTGCACAAAACATCAAGTCGCATAGAAGCAGTGTTGTGTCATAGCTTCTTGCAAGTCATTTAGTATACATCAATTGTAAATTGCTGATAAGTTTGCTTACTTGGTGCAATAAAAGTTTCAAAAAAAAAAAATAATAATAATAATAATATAAAACAATTATATATTATATCACCTTAATATTAGGATATTCATTATTATAATTATAAACATACCTTCGAATGGTCCTAAACAACATATAAAAACGCTGCAAATTTTACGCAATGGTTTATTATTCTTTCATATGGATTAATTGTCGAAATATTAATTCTGTGTCAGAATTTTCACTTACCTATCAGACCCTAATAAGATTATGATCATGTTTGTAGTACACCTACGAAGCTAACACAGGAGAATACGTTGCCGAAGTGAGTTTGGTGTGGAACCGGAACCATCACGTCGATTCTATGGCGCTGACGTTGTACAAATGCGACATTCTCGGATCCCATCGCGACCACGCTGATTGCTCCCTCTGTGTTACCCGTGAGGCCAAATATAACTGCGCCTGGTGCTCCTCGACGTGCGCTTATTTCGAAAGCTGCAAACTCAGCCCGACGAAGGAATGCCCCAAACCGAGGATCGATATGGTTCGTATGCCTCACCGCCGGCCCCTTTTCACAATCCCTCATTGCCCTCAATTAATTTATCTGAAATGTTCACAGATTAAACCTTTGAGTGGGCCGATTGAGGGAGACACCCGGGTCATCATCGAAGGCAGCAACTTGGGGCTGAGAGAAGAAGACGTCGAAGGGAAGATCCACATCGGAAACACGCCATGCGTACTCGTTGAATACAACGTTTCTGTTAGGATTGTTTGCAAGACTGGTGCTGCCACCGGAGAGAAAGTGGCCGCTGTGGTCGTTGGGAATAACGCCGGCTTTACTGAGTCTACCGTCCACTTCAGTTATAAAGTAAGTTTGTAGTCATACCTGTTTGTAATCTTGAACTCATATGTGCGATTTTATGGTGGGCCAATCTGACCCTCGCCAGTCACCCTTGTATGTAAAATGGGCCAACCAATTAGTGACAGCACCCTCCTCACTATGAGCCAAGTTCGTTCTCACCTGCCTGTGGAATGTGAGCGCAATAAGAACTCAAATAGCGATATTGAAAAGCGATCAGAAGTTGTCTGAGGCCAGGTTGGATACGGTCAGGGGTTGGCTGGCTTTAGCCAGCAGGGGGTGGCCCCCTAGTCTACTAAATTGAATCTCCAGCAGAATGAGGAGAATCATCTCTATTCTAAGGTACAAGTCGTTAAGTTTGATATTTGTCTTGAAAAATTCAGCTGGGTACCAGCTCATACCTAGAAAAGCCTGAAAACACGAAATGTTGCTCTGTGGGGTGTACCTGAGCTCTGGCTGGGTGGGCCAGCACCTTGTGGGGGCAATAAGAACTGGAATAGCAATATTGGATAGCGAGTAGAAGTGGTCTGAGACCAGGTGGGATACAGTCGGGGGTTGGCTGGCATAGCCAGCAGGGGGGTGGCCTCCTATCACCGCACTGAAGTTGGCGTCCGAGAGCCTTGGCCGAGTTTACCCTTTGTGGCTGTTTACCTTTCTCAAGACTTAGGCCCAGTTTACGTATGAGATTATCTCCTAATGATGATAACCCCCGCAGGTAGCGAGAACTTTGACACACCCTACACCCACTCTCATATTTGTTAACAAACCCCCTCCCCGCTCCCAATCGAAGTTCTCATAATTTTTACTTTCTCAGGACATTAAGCTCGGTAGTGTCTCTCCGTCGAGTGGCCCCAAAAGCGGGGGCACCCATTTGGCCATAACCGGGCAATATCTGAACATCGGGAGCAGCATTCGGGTCTTCTTGGACGATCTCCCGTGCGTCGTCAACGCCTCGCAAACCTCCAGCAGCCGTCTGATGTGCGTCACTTCCGCCGCCTCCAGGCCCGGAGCGGTTGCTCGGCTCACTCTTGTCGTCGACGGGGCCAACCGGACGTTGGTGTCGCCGTACACGTACGAGCGGGACCCAACCATTTCGGAAATAAAGCCTTCGAAGAGCTTCATCTCTGGTGGAAGGATGATCACTGTGCACGGGACCAACTTGAACATCATTCAGAAACCTGAAATGATAGTTTATGCAGAATCTCCATCAGCTATCATCAACAAGACGGTAATTATTTTGTCTGTCCCAAATTTATTTTAAAAAACAAACTCATTTTTCGTCATTTTTTACCGCTCCATCTTTCAGGTCTGACAAATTTTTAGAATTTTATGCTACATAATAAAATGATAGATAAACTATAGAGAGATGTTGTGGTAAAATGTGAGGTTGATTGACTCCTTCAGTAATGATAGACGTCTGAATAACAACAATATGGCTCATCACAAATCTACAGTACTTTTTACAAACAACCAAATAACACAAAAATTGAAATCAAAACTCTGATGCAAGTAATCTTCAGTCAATGGGAAGCCGGGGGCAAGAAGTTGTTGGGCCGCAGGATTGAGTGCATTACTTGGAAACCTTATATATATATATTATAAACAAAAGTCTCGATGCGCTTCCATTCATGATTGTTTTTGCTCTCTCTTCCGACATGTACGAACATTAAATAAACGTAAATTTGTTACAGGAGTGTGTCGTCATCACACCCACCCAAATGGACTGCCCTTCGCCGGCCGTCAACGAAGAATTCAACCGGGAGTACAAGTTCCAGAGGACCAGCCGGTCGTTGCCGGGCAAAACCGTGGAAAAGAATCCGAAAATGGTATTGAAGTTGGGATTTCTCATGGACAACGTCCAGTCCGTGAGGGATCTAGAAAAACACCGGTCGCAGTTGGTATACGTCGAAGACCCGACGTTCTTCCAGTTTCCCAACGAAGTCAAACTGTACAAAGGGGACACGCTGGTGATCGAGGTCAGTACACTTTGATGGTTCAATCGTCTTATTAAATCCGAAACAGCAAGACGCAAAGTTCAGTGCAACACAAGTATTACAAGTTTGTTTATTCATCCTTGCAGGGTGAAAATTTAAATTCTGCAAGTGACGAAAGTGACGTCAACGTTACCATCGGAACTGTCAACTGCAATGTTACCTCCCTGGCAATGTCGCAGTTGGTATGCATCCCTCCCCAGTACCAACCCGCACCCACCGATGAAAAAGGCATTTTCACCTACAGAGGTCTCCCTGTCGTTATAGTAAGTTTCAGCAGTTTATTTTACTGCTTCATTCAGGATGATTTGGATCTTGTACTTAGTAGGAATACATTTTGGATTCACCTCAAGATAAAAAAAAAAAAAAAAAAAAAAAAAAATATGGAAACATTCCAAATCACATCAAAAGCAATTTATGAGTATACATACAAGTGAATTAAATTTATGAGTATACATACAAGTGAATTAAATTATATGTAAATATAAATTTTAAACTTTAACTATAAATTTTAACTTTAAACTATAATGTAAATACAAATTTTAAACTATAATGTAAATATAAATTTTATAGAAGGTGGAGAAAATTAAAATTGTGAACTTGATGATTTGGTTAAAATCATTTTATCATTTGAAAAAAAAAGAAAAGAAAAAGTCAATGAAATTTAAATTCGCACAGAATGAAGAGAATGAAAAATGAGTGTATTTAATGAAATGAAATAATTGAAATTGAAAATTGACATTGGGTTTTGGATAATAATTATTTAAATCCGAGGTGGAAAGAAGGCTATAGAATTTAACTTTCAAGAAAGTGGTACAGAATGATTTAAAATTTAAGAAGTCGTTTCAGGGTTGCATGACTCCCCGTCGCACAGTGGATCGGCCATATTTTGGATTTTGAACCCCCCCCCCCCCCCCCCCTACCTATAGGAAATTTGACGCTGATATCGTATATATCTCTTGTGCCTATACCTAAAATGCTCTTTAGCCCTACCCACACTGAAAAAAAAAAAAAAAAACCACGTTTTTCAGTGTGGAAGCCAAACTAAGATTCTCACGAAGTCAAATTCAGTGCAATGGATTTAGCGTTGATCACCATGACATTTCGGGGCAGTTGTTGTCTAGTTGATTTAGGAGGACTCGCCACACAAAGGCTGTGTCTCTCCTGCCTCCCGCGAGCGGGAGACTAAACTTGGGCCCCTTATTCTAAATGTGGGATTTCCCTGACGCGTCTGCGGCCCGCGGCGGCGGCTCGCGATTTTGTCATGTTTCTACTCAGCCGCCAGCCGCGCCGCGCTATGGAAGAGTGTTTCTCAAAGAGGCGCGGCCGCGGCGGCGGCCAGAGAGACCGCCTACCTTGGCCCCAGCTTCAGTCGAGCGAGGTTATTGTTGTGGCCCTTTTATTGTCAGAGAAGGACGAAGAAGAGGGATTATTGTTGATGGATAGGGAGCCTCACGCCCCTATGTTTTTAAGACGAACAGAAGAGGGATTTTTTTTTAAACATTCTCATCGACTGCCACTTGAAAAAGAACGAAAAACGGTTCAGATCGTTCTTTCGGTTGAATTTCCAACAATTTGACTACCTACGTTGTTTCACTGGTGAGAGAAGACCGGACGAAAGATGCTACAGCTACCCATGTTTTTTCTTTCTTCCCAATGTCCTTGTAGTCTTCCGACTAACTATCATACAGGAATGCCACGATGTGGATGAGAAGTTCGTTCTCTTCGTTTGTGAACTTCATTTCAGACAAGCACACAAGCACACGAACGCAAACGGAAAGATAAAATTCACTCGTTTCCCCCCGCCTCTCTTTACTTTACTTGCTGCGTCATGAGCAGGCTCAATTCTGTGATTCACAGTCAAAGAAAACCACTGGGGATATTGTGAAGGTTTGCATACCCCAGCCGCGAAGGCGCGCGGCTTGACTGCTTGGGGGAGGAGTCTGGCCGCCCGGCCGCGCGTCTCCCATGTAGCTCGGTTCAACCCCATGTAGCCGCTGAGACGCGCCGCAGCCGCGCTGGGGAAATCGGTTCCATCTGAACAACACTGAAGGAGTGGGGAGCGTCTAGACGCGAGCCGCCGCCGCGCGCCGCAGACGCGTCAGGGAAATCCCACCTTAAGGGTTCTTGTTCGCATTCGCACCACAAGTGGGGCTGAGTGTTCTAGCTCACTCTCCTAGTTACGGGCTGGTATCCCAGCTTCCTCCACACATATGAGGCAAGCTATCACCACGGCCAACCTCGATTCCGACTCCAACCGAGGGGGACGGCCGGTGGCATTTCGCAACAGGTAAAAACCTCGCTGCAGCATGCCTGTGGCAGCGTGGGCTCCCCCTCGCCCGAGGATTCCTGATTTAGGAAGGTGGTAACTCCACGCTATCCATTTTAAGGCCGCATCAGTGGGAGGCCCAAGTGAGCAAGATGTCGCGCTCGCTCTACCGCTTTTCATACCTCCATCACCTAGGTGATGTCCTGAACATTACAGGGGTAGGTATGAGGGAGGAATGCCAAGATACCTACCCCTGTAATGTTCAGGACATCACCTAGGTGATGGAGGTATGAAAAGCGGTAGAGCGAGCGCGACGTCTTGCTCACTCGGGCCTCCCACTGATGCGGCCTTAAAATGGATAGCGTGGAGTTACCACCTTCCTAAATCAGGACCTCGGGCGAGGGGGAGCCCACGCTGCCACAGACATGCAACCTTCGGGGCAGCAACCTGGCAACAGGCTGCCACAGGCATGCAACCCGGGGGCCATTTCGGCATGCAGACATTTCGGGGCAGTAACCTACCACCCAACTAAAAAAAAAAAAAAAAAATACTAGGTACTCATGTCGAACAAACCAACTTGTGGCGGGATAACTGTCCCAGACAGCAGGAATCCTCACCTGTCCAGAAAACCTTCCTGAAATGGGAGAAGGGGGAAAGACAGTAGGCGGGGGCCTCCCCAACTCTAATATTCCACAGAACTTGTTTATTCTACTTGTCGCCTACTGCAAACTTCAGCTACCTACTGAGTCCCCAGATCTGATTGTTATTGATTCTTCAACAAACTCCAACTACAACATTCAAACTCAGCCCGTCAGTAAGCCAAACCCAGACCGGGATATTTGAATCGGGACTTAACTACCAGACAGCCATCGAATCGAAAGCGTGGCGCGGACACAACCGGTCACTCCGCCTATCACACGACACCGACGACTGAAAACTCTTCTTTTTTTTTCCTCCGTCAGGCGATCCGGCTCGGCTTGCGATGTCCCCGTTTCTGGGCGACAACGTCAGCAATTTCCGAGCCTCGGGCTCCGTGACCAGCTGCATTCTTCACCCCATATTTCCCAATATTCAATTACTCCGGTCTGGATTTTCATGCCCTGGCCTCCCCCTCTCCGGCTGGAGGCTCTTGACGGTTTCCCGTCACACCACTCTTTGAATGAAAGAAGTTCAAATGTGCGCTATGACCGTAGAGGCAGATAAGGACCATTCCCATCTTGGAGCAAATCGGAGCTTTTTCGTAGCTCTTCCGATTCCCGATTTGCACGGAAAACTCGTGACTTATGCCCCTGAAACGGGGTTGAAGACATTTTTTCATTCAAAGGAAAATTTCATGATTTTCCCCCCTCTTTAGTTATATAACCGAATTCACTCTGAAAAGCCATTCTTTTGACTTGGAGCCCCAATTCACGGCCTAAAATTTGATTTTCGGGAAAAATTCTTGTGTGGATTCTGTATTCTGTGGGTAATATAGCTTACTGTGAGAATGATGAGCCAGTAAACGGGGATTTGTCGCCTCTGTGCGTCGTTCCTTGGGTTGGTTGGTTAGCTTAATCAGCGTAAAAAATAAACTTTTTTTAAATTAAATTTTAAACATTGTTATTCTAAGTTTTTGATTTTTTAAATTCAGTTTTTTGTTTTTTTTTCTGTTTTAATCTTTTGATTTTTATAAATTTTTTTTTTTTTTCAATGATGTTATTCTTCTCCCTACAGGTGCGGGTCGGCAAGAACCTGAGGTTTCAAATTGGTTACCTTCGGTACGACATGCTCCATGCCTACTCATTCCCTCCGGAGGCTGTCGCTGGGATCGCTGCCGGCGTCGGGTGCTTGGTGATCCTTTTCGTTTTGGTGTTGATCGTGTACAGAAGGAAGTCCACTCAAGCCGAAAGAGAGTACAAGCGGATTCAGATCCAGATGGACACTTTGGAGAGCAATGTGAGGTCAGAGTGCAAACAAGGTGAGTCTATTTGGAGAGCCATGTAGCAAGAATATTGGAAGAGCTATTATCGATATCAAATTACCTATCAACAGAACCAAAAAGCCGATATTTCCGATTGCACTGCTCAACAAAAAAAGTGTCCTGAAAGTTGCCGGCCTCATTTTATCATTGATGGGGGTTTTCGAGGGTGCTGAATCCGAATCCTTTGTCCTTTTTTCCGATTGGGCAATTTTTTCGATTTTTTGACGTTTTTATGGTTTTTATCGTAGCGTCGCTAATTACAACTTTTTAGAGTTCCTGTTGGTCTCATTCGACGCAGGAGAGTCTTAAACTTTCGAATGGTTGCCCTCGATATTTTTTAGTAGGTCCATTGGAGTCAACTAAAATTAAAATGTAAGTGAAAAATAGGCAAAAAATCCTTTTCAAATAAAAAAAAGTTTTGGGGAATTTGTAAGGTTTGGATCAATGAGGAAAAAAAAGTTGGGGTCATAACTGAATTCAGAATGAAATTTTTTTGGACTAAGTTTGTGATGACCTGGAAAATACACCGTAAAGTAATAAAAACCATGGATAGGAGTGGTGAGAGAAAAAGCCGTTGGGTCGGTTGTTGAAATGTTTATTGCATCTGATGAAATATGCAATACATCTCGAGGTGCCTTTCGCTCGTCCCAATGGGCCCCGGAACCGACTGTCGAATAATACTTTTTTCTGAAAGAACTTCATAATTTGAAGGCATAGCAGTGAGTTTTGGGCTCCTACGGTGTAATACAAATTTCCAGGGCACTGTCGAAAATTTTAACTTTGAATCTGGAGGGAAAAGTGGAGCCACTCTCTCATTGGCTGCTCACGGCCGCCATTTCCGCCGTCACCTCCGGCAGATTCCCGTCGGTCCCTTCTTATGCTAGCGCACTCTGGCGGATTAGTTATAGTGCCACCGCGGGAAAATTCAAAACGCCAAATATTCACTAGTGATTTCCTCTGCTCAGACACCTAATTTCTCAGTGCTAACTGTACTGAGTACTTTGTTCATTACTAGTTCAACTATGTTCGGCCGAATTTTCCCATTTCTCTGACCTAGTTCCGTGGCCCATTAGGGTTTTGAGCTCTTCAGGAGTTAATTTGGTACCTATAGACACATCAGAAATTTTGCTTTAGGAGGAAGTTCGAGAGGAACAGTCTCACGTCGCACAGAACTGGGGTATTTAACATTTATAAGTAAGGCTATATCCTAATTGACAGAAATAGGATCGTGTGTTACCTTTAACCGTATGGGCCCCCGACAGAGCGCCCCCCGACGCCGGGTTTCCAGGTTTCTAGTTATTTTACTGCGTGTAGAGATGTATTGCATATTTCATCAGATGCAATAAACATTACAACAACCTACCCAACGGCTTTTTCCTTCGCCTCTCCCTGCAAGAAAAATATGGAAGCCGCCCAAACTAAGCACAATGGTAATAAAAACCATAAAAACGGCGAAAAATCGAAGAAATCATTTAATCGGAAAAAACCGGACAACGGATTCGGATTCAGCACTCTCGAAAACCCCCATCCATGATGAAATGAGGCCTGCAACGTTCAGGTAACTTTTTTTGTAAAGCAGTTTTATCGATAGTTCACAACGACCAATGGAATTGAATGGGCCAGCAGAAGAGGGGCAGGGTAAAAGACCCAATTACTAGAGGGTTGTCGTTTTCCAATTATTTTTGGACATAGAATCGATTCATTGGGATCCCTTACTGATACGGCCTTCCCGTAGCGTCCTTTGTGGCTTCTAAGGGACTCGAGGTAGGTCAATGAGTCGTTCGAGGAGTTCCAGGGGTTCCAAACTTGTCCTACTAGTCCTTAACGACGTTACATCATCAGAAATTATTATTATTGATTGCATCATTTCATTTCAGCTTTCGCTGAGCTTCAAACCGACATGACGGATCTCACTGCTGATCTCGAGTCTTCTGGGATTCCTACTTTGGAGCACAACGAGTACATTATGAAAGTATTCTTCCCCGGTGTTAGAGATCACCCTATTCTTCATAACCCAAAAGTGAGTTGAAACCCCCTATTTTTCCTATAAGCCTTCATTGACAGGCTAAATAAGAACAACAAACATAATTTTTCAAAAAACAAAAAAATAAAATAAAAAACGTAAAACATAAATAAACATTTAATTTGTTCCAGCCTCGCATTACTGGACCAACCACTAGTTATGATGCTGCTATGCTTCAGTTCGAACAACTGATCAAAAACAAATATTTTATTCTTGCTTTTATTGAAACTTTGGAGGAGCAGGAGTCGTTCAGTATTAGAGATAAGTAAGTGACATAAAACATTGAAAATTATCATGAAATTGAAATGAGATGTGACTTTTTCATGAATGAAACTTTCTCTTTTAGGGTCAACGTTGCTTCGCTTATTATGGTTGTCATTATGGGAAACATGGAGTATGCAACGGATATTCTCAAGAATTTGTTGTTGAGGCTTATCGAGAAATCCGTCGTTTCCAAACACCCTCAACTCATGCTTAGGCGGACGGAGTCAGTTGTTGAGAAGATGTTGACGAATTGGATGGCCCTGTGCATGTACAAGTATCTCAAAGACTATGCGGGGTCGTCTCTGTTCCTTTTGTACAAAGCCATCAAATACCAAATCGAAAAAGGACCTGTCGACGCTGTCACGCACGACGCCCGGTACTCGCTTTCCGAAGAGCGCTTGCTGAGGGAGCAAATCCAACATGGAGTGGTGGTGAGTTTTCCAACGGTTTGACTCATAGTAATAATTATTAAATCCAGACGAAGAGCACTCCTTTTATATATATCGCACTGCGAGAATACAAGGGGCACAACTCTAGAAACACGGTTTTCGGGAAAACACGTTTAAAGTTTTTGGCCTTATTCAAAACGCTGTTAAGTCTCGTCAACGCCAGATAGATCCTTCTTTGTTTTTACGTTTGGAAAGGAAACTATGCAGCTGTCTACAGCCGGGCTGTTTAAATTTTGTTTCCAAAATTTAACTACTAAAAAACCGATTTTTATGAAATTTTCGTGAGTTACGCCCCTTGTTTCGGGAGTTATGCCCCTTGTTACGCCCCATGGAGGAATAGAGAGGAGAGTTCACTGAATAGGACTTCATGTGCCATAGTCGACGGTGGCGCTATCCCTGTGGAACGTAGTGAACTACATATAGTACCTTCAAACCCGACTAGAGTGAGCCACTAGCCCTTCTTACGAAGGAAAGCCCCGAATACCTCACTAAACGGATTTATCTTCCACTGTTGTGCTACTACAATTAAAGGAAAAATTGAAGGAACCATCTCTGAATAACGAATTTCGTTAAACGAAATTGATTGTGTAGTTGTGTACACTTTGAATGCAAACGACACGTCGGAATTCGCAGGGCGCCATCTTCTGGTTCAGTTTTGGTAACTTACCACCTTCAAAGTTCACTACATCTCGTAGGGGTCGCGCTGCAGTCGCAATCCCCCCCCCCCCCCCCCCCCCCCCCCGGGTTTAAGAGGGGGCTGCCAAAACAGCGCCATGTCCTGCGGCGTGAAAAGCTTCAACTAGCCAAGTTTGACTAGGTGGGCAACTGAAAAAAAAATCTGGTAACGTTGTCCTGTATGTTGGGGGGATTGAGCTCCCATTGCGAAACCGTCTCATCAGACCGTCTTTGACTACCTACCTGGTACCTGTAAGCGACCCTCGTCATCGTGCAATAAACGGGACTTTTACAAAGAGAGATTCGGTTTGCACCGCTCGATAGCCAAAAACCTATGTGCCGTCTTGCTGAAAACCTTGCGTGCACAGCTAGAAAGAATGGCTGCAAATTTTGCTAAAGGATTTATTATTAAATTTTATTTGTGATAACAATTAATTTTGTGTCAATAAGAAAATATTTTTGAAAAAATTAAAATAAAATTTCCTCATGTATAACGTTTGGACAAATGTGGGACCGCAAAAAATGCATTATGCGTCCAAAATTACTCGGGGAAAAGAAACCTTATTTGATCTTCTGGGATCCTTCAAAAACCCCATTTGTAGCCCCAAGAAAGCCCCAGAGATTCCTAATTAACCTATATCAAAGAATAATAAACCCTTGTGTAATATTTGCAGCGTTTTTACCTAGCAATAGCATGGGCACTCATAGATGGGCGACGCCCATTGGGCCTAGATGATGGGTCACTCATATATTATGAAAATTAGGGGTATTGCTAGGAAAAAAATGCAAATTTTCAATTGTTTTTGCGCTTTATTTTCGCTTTTAGAATCTACACATCTTGAAACGTATAATGAAATTTTGCGGCCGATCAAAAGTCTCCAACCTCCGACACGAATTACACCGATCACAAACTACACCGAGACACGAAAAAAACCACCGATCTACACAATGTACCTGTGCACAATTTGGACCTTGAAGGAGTTCTCTCTTCTACTCAGAAGCTCAGAACCAGAATTTTAATACTTGCTACTTTCCACTTTTTGAGCATAATTCGATTGGCCCACAAACCACCTGTAGGTACAGTCAATTATGGACCACAGGCACTATGATATCCTATGAAATTTTGTAGGTACAATCGCTTGAAATTGCCAGCTTCATATGTCTCATATTGGAGTTGAATTATAGTGAGAAAGAATGAGTTGGTGGGTCAATTGACCCATTTGGATTGGGTCAGAATGACCCCATAGACTGCATCGCATGCATAGCTTGACCACGTGTGCTTTTTTCAGATTTTTAAATGTATTAGTGGGGATTCATCGACATCCTCCCGGGGCAGTAAAAACATATCGATTCCCTCCGCCTAAGAATCGTCAAATGTCCTCCCAGGCCTCGTTACCCTCCCTTTTAAATTTTTCGTTTCCCTCCGTTCAAGAACCATTGATATCCTCCCGCAGCAGGATTGGTTTAGAGGCCAGTGCATTTAAACATCAAAGGTTGCAATAAATCCGACTTTAGTTTTGACTTTTGCATGTTGGTAGGAAGTTAGATTTTTTGACAAATGGAGCATGGCAATGTTCTGCGTTATAATTCTGATGGTGAAGAAAGGGGTAAATCAACTCATCTTCATTAAAATTCATGCTTTAATCATATTTATTTCAAAAGGAGTCATCCAAAAAAAAAAAAAAAAAAAAAAAAAAAACAACAAATAATTTTAAATTAAGTTGTTTTTTTTTTTTTTTTGGATGACTCCTTTTGAAATAAATATGATTAAAGCATGAATTTTAATGAAGATGAGTTGATATTTATTAAATATATAAAATTTCTTCTCCAATGAGACCAAGAGCTTCATCTTCCCTTGCCAGAAAAGGGCAGAGGTGGTATCACAAGTTGTGATTCACAACCAGCTCTTGGCCTAATTGGAGACGAACCCACATCTCGTGGATGTGGCCGCCGTATTTCTCCAGCCCGATGCACCACAAGAGACCATAGCCTTAGCAGGTGTCAAATGTTTTCTGGCCCTCTAAATGGTAGCAAAAATACTGCGAGGACTTCTGGCGGCCAATATCAGTAGTAGTATCAGTAGAGTTTTTAAAGGTTTTTGGTTTGGGAAGCCGAATTCGATGTCGTTTTCCGAGTAATTTTGGCACATAATCCATTCATCGGGGTCCCACATCCCTCCACAAACTTCACAAGAAAAAGATTCGAATAATTGATTTTTTTTAAATTGATAATATCAATTAAAAAAATAATTCAATTATTAAATAAATATAGTAATATAACAACGTATTATATTACCTATTATACGATTATACCTATTAAAATAATATATTATATTACCTGTTTATTACTTTTGGTTTATTATTCTTGGAATAATACACCTATGTTTTCGCGAGGGGGGTCGACGACTCCGATCGAGCTCAAAATTTGACATTATCCGTTTCAAGTGGTCTACATTCTAAATCCGAAATGTCCGTCCGCCGTACGCCGTACCCCGTACGCCGTCCGCCGTCCGCCGTCCAGGCCGTTTTGGGCAGTAGGAATTTTTTTAAAAATCTGAAATTTTGGCAAAATACTTGGTTTACCATCTAGTTGTGCCCGCAAGGTTTTCAGTCCGATCGCCCAAACCCGTGGGGCGCTATGGGGCTATAATGGGGCTACGGGAGGGTTTTTTTGAAGGCTTTTAGCTATGGGATCGAGTTAGGTGTCGTTTTCGAAGTATTTTTGGACGTAGAATCCATTTTTTGGGGTCCCGGAACGATCCGATTTCACTGTGCCGATCTATAGGGCTTTCATGGGGCTAAAAATGGGATTTTTGAAGGATCCCAGGATGTTAAATATTTTTCGAGTAAAAAATACGGAATTTTTGAAAAAAAAACACATTTTTGAACAAAAAAATCCAAAAAAAAATTTTTTGAGATAAAAATCCAAAAAAAAATTTTTTTTTTAAATTTTTTCATTGACAGAGTTAAATTTCTGCACAAGTAATGTATATCAAAGAATAATAAACCCTTGTGTAAAATTTGCAGCGTTTTTCAAATAATTTATATAAAAAAATAATGAACTCTTGTGTAAAATTTGCAGCTTTTGGGATCGAGTTAGGTGTCGTTTTCGAAGTATTTTTGGACGTAGAATCCATTTTTTGGGGTCCCGGAACGATCCGATTTCACTAGGGCGATCTTTAGGGCATTCGTGGGGCTAAAAATGGGATTTTTGAAGGATCCCAGGATGTTAAATATTTTTCGAGTAAAAAATACAGAATTTTTGAAAAAGACACATTTTTGAACAAAAAATCCAAAAAAAAAAAAAAAATTTTTTTGAGATAAAAATCCAAAAAAAATTATTTTTTTTATTTTTTCATTGACAGAATTAAATTTCTGCACAAGTAACGTATATCAAAGAATAATAAACCCTTGTGTAAAATTTGCAGCGTTTTTCCGAAAAGCACCCGTTTTACTCCACTGTGTGCCGGTAAAATCATTTAGCTCTAAACATTTCCTGATACCTACCTGGTTGCATATAGGTAACTGAAGTTTTGGGCTTAGGCTAGAAACAATGAAAAGGAGAGTTCTCCGTTGTCAAGGAAAAATAAAACATCATTGACGACAGTCAACCCTTAATGGTAAGGTTGCCGAGGGTGGTTGAGGTTGGGGGCCTCTATCGTAGAACCCCCAGAACTTCCTCGACGCCCGCTACTCTTCGGACATTCGAAAACCCATCAAATTGCGCATGCATCATCCCGCTCACAGAACTTCACGAAAAATCAACAGATTTTATCGTTTGAACACTTGAATTAAAGCGTGAAATGTAAGGAAGACAACGGTCGAGGCGGATTTTCGATAACTCATCTTCCAACCAAGCAATGGTCACTTGAAGAGAGCAACACCCTTAGAGCAACCCCTTAGACGTAACTTTGTTGATGAATTGCAGCTTCCAGTGACATTTCGCTCCAAAAACGCCTCAACGGATCGCTAGACACTAGTCTCACTTGAAGATTTAAAAAAAAAAAATCATGAAAATCGGTGCATAATTCGAGGATTTATGATGGCGGGAGAATAACGTTGATTCCTTATGGGAGCAGGAAACATGGCCGACACGGGAGCCCGCTCTTAACGCAGAGTGAGCTCTCCTCTCTATTCCTCCATGGTTACGCCCCTTCAGGCACACTCTCTATATTGCGCCCCTTGTAGGGGCAACCTGCCAACCATTATTTCGAAAATGAGAAAGACTTAAGTTGCTCTCTAGCGGCAACCAGAGCAGTTAGAAATACGCCCATTGAAGCTAGGTGAAGAGCTGGTCTTGGAGTATCTCACAGTGGACTTTTCTCAAAATCGCATTTTTCAGAGATGCGTCCCTTGTATTCTCGCAGTGCGATATATTTCCTCATTTTTTGCTCCATTTTCCTGCTCTCTCTCATTTTTCACGAAGTGGTTGTTTGACTCATTTCCCCCTCAAACTCGTCTTGTGTTGAATTCCCCAAAAAATGTTGGTATTGAATTAGCTAGTGGTGAGTACCTAATGAAAATCTTTTCTATTCTACTTCATTTCCAAAACTCTTGAGGTTGGAGAGTTCGTTAAATAGTTGGAAATGTGTTCCAAAATGCAATTCTGAAATGGAAGATTCAGAAATTTTTCTATCTTTATGTATATATCTAAATTTCATATTTAATATTAGGTAGGTACATAGGTAATTATTATGTACCTACGTAATATTAAATATTGACTTGTCAAAACTTATAAATTAATTTTAATTTTTTAAATTGTATTAACTCAATTTTTAATTTGAAAATTATTTTAATTTCATAAGTTTTGTATTTTTTAATCTCAATTAATTTAATTTAATTATGTTATTAATACTTTTTTTCTAAGTTAAAATGTGATTTCTTTATTTATTTTTATTTAATTTTAATTTTTTTTAACTTAAGTAATGTTTTTGAAAGTTGAACGTTCACTTTTTCTTGTTACAGACGCTCCACATCGTTCAGGAGGAGTCAGATGAAAAAATAATTTGCAAGGTCCTCGATTGTGATACTATCAGCCAGGTGAAATCGAAAGTCTTGGATGCGCTGTGTAAAAATCTCCCTTTCTCCCTTCGACCTTCGATCCATGATGTTGATTTGGGTAAGTCTAACTCTGATTCCGGGTTGTCCAATTTACACCGTTAAACCGTAATATGTTTCTGCAGAATGGCGTCATGGCCGAGGCGGCCACCTCACCCTCCAAGACGAAGATTTAACCACCAAATCCGTTTGTGGATGGAAAAAACTGAACACGTTGGAGCATTACGGTGTGAAGGAGAGTGCAGTGATGTCTATCATTCCTCGTCGCAAAGACACGTATAACGGCCTTTACAAGCAGTTTCAAAATTGTACGTATTTTTGTATGTTTTCTCATCTCTGGATAATTGATGTTGTCGCGACGGAGAATGAAGATTTTGATCGGCCTCTTAAATATTTTTGTTCGGATTTTCAGGCACCTCTCCATTCCTCGATAACTCAGTTCCTACCATACTGAGCACGAACGGGGACGTTGAAACGGCGGGCAACTCCCACATTTACCACCTGGTCAAACCCTTGGAGGATCATCCCTACATTACAAGCAAACCCAGCGAGCGGACCCACAAAGCCATCCCGGAAATTTTCCTCACCCGGCTCCTATCTACAAAAGGGACGATACAGAAGTTTGTCGACGACTTCTTCAACACTATACTCACAGCCAACGACTCCCTACCTCCCGCCGTCAAGTGGCTGTTTGACTTGTTCGATGAAGCCGCCAAAAGATACCAAATATCGGACAACGAAGTGATTCATGCTTGGAAATCCAACAGGTAATTCCGTTGGTTCAGTTTAAATTTAAAAAATCCTTGTACCTAAATGATTTGGCACTAGGAACTCGTTACACCAGGGTTTATTATTCTTTGACGTAAGTAGGTTACTTGTGCAAAGATTTAATTCTGTGTCAACGAGAAAAAAGTTTGGAAAACTTTTTTTGGAATTTTTTTTAAACTTTTTTTTTTTGAAAAATTTTTGACCTGGGATCCTTCAAAAATCCCATTTGTAGCTCCATGAAAGCCTCATAGATCGCCACAGTGAAATCGGATCGTTACGGGACCCCCATAAATGGATTCTACGTCCAAAAATACTTCGAAAACGACACCTAACTCGATCCCATAGTCAAAAGCCTTCAAAAAACGCCTCCCGTAGCCCCATAGCGCTCCACGGGA
The DNA here is from genome assembly GCA_955831195.1 of Pilophorus perplexus. Classification (NCBI taxonomy): domain Eukaryota; kingdom Metazoa; phylum Arthropoda; class Insecta; order Hemiptera; family Miridae; genus Pilophorus; species Pilophorus perplexus. The sequence goes on from OY037007.1 coordinate 30,011,207, forward strand.
CCCGTGGCACGGGTTTAGGCGATCGGGCTGACAACCTTGCGGGCACAACTAGATGGTAAACCAAGAATTTTGGCAAAATTTCAGATTTAAAAAAAAGATTCCTACTGCCCAAAACGGGCCGGACGGCGTACCAAAACATTTTTCCCGAAAAATGGGTATAAGCCCGTTTGAAAGCAAACTCCTCACATGTAGATTTCGTGGACTGCCTCGACCATCTTCACGTGATCTCAGGTTCTTTGAGCCTCTACAACATTTGAAGATTTCCTCGCAACTTTTGGCATCTAGAAAACTCAGAGGGACTATGTCAAAGCTTTACAACTTCTAATAAAATATGGCTGTGTGTTGGTAATTTGGACTCAGGTTTCACATTACCAGCACTCATATAGGGGCCATATTACAGTCAACGCCATCTTGGTACAAACTGACTTTTAAACCCACTGAGGTGGGTTAGTGTTGAATCTAACTAATCAATCTGAACTCATATTCAGTGTGTAAGGCAACATTTAACAAAAATAGCGTCAAGTAGGCCTTGAAAGAAGTGTGAAAATGAATCGAACAACACTCCTCATTTGGCGCCATTAAGAAGGAAACTGAGGAAAGCGACCTTGAGTCGTTGTCTTGTAGAGTGGTCATACAGTAGGTAATAGTTCAGAACTTCCCCGCTTGTCTGCGCCCCTTCCCAGGGCAAGTAGTCAAGTGGTCCATCATGGAGGAATAGAGAGGAGAGCTCACTAAATAGGACTTCATGTGCCATAGTCGACGGTGGCGCTATCCCTACGGAATGTAGTGAACTACACATAGTACCTTCAAATCCAACTAGAGTGAGCTACTAGCTCTTCTTACGAAGGAAAGCTCCAAATTCCTCACGAAAAGGATTTATCTTCCACTGTTGTGCTACTACCGATAAATTAAAGGAAAAATTGAAGGAACCATCTCTGAATAACGAAATTGATTGTGTAGTTGAGTACACTGTGAATGGAAACGACATGTCTGGGCGGAATTCGCAGGGCGCCATCTTCTGGTTCCGTTTTGGTAACTTACCACCTTCAAAGTTCACTACATCTCGTAGGGGTCGCGCTGCAGTTGCAATCCCCCCCGCCGTTCCACCAGTGGGTTGGCGTTTTGGGAACGGCGTTTAACACAGAGTGAGCTCTCCTCTCTGTTCCTCCATGGTGGTCCATATTAGGCCAGACAAATAGTACACTAAAAATAATTTTTAGCAATTATTGCTAAAATCGCAAGAAAACGGCTAGATCTAATTGTTTTCTTATGTTGTTAGGATCACTCCCAGTAGTGTATACCCAGGTTTGCAGCTTCGAAAAACCTGAGCTCGCTGCGTGACAGTCGAAAACCCTCAAAATTTTCGAACCTTTTTGGTTTTTGGCTTATATCTCCGTAGGGGTGCATCCTACAAAACCCATTACTCCTACTCCTTAAAGTAGACAACATTTGCCAATTTTTGAGACCAACCGCAGCTCTGTACGGCTAATAGTTTCCGAGATACCGCTTTTCAAATAATGGTCACTTGCGATAAACTTGAAATTTAACCATTTGGTCACGTTTCAATGCCTCTTTATCGAAAACAGCGTACCCAATCAAAAAATGTCACTTGATCAAACCTTTAGAGAATTAAATTTCATGTTAGGAAACCTCCATTGGTCCATTGGTTGCAGAAATGCAGTCAACTGAAAATGGGTAACTCTTTCATAAACGTCCCATTCCCCAATTCCATCGAATTATCATAAATCGATTAATTCAACGAATTAATAATTCTAATTTTAGAAAGATTTGAATTGATGTGAATTACTTCTTTAAATGCAATTCAATAATTAATAGCGATTATTTAATTAATTACCTATCATTAATTTTTAAATTATTACGACCAGTTATGAGTTGTAAATATTATTTAGTTAAAATTATTTAATAAAGTAATTATTTATTACATTTAATTGTGTAATTAAATTTTAGTACTGATTCAATTTTAGTATTGATTCGATTATTAAATTCAAAATAAGTAAATTGAATTAATTCATCAGATTAATTCAATAATTAATTAACAAAATTATTTTCTAATCGATATCCCATGGAGTAGGGTGATGTTTTGAAATGATTTCGGATGAAGAATCGATTTGTGGGGGTTTCAGATCTGTACGCTTCACTGTGTGGCTCTAAAGTGGCTGCACAAACAAATATTGACAATTCGACATCCTAACATTAATTTATTAATATTTATTGTTTCAGTCTTCCTCTGAGGTTCTGGGTGAATTTCATCAAGAACCCAGACTTCATCTTCGACATAAACAAGACTACCACTGTGGATTCGTGTTTATCTGTCATTGCTCAAACTTTTATGGACGCTTGTTCCACGACTGATCACCGCCTTGGGAAAGACTCGCCTTCGAACAAGCTCCTGTTTGCCAAGGACATCCCGCAGTACAGAGAGATGGTCACCAAATTTTACTGTGATGTTGCCCTCATACCCCAAATTACGGACCAGGAGCTGAGCACCGCAATGCAGCAACTGTCCGCCCAACAAGTGGGGTACTTCCACACCATATCAGCGCTGAAAGAGCTGTACATATACGTCACCAAGTACAATGATCAAGTGAGTCATTTTAATTCGTTCCTCGTTAACTCTCATGCTAAGCGATACTGTGGGGTTGAGCTAATTAATTCTCGTCGACTTTTCTCTATACAGATCCACGAATCTCTTGAGACTGAGCCCACATGCAAAAAGCTGAATTTGAGTCTGAAACTCGACAACGTTGCTTGTATCCTGGAAGGCGATCAGAACTCCGGGTGCTGACACATGCAGTCACCTGACGCTTTAGTGGGTTCAGGTGACTCTCGAATATAGTGATACTTTTTAATGCCATACAAAAAGATCTGATAGTTTTGAAATTTGAATTTAGTGATCTTGTTAGACTTTAAGGTATTTTTTTGATACTCTGTTCCTTTTTTTTGTATTTTTTTCTTTTTCCACATTGTATATTTTTTAGTTATCCATCCCTCCTTACAAAGTATTGAAAAAGATCGTGATTTTTTGCAATGAAGTTTTTATGGCCTATGACGCCGGGTGGTATCTGCTACCTACAGTGGAAAAAAAATTATGCTTTATGAAATTATTTTTGCTGCCATTTCATTTATGTTGTTCAGTGTAATGTAACGCGTATATAGAAGCTTCGATAGGCCGTTGAATTCGATGTGGGGCGGTCGTGAGTTTGTGAAGCCCTCAGTGAGTTCTAGTGTTGTTTTGTGTTGAATTTTGGCCCAAAATTTAATGTTCAAGTTGAGTTTAGTCGTTTTATTAGTTTGATTTGTTTAAATGCTGTTCTTGTGAAATTTTTTGTGACACAAATTATTTCTGTTGAGTATGGATGAGCGATGGATAGTTGGGGCATTGATTTGAGGATCTGGGAATGTCGGATATACTTGCAAGACTCAGTGTGAGCATTTGTATGAGCATAATTATATATTATTCTGAACTAGGTGTGTCTTAAGAGGATTCAATTCGTATGAGTTGGTGTGTGAAGCCTCAGGCGTGTTTGAGATTATTTAGTTGTGAGAATGTTTTTACATTTATCTACTATATTGGAGCTCCAACACGAGGAGAACGAGGAGAATGCTCATTTTCATTATAAGGCACTTCTAGATGTCGCAAAAATTTGAAATTCGTCTTAAAAAATTCAGTTTGGTGAGCTTAGTGCGAGAATAGTCTGAAACCACCAAAAAGTAGCTCCATGTGGCGTATCTGAGCTCCTAAAGTGGAAAATGGAAAATTGAACTTTTTGTCACAAATTTGAAAAAAAAAAAAATCCGTTTTGGCGGGTAGATGACGAGAAAAATATGAAACCACCAAAACGTTGCTCCTCGTGGCACATCTTAGCTCCATAAGTGGAGCAAAAATCAGGGTTTGGAGCAGTTGACTGGATGTTGAGGTTGCTGTGGGACGAGGGATGTCTGAAGGCTATGCAGCTGACTCTTCCTCTTGAAAGCAAATTGTAGAGAAGTCGCAGCTATCAAACACTCGAGAAAAGCGGCCCGCCAGCAGGGGATGGCCCCCTAGTTCTTAAAATTACCCAAGAAAAATGTGCTTCTTGGGGGGGAGTTGGTGGGTGTTCAATGGTCGTGGCCTCAAACTGAACGAACAAACCTGCGGAGGACTGCCCCATCAGACTTTAGGGACTACCCCTACAAGGAGAACCCACTGCTCGCTAGGTTCCATGGACTGGCTCTCACTAGGTTTGTTCCGGTAGAATTCAAGGAGAACGACGGGGGTCTTGCGCCAACAAAAACGGCAGGTGATTTTTCCTCTCTTTATTTGTCAAGCTTTCGGCTAAGCGCCATCTTCAGGAACAATTAGTTGTTGTTAATCCGCCTCCGACCGTCCATCCGTCGTTCCTCCTGCGAGTCCCAAGGGGGGTCTTTTAGTTGTAAAATATGCATGAGGTTTCTTGTTGGCTGGTGGTAAGGGGTAGTGCAGAATTGCTGAGTGGTAAGTTAATTAGGGTGTGACTGATGAGGGGTTTGAATTTAGTTACTGCCTAGAATTTACATATGGGATTTTTTGAAAGAGAGATGAAATTAAATCGGCATAACCCTTCCTCCGCGAAGGTTCCCAAGGTTCCCAACCTTACCACCAGCCAACAAGAAACCTCATGCATATTTTACAACTAAAAGACCCCCCTTGGGACTCGCAGGAGGAACGACGGATGGACGGTCGGAGGCGGATTAACAACAACTAATTGTTCCTGAAGATGGCGCTTAGCCGAAAGCTTGACAAATAAAGAGAGGAAAAATCACCTGCCGTTTTTGTTGGCGCAAGACCCCCGTCGTTCTCCTTGAATTCTACCGGCCATGAAAGCCCGACGGGAACATACGACACGTACTGTCTACTAGGTTTGTTCCTTCTGCGACGAGTTCAGGGTGTAAGGTGTAAGAAAGTTGGGTGGATGAACTCAAGGGGTGGGGGTAACTTTAGCGCAGGTGTAGGGAGTTATGAATACATGAACTCACCGGATGGAGGGCGAAAACGGAACTGAAAAATGAATTGAAAAAAACCTAAGGACGGAGGCATTAATTATTGTTGTGCCTAGCACGAAGTAAAACACAAATGAATTTTGGGAAGGTTAATAACTGTTACAATTCGGGTGCAGCGAAAAACCCCTGCCTCGAGTGGGTGTAGAATATTATTGAATCAGGTGAAAAGTATCAAAGAACCCGCCTGGAAGGAACACGTTATTTGTTCAGTCTGGGTTGAAGGTCGAAGAAGAACATTTTCACCCGCGCGGAAGGAACGCGGCAGGTGTCTTTTTTTAATGAACTCGTCGCGGAAGGAACATACCTCCTATAAGTACTATCAGTACTTCATTGAAAATCCGCTCAAACGAAACCCTCCCCCAATAACTAAAATTGCACTATTTTTCTTCCTCAGGCGTCTGAACTGCTTCATCACCTCAATCTGTCAGATTCGACGTTATTAGAAGACTGACTTGGTAACGTTTATGTAATGAAAAATTTTCATGCCATTTATTTCTGTAGACTGACCGACGAAACGGCTGCCCTTGTGATTGTGAAACACAAGCGTCGCAAAACAGTCATTCTGGAAAAACTTTAAATCGACTACCTTTGGTTAAGTTGATGATCGTTGTATACTGATTTCCAGTTTGACTAATACTCGCGGCCTATTGATTCTTGACTGGATTCCCAGTCATGGCAAGTTCCTTTTACATGCAGTTTGTCATATCTGCCCCTGATGAAAATTGTGCTCTCTTGTAGGATCTGACTTTTATGTACTTATTTTGATATTCCACTAGCTTTAATTTGCCGTTTTTATTTGTCGCTGACAACGTGTGCTTTCACTCACGTGTTGTCACTCACTGAGGAGCTTCGCACAATCTCTCCATGTGCATTAGTTGATAGCCGATCTGCTTTCTGAATTACCAAGTTACTACTTTAAGTGACTTTTCTCCATTGTTGACTTTGTTTAACATTTGTGAACTTATTAGTTTATGCAGTTTTCCATTTATTTTAATCAGTGGACAATATTAGTGAGTTGCACCTAGCCCATGTATATTAGATTACGATTACAGAAGTAAAAAAAAGGAGTTCGCCAAGTCTGAAAATGAACAATTAGAATTATTGAAGAAATGGCGTTGTCAAGGTTGTCGTCTCATTTGCAAGTTTTGGTGTTGAGATGAAAATACCTTGGGAGGCCCATCGCGTCCGATGTGTTCAACCCATCAGTGGCGGATCACGGGTAGCCCCGTCTCCATCGACTACCCAGATCCGTCACTGTCTGTGCTGGAAGGTTCCATTTAACGGGATCTCGTCGGCCCGGTGTACTGTAACATTTCCCCTCCCTGAGCCACATCGTCGATGTGATATGATTTGGTGTCGAGGATTCGCCGAAGATTTATCTTTCGTTTTGTGACTGAAAGAATACCGCTTTCTATGTTTTCTATTATGATTAGTAGAAACCCAGTTGGGATTCTTCGTTAGATCTAACTGTCAAGCAATTTTCAAACCTAAATCCCATCTTCATTCCAGTTCCATGTCCGGTGCAGATCCTAGTCTTTGTCCTAGATAATTTTGAACAAATTTATAAATCCAATCCTTGTTCCTGTTTCATTCCCAATTTTGATTCATGAATCAGTTAGGACTAGTTCCATTCCGATCCTCGTCCTCAACGAATCCAGGTCTGAGTTTAGACCGGATGCAGTCATTCATTCATTTCTTCCCCAAAATGTTAATTCAGTCTTGCTGTTAGTTTTAAAACTTGTTATGAATCTTGTTCCAAGACCTGATTCAAGAATCAAGAACCTGTCTTAGTTCTCATTCCAAATCAAAACCAAACAGAATTTTCTTATGTCCAGACCTAATTTTTCAGTTCCTAGTTTCTGATTTAAATCATGTGAGTTCTTTACACCAATATTTTTAACCTTGAATCCAATTCCGGTGCTTATCCTAGTCCTCGATCAGGTTTAACGAAGTTAGTTATGGGCGGGTGTAAATTCGGCCCCAACCTCTGAGTGAGAGGCAGCAAACAAGGTAATCTCAAGCCATATAAGATAATCTCAACACGTCCCGATTTGTGATGAATTGACCTTTCAACGTCATATTATCTGAAGTGTGTTCATCCTCGAAACACTGACTGATACCATAGGATTGGAGACCTGCTAGTGTCTGTTGGCCCTTTTCCTGGCATGGTGAACCATTATTCGATACTATCGGTGGCCCAGAGTACCGTTGCTTCAAGTACGATACATTGGTGTCGATATATTACCTGCAATAATATCGAACATCGATATATTGACCACCGATGGCCAGGCCATCCTTAATTTTTTTATGGCCGATTGCTACCTTACCAACCGGTCGAATTTTAAAGTTAGGGTAGCCATTCAATGCAGAATTTTACGCTCTTTATTAACGGAATGAGTGAGATCTTCTGTAAGACGCTCAGTTTTCCAGATATCAGTGAAAACCCAAAACAAGACTGAACGATTCGGTTTTTAGGCCCCCAACAGTTTACCCTATAAAAATTCAGTTGGATTTGCTTAGTTTCCCCACTATTGGGGTGCCAAGAAAAATTTAATACCAATTGAAATTTAGAAATACAACATCCGACCTTTTGTGGGCAGACAACCCTTTTAATATCTATTGACTGGACAGCTTTATTAAATTTGGATCAACTAAGTCGGGTTCCCTTTCTGAATCCTGTTCCAAGTCCTGATGAACCAAGTTGCAAAATTTGCAAGATCAAGATTTAAGAACGAGCGGTCGTTCCCAACCAAAATAATAATCCTGTTCCGTATCCAAACTCCAGACCTAGTTTTAGCTCCAGGCTGGAAGGACTGCCCTCTCAGAGCAGCACTTGCAACTTGCTAAAGTGCAAGTTCTGCTCCCCTGCGTAGCTCTAACGACTTGCTAGGCTGCGAGGACTGCTCTTTTCGGGTGGCACCAACAGCTAGCCAAGCTGGAAGACCGTCCCTCAGGTTTGACCACGCAGCTTACCAGACTGCAGGGACTGCCTACTAGGGAGAACAAGCAGCTTGCTAAGGTACAAGTTCTGCCCCTGTTGGTAGCACTAACAGCTTTTCAGGCTGGAAGGACGCATTAAAAACCTAAGAGGCTGCAAGGACTGCCTTCTCAGAGCAGCACTTTCAACTTGCGGTACTGCAACGACTGTCCCCTCAGGATTGAGCAAGCAACTTACCAGGCTGCAAGGACTGTCCCATCAGGGACGCACTAACAACCTGCTATGCTGAAAGAACTTCTCCCCCTGTGTGGCATGAACAGCTTGCAGCTTGCTATGCTGGAAGGGTTTCCCCATCAGGGAAGCACCAACAGCTTGCATGGCTCTCTCAGCCTGTTCCCAGTCCCAACTCCAGACCTTTAGCTTCAGTTTCAAATCATGTAAAATTGTTTTCCCTAATTCCCAGCCTTGAATCCAATTCAACGTCTGGTGCTGCTAGTCCTTGATAGATTTGAATTCAGTTCTTATTCCCAATGTTGGTTTAAGAAAATGTTTTGACGCTAGTTCCAAGTCTAATCCTTATCCAGGAAAAAAGGCGAAACCAGTCCCGAGTCAGGACTCGATCCAGTTCGTTCATTCTTGATCCTGTTGTAGCTTGAAAATGAATACCATTGCAAGTCTGAACCAAGTAGCAAATGCAGTTGTTTTCACTCTTGATTAGATAGTTCCAGATTCAATACCTAACCAGTTTTCGTTCCACATCAAAATCTGACCAAACCGTTCCATAACCTGCTCCAAATCGTTCCCAAAGTCCTAACGTGTTTCTGCTCCATTCAAAATCATATTGCGAATCCTTTACTAAATGGTGGCTTTAAATTCACTCCTGACGGTCAAGTTGGCCGAATTAAGCGGTATTCTTTTAGCCGGATAAATCGCTCTTTTCACCACAATTGGTCCCTTATACTAAACGAGCCACTCGTCCGGGCTCAGCCTTACCTGGTGCCACCTTTGCGATGCCATTTTGAACTGATTCGTTCCGCTTTTTTTCCTCCAGAGTTCGACGGCTGTTCCGGGGAGGGTTGAACCATTTTTCGTAATTGGTCGTCGACTTGTACAGATCTGAGTGAACACGTCTTCAAATTCGTCATTCTGTGTAAATTGGATTTTTTTATTATTATTACTATTTTTTTTCTTTTCGTTCTCTCGCCGTTGTGTATTCGGCGTCATGGGATAGTGAGCGCGACTTTGGAAAAGTTAGCAGGCCCAGTCCAGTTTGTATTAGTGTTTAACGGTTAAGCCTGTTCACTCCGGTCTATCTTGGGTAGACCTCCGGTTTTGCATGGAAAAGGAAACGGGGCTTTTCCTGATTTAACCAATTCTTCACTCAGTCAATTTCTATTAAATTACACCCAAAACATCTTAGAAACATTCTTTTTTTAAACTCACCAACTACGACAACATTTTTGTTTGAGCACCCTGATGGCTCCAGTTTGAACAGCCTTGACTCAATCCGAGTGAACGTTACTCTGCCAAATCTGAATCCTTTCCTGTCGCGCTCGCTACGCCCTCTGCCATTTCCTTGTAAATCCTCGTAGGTGCACCCTTAAACGTAGTTTCTGGTCGTTCCGCAATAGGCGCAAATCAAAACTTGAAAAGCAATGAAGCCCTTCAATTTCTGTGCGCGAGCTTTTTTCGAAATTGAAGAAGAAAAAGTGGATGGCTTAATAGTTATCGCATCTTCCAGCCTACTCATTGATTAAAAAAACTACTTTTCTTTCTTTTTGTATTACAAGAGATGTGTTAATTATTTTTGGTCAATTCAATGGATTTACTGTGATAAACCACTCCTTCTAAAAATAGATATTATTATTAAATGATATTTTGTGCTGTTTTTTCTAATTATTTATACGTGTAAGATATGTTGTAGAAATATTCAGATAAGTGGAAAAATATGTATATTACACGAATATTTGATGGATGTACAACTTTGTATTTATTTAATAAATACTATTAGTCTTTATTAAGCGATTTGTTTTATTGAACTTCCCTTGAAACTGATTAGGGGTATTCACGAACACAGCTTCGCTCATTGAATTGTCGAAAATCTTGTTTTCCGAACTGTACTAGACTCACCTGGGCATAGTGAAAACGAAATTGAACCGGAAGTCTGTGCTGGCCAACTATTTACATGTATTTCCAACATATTTACACGTATTTACAGCATGTTAAATTCAATTATAAAATAATTTCAAGTGGGCGGCTAGGTTATCTATGGATAAATTGAGACGACGGTTACTCAGGATATATTTCAATTTAAAGAATGATCTCTCTACATCGGCAGAAGTCGCGGGCGCGTACCTACTTCATTGCAAGGACGTCTTCAGCGCCCCACCCTTCCCTGAGAGATTCGCGGCTATACTTTTTCATTTCTTTACAGCCACAATTCCTCTCCAGAACGGCCTGTACCTTGGCGTTAATCCTTTATCCATTGGGTCCTGGGTAGTCGGTGTTGGCGATTTCCTCCATCTTCTCCACAGACTCTGTGGTCGTCTGAGGTCGTCAGGAGAATCTTTTGAGACTGCAACTGTGCGAACGAGAAACGAGATGGAGCGGGGAGATTGTGTGCGAAGACTAGTTCGATTTCCGCCACCAGAATGCAGTGTCAGAGCGCAATGTTCTTGACCATCATGGAAGGGGGGCTCCCATGGCGAAGGTGGCTACGGCATCCGTCTTCAACACACAAGATCGAGGGATCGAATGAAGGAACCTCACTTGGGAGTCCTCTGGCAGGGCAAAAATTTCTGGTGGACCTGTCAAAACATGCCTCCGTTTGCTGAGAACGTTAAGCTAGCCACAGCAATCTACGGCTGAGGGGGAGAGCTGGGGGCCGCTGACCCAGCTTGTTGACGTACCTACAGTCGTAGTGATAAGTCTTTTATTAGGAATTGGACCTCGACCACCAGAAGGCAAATGGAGTCATCGGTACCATATCAGTGAACAATGTGTCGTCCGGGCGTAAGTTCAAAGTGAGACTGCGTTGATTACCTGGTAGCAGGGGCGGATAGGCAGGTCGGGCGATCGGGCGGCGCCCAAAGGGCCGAAGGTCCTGAGGGGCCGGTCGAAGCTGGGAAAAAATTGTGTCCTACCTAAAATAAAATATGTAGGTCCTACTCGAGACCAAAAGGAACTTACTCCGGCCCACTTTAACCACCTGAGTTACCGTGAGTTTAAGCGTTAACGCCCAAGTTAAACCCTAGAGGAGGCACCGATTAGGCAAAAAAAGACTGCGATCTGGTTGGCTTTGTTCCTCGTAGGGAGGATGGCCAGTGCAATAAAATCGTAATTTGTGCTAGTTACATGGTTTTAAATCAGTACAACCTCATGGCCTCATCGTATGCGAGTCTCTTTTTGATTTACGAATTTTTGGTAACGTTACCAAGCGTACGCTTTCTACAACCCAAGTCTAGGCTCAAAACAAGGCTGAGGCAAACTCTGAGTGACAGCAATCTGGAGGATCTCATGTTGATGGCTTGTGAGCAGGAGCGTCTGGCCGGAGCATTGAGCCAAGTGGCCTCAGCCCTCCTCGCCATCGCCTATCGCTTAGTCACTTCTCGCTCATCAGCGAGCGTTATGCAATCCCGTTTTGGTTAAATATCTTTGGAATAATACACATTGGTATTTGCAACGGGGGTAACAAATTTGTATTGTCCTCAAAGTTTGTCATTATATCTACGTTTCAAGATTTGTAGGTAGATTCAAAAACTGAAATGTTCATCCCTCCGTCGACGCCGTTTAGTGCTATAGGAAATTATAATAATCTGAAATTTTTTATAAAATACTTTGTTCTCTCTAAGTTTTAGGTACCCGCAATGTTTTCAGCCCGATCTTACAAACCCGTGGAGGCTCTGGAACTAAAAAGGGGCTACAAGAGGGGATTTTGAATGGTTTCGGCTATGGTCTCGAGTTAGGTGTCGTTTTCGGTTTTCGAATGATTTTTAGACGTTAAATCCATTTTTTGGGGGTCCCAGAAGCATCCGATTTCATCGTGGGGATCCATGGGGCTTTTGAAGGATGCCAGGAAGTTGAATGAGGACTCATTTCCCGAGCATTCTTGATAATTCATCTTCCAGGGTCCTTCATCCGTCCAAACACAACATGAAAATTTAGAACTTTTTTTTAATAATTAAATTTAAACAGATATAAAAGGTAAATATACCATGGGCCTGAGGGTGAGCCCAGAATTCGAAAGAAATGAACAAGTGGGGGGATATATGTGCGGGGTGGAGGGAAGATGGCGAGTAGGGCCAGAAACGTCCAAAGCCTCCTGGCACAGAGCTCCAGCCAGATGCTCCTCTTGCAAGCCTTATTTATTTTTTATTTTTTTATTTTTTTTGAATCGTTGATAAGCTGTGATAATCTAGCTTTTGTTTGTAAGACGCTAACAACAATTGCTTGGTTACAAATTAGTTACTAATTCAAATAAGAAGCGCCACACTTATTTCTTCTTTTTTTCTAAATATATATATATAGAAAAATATATTATAGACTTATAAAGACATATATATATATATTTCTAAATATATATATATATATATATAGACGGTTGGTTATTTTTCTCGTTCACCTAAGTATTAAGATCACCCAGGTATTAAACATAATAAATTGGTTTCTCGTTCCTATTCATTTGCTGGTGTTTCCAAAATAACCCCTCCTTTGTTGGTCTTAGGACAAGTAACTGCAGATTATTGGGGAGAGGGCCGGTCAAAACCACCTATCCGCCCCTGCCTGGTAGGTAGACATCGTGGTCTCTCCCCTGGTTGGTAGCCGTTCCCACAAATTAAAATTATTTTAATTTAATTAATCGCGGAATAGAAAAAGATGCTTGAGCATATTTGTTTCATAAGAGTCAAAACCAGTCAGATCCAACTCATAATCACCATTTTCTGCTTTAGTAAGCAACCTGGAGCAATTTAAATGTCAGTGAGCTCAGTAATTACAGTGAGTAATTACTCTACGCTGTGTTAACACAGCGAATTTAGAATGTCCCTGGAAGTTGTTGCTGTTTGGTCGTAAAATGAAATTTTCAGTAGTTGTTTGTTGTTGTAAAATATGAGTGGATAAAAAAGGCCCTTACCGCTCCCGTCCTGACCTTGACCGCTGAAGTCGCCGAGCCTCTTTATCAGTCGGAGCCTCGGCGAAGGCCGGGAGCTTTTTAAATGGAAATAATTAGCTATAGTGACCAACGTCTTGTTAGTTTAATCTAATTAGGTGGCACGCGCGTCATTTAATTAGCTGATTAACTTGATCTTTTTTCTTCCGATGACTAACGTCAGTCTCCGAGCAGGATCTGAACTGAGGACCCCATGATTCAAAGCCTCAATCTTAGCGAAGGCTGGGAGCTTTTTAAATATTATAATTTCAGTTTGACGTAATTACGTGACATGCGTCTCATTTAATTAGCTGATTAACGCGTTAACATATTTTTTTCTTCCAATGTCCAGTCTCCGAGCAGGATCCCATCAGTCCCTTTATCCAAACCCCTCGTTCACGTGAACGTGCCCAGCCTCCTGCAGAACCGGCCTTGATTCGGCCTCCACTTGGAGGCTGGTCAACACACATTTTGTTGTGCAGAGATCGCACGTCCGCCGGTTCCAACGCCAACCGGACCGCTGTCCAGGATCGATCTCGACACTACTCTAGTGTATTATTTTTTCATTTGCAGTAAAATGAATTGTCGAGTTTTTAGTTATATTTATTCACTCTACGATTATTTGTGTACGAATGAATGAATTTTTCTCGAAGTTCGCCGCGGATCCCCTAGTGAGGGTCGGCGGACCCCTATCCAGACGGGGGTAAAATAAGATTATATAAGGGAAGATAAAATATAAATTATATGAGGGCAGGGCCGTACCCAGGGGGGGGGGGGGGGGGGGGTCAGAGGGGTTGGAACCCCCCCGAAATTTTCCCAAAAATAAGCATTTTCAAACACATAGGAATTAAATTTACTCAAGTTATAATTGATCTTCATAGGTAAATAAGGAAGAGTACAAAACAATTTCTAGTTAAAAGTATACGTAAATAATTTATAAAATGTATTACAATTTTACAAACCCATTCGCGTACGTGGATGGACGCGGTCCGCCGCTAACGGCGTAGACCCAAACGTTCCATTACGGAAGTTGCCGTAAAGCATGTAGTTTGACGCTATGTATTAGGTAGCAGCACGAAAAATGACCGCCATTCGACTTTGCAAATCCCTGACTATATTCTGTAGGTTGTTTTTCTATGTTCAATATGTTTTTATATGTTAAACAATGTTGAGTCTATTTGTATTGTCTATCTATTTATTTTCCTAGTCACCAAATTAACAGGGGAAATTATTTTTATGTTATTATTTATATACTTAGTGTCGTTCTAACTTTTGTCAATAAAAGCTTAAAATGGGTTATTTGACAATTTTTTAAAAGGTTTTATTGGGTAGGGCCTCCGGACCCCGCCTGGTGCCACAACCCCCTTTATAATATAAAGGGGGTTGTGGCACCTAAGTATATTATACTTAGTGTCGTTCTAACTTTTGTCAATGAAAGCTTAAAATGGCCTAAAAATGGGTTACCTATTTGACAATTTTGGTTTTTCTTGGAATAATAGGTATACCTATGTTTTCGCGACGGAGGTCGACGACTCCGATCAGCCTCAAAATTTTACATTATCCGTTTCAAGAGGTCTACATTCGAAATCCGAAATGTCCGTCCGCCGTACGCCGTCTGGGCCGTTTTGGGCAGTAGGAATTTTTTTTAAAACCTGAAATTTTGACAAAATACTTGGTTTACCATCTAGTTGTGCCCGCAAGGTTTTCAGTCCGATCACCCAAACCCGTGGGGCGCTATGGGACTAAAATGGGGCTACAGGAGGGGTTTTCTGAAGGCTTTTAGCTATTGGATAAACGAGGGTGTACAAAAAAAAACTGGACGTGATGGCGCAAAACGGGCTTCGGATTCGTGTTCAGCAGACCCCAAAACATGGAGAGCAACCACCGAAACCTCTCGAGTCCGAAGTGATCTTTTCTTGTAGACCTGTGTAATGAACCCTTGTGCAGGGTTAAGCGTTTTTTTCTTCTTCTGATTTTCCATTTGATACCAATTTTCTGCCATTTGTCGGTGTAGAAACAACTTCTTCGACTTCCATTACGAAACAATGGTTCCATCCAAAAACGATATAACAAAATCGTGTGCAACCTAAAATGAAATGAATGAAAATTATTAGTTTTCTGAATTTGAAGTGGAATCAAAATTATTGTGGCCTACGCTAAAGTCTCCTATGGCCACTCTATGCAACGGTAACTTTTAGCGAGGATTTCACAGCTGAATTAATCTAGAAGCTTGATAAAATTTCCCTTCCAAGTCCAACCTGAAGTCCACCTTCTTGAAGGTGATCACACAGTAATTATCTTGTATGTGATCACAGCAGGTGATCTCTCAGTAATTCCGTAACCTTCTCATTTTGGGATATCTGATACGAGACTCAACTCTCCTCGGTTACACTGACTAGGATCATAGATAGTTCCAATAATCGGAGTAGGAGGCGAAATACAAACAGAAAATGAACTAGCGCTTTATTTCATGTACAATGTAAGTTAACTGAAATTTGGGAACAGGAAGTTTCGATTTACTCCACGAAATGTTTGTCCAACTACTCGACAATTAAACTTAGGTGCGAGGAATCTGGTTCAAATGGCGGGAACTGTCTGGGGAGGAGCAGGTTCTTCAAATTCGCCGAGCTCCTCGTCGTAATACGCTTGAGCCCTGAATAATTTGATCTCCCACGGAACCTGATCTTCCATTTTCGTGAGGTGAACTCCCAAATCTTCCAGGGTCTTGACCCGGTTGCTGACCACATCTGACTGGCATTCCTGGAACAGAAGTGACCCAACACGTTAATATTAAGTTTATACTAGATGCTCCGGCTCGCTTTGCTCGACTACGCACCCAGCTGGGGGGCTCCGTGGGGTGCGTGGCATCGATGGACACGTTCAAACCCCTACTCAGACATAAGGCCTCGCTTCGCTCGGCCGAGCGCTTATTCGGACAGGGGGGCCTCGCTTCGCTCGGCCGGGGGGTTCTAAACCCCCCCCTATTCGAAGTTAAACGGTCGGCCGAGACGATAGAAAAAATTTGGGTATTTTTAGGGCCTATAGTTTAGGAGGAGTAGGCTCCTGACAGACCCAGCCAGCCAGCCGATGAGAATTAGTAGTATAGATAGATTAAGCTTCAAGTCAAATGAAGCTCCATCACCACCATGGGATTCGACCCGATGACCCCTACATCGCCAGACATAACAATCCCCCACGCTGCCACTGCACTACCGTGGGGCCCCGCTTTTGCTTTCCAAATTCCAACATCCCACACCCGAACACCCAACATCCAACCCAGGTTATATTTTGAGATATATGTGAGATATAAGACCAAAATATGGTTATGTACCTATGCAATTAAAGTGTTTTTTATTGTTTCATTTATTTTATTTTTTATTTTTTAATTACATCAAAGAAGATGATCCGCCAACAAAATCCCGTTGTGATGAAAGTTTACTCTCTACTATTTCCACGTTCTTTCTGACCTCACGTTCTTTCCACCAACTTGGTTATAAGATGATTCATTTCATCTTATAACCAACACTGCTCAAAAAAAATCTAATATGGCCTACGACACATCCGCACCAACGCGGAACCCGACGGAAAAACGCTGCAAATTTTACACATGGGTTTATTATTCTTTGATATAGGTTACTTGTGCAGAAATTAAATTCTGTCAATGAAAAAATGTAAAAAATAAATTTTTTTTTGGATTTTTATTTCAAAAAAATTTTTTTTTGGAGTTTTTTGTTCAAAAATGTGTTTTTTCAAAAATTCTCTATTTTTTACACAAAAAATATTTAACATCCTGGGATCCTTCAAAAATCCCATTTTTAGCCCCATGAACGCCCTAGAGATCGCCCCAGTGAAATCGGATCGTTCCGGGACCCCAAAAAATGGATTCTACGTCCAAAAATACTTCGAAAACGACACCTAACTCGATCCCATAGCTAAAAGCCTTCAAAAAACCCCTCCCGTAGCCCCATTATAGCCCCAGAGCGCCCCACGGGTTTGGGCGATCGGACTGAAAACCTTGCGGGCACAACTAGATGGTAAACCAAGTATTTTGTCAAAATTTCAGATTTTTTAAAAAATTCCTACTGCCCAAAACGGCCCGGACGGCGGACGGCGGACGGACATTTCGGATTTTGAATGGAGACCTCTTGAAACGGATAATGTCAAATTTTGAGGCCGATCGGAGTCGTCGACCCGCGTCACGAAAACATAGGTGTATTATTCCAAGAATAATAAACCAAAAACGCCGTCTCTCTAGGCTCTAACGTTGAGGCGGGGTAGCGTGGAGTAATTACGGTCGCTTTAAGTGTGATGTGACGTGACGTGACGTGATGTGACAAAAAACGACACACAGACGAAAAAGTTTGAGACGATGTAATAAAAGTTTCACTTGAAAAAAAGTACGGTACTCAAATGTTCAAAAATCTTCCTTAATTTCTATAACTCTCTAATTTCTATTCTTATAGGACATTTAACACTGAACATCCGCTGAACATCATGTCCCGTAAGAATAGAACCTGCTCGTTGTAAAATAATGAAGCGGGAAATTAAGAGTTTTTTTTTAAACATTTGGGTACTGTACTGTAACAACGGAACCTCTGCGTCTAGGAGCAAAACGGACCTCGGAGGTCCGTACAGCAGCTCCGTTATGCCACATTGCAGCAGTCTCTGTAACAACATGCTGCTAAGAGTCAAAAGCCTTACGAACATCAAGGTTCATTCCTGATACGAAATGATAAACCAAAAATGCAATGATTGCATTTTTCTGAAATCAATTAATACACATCAAAAAGTAGGCGTTCCGTGCTTAAGCCTTTCTAAAATCCAAATTTCCTTTCAGAAATAATTCTGTTTTCCTTAAAAAATTACTTATACGAGTCTTGTCTTGTCAAAATCATTCATATGGGCTACCCGGCCATTCAGAAAACTGTTGACATCAGAAGTTAAGAGGAGATTTATATGACTTAATAAGACATTTATTTGAATTAATAAGAACTGGCAAAGATGAAGTCAAAAGATGAAAGAGATGTTACCTGATGAGATGAATCAACAATGATCGTCACTCTATAATCTCATTACCTGAGCCTCCTTTGCTGAACCAGAAACATATTATGTTCTGAAACTTTAATCTGTACTTGGTATCTACAAGACTGCCACTTTCCACCATTCTATTTCTTGCGGGTCGAGAATATCAAATCTCGTCAAAAGTAGCGCTGTGATCACTAAGGCAAGTTCTTATCTCAGTGATAACGGTCGATTTGTGTTTCCTTTTCACAGTTAAATCTACCCTTATCGACAACATCTACTTTTGACAACTCAACGAAAAAGACGGAGGAGCCTTATTGAACGCTCACTTAATCACGCTATCGATTTACAACAATTCTACAAGCAAAGCGGACCAAAAATATTCCTATTCTCAGCCACCACAATATGGTTGTAATGCTGTTATATGGTTGTAATGTTGTAGTGATGCTATTTCAATTTTCTCATAATTGAATAATTGGAAACGTACCCTCTCCAAGGCTTCCATGTGAATATTGCCAATAGG
This sequence comes from Pilophorus perplexus, assembly GCA_955831195.1. Lineage (NCBI taxonomy): Eukaryota > Metazoa > Arthropoda > Insecta > Hemiptera > Miridae > Pilophorus > Pilophorus perplexus. The sequence continues at coordinate 30,029,876 of OY037007.1, forward strand.
CCATCCGAATGTGAGCTTCGGCAAAATGGCGGCTCTCATTTTGAAAAAGGGGTCCAATCGCAGATCGTATCTGTAGTATCCTTCAGTTCTCCTCATTATCCGGAAGAACCAATCAACAAGCTCCGACATCAGGTAACGATTAGGCCTGAAATAGACAAAGCAACAAAGGATGAATTTCAGGGCTTTTTTTCAAAGACAATCAGCAACACTGCCAAGGTCCTCCATTAAGCATTAAATGCTTAAATTTCCCCACTTACCCGACGGCTTGAACAATTTCTCCCCGAACGTTCCTATTTTTAATGGCCGCCACGATACCAGCAGCTACGTCTCCAGCATACACAGGCTGTTTTTCGGTGTGCTCGCCTTTCTTCCACAAAGGTATCCATTTGAAATTGCGCCTCAATGAACCGCACAGGTATCTGCAACGAAGTTGAATTAAATGTCTATGTTGCATCGGTTATTTATCGTCTATTACAATGAAAAAGAAAAAAGAAAATAAACAAGAAGCGCTACCGCCTGTGGGTGTATTTTGGCTTGTGATTGTTTCAGCATGGTACATTGTATTGTATTAAGGCGGCTCCACCGGGGAACGAGCTGAGCACCACGCAACTCCCCGAGTACCTAGGCGAATAGCTCGGTATTCGGCTCCCTCCTCCACATATTCGGTGTTGCTAGGTGCTTGTTCCGGGAGAGGCGAGCACCTACCAGTTGCTCACGATGGAGGACCCGTAATGCACGCGGAAATCGAACAAAATTAATTAAATAGGGCTTAAGAGGGCTACCAGAGGGGAAGAATCTACTTCTTTAGATGTTCTTCTTTTGAAATAGATATGTCCATAGGCTGGGCTACCTGTGTACGAAAATTTCTACAATAGAAATGCATCGTTTACAAGAATTTAAGAAATATATCCATGCCATGCGTTTTTTCCGTGTAAGCTGTATAAATTTCTCTCTTCATTCAATTAAAAATACGACGCGGAGAATCATAATGCGACATATCGCAGTTTTTTTTTTGTTTTTTTTTTCAGGAATGCCTGTATTTGCCTACATTTCTAGCCTACATGTAGAATTCACCTCAGATTTGGAGTTTACAGAGGGAATGGTGGCAGTTCTATTCTATCAACAGTTCGCAACATTCTCTGGAAAAGAATTGGAAAAGGCAATTAAGAAAGAAGTAGAGTGTTCAAGTCAACACAATTATTGTTCATTTCAAGACTTCTTTCTTAATTGCCTTTTCCAGTTCTTTTCCAGGCGAAAATGGTAAACATACATGGCGAAAAAAGTAAAGACATGACAAGAATTATTCTTTACATAGGTATTATTGTTAACAGACAGTAAAGAATAATTCTAATTCTATTTCTAATTCTAATTATTAGGCATCCTTTACTTCTTTTTATTTTTATAAAATTTCTTTAAAACCTTTAAAATTTTTTTTTGGATTTTTTTGTTCAAAAATGTGTTTTTTCAAAAATTTGTATTTTTTACTCGAAAAATATTTAACATCCTGGGATCCTTCAAAAATCCCATTTTTAGCCCCATGAAAGTCATAAAGATCGCCCCAGTGAAATCGGATCGTTCCGGGACCCCAAAAAATGGATTCTACGTCCAAAAATACTTCGAAAACGATACCGAACTCGATCCCATAGCTAAAAGCCTTCAAAAAACCCCTCCCGTAGCCCCATTATAGCCCCAGAGCGCCCCACGGGTTTGGGCGATCGGACTGAAAACCTTGCGGGCACAACTAGATGGTAAACCAAGTATTTTGTCAAAATTTCAGATTTAAAAAAAATGCGTACTGCCCAAAACGGCCTGGACGGCGGACGGCGTACGGCGTACGGCGGACGGACATTTCGGATTTAGAATGTAGGCCTCTTGAAACGGATAATGTCAAATTTTGAGCCCGATCGGAGTCGTCGACCCCCGTCGCGAAAACATAGGTGTATTATTCCAAGAATAATAAACCAAAAGGGGGATTTCCCTTATTTTGCCAAAATATTTTAAAAATATCAAATTTAAAAATTGCAACGCAAAACCCACTTGTAAGTACGTAACCAAAAACATGTTTGTTTTTTGTCGTGTCGGGGGAGGGGAATGTCCAGGGTAGTAGACATTTTTGGTTTATTATTCTTGGAATAATACACCTATGTTTTCGCGACGGGGGTCGACGACTCCGATCGGGCTCAAAATTTGACATTATCCGTTTCAAGAGGTCTACATTCTAAATCCGAAATGTCCGTACGCCGTACGCCGTACGCCGTCCGCCGTCCAGGCCGTTTTGGGCAGTAGGAATTTTTTTAAAAATCTGAAATTTCGACAAAATACTTGGTTTACCATCTAGTTGTGCCCGCAAGGTTTTCAGTCCGATCGCCCAAACCGGTGGGGCGCTATGGGGCTATAATGGGGCTACGGGAGGGGGGTTTTGAAGGCTTTTAGCTATGGGATCGAGTTAGGTGTCGTTTTCGAAGTATTTTTGGACGTAGAATCCATTTTTTGGGGTCCCGGAACGATCCGATTTCACTGGGGCGATGTTTAGGGCATTCGTGGGGCTAAAAATGGGATTTTTGAAGGATCCCAGGATGTTAAATATTTTTCGAGTATAAAATACAGAGTTTTTGAAAAAACACATTTTTGAACAAAAAAATCCAAAAAAAACATTTTTTTGAGATAAAAATCCAAAAAAAATTTTTTTTAAATTTTTTCATTGACAGAATTAAATTTCTGCACAAGTAACGTATATCAAAGAATAATAAACCCTTGTGTAAAATTTGCAGCGTTTTTAAATCAGGTATCTAAAATCACGTTCTTAACTATTTTATCACAAAAAATCTACTAGAATATTGATTCATTTCTCTTAGTAAAAGCTTCTCAAATAAAATTCCAATTATTTGTCGTAATTGTTTCAGATTAATTAAATATTTTAGTAATTTCGATAGATATTACTATCGATAGTTTTCTGAAAAACCATCGATACTGATGGGATCACTCGAGTTGACCCCATCATAATATGTTACTATCATATGGGGTTCCCTGTTGTTGGAGATCTTAGGAAAATATATTCATTCTAGTTTGGAGTCACCCGAAGTTTCATCTTTATTTGAGTGAAATCTTAACAATACTATCGGAAACTGAAACTATCGATAGTTCAACACCACTCTCTGAGAGAGAGAGGGACAGAATGAGTGGGGGGATATTCTTAGAAAAATGCCCCGACGCATAGACCCGAGCAAGCTGCACGTATGGAGCGGGGGGGTTGGTTCTACGTACTTGGCGAATATTCATCTCCTTTGAAGTGGGTAAAAAACCGACACCAGTCGGAGCATCCCCGCACGAGCAACCCCCGAGCACCCCTCCACACTACTAGGAAACAGGCGAGCATTGGCTAGGTGCGCGGCGAGCACCGCACGTGTGGAACCGCCTTCAGGACTAATGGGAGACACCCCCACACCCCCGGATTACTTCAGTTCAGATCAACGATCAAAGCAAATAACACAAAACATCCTTTTATAACAATTATACAATTATTGTATAAGTTGCTTGGTGAGGCGCACGCCCAATTTACACGTTGTTTCACCTACCTCAAAAATCGATCCTCCTGGCCATAAATGTCCGACGGCCTGATGATCACTGCGTCGGGGAATTCTTCGCGAACGGCGTTTTCACCCGCCCATTTGCTCACCAACCATGCGGACCCGTTTGGGAGAATGAAGGGCTGTAATAAAGAAGATTCTCGATTAAAATGAATCAATTATGCGGAGGTAATGTTAAGATAGGTGGAGAGAGGCCGTTTTAATTTCAAGGAACACGGTCGGACTACGTCAATGTTTGATAAGACGCTTTCGATAAAGCGCTAAGAGTGCTTTCGACTGCATCAATTGGAGCATCTTGGAGAGTAAATTAGTCTTCTACGGGATTGCCAGGAAAGCCATGGCCCTAGCTCTTGGGTTTGCGGATGGTGGCCTATGAGGCAAAATTTGCCTCAGGATACACCGGCGTCCAGCATTTAATGCTGGACGCCGGTGTATCGGCCTAAGGCCAGGACCGGGTCCCCCAAAACTAGGGGGAAACTCCACCCTGGACCTATTTAGTTAGGTCCAGGGCCGCCAGCACTTGCCTCGGGGGCTCCGAGGCCCATGGGCCTGGGGGCGGCAGGCCGCCTTATCTAGGCAGCCGCCCCCTGCGACGAGCGGGCAAACTCTGCCAGAGCCCTGAAGGCCCTGGCCGTGCCCACGTAGCGGGACCAATCCGCCCGCCCCCCATCAGGGAAGGCCACACTCTCGAGGACCAGCATCTCGACCGAGAACCGCGGGCAATCCCGAAGGATATGCTCAGCAGAGCCTGGGGAGGCGCACCAAAAGCACTGACCGGACGCCTCCAGTCCCAGGGAGTAGAGCTTAGCCGGGAAATCCCCATGCCCAGACAGAAGCTGGGTCACGAGGAACCCCGGCCTGACCCAATCTGCCTCAAGCCTCCTCCCGACACCAGGGAAGAAGGCAAAAGTGCGCCGGCCAGTGCCGGACGCCTCCCACTCCCCCTGCCACCGCCGGGCTAGTAGCTCACCAACCCGACGGCTCACCTCAGCAGGGCGGAGCATCTCCCAGGCCGAGAAACTGGTCCTAAACAATTCAAAGGGGAGCCTGTTCCTCGTGCGGTAGGCCGCGTACCAACGCGCCGCCTCCAACTCGATTGGCAGGACCCCTGGTGGCCTATGAAGGCCAATCTTCCTTATCTCTTCCTTTAAATGCTGGAGCTATTATTTTCAGTTCATGAAACAAATTGTTTTCTTTGAGTGCCATACCCGCTGTTGTTTAACGCCGGCTCCAACGGCAAATTGTTGGCGTGGTTCGCCAATTCCTACCGAGGGGTGATTATCAGTATAAGGCAGATGTCTAGCGGCAGCTGGAATCGAACCATCAACCTTTGACTCAGCAGTCAAACCACTGAGCCACTGATGATACCACCTATGAAACAAATACATCTACGAATTCTCAAGACAAAGTAAGTGTTAATCATGTGAGCCGATATGTGCCGAAAAAATCTACCTTGATCACGACCCTCATCTGAAATCCAAACTGGTTTTTCATGGAGGGTCAGAGAAACCCGTAGATTAGTTTTATTCTTCTGTGGGTGCCATACCTGTAACGAGCGTTGGCGACCGCTCGCTACTAACTTCTGTTGAGCGTGTTGACACTGGTCAGTAATAACTGTATTACAGACGTAGTAGGGACCTACTGTTCAACGCTGGCTCCGAACGGCAAATGTGAGGTTTTCCAAGGCAAGATACTCTTGGATGTTCACCACTGCCTTCTGACAGGCAAGTATACCAGGTATAAGGAAGATGTCGAGCGGCTGCTGGGATTTAACCAGCAACCTTTGACTTAGCAGTCGGACGTTCAAACCACTGGGCCACCAGATTGGTTTTACGCTTCAAATTATTTCGAAAACTACACCTCACTCGATCCTCTCGCCACAACCTTTCAATTCCCCATTGAGCTTTAACAAGCTCGGAACTAATTTAAGGAATATCAGTCATTGCAGTTTTCTATCTTCAAATTTCAATCTGTGGATTTCCTTTCTACAGATAAACTCGACCAAAAATAAAGTCGGCATTGATTTTAACTGACTAGAATACCACAGTGCAAAGTAAAAAAAGGAGCTTACTTCAGGACGGTCGGTGACATTCAACGCAGAAACATGGATGAAATTCTCCACTCCGGCTTCTCGCGCGATTCTGGCAATCCTCCGGGAACCATCTTCGTTGACGTCTTTAAAAGTGAAATTTTTCGTTTCCCAATCTCGGCTAACGAGGTTAATAACGGTGTTGGAGTGTTTCAAGCTCTTGTATATCGACTCCTCATCCCGAAGGTTATAATGCTGGAAAAGTACTTGACCGAGGTCCCCACAGAGTTTCAACGGTAACATTTGACCCGCATCACCACGGTAGGGCAGGATCATCTGTTAAAATTAAATCCATCATTACAGTACAATACAGGAATATCGATGTTTTGACTCTGTTTTAATCGATAAAATAATAAGACTATAAAAAGTTATGTACCTGAGTTCCAGTTTTCCCAAGACGGTTGCACACATAACGTCCAAGGAAGCCGCTGGAGCCGAATATGGTGGCGACAATCCCGCTGAAACTTGAGCGGCCCCCGGTTCCTTTCTTGAGAGCATGGATTTTCGGGACTTTGCTTCGATTAGCATCCGTGCTGTAGAAATGAAGCTGCACACAAGATACGCTACTCGCAGGCGCGGCTCCTGGAACGAACGTCTGACATGGAGCGAGTTCCAAACCATTGTCGGATAGAAAACATGTTCATTGACGGGAACCCGTGCAAATCAAGAAACATCAATAAAAAAAGTATTCATGGTGGTTTGAGCGATCGGGCTGAAAGGTTTGCGGGCAGAACCGAGTATTTAGTTATTAGGTTTGTTCCAGGTTTGAGGGAATGTTAACAGAAATCGCCGGAGACATGCGCAGTTTAGAAACTGCTGTTCCAGGTCGATCATAGATTAAGAGCTCGAGTAGGGTGCGGTCGGGTTCTGTCGACAGCTGTCCAACTTCTGTCGACAGACGCAGTCAGACCTGGAACAAACCTATTATTTCAGATTACTGCCCAGAACGGCCTGGTTGGTGAACGGGCATTTCATTTTGTGAATATACACATCTTGAAAGGACACATTTTGAGGCCGGTCCGATTCGGAGTTTCGTACGCACCCTCTAAATGGGGACCTACCTAATTCATTACGGTGATGCCCTATTGTGATGGCCAGAAACTCAAGATATTTTATGAGTTGAGAACCTCGTTACCATTTGGGGTTTTTCTGGCCGTAACACCTATGCTCCGATTAGCTTCCTAAAAGTTAGCTCTTCCTCGCTCAACAGAGATTGAGGGTGAACATTTAACAACAGGATTATTGTAAGAGTGATAAATTAATCAGCAATGTGCACGTTCCATATCCTTGCCTCTTCAAGAACCTACTCAATGCAATCAATGAGAGGAAAAAACCATGTTGAGTTCATTCATCAACCCGGCATGACATTTCGTGCTGGGACACCTCGTAACATTCACATTCCCAAAGATTTCAATCAAATTGAAAAGTTGAAGTTGTCAAAATTCTAAAAATAACTAACTTCGGTCAGCAGCCTGATACAATTAGCGGTCGATCGGGCTTACGACTAAATCACACGGTACAACCTAACACAAATTGCAGAAAAGTTCACTTACTCTGCAGGGAAGAGAACTTCAACGCAGCGAGTGCCATCGTTTTCAGTTTTCAACGGATTTTGGTTTATTATTTTCTACATCAACTCACTAAATCCAGATTTTTTTTCGAAAACTGAAAGAGAAGTGATAACGATAAGGAAATAACAACGTTGGTAACCTCCTTGTTGTTGTCGCATATTTACTTGTCCAGTCGTTGCTCCTCCTACTCAGAAGTACCGGATTATTTTCGCATTCTGTTATTTCGCTACTGAGGTGTTGAAATTTCTAGTTTTCAGCTAGGTAATGGCTGAAGCAAGTTCCATGCTAAAATGCGGGAGTTTGCTTAAGGGAAAAGAAAGAGATTTTAATAATGTGCTGTTGTATAGGGTAGGGTGGGGTAAGGTCCCGCACGGGGGAAGTTCCCGCACACTGCTTTGCAAAGCAAAAACTCTCTCCCACAAAAACTTTCTTCGTTGTCCGCCATGGGGCAGGTAAGGGCAATCATGTGACTACTCAGAATGATCAGTTTGGAGAGGCTGCTCAAAGTGAAGCCTTCACAATGAGGTGATTTTCATTTTTTTGGCATTTTGACGTAAGGTAGGGTGGGGTAAGTTCCCGCAGGTTCGAATCATTATTGTTTCTGTGACTCCTAAGCCACTATTCCTCCCATTTCTGAGCAAGGATGATTCATTGGAGCCTTGCTGAAGACATCTAACGCCCACAGCGCAGTTTGACCATTATTAGGATAGTTATAGACCCATTTTTCAATTGCTGCGGGGACTTACCCCATCGCGTGGGGCAAAGCCCCGCAGATGCAAATTTTTGAAAAATGGGTATAACTATCCTAATAATGGTCAAACTGCGCTGTGGGCGTTAGATGTCTTCAGCAAGGCTCCAATGAATCATCCTTGCTCAGAAATGGGAGGAATAGTGGCTTAGGAGTCAATAGAAACAAAAATGAATCGAACCTGCGGGACCTTACCCCACCCTACCCTACCAATGTAATGTGCTTTTGACATACCAATTACCTTCTCCAGTAGGTAAACCCCCTCCCGTAGCCCCATTTTAGCCCCATGGCTTCCCACGGGTTTGGGCGATCGGACTGAAAACCTTGCGGGCACAACCAAGTATTTCAAAATTGCAGATTTAAAAAAAAATTCCTACTGCCTAAAACGGTTCGGACGGCGTACGGCGGACGCCGGTCGGACATTTCGGATTTTGAATGTAGACCTCTTGAAACGGATAATGTCAAATTTTGAGGCCGATCGGAGTCGTCGACCCCCGTCACGAAAACATAGGTGTAATAAACCAAAAGTGGTAACTCATTAGCGCTGAACTCACATAATATGTCATCATGATAATTTAATTACTTATATTATAAGTAAATAAATAAATCTTGGTGATGACCTATACGTAAGTCAAGAGTTTTATTTTACTGAAATTTAGTATCTCTCAATCCTGGACTCCGGGCAACCGGCCTTCTCACTTGAATTAAGGTAGCCATTGAGTATTGACTACTTGAGAAGGTTCTGGCAGAGTTCATAAACAGCTCGCCTTCGTCAAATCGGATTAGCCCGTTGGGCCAAGAGTCTTCGAGACTGCCCAGGTATGGACAGAAATCATGTGTCGCAATTCGTCTTTTACCTCCCTTCAGTCCTCAACAACCGGATACTTCGGACGACGAATAATTCGTAGATGAAATATATTTTTATAAAAAGTCAAAAAGGCATACAAATCGAGAATAAAAAACTAACCTTAAAATTATTGTAAGGTTAGGTAGTTTTTTATTCTCGATTTGTCGGTTAGAATTATTCTAAGGTTAGTTTTTTTATTCTCGATTTGTATACCTTTTCGAATTTTTATTTCATCTATTCTATCATTCCCACTACCGTCAGAGTAAGTATTTCAATTACATAAAAATCGGAGATGAATTACAAATTACCAGAACAGGAATTAGCTCATCGTCCTACTTTTGTAAGTTATAGGTACCTACCTATGCAGGCACACATCTTGGAGACAGCCCCGTAGAGAGGGGGGGGGGGGGGCACTGGACCCGTTGCCCCCGGGCCCGGCCTTCGTAGGGGGGCCCGGATTTTCTTGAGAACTATTTTTTTTTTAGTAAAAAAAGGGGGGAGGAGAGGCAAAATGGGACAGATCAATATAGGAAAAATTTTCATAGGTATAAGCTTTTTTTATTTTTTTTTTTTAGGGGGGCCCGAAGAATTTTGCCCCCGGGCCCGGATTTTCTCTCCACGGTCCTGCTTGGAGAAACCCATTCTTGTGGAGAAATTTGTATGCGAAATTAAAATGAGTTATACCTACGGCCACCATAGAGGAAAAATAAAGGCTTTTCAATTTCGTTCTCCTTAATAATATATTATTAAGATGCTATAGCACCAAACAACTCCTGGTATAGCCCTTATCCTGAGAGTATTATCTCGCTCGTAGTGAAATTCCCAATTCCAGAGAAACTGTTGACACAGCAAATAATATTGCCGGATCTAACTAGGGAGGAAGCAGAAGATAAACTCGACGGGGGTACCTATAGATAAGAATATATCGGTGGCCAGTTGCTAAGATAAATCGTCTCGTTTCCAATATCCTCGCAGTTTTACTATTCGACCCAAAACAGAAGGTAGCTCCAGCTCGTCCTGATCAGCTATGTCGCCCAACAACCAGCCTTCATCTCCTGCTGAGCCAATTGAGACAGTGTGCCCCAATGAACGCAAGTTGTCTGTACAGCTGCCCTTCGTAAGTTTGTTCACATGCATATTATTAAATAATGAAATTTTCATTATTGAACTCTCAACACCTTTCGGTTTAATAATTTCTGAACAATCAATCAGCCTGCATCAAGGGACGAAAATTCAGACGAATGGTTCATGAAGGGTAGAAAAAATTAAATGAATTTGTCCTGTACCATCCACCTTCCTGGCCGTTTTATGCAAATAGATGTGGAAAAATAATAATTAAATAAATAAAAATACAATAATATTCTTCTTCTAGTGATGTCAGCAAGTGTTTCAAACTGATGCAAAGCGAGCTTGTTCTTTTTTTATTATTAGCAATAATTGCTATTATTATTAGAAAAAATAATTATTATTATTAGAAAATTTTTTTTAATAATTATTATTAGAAAAACGAAGAGAGAGATCGCCAAGTGCAGGGCTACTCCCCTCATTAAAAACAACATGCGCTGAGGAGTGTCTGGGTCGTGGTCTGAGGATCTGTAATGCGCATGCGCGTGGACTTGAACAGAATCCTCACTTTCTTTGGTTAGCTCCCGAAAAAGTGCCCGTAGATGTGGGTTCTGAAATGCTGATTTCGTGCGCACCCCAGCGTCGTACTTCTTAACCTCCTGAACCTTTTCTGTGTGTTGCCCATGTTGCTCTGTGTGGTTTAAATAAAACAAATAGTGTGGGTCCGCTGACTATGTGTCGTTGTCGAAGTTTTATTTACGTTGAATCCATTAAATACTGTCATTAAATACGTTTCAAGATATACCTATAGATTCCAAAAATGAAATGTCCTTCAGCCATACGAGATGTTTTGGGTAGTTGGTAGAGTTTTTCATAATCCATTTTTCGAGGTCCCACTTCTGTAGGTACAAACACTAGATATACATTTTTTTTATTTTTTTATTTAAAGTATTTTCAAAAATATCTTCTTAATGGCACAAAATTAATTTTTGCACAATTACCTAACCAAAATATTGTGTAGGTAGATAGGTAGCTACCTAATTATTATTCTTTGATAGATTATCTATATCAATGAATAATTACCCTTATTGAGGGTTACCTAATTATGTATCAACTAATTATAATTCACAGTACAGACCAAATCGCTGGGTTTTAAACCAAACACTAGCGGCGTTCGCAGTGTAAGTAACTTACTGAAGGAACTGTTCTGGCCGTTCAGAATCGAATCAGAACTCAAACGCATCCAGGAATTAAAACGGACAGAATTTCGGTCCTCTGCCAACGAAAAATTAGTCCCTACGAAGTTAACTCCACGAGATCACAAAAGGAAATGAACTGCGCGTGTGTGACTTTCCACAATTGAGGTGGCAGTCGGAATCAGTTCGGGAAGGTCTTTTTGGGTTCTCGAGGGTTGGTCAATGAGTAGACTTAATTTTCATGCCGACGTTTCGAAATATTTGTATTTCCTCTTCAGGGCTTGGAAAATCATGATGCTCTAGTTACTAGAGTTGCTAGAGTCTAGTACATTGAGGGTGACATGGTGCCATAGCACAGTAGATGGGGCGTTTAAGAAAAAGAAATTTTAAGGAAACTGGGAAATGAAGTAAAAGAGACAGTGTGTACGGTAAACACCTCGAGAACCCAAAAGACGTTATACGCTACTGGTCAAGAAATTCAACCCTTATCAGTTGGGGAAGTTCTGAAAAAAAAAAAAAAAAAAAAAATCAGAACTGCCTGAACCAGTTCTGCGTTTGCAGAGCATCAGAACTCAGAACTTTGCTCTCTGTTGTTTAATTCAGTCTTTACTCTTTACTACCTTACTCTGTGGTTTAATTCCTGGAAGCCGATGTACCCCCACCCTCGGCCCTTGCAAAAGACCCAACTGCGCATGCGCCAAACGGTTCGGAATTTTCAGAATTACCTACTCTGTAAACGCAGCTACAGCTACTACTGCCAGATCTTTACTACCTTACTCTGTGGCCAGACCCCAGGCCGGTCAACCAGCCCGTCAGCACAGCCGAAACCGACCGGCATAAAAGAAGTCTTTTCCCTCAGATAATATCCTATCACTATAATATTAATATAGTGATTATTACCTAATAATTAATAATCATAATTATTAGTCTGATTATTATTAGTTAGATTAGATTATTATTAGTCTGATTATTATTATTGTCTGATTATCTTTCGGTTGAGCTGGCAGCCGAGGACCCAAAACTCCTCTCCCCAGCGGCCATGATGTCCGAGCGGTATGTTTAACATAGCATCAGATCAGCATCCGTTCTCTGTTACTCTGTGCATTAGATTATGTTGCTAACCAAAGAAAGTGACAATTCTGTTCAAGTCCACGGGCATGTGCATTACAGGTCCTCAGACTCCACGACCCAGACACTCCTCTTGCGCTGAGGGGAGCTACCTACAGTTGGACTTTTAAAAGGATACCTGTAGGGTCGAGTGGAGTATCGTTTTCAAAGTAGTTTTGGTCGTAAAATCGATTTATTTGGGTCTCAGGCCCGTCCGACTTCTCCTATGGTCTGATCCTTTTGCACGCCCTTAACCCATTCGCTAGGTACCTTCCATTGGGAAATAATATCAAGGTTTCAAAGTTGGGTGTGAATTCCTCTAAGGCACATAACATATTAAAAAATCCGTAGATACAGGTTTGCGAGGTTCGATGTTCAATTGACTGGCCTACCAAACTATAGTTGCTTATAGGCTTATATATAAGCCTATAAGCACTTACCTATA